>OZ020307.1:57058716-58258716 GCA_963971305.1 Arcuatula senhousia
GGACATTTACAGTGAAAAGGTCCGACTGGGCCATGTAGCCCCATGACCCACCTTTCATATCCCCCTACCCCCTTGTCGATTGAAAGGGGCGGAAAAAGTCGGGGGTCATTATTTATATACCCACGCAGGGCCTATTAATGCATATTATAAGATTTTCGGACCGCTACCCGTTCGGACACGGACATTTACAGTGAAAAGGTCCGACTGGGCCATGTAGCCCCATGACCCACCTTTCATATCCCCCTACCCCCTTGTCGATTGAAAGGGGCGGAAAAAGTCGGGGGTCATTATTTATATACCCACGCAGGGCCTATTAATGCATATTATAAGATTTTCGGACCGCTACCCGTTCGGACACGGACATTTACAGTGAAAAGGTCCGACTGGGCCATGTAGCCCCATGACCCACCTTTCATATCCCCCTACCCCCTTGTCGATTGAAAGGGGCGGAAAAAGTCGGGGGTCATTATTTATATACCCACGCAGGGCCTATTAATGCATATTATAAGATTTTCGGACCGCTACCCGTTCGGACACGGACATTTACAGTGAAAAGGTCCGACTGGGCCATGTAGCCCCATGACCCACCTTTCATATCCCCCTACCCCCTTGTCGATTGAAAGGGGCGGAAAAAGTCGGGGGTCATTATTTATATACCCACGCAGGGCCTATTAATGCATATTATAAGATTTTCGGACCGCTACCCGTTCGGACACGGACATTTACAGTGAAAAGGTCCGACTGGGCCATGTAGCCCCATGACCCACCTTTCATATCCCCCTACCCCCTTGTCGATTGAAAGGGGCGGAAAAAGTCGGGGGTCATTATTTATATACCCACGCAGGGCCTATTAATGCATATTATAAGATTTTCGGACCGCTACCCGTTCGGACACGGACATTTACAGTGAAAAGGTCCGACTGGGCCATGTAGCCCCATGACCCACCTTTCATATCCCCCTACCCCCTTGTCGATTGAAAGGGGCGGAAAAAGTCGGGGGTCATTATTTATATACCCACGCAGGGCCTATTAATGCATATTATAAGATTTTCGGACCGCTACCCGTTCGGACACGGACATTTACAGTGAAAAGGTCCGACTGGGCCATGTAGCCCCATGACCCACCTTTCATATCCCCCTACCCCCTTGTCGATTGAAAGGGGCGGAAAAAGTCGGGGGTCATTATTTATATACCCACGCAGGGCCTATTAATGCATATTATAAGATTTTCGGACCGCTACCCGTTCGGACACGGACATTTACAGTGAAAAGGTCCGACTGGGCCATGTAGCCCCATGACCCACCTTTCATATCCCCCTACCCCCTTGTCGATTGAAAGGGGCGGAAAAAGTCGGGGGTCATTATTTATATACCCACGCAGGGCCTATTAATGCATATTATAAGATTTTCGGACCGCTACCCGTTCGGACACGGACATTTACAGTGAAAAGGTCCGACTGGGCCATGTAGCCCCATGACCCACCTTTCATATCCCCCTACCCCCTTGTCGATTGAAAGGGGCGGAAAAAGTCGGGGGTCATTATTTATATACCCACGCAGGGCCTATTAATGCATATTATAAGATTTTCGGACCGCTACCCGTTCGGACACGGACATTTACAGTGAAAAGGTCCGACTGGGCCATGTAGCCCCATGACCCACCTTTCATATCCCCCTACCCCCTTGTCGATTGAAAGGGGCGGAAAAAGTCGGGGGTCATTATTTATATACCCACGCAGGGCCTATTAATGCATATTATAAGATTTTCGGACCGCTACCCGTTCGGACACGGACATTTACAGTGAAAAGGTCCGACTGGGCCATGTAGCCCCATGACCCACCTTTCATATCCCCCTACCCCCTTGTCGATTGAAAGGGGCGGAAAAAGTCGGGGGTCATTATTTATATACCCACGCAGGGCCTATTAATGCATATTATAAGATTTTCGGACCGCTACCCGTTCGGACACGGACATTTACAGTGAAAAGGTCCGACTGGGCCATGTAGCCCCATGACCCACCTTTCATATCCCCCTACCCCCTTGTCGATTGAAAGGGGCGGAAAAAGTCGGGGGTCATTATTTATATACCCACGCAGGGCCTATTAATGCATATTATAAGATTTTCGGACCGCTACCCGTTCGGACACGGACATTTACAGTGAAAAGGTCCGACTGGGCCATGTAGCCCCATGACCCACCTTTCATATCCCCCTACCCCCTTGTCGATTGAAAGGGGCGGAAAAAGTCGGGGGTCATTATTTATATACCCACGCAGGGCCTATTAATGCATATTATAAGATTTTCGGACCGCTACCCGTTCGGACACGGACATTTACAGTGAAAAGGTCCGACTGGGCCATGTAGCCCCATGACCCACCTTTCATATCCCCCTACCCCCTTGTCGATTGAAAGGGGCGGAAAAAGTCGGGGGTCATTATTTATATACCCACGCAGGGCCTATTAATGCATATTATAAGATTTTCGGACCGCTACCCGTTCGGACACGGACATTTACAGTGAAAAGGTCCGACTGGGCCATGTAGCCCCATGACCCACCTTTCATATCCCCCTACCCCCTTGTCGATTGAAAGGGGCGGAAAAAGTCGGGGGTCATTATTTATATACCCACGCAGGGCCTATTAATGCATATTATAAGATTTTCGGACCGCTACCCGTTCGGACACGGACATTTACAGTGAAAAGGTCCGACTGGGCCATGTAGCCCCATGACCCACCTTTCATATCCCCCTACCCCCTTGTCGATTGAAAGGGGCGGAAAAAGTCGGGGGTCATTATTTATATACCCACGCAGGGCCTATTAATGCATATTATAAGATTTTCGGACCGCTACCCGTTCGGACACGGACATTTACAGTGAAAAGGTCCGACTGGGCCATGTAGCCCCATGACCCACCTTTCATATCCCCCTACCCCCTTGTCGATTGAAAGGGGCGGAAAAAGTCGGGGGTCATTATTTATATACCCACGCAGGGCCTATTAATGCATATTATAAGATTTTCGGACCGCTACCCGTTCGGACACGGACATTTACAGTGAAAAGGTCCGACTGGGCCATGTAGCCCCATGACCCACCTTTCATATCCCCCTACCCCCTTGTCGATTGAAAGGGGCGGAAAAAGTCGGGGGTCATTATTTATATACCCACGCAGGGCCTATTAATGCATATTATAAGATTTTCGGACCGCTACCCGTTCGGACACGGACATTTACAGTGAAAAGGTCCGACTGGGCCATGTAGCCCCATGACCCACCTTTCATATCCCCCTACCCCCTTGTCGATTGAAAGGGGCGGAAAAAGTCGGGGGTCATTATTTATATACCCACGCAGGGCCTATTAATGCATATTATAAGATTTTCGGACCGCTACCCGTTCGGACACGGACATTTACAGTGAAAAGGTCCGACTGGGCCATGTAGCCCCATGACCCACCTTTCATATCCCCCTACCCCCTTGTCGATTGAAAGGGGCGGAAAAAGTCGGGGGTCATTATTTATATACCCACGCAGGGCCTATTAATGCATATTATAAGATTTTCGGACCGCTACCCGTTCGGACACGGACATTTACAGTGAAAAGGTCCGACTGGGCCATGTAGCCCCATGACCCACCTTTCATATCCCCCTACCCCCTTGTCGATTGAAAGGGGCGGAAAAAGTCGGGGGTCATTATTTATATACCCACGCAGGGCCTATTAATGCATATTATAAGATTTTCGGACCGCTACCCGTTCGGACACGGACATTTACAGTGAAAAGGTCCGACTGGGCCATGTAGCCCCATGACCCACCTTTCATATCCCCCTACCCCCTTGTCGATTGAAAGGGGCGGAAAAAGTCGGGGGTCATTATTTATATACCCACGCAGGGCCTATTAATGCATATTATAAGATTTTCGGACCGCTACCCGTTCGGACACGGACATTTACAGTGAAAAGGTCCGACTGGGCCATGTAGCCCCATGACCCACCTTTCATATCCCCCTACCCCCTTGTCGATTGAAAGGGGCGGAAAAAGTCGGGGGTCATTATTTATATACCCACGCAGGGCCTATTAATGCATATTATAAGATTTTCGGACCGCTACCCGTTCGGACACGGACATTTACAGTGAAAAGGTCCGACTGGGCCATGTAGCCCCATGACCCACCTTTCATATCCCCCTACCCCCTTGTCGATTGAAAGGGGCGGAAAAAGTCGGGGGTCATTATTTATATACCCACGCAGGGCCTATTAATGCATATTATAAGATTTTCGGACCGCTACCCGTTCGGACACGGACATTTACAGTGAAAAGGTCCGACTGGGCCATGTAGCCCCATGACCCACCTTTCATATCCCCCTACCCCCTTGTCGATTGAAAGGGGCGGAAAAAGTCGGGGGTCATTATTTATATACCCACGCAGGGCCTATTAATGCATATTATAAGATTTTCGGACCGCTACCCGTTCGGACACGGACATTTACAGTGAAAAGGTCCGACTGGGCCATGTAGCCCCATGACCCACCTTTCATATCCCCCTACCCCCTTGTCGATTGAAAGGGGCGGAAAAAGTCGGGGGTCATTATTTATATACCCACGCAGGGCCTATTAATGCATATTATAAGATTTTCGGACCGCTACCCGTTCGGACACGGACATTTACAGTGAAAAGGTCCGACTGGGCCATGTAGCCCCATGACCCACCTTTCATATCCCCCTACCCCCTTGTCGATTGAAAGGGGCGGAAAAAGTCGGGGGTCATTATTTATATACCCACGCAGGGCCTATTAATGCATATTATAAGATTTTCGGACCGCTACCCGTTCGGACACGGACATTTACAGTGAAAAGGTCCGACTGGGCCATGTAGCCCCATGACCCACCTTTCATATCCCCCTACCCCCTTGTCGATTGAAAGGGGCGGAAAAAGTCGGGGATCATTATTTATATACCCACGCAGGGCCTATTAATGCATATTATAAGATTTTCGGACCGCTACCCGTTCGGACACGGACATTTACAGTGAAAAGGTCCGACTGGGCCATGTAGCCCCATGACCCACCTTTCATATCCCCCTACCCCCTTGTCGATTGAAAGGGGCGGAAAAAGTCGGGGGTCATTATTTATATACCCACGCAGGGCCTATTAATGCATATTATAAGATTTTCGGACCGCTACCCGTTCGGACACGGACATTTACAGTGAAAAGGTCCGACTGGGCCATGTAGCCCCATGACCCACCTTTCATATCCCCCTACCCCCTTGTCGATTGAAAGGGGCGGAAAAAGTCGGGGGTCATTATTTATATACCCACGCAGGGCCTATTAATGCATATTATAAGATTTTCGGACCGCTACCCGTTCGGACACGGACATTTACAGTGAAAAGGTCCGACTGGGCCATGTAGCCCCATGACCCACCTTTCATATCCCCCTACCCCCTTGTCGATTGAAAGGGGCGGAAAAAGTCGGGGGTCATTATTTATATACCCACGCAGGGCCTATTAATGCATATTATAAGATTTTCGGACCGCTACCCGTTCGGACACGGACATTTACAGTGAAAAGGTCCGACTGGGCCATGTAGCCCCATGACCCACCTTTCATATCCCCCTACCCCCTTGTCGATTGAAAGGGGCGGAAAAAGTCGGGGGTCATTATTTATATACCCACGCAGGGCCTATTAATGCATATTATAAGATTTTCGGACCGCTACCCGTTCGGACACGGACATTTACAGTGAAAAGGTCCGACTGGGCCATGTAGCCCCATGACCCACCTTTCATATCCCCCTACCCCCTTGTCGATTGAAAGGGGCGGAAAAAGTCGGGGGTCATTATTTATATACCCACGCAGGGCCTATTAATGCATATTATAAGATTTTCGGACCGCTACCCGTTCGGACACGGACATTTACAGTGAAAAGGTCCGACTGGGCCATGTAGCCCCATGACCCACCTTTCATATCCCCCTACCCCCTTGTCGATTGAAAGGGGCGGAAAAAGTCGGGGGTCATTATTTATATACCCACGCAGGGCCTATTAATGCATATTATAAGATTTTCGGACCGCTACCCGTTCGGACACGGACATTTACAGTGAAAAGGTCCGACTGGGCCATGTAGCCCCATGACCCACCTTTCATATCCCCCTACCCCCTTGTCGATTGAAAGGGGCGGAAAAAGTCGGGGGTCATTATTTATATACCCACGCAGGGCCTATTAATGCATATTATAAGATTTTCGGACCGCTACCCGTTCGGACACGGACATTTACAGTGAAAAGGTCCGACTGGGCCATGTAGCCCCATGACCCACCTTTCATATCCCCCTACCCCCTTGTCGATTGAAAGGGGCGGAAAAAGTCGGGGGTCATTATTTATATACCCACGCAGGGCCTATTAATGCATATTATAAGATTTTCGGACCGCTACCCGTTCGGACACGGACATTTACAGTGAAAAGGTCCGACTGGGCCATGTAGCCCCATGACCCACCTTTCATATCCCCCTACCCCCTTGTCGATTGAAAGGGGCGGAAAAAGTCGGGGGTCATTATTTATATACCCACGCAGGGCCTATTAATGCATATTATAAGATTTTCGGACCGCTACCCGTTCGGACACGGACATTTACAGTGAAAAGGTCCGACTGGGCCATGTAGCCCCATGACCCACCTTTCATATCCCCCTACCCCCTTGTCGATTGAAAGGGGCGGAAAAAGTCGGGGGTCATTATTTATATACCCACGCAGGGCCTATTAATGCATATTATAAGATTTTCGGACCGCTACCCGTTCGGACACGGACATTTACAGTGAAAAGGTCCGACTGGGCCATGTAGCCCCATGACCCACCTTTCATATCCCCCTACCCCCTTGTCGATTGAAAGGGGCGGAAAAAGTCGGGGGTCATTATTTATATACCCACGCAGGGCCTATTAATGCATATTATAAGATTTTCGGACCGCTACCCGTTCGGACACGGACATTTACAGTGAAAAGGTCCGACTGGGCCATGTAGCCCCATGACCCACCTTTCATATCCCCCTACCCCCTTGTCGATTGAAAGGGGCGGAAAAAGTCGGGGGTCATTATTTATATACCCACGCAGGGCCTATTAATGCATATTATAAGATTTTCGGACCGCTACCCGTTCGGACACGGACATTTACAGTGAAAAGGTCCGACTGGGCCATGTAGCCCCATGACCCACCTTTCATATCCCCCTACCCCCTTGTCGATTGAAAGGGGCGGAAAAAGTCGGGGGTCATTATTTATATACCCACGCAGGGCCTATTAATGCATATTATAAGATTTTCGGACCGCTACCCGTTCGGACACGGACATTTACAGTGAAAAGGTCCGACTGGGCCATGTAGCCCCATGACCCACCTTTCATATCCCCCTACCCCCTTGTCGATTGAAAGGGGCGGAAAAAGTCGGGGGTCATTATTTATATACCCACGCAGGGCCTATTAATGCATATTATAAGATTTTCGGACCGCTACCCGTTCGGACACGGACATTTACAGTGAAAAGGTCCGACTGGGCCATGTAGCCCCATGACCCACCTTTCATATCCCCCTACCCCCTTGTCGATTGAAAGGGGCGGAAAAAGTCGGGGGTCATTATTTATATACCCACGCAGGGCCTATTAATGCATATTATAAGATTTTCGGACCGCTACCCGTTCGGACACGGACATTTACAGTGAAAAGGTCCGACTGGGCCATGTAGCCCCATGACCCACCTTTCATATCCCCCTACCCCCTTGTCGATTGAAAGGGGCGGAAAAAGTCGGGGGTCATTATTTATATACCCACGCAGGGCCTATTAATGCATATTATAAGATTTTCGGACCGCTACCCGTTCGGACACGGACATTTACAGTGAAAAGGTCCGACTGGGCCATGTAGCCCCATGACCCACCTTTCATATCCCCCTACCCCCTTGTCGATTGAAAGGGGCGGAAAAAGTCGGGGGTCATTATTTATATACCCACGCAGGGCCTATTAATGCATATTATAAGATTTTCGGACCGCTACCCGTTCGGACACGGACATTTACAGTGAAAAGGTCCGACTGGGCCATGTAGCCCCATGACCCACCTTTCATATCCCCCTACCCCCTTGTCGATTGAAAGGGGCGGAAAAAGTCGGGGGTCATTATTTATATACCCACGCAGGGCCTATTAATGCATATTATAAGATTTTCGGACCGCTACCCGTTCGGACACGGACATTTACAGTGAAAAGGTCCGACTGGGCCATGTAGCCCCATGACCCACCTTTCATATCCCCCTACCCCCTTGTCGATTGAAAGGGGCGGAAAAAGTCGGGGGTCATTATTTATATACCCACGCAGGGCCTATTAATGCATATTATAAGATTTTCGGACCGCTACCCGTTCGGACACGGACATTTACAGTGAAAAGGTCCGACTGGGCCATGTAGCCCCATGACCCACCTTTCATATCCCCCTACCCCCTTGTCGATTGAAAGGGGCGGAAAAAGTCGGGGGTCATTATTTATATACCCACGCAGGGCCTATTAATGCATATTATAAGATTTTCGGACCGCTACCCGTTCGGACACGGACATTTACAGTGAAAAGGTCCGACTGGGCCATGTAGCCCCATGACCCACCTTTCATATCCCCCTACCCCCTTGTCGATTGAAAGGGGCGGAAAAAGTCGGGGGTCATTATTTATATACCCACGCAGGGCCTATTAATGCATATTATAAGATTTTCGGACCGCTACCCGTTCGGACACGGACATTTACAGTGAAAAGGTCCGACTGGGCCATGTAGCCCCATGACCCACCTTTCATATCCCCCTACCCCCTTGTCGATTGAAAGGGGCGGAAAAAGTCGGGGGTCATTATTTATATACCCACGCAGGGCCTATTAATGCATATTATAAGATTTTCGGACCGCTACCCGTTCGGACACGGACATTTACAGTGAAAAGGTCCGACTGGGCCATGTAGCCCCATGACCCACCTTTCATATCCCCCTACCCCCTTGTCGATTGAAAGGGGCGGAAAAAGTCGGGGGTCATTATTTATATACCCACGCAGGGCCTATTAATGCATATTATAAGATTTTCGGACCGCTACCCGTTCGGACACGGACATTTACAGTGAAAAGGTCCGACTGGGCCATGTAGCCCCATGACCCACCTTTCATATCCCCCTACCCCCTTGTCGATTGAAAGGGGCGGAAAAAGTCGGGGGTCATTATTTATATACCCACGCAGGGCCTATTAATGCATATTATAAGATTTTCGGACCGCTACCCGTTCGGACACGGACATTTACAGTGAAAAGGTCCGACTGGGCCATGTAGCCCCATGACCCACCTTTCATATCCCCCTACCCCCTTGTCGATTGAAAGGGGCGGAAAAAGTCGGGGGTCATTATTTATATACCCACGCAGGGCCTATTAATGCATATTATAAGATTTTCGGACCGCTACCCGTTCGGACACGGACATTTACAGTGAAAAGGTCCGACTGGGCCATGTAGCCCCATGACCCACCTTTCATATCCCCCTACCCCCTTGTCGATTGAAAGGGGCGGAAAAAGTCGGGGGTCATTATTTATATACCCACGCAGGGCCTATTAATGCATATTATAAGATTTTCGGACCGCTACCCGTTCGGACACGGACATTTACAGTGAAAAGGTCCGACTGGGCCATGTAGCCCCATGACCCACCTTTCATATCCCCCTACCCCCTTGTCGATTGAAAGGGGCGGAAAAAGTCGGGGGTCATTATTTATATACCCACGCAGGGCCTATTAATGCATATTATAAGATTTTCGGACCGCTACCCGTTCGGACACGGACATTTACAGTGAAAAGGTCCGACTGGGCCATGTAGCCCCATGACCCACCTTTCATATCCCCCTACCCCCTTGTCGATTGAAAGGGGCGGAAAAAGTCGGGGGTCATTATTTATATACCCACGCAGGGCCTATTAATGCATATTATAAGATTTTCGGACCGCTACCCGTTCGGACACGGACATTTACAGTGAAAAGGTCCGACTGGGCCATGTAGCCCCATGACCCACCTTTCATATCCCCCTACCCCCTTGTCGATTGAAAGGGGCGGAAAAAGTCGGGGGTCATTATTTATATACCCACGCAGGGCCTATTAATGCATATTATAAGATTTTCGGACCGCTACCCGTTCGGACACGGACATTTACAGTGAAAAGGTCCGACTGGGCCATGTAGCCCCATGACCCACCTTTCATATCCCCCTACCCCCTTGTCGATTGAAAGGGGCGGAAAAAGTCGGGGGTCATTATTTATATACCCACGCAGGGCCTATTAATGCATATTATAAGATTTTCGGACCGCTACCCGTTCGGACACGGACATTTACAGTGAAAAGGTCCGACTGGGCCATGTAGCCCCATGACCCACCTTTCATATCCCCCTACCCCCTTGTCGATTGAAAGGGGCGGAAAAAGTCGGGGGTCATTATTTATATACCCACGCAGGGCCTATTAATGCATATTATAAGATTTTCGGACCGCTACCCGTTCGGACACGGACATTTACAGTGAAAAGGTCCGACTGGGCCATGTAGCCCCATGACCCACCTTTCATATCCCCCTACCCCCTTGTCGATTGAAAGGGGCGGAAAAAGTCGGGGGTCATTATTTATATACCCACGCAGGGCCTATTAATGCATATTATAAGATTTTCGGACCGCTACCCGTTCGGACACGGACATTTACAGTGAAAAGGTCCGACTGGGCCATGTAGCCCCATGACCCACCTTTCATATCCCCCTACCCCCTTGTCGATTGAAAGGGGCGGAAAAAGTCGGGGGTCATTATTTATATACCCACGCAGGGCCTATTAATGCATATTATAAGATTTTCGGACCGCTACCCGTTCGGACACGGACATTTACAGTGAAAAGGTCCGACTGGGCCATGTAGCCCCATGACCCACCTTTCATATCCCCCTACCCCCTTGTCGATTGAAAGGGGCGGAAAAAGTCGGGGGTCATTATTTATATACCCACGCAGGGCCTATTAATGCATATTATAAGATTTTCGGACCGCTACCCGTTCGGACACGGACATTTACAGTGAAAAGGTCCGACTGGGCCATGTAGCCCCATGACCCACCTTTCATATCCCCCTACCCCCTTGTCGATTGAAAGGGGCGGAAAAAGTCGGGGGTCATTATTTATATACCCACGCAGGGCCTATTAATGCATATTATAAGATTTTCGGACCGCTACCCGTTCGGACACGGACATTTACAGTGAAAAGGTCCGACTGGGCCATGTAGCCCCATGACCCACCTTTCATATCCCCCTACCCCCTTGTCGATTGAAAGGGGCGGAAAAAGTCGGGGGTCATTATTTATATACCCACGCAGGGCCTATTAATGCATATTATAAGATTTTCGGACCGCTACCCGTTCGGACACGGACATTTACAGTGAAAAGGTCCGACTGGGCCATGTAGCCCCATGACCCACCTTTCATATCCCCCTACCCCCTTGTCGATTGAAAGGGGCGGAAAAAGTCGGGGGTCATTATTTATATACCCACGCAGGGCCTATTAATGCATATTATAAGATTTTCGGACCGCTACCCGTTCGGACACGGACATTTACAGTGAAAAGGTCCGACTGGGCCATGTAGCCCCATGACCCACCTTTCATATCCCCCTACCCCCTTGTCGATTGAAAGGGGCGGAAAAAGTCGGGGGTCATTATTTATATACCCACGCAGGGCCTATTAATGCATATTATAAGATTTTCGGACCGCTACCCGTTCGGACACGGACATTTACAGTGAAAAGGTCCGACTGGGCCATGTAGCCCCATGACCCACCTTTCATATCCCCCTACCCCCTTGTCGATTGAAAGGGGCGGAAAAAGTCGGGGGTCATTATTTATATACCCACGCAGGGCCTATTAATGCATATTATAAGATTTTCGGACCGCTACCCGTTCGGACACGGACATTTACAGTGAAAAGGTCCGACTGGGCCATGTAGCCCCATGACCCACCTTTCATATCCCCCTACCCCCTTGTCGATTGAAAGGGGCGGAAAAAGTCGGGGGTCATTATTTATATACCCACGCAGGGCCTATTAATGCATATTATAAGATTTTCGGACCGCTACCCGTTCGGACACGGACATTTACAGTGAAAAGGTCCGACTGGGCCATGTAGCCCCATGACCCACCTTTCATATCCCCCTACCCCCTTGTCGATTGAAAGGGGCGGAAAAAGTCGGGGGTCATTATTTATATACCCACGCAGGGCCTATTAATGCATATTATAAGATTTTCGGACCGCTACCCGTTCGGACACGGACATTTACAGTGAAAAGGTCCGACTGGGCCATGTAGCCCCATGACCCACCTTTCATATCCCCCTACCCCCTTGTCGATTGAAAGGGGCGGAAAAAGTCGGGGGTCATTATTTATATACCCACGCAGGGCCTATTAATGCATATTATAAGATTTTCGGACCGCTACCCGTTCGGACACGGACATTTACAGTGAAAAGGTCCGACTGGGCCATGTAGCCCCATGACCCACCTTTCATATCCCCCTACCCCCTTGTCGATTGAAAGGGGCGGAAAAAGTCGGGGGTCATTATTTATATACCCACGCAGGGCCTATTAATGCATATTATAAGATTTTCGGACCGCTACCCGTTCGGACACGGACATTTACAGTGAAAAGGTCCGACTGGGCCATGTAGCCCCATGACCCACCTTTCATATCCCCCTACCCCCTTGTCGATTGAAAGGGGCGGAAAAAGTCGGGGGTCATTATTTATATACCCACGCAGGGCCTATTAATGCATATTATAAGATTTTCGGACCGCTACCCGTTCGGACACGGACATTTACAGTGAAAAGGTCCGACTGGGCCATGTAGCCCCATGACCCACCTTTCATATCCCCCTACCCCCTTGTCGATTGAAAGGGGCGGAAAAAGTCGGGGGTCATTATTTATATACCCACGCAGGGCCTATTAATGCATATTATAAGATTTTCGGACCGCTACCCGTTCGGACACGGACATTTACAGTGAAAAGGTCCGACTGGGCCATGTAGCCCCATGACCCACCTTTCATATCCCCCTACCCCCTTGTCGATTGAAAGTGGGCGGAAAAAGTCGGGGGTCATTATTTATATACCCACGCAGGGCCTATTAATGCATATTATAAGATTTTCGGACCGCTACCCGTTCGGTACACGGACATTTACAGTGAAAAGGTCCGACTGGGCATGTAGCCCCATGACCCACCTTTCATATCCCCTACCCCCTTGTCGATTGAAAGGGGCGGAAAAAGTCGGGGGTCATTATTTATATACCCACGCAGGGGCCTATTAATGCATATTATAAGATTTTTCGGACCGCTACCCGTTCGGACACGGGACATTTACAGTGAAAAGGTCCGACTGGGCCATGTAGCCCCATGACCCACCTTTCATATCCCCCTACCCCCTTGTCGATTGAAAATGATCGGTCACAGATTCTTAAAATTTTATATTTGTTACTTTATAAGATGGACAACTTTGTTAACTATTTTCAGGATACTGAAACCTTTGACAGCCCTTTAGCACGCTATCTATATAAAAAATGACAATTCCTGCATTATGATGGGCAATTTTTCCTAGGTATGGATATTATTTCATAGAATCACATATTAATTAAGGACCACCATTTTTAGTTGTCAAAATGTAATCATAAAACAAAATCTGGATCTGCATTAAAATGTTTTCCCCAAAACAGCAACAATGTTTTTTTTAGAAAATATATATTTTAGTGAAATGTAATGTAAATTATTTAATTAATTCCGCAAGAATTATTAAAAGAATGGCAGAAATTTAATGAAAAAATAAATTACATTCATTCGTTTTGTGTTTTATATCTTTACGAAATCCAAATGCGCTAAGAAAACAAAACAGGTCAAAAGTTAGACAAAGATCAATTGGAATTCTAGCTTTGATTGTATGAAACTCTTACTGTAAATCGTGGATCAAGATAGGAGGAACAGATACTAAATCTCTTGATAATTTTATGTGAACTTTATGTCAATGGTTAAACTCAGAATAAATCATTTTCAAAACTCCTTTGTAGAATTTCGGCCAAACACCTACATGTATCTGAAAAGAATCAAGTCAAAAATATGTTCACTTGGTACACAATACGATTTCGATCCCGCAAATAAGCTACCAACAATCTTGTTATTGCATGAGGAAAATATTACCTTGAAGTTTTGATGCATGAAATAAAAGGCTCAAACACTTTTATTCACGTGCAATTTACATAATCTTTATATAAATAAAAGGACCGTATTTTTAACTACAACATCACTACGAGCCGTTTCAATATATAATAATTTATATGTACCTATAATGTATTGAATACCTAAATTTCACAAAAATCGGTATAAATCTCGTTTCATAGATCTGCTTCAAGTAAAGCCCAAGTCACACTGAACAACGACCTTACTATGATCTTGATGTTTTCCTAAATCGTAGCGTTGTCTTCCTGGAGTCGTGGTGGTCGTGGTGTGAACGTACTTCGTTGTGGGTGACCAGGACTGCGCTTCGTAAATTTTGAACAAGTTCAAAACATACTCGTACTAAAATACGCCCGGGGCGTCCGGGTAGGAAAATATGAGCCCGGGGATTTTTTTTTTAAGTAAAGGCCTAAATATAAAAATAATTTGTTATTATGACTTATAATATACATGTATAGTATCATAAATGTGACCTTGTTTATAAGACTATACATGCTTTATTTATCCGATATCAAGGTTTAGTCGTCGGCAAAAAAGTGTACCTCGGTAAAGATAAAGGTACATAAAACCTCTAAAGTCCTCTATAAAGTCAAGTGTGATGTCTCTTTACATGTACCATGTAGATTACAATATTTGATCGATAGAATATCTTCAGTCCAATTTAATTGACTTAACTTTCCTGGGCGCATTTTCCCATATATTGCGTCTGGGAAGGAATAGCGCCCGAAAGAAATAAAAATAATCAATTCACTATCGAAAAAAATATTTTTTATCAAAGAAGAAATTATTCGGCAATTACTAAATATGTGTATATAGATCTCCGGTAATGCAAAATGGAATTATTGTTCTGTATATGGACATTTTACTTACTATATACATTTATAAGTTTTTACTCCGAAATTATACATGTTATAAGACAAACTTGTTGTAAGGAAAAAAGCAGGCGCGGATTCCCAATAAAGGCGCACTGGGCGTATGCCCCACCCCTCCCCCCCCAAAAAAAAACAACAAAAATTATGGTTTCTGTTAGTAACTCAGCTGGTTTGTTACAGTAGGAGAGTTATCTTACCCAAATACGTGTTAGAAATTTAAAGAGGTTTGGTAGATTTTTTTAAGTCATGAGACCTATTTTGTTAGATTTTATAGAGGATTTGTCATTTTTTCAGAAATATGGATCTCAGGTCTATAATCTTACTAAGTCTAAGTAATCATGATATTGGTGTTTATGTAAAACTAAATTATTTGAAAATATACAGAATTTCATAATATTTTATACTTGTATTTTACCTGTGTATTTACCTGTTTATTGTCCAATTAATCTTTAGCCCAAACTTCGCCTGCTAATAGCCCAAACGTAATATTTTTTTTAGCAAAATTGTACTGCCAATTAGCCCAGCCTTACAAGTGATCAACACTTTTTAATCCAATTAACCAGATAGCGGTAATTGATCGCTCATAATCAGCTGAGAAAAAAGAAATCGCAAATAAGCGTATCGATGTCGTGGCACAAGCGTGGTAAGGTCGTACCTAAATTGACATCCGATCCTACTACGCTAGTGCAACGCTCTCGTACCGATCATACTGGTCACGTTTTTGTACGACCTATGAGATCATCATACTTCGATAAAACTACGACCTTAAGGATCATACAACGCTATCACGCCTTCGGCGTTTTTTGCACGATCCTTCCAAGATCTTTAGAGCTACGTTTTAAATATAACAATTGATTCATGCGTCTCTTGCACTGTCTGTCAAAATCAAATGCAAAATAGTATCTATTTCCCTACCCTAAATACCCATTGGCAGCAAACGGCTTCCTAGCTTTCAGTTATGAAACATCAAGCTTACACATAACTCAAAATTGAATAGTTTTAAAAAACCACATAATGAGTCTTGATTTGGATGTTCACGACTTCAGTTCGTGTTTTTGATTTCCGTTCGGTTGATTTTGTGTTTCTTCGTGCTGTTTTTGTTCGTGTTTGGCGGTTTCATCGTTGTCCTTTCGGACTTTTGACACTTGAACGCCCCATTGGTGCCTCTTTGCTTCTTTCACTTAGGACGTACGTCTATTCACAGGCGTCTGAGTTAAGGACTCATTGTTTTGTTTTTATTGTGTGCATATAAATAATTCTGACCCTCACTAAATATGGATATTACTTTTTTTCCACGTGAAAATACTACTTTAGCGATTCATTAATTTGAAAATGGAGCGCCTTTCGTGTCATATTGATTTTTTTTGAAATTTTACATCGTAGTTGTGTTAACCTTGCACATGTCTCACAAATTAAAAGCATATTGCATCTTTTTTGGATTGAATATAAAAATACACGATAATCTTAAGTTGATAAAATTAAGGATAATCTACAGACCAACTGCCACCATGCGTCTCATAATAGAACAGTCTCTCGAATGGCAGTCAACACTCTACATCAATTTTGAAAGCATTCGATATGATAGATCGCAACACCTTATGGAAAGTTCAAAGACATTATATTATGGTATCCTAGAGAAAATTGTCAAGATCATTCAGGGACTATACAACAACACCAGTTGTCAGGTAATTCACAATTCTTCCCTATCTCCATCATTTAGCGTGGTCACAGGTGTCAGACAGGGATGTCTCCTATCACCTCTGATCTTCTCACTTGTCATTGACTGGATCATGAATACTAGCATCTCACCACCAAGAGGAATACAATGGACGCTTACATCAAAACTAAAAGATCTTGTCTTGATTTTGCAGATGATGTAAGCTTGTTGTTACATCTCTTCCAACATATGCAACAAAAAACAGAGTCACTTCAAACAGTTGCTAGATCCACTGGGCTTGAAATAAACACCACCAAGACTAAGTGCCTACGAATCAATGCACAAAACGACTTCCCTCTCATTCAAGATGTAGACAGCTTCACCTATTTAGGAAGTATCGTAATTAAAACAGGGGGCGCAGACCAAGACATCAAAAGCAGAATTGGAAAAGCCAGATATGCATTTGTTACTTTACGACCAATCTGGAAGAGCAGCAACATCAATCTCAAGACAAAGATCAGAATTTTTGAAAAAAATGTCAAGTCTTTCCTGCTTTATGGATCTGAGACATGGAAACAGACAAAAAAGAATGAACTTGACCTTCAAGTTTTTGTCAACAAATGTCTTAGACAACTGCTAAAAATCAGATGGCATGAGAAAATATCAAACCAGGACCTATGGAAAAAGACCAATCAAAACCCAATATCAGACACAATAAAGAAAACAAAATGGAGATGGATTGGCCACATCCTAAGACGAGAACAGGGAAACATCACTAAACATGCCCTAGACGTGAATCCACCAGGAAAGAGGAAGAGAGGACGCCCAGTAACAACATGGCGAAGACTTTTAGACAATGAACTGAGGTCGATCCAGATGTCATGGGGAGAAGCCAAGCGAGCTGCACATGACCGGGACAGGCGGAGAGCTGTTGTCGAGGCCCTATGCCCCTCCAGGGCTTCAGAGGATTAAGTCAAGTAAGTCAATGTATTAGTCAAAATTGGGTAAATTTTAATTTTGATTGGGGCTAGAAACATAAAATTCTGTTTCGATTAATCTAAAAGTGACTATATCTGCTCTCAAGTTTCTCACTTATTTTGTTAATCGTTGTTTTCGGTCTAATGCAGAAATGATTATCTTTGACAACATCTAATAATTTATAAAAGAATATGGAGTAAATGAACACGAGACCACAACACATATATTAACTCCAACTGCAATTAATTTTTATGAGCTGTATGGCCATTTCGGAAAATTATTCCTCATCAGCAGAACTCGAACTGTAACAAAGGAAATCGATAATTTAAAAGATGTTCAAAATGCATAAAACCAAATGAAATCCAAAAATATATATCTAAGGGCGAAACTACGATGGAGGGAGTTTAACCTTAGGTTTTAGTATTTACATGAATTTAGTTAGTGTACAAAGTGTACACATGAGAAGTAATCTCATGTAAAAATACACCATATCTGAAAAATAAAGAGCATACATCTTAAACACGGGGAATCGTTCTACCAATTCGACACGGCATAAAAGACAAACTCATGTAATTAATAATTTATGAAAGGATATGAAGTAAATGAACACATATGTTAACTCCAGGGAACATGATGGTAATTGCTTCCCCTTTATAATCAAACAACTATTTTCAGTCTTTCAACCTTTCCATGAAGAGTGTTTGATGTAAATAAAATTAAATCTATATGGTGTAACCTTTTTCCCATTGAATAAGTGGTGTTAAATCATATGTTGACCGCCTTTTGAGAGAGCTGTTGAATGCCGAGTTCAGCTGGCGGATGTTTACATTCAATTTTCTCCGGTGTTAATGAAAATTTCATCCTTGTTTGAAAAATCACCCAAAAAAATTATCCATCATGTGGAAAATTTTATTCTTATTTTATTAAACTACATCCATTTAAAAACTTGAAAACATACATTGATAATCCAGTCTTGATATTATAATCCAATCACAGTCCAGCAAAGTTTTAATATCTAGCTTCAAGCTCTGTCACAGTCTGACTTCCGGTTGCGCAATACTTAATTCCTGTTATGTTACCTATACTGTTAGGCCTGCATGATATTTGTTCGCGAAACACTTTTTTCTTGTACTTTAATCTGTTTTTAAGAATAACGAAAAGTTTTCAAATCTTTGTACCTCTTTTTTAACTTCCTGCAGTGATTTAAGAATGTCTACTGTTCGGCTGCGGCCAACGATGAAAATCCTACAAAATATAACAACACACAATGTCTAAATAAGCAAAATTTTAAGCAATGTTTTCTATTCTTATCTTTTTTGTAGGAAAGATACATAGTATTGCTACTTATTTTCCACATTGAGCAGTTGAATGGGGATTTATTCTAAACAAAGAAAAGGAATGAAAATTGTGTACCTAGAAAATTGGCCGTCTAAAATATTTTTAACTGCCACGTCGCAATATGTAAATAAAGAAAAATGAACATAAATATTTCAACACGTTATACAGAATTTGATAGAAATTTACCTGCGTATGAGCAAGAATGCTTTATAAACCATAGTTGAAGCCTATCATTGATCCATAATTTTTCTTCCCTCTTATGCATTCATGGCGCAAATGTTGATTCTGGTGCCAAGTCCATAGCTGTTGAAAAAAATAATGAAATCAATGAAAGGTTTGTTCAGCTTTTGTGAGTAGGGCTTTACTAAATGACTTATTCAGTAAGTACGGCAAGTAATTTAGATAAGAAGAGACACACAGAAGACAAATAATTTGACTGCGGCATAAAATTCCATTGAAATCAATGTATTTTTCAAAATGTGTTTTATTTGAGCCCAAAAACAGAAATACTAAGTGATGGTGTGACTCTGGACTTCAATTAGACTTGATATGAATAAATAAGACCAAAACAAGTGGATATAAAAAGCTTGAGTTAAGAAAACACAGAAACATAATTTTGGCTATAGGGAACATGATGGTAATTGCTTCCCCTTTATAATCAAACAACTATTTTCAGTCTTTCAACCTTTCCATGAAGAGTGTTTGATGTAAATAAAATTAAATCTATATGGTGTAACCTTTTTCCCATTGAATAAGTGGTGTTAAATCATATGTTGACCGCCTTTTGAGAGAGCTGTTGAATGCCGAGTTCAGCTGGCGGATGTTTACATTCAATTTTCTCCGGTGTTAATGAAAATTTCATCCTTGTTTGAAAAATCACCCAAAAAAATTATCCATCATGTGGAAAATTTTATTCTTATTTTATTAAACTACATCCATTTAAAAACTTGAAAACATACATTGATAATCCAGTCTTGATATTATAATCCAATCACAGTCCAGCAAAGTTTTAATATCTAGCTTCAAGCTCTGTCACAGTCTGACTTCCGGTTGCGCAATACTTAATTCCTGTTATGTTACCTATAACTGCAATTAATTTTTATGAGCTGTATGGCCATTTCAGAAAATTCGTTTCGGGAAACAAATTTATCGTCAAGCCATGAAATCCGTATTGGAGATAATTGTGCTCCGCTAATTTTTGACCTTTTCTTATACTGTTATCAATTCCAATTTATGGTGAAACCTCAAAAAGACCCCAACAATTTTGAAACTTTTCATAAAAGGTACAAATATATATACATTCTTTCAGTAAACAATCCCACATTTTTAAATTTTATTACCGATATATCCCACGGAATTAACCTTGAATGTGATAGATGCGCATTTTTAGGTTTAGATTAAAGTATTATCAATGGAAAATTACATACTAAAATACATGATATACGGGAGGACTTTTAATTTCCTATCGTTAATTTTCCTTTTCTAGAGGGAGATGTATCACTTGCTTCGTCCTATGGAGTTGATATTTCACAGTAGGTTGGTCGGATTTGCAGTGGTGTGTCTGATTTTAATGATAAAAAAAACCCGATTTATTATAGAAAAAATACTAAAACAAGGACATCGTTACCACAAATAAGTAAAATCGTTAATTAAGTTTTATCATAAATATCTATACCTTATGAAAAAAAATAACTGTACACGTCAACTTTTTTTTTTATTGTAAAAGGAATTCACATTCCAAATTCTATGGTTATGTTGTTTATTAAGCAAATAAATTCAAGAACAATCCTTTGGAAATGAAAAGCTGGATTAAAAATTTATCGAATCAAGGTTGTGAAATGTACATAATCGACATATTTGATTTTTTTACATCAGTCGATAGACGCTTCTTAGCAAGCTGTCAGAAACTAAGAGTGTTCCCAAGAGAGTATCTCTACGTCCCGTTCATTTCTTGGTGTCCTTTTGTTTAAGGTTCTCCATTGATGAATAGAACGTCTAGCGATTTGATTTTTACTACATGTGTTAGTTTGTGTTTTGTTATTGATTATAAATAGGGGAAAGTTCGGTCCAAAAACCTAGTTTATGGCCCTGTCACACTATAACGTTTTAGCCAACGTGTGCCGACGTTTTAGAATATATTTTCAACACGCTGGTGTGCGTTGCGTAAGTTTTGTACACGTTATGAACACGCTACAAACACGTTAGCGAATGTCAGCGTGCGTTGGTGATCCCCGAGTGCGTCGCAAATTTTTCAACATGCTTAAAATTTCCGACGTTCGCCAACGTGTTAGAAATAAATTATTCGAACGCTAGGCATAAGTTATAAGGACGTTATACACACGCTGATGTACGCTATGTGGTCGTTGTGCACACGTTGAAATGCGTTTGACGAAGGCTAAGCTAAATGGAAACTAACGTGTCTAGCGATAATGCAGCGCACGTCTAGCGTCAGTCTAACGACCAAGAAACCGTATCAACCCCAAAATTTTATAAGTTAGATTGAATTACAAGGGGGGAAAGTCAATTTCAAAAGCTTCAAATACTAATTCAAACCTGAAAAATAAATGAAAAATAAAAAACAATGTGCAGAGCCAAAAAAATCTTGAATATAACAAAGATAACTTAGATGGTCTGGAATTGAAAGTAATTCTTGCAGATTGTAATAAAGCTGTCGTGTTTTCGATGATTTTTTTGGGTAGAAAAATACTCAAATACAACGAGTAACGACAGTCAAACTTCAATACTCATTTGAAATAATGTGTATTTTAAATATTCAATAAGCACACGCGTTTTTCTCTAATAACATCCGTCATCGGCTGTCTGCGACCATTTAGGATTAGTCATCTACAGACCGGTATTTGTTACATGTATATACTCATTTGAGATTTTGAGAGTTTGTTAACAAGCGCATGCATTCCTCTCTGTATATTTTTGACATATCAAAATATAAAATCTACACTATATTTTATTATTTTAGACTGAGTGCAAAAATCATCACTTTTGGTTAAAAAACGGCTTTAGAATAATTATACATTCATACTACCAGAACGCTGAAACCAATATTTTTATAACGAAACTAAATTTCTATAATTATTAATTAATCCAGCAATACATTTAAGCCAGATAATAGATCTATTTTGGGCTATTACGAAATAATACTAAAGAAATTAACAGAAATCCTAGGTCTCCCCACTGAGAGAAAAAATCATAAGTTAGACAAACGCTATGAATGCGTTCTGCAGTCGTCACACATGCGCTATGCAAACGTCAAGTACGCCGGACGAACGCTATAGATAAGTTTTGAATAAGTTTGTCGTGAGTTGCAGGTAGTTAGTCTGACGCTTTGTGGTCGTTCACCGAGATATTTTTTGAAACTTTTTACAGCGACTGCCAACGTGTTCCAACGTTTTAGAAAATTATTCGAACGTTCGGCACACGTTGGCTAAAACGTTATAGTGTGACAGGGCCATTAACCCCGCCACTTTTTAAATGTGCCTGTCCTAAGTCAGGAATCTTTATCAATGCTGATGTTAGTATTCGTCGAATTTATGGTGTTTTTTTTGGCAAGAAAGGGGTCTTTCGTTAATACTTATAAGGGTTGCGATTGAATCCTATGTAGTTTATTTTCAATCCAGTGCCAATTGCAAAACAGCGAGCAGCGATCGCTCGTCACATTAGTTGTCCTGAATTTGATTTGGTTGTACATTAAACATTTAATCTTTGCACTGTACTTTCTGCTGCAGCGGTTAGAACAGCTTATTTCAATTGCCTGTTCACCGCGGGGAGGTGAGAGTAGTATTTTTAACAAGATTTCATTTTATCTAACATTGTGCAATTGTGCCGAATAATAAATTCGTACAAAATGGTGATCATGAAGACTTTTTTCCGATGAAATTAATATTTTCATTATATTGTTCTTTGTTCTTTGATACTTCAGTTTTCATTATTCGTCATCCTCGGAAACACGGGGATTCTTCTTTCGCTAACATTCATTACCCCTGGGTCATTACCCATGAAATTACTCATTTTTGATAGTTAAAGTTTTGTATCGAGTCTTCTGATTGGTCGCATTACATTTTTCTAATATGATTTTAACATGTTTCTCTATTTAATTTTGTAAAGATAAAGATTAGATCAAGATTGTGCGATCGAACAAAGTCATACGAAATGACCAGGGGTAATGAACGAGATAAGCGAGAGAAGAACCCATGGGTTTCCGAGGCTGATTATTTGCATGATTAATGGACTTAAACAAACTTGTTTCATTTTTTACCGGGCTGAAGTTAGTTCATTATTCATTTTTCATTATTCGTTTTTCAACATGCTGCGATCACTGTTGAATAATAAACTTTATCTTATTTCATTTTTCATTATTCAAGCAAAAAATGAATAATGAATAATGAACCAAGTCATTATTCATTATTGAAAAATGAATAATGAAAAATGAATAATGAACCAACTTCAGCCCAGGTTTAAAGACATTTATCTGATACTAAATATCAATGATGTACCTTGAATGCCTCATGTTAAACAGACGTAAGAAAAAAAATTAACGTACACCAAATCAGTATTAAATACCATAAGTCAGTAAACCATGACTGCAGGAGCAAGCAGATAAAATGTTCTTACAATTGATCTGAACTGATGCTAATGCAACTGCATACCATGCAAATATAAATAGTGTACATGTACGACAGTGGCTTCATGGTTAACAGATACAAGAAAAAGTTAACATTTATCCAAATCATTATAAAATCTCAAAAGTCACTAGACCGTGACTACAGGAGCATATAGATAAACGTCCTTGAAATTAATCTGTACTGATGCTACTATACTAAAAAAAAGTAGGGGTGTGTTACGCATGACGTTTATAAAAACTTTATCGGAACCCCATTTTCGGTGAGTCACCGTATTGTCACACTATGAGCGGCATCCATTACTTGCTAGGAGGGATGGCCATACATACATGTAGTCCTCAAGACTTCCAATTATAAAAAAAAAAAACAACTTTTTATACTGTCGTTCGCAGTTTGATAAAGATCTGAAATCGCTACTTCGGAACAACCCTATAGGAGTTAGATGAGTTACTGTATTATAATACTACTGAAAGAGGCTACATGCCAACTATCAAGAGGCTTTGACACGTAGTTACCAGTAAACTACGACTGATTTTTTTGTGTTTTCTCAAGACGCCACAAGTCCACGGGAACAGGAAGTAAGTCCTTAATGGATTGAGTGAGATTTGCAATACGTAGCGGGTGACATATCTACGAATATCGAATGAATATCAATCGAATGTCAAACGAATGTCAACCGAATGATAAACGAATGTCAATCGAATGTTAAACGAATGTCAATCGAATGTCAAACGAATGTCAAACGAATGTCGAATAAGTAACCAACTTCACATTGCTATCGTAAAGACGTTCTGTTTTGCTCAGCAGCTTTAACAAAGTTGTCTCACAAGAAACAATTAAAATCGTTCTGTTTCGTAGTAGTTTTTACAAAATGCTGTCATAACAAATTGTATTCAGAGACATTAAAATTCTAGATTGCAAACTTTATATACTTGAAAATAAAATCTAAATGACAGCAAATATATTTCGCTTAGAGAAAATTCAGCGAAATTATATTTACGAGACGCTAGATGCTGAACATGCAGTTTTGAGATAGATTTTTGTATCATTTGACAGTTATAGATGCATACCAATGCGTAACTGTCACTTGTCACACGTCACAGTAGGAGTTTATTGGGTTTTGTTGTGGCAGATTCTGAAACTTATTTAGTCATTATAGCATATACGAGTGAACTCATAGTGAGTGACTATCGAGTTTTGACGACATTTATGTTTTATCTTTATACGAACACCATGCACCCTTCATTCACTAGTCTTCAATGTATTTTTTTTCAAAATGTTTACAACAATAAACTTGTTTCTGATTACCCCTCATTTCTAAACGTAGTATAAACTGTGGTCGACATTAAGCTGCTTAAACAATGCAAGGGGACGGAACTCACGTGCGAACATTTGCATATACGTCGAATGAATGTCTTTGAATTGAAGAAAATATAGCTGCAATAACAAGTGTTTTGTACTCAAATCTTTCACTATAGCATTAAATAGCACCTCCGACTAATTTTTAAGGTCAAATTCATTAATCATAGGTTTAGAAATTTAAGCGAAAAATATTTGCTTCAGAAAGAAGAAAAACATAGTTTTAATTCAAAATCTATTAACTTTCACGGAAGAAAATGATAAACAGATTCACTTCTGTGCATTACTTATCTTTTCCGGTGATTAAAAAAAATCATTTCATTGCTCATAATGGCTTTAAAACTGGTTTCCAAAATTCTAAGGTCTAGAGTTACTGCGCTTTGACCGTTATTAACGTTAAAGATCAGACAAAATCTCCAAAAAGGAGTGAAAATAACAAAACATACAAAATTTAAATTTGGCGTGCAACAATGTGAATTATACATATTTATTTCGCATTTATATAGAGGTATAAAAATGTGCCTCTTACTAAACAATTTGTAGCTAGGCATTTTGAAAAAAAATGCAATAATTAAAAAAAAAGGTATATGTATATAATTTCTCAGTTGACCATTTTGAGCTATAAAACATCTTGAAAAATGAGCAAACCGCGTAGTTTAATCTTTTGTTTGCATAGCTACATGAAATCGTGAAAATGGTAATAGAAGCTTGAATAGGCATACATAAAATTAAGCTGAAAGTTGTCCTGTTATTTTAATACGCTGATTTGCTATTAAAGTTTGAAAATGTACCTTTAAATGTCAGAATATAGGCCAAAGACATTGTAATAAAACGGTGAAATTTGACCATAACGGGACTGCTACATGCAAATCAATTTGATAGATGCATGGTCTCTTAGCTTGGATTTATAAATTACAATCCCCACTCTAAATTCCTGAAATTCTTTTCACATTCCATTAACCAAAATAGACATATAGATATCAAATTTGTGCATTTATGGCTCTTTTTTTAACTGGGACCCGACAATTACGTCAGCCCATGTGAAGAAAAAATAACTAAAGCATCAACTCGGGAAAGTGGATTGAATTGAATTTGACAATTTGTTTAAGTCATGAACATAAAACAGGAATTTTTCAGACAGTTTTAGTCATTTTGTGCATTAATAAGATGCTGCGATTTAGAACATAAATATTGTCTGTAAGAATTACAACTGTTTTAATCTGCGTAAAGCAATAGTCGATTGCTTTTAAATAGCATGACGCGATGTTTTGTTTTTTTGTGTGTCTTTTTTGTTGTTATGACTATTTTAAAACTTTATTGCATAATAAACACGATGAGGGTTAAGCAAATTACATATTAAAAGTAAAAATGAAGATATAACTATATACTTTATCCTTTAATGCAGTAATTTAAACTAGAATTTGAGATAGGGTGCTCAGACGGCTGAAAGGTGTAACTCTGTCATCTTACATTCCGGGGTAGTCAGACTATATATAATGCGGAAAACTTGACGACACACGATTGTTAGAAAAAAAATGTCACGTTCCTCGGAAGAAGCAATGGGGCATTCGAGTGTCAAAAGTCCGAGAGGGCAACGACAAAACCAGTAAGAACGAACGAGAATAGCACAAAGAAACATAAAACATAAAAAACTCAAAATCAATCGCGTAGAGTGAACTCATGTCACGGCTCAGGAAGAGTTATAGGTTCTTACATAAGTTCTTGGAAAAGACCGGCTGATCTTTCATGAGTGATAGAATTTTTCAGTCTTTTTGCGAGTGGAGCGCAGCGGAACGAGTCAAAAGACCTAAAAAATTCTATCACGAGTGAAAGATCATGGCCGGTTGTACAAAAACGCGTGTAAGTACCTATTTCTTCCGTAAAAATGTATTTTTTATATTCTGAAACCTTAGGTGACTTCATTCTAAAAACCGAAAGTTTAAAATAACATTGCATTTCATTGTTCGACATCATCTATCAATATCAGTACCGGCGGTTATTATTGGTTAATTGACCAGTGTGAGATCGCTGCATGTGCTCGCATCTCAACCCGGTCATCTCACACTGAAAAGAGTCATTTACGGAGGAATAAGCAATTCCTTCCTGCTTGCTATAGCACACCCGTCGTGGGCAATTTTCATACTGCTACAGGTCTCAATAAAAACAGGATCCCCTGTGGGAGGCTAATTTGCCCGATTCTACCCATCCAACTCAATTTCGTTTTCAAGTGACTGTCCCCGATCGGTCTTTTGTCCACATTTTCTCCACTTGATCGTCATTTCATGTTCATTTTATCATTCCTTTTATGATGATCACCTTGGTGATAGCCGAGTTCGTGCTGCCCAGGGAGTAAAGAAATAATTGATATAATATAGAATGGATATGGTGAGCTGCAAAGTTAAAAAGATGATTTTCATCACTGTTGGCACACGGACACCCCTTTCTAACTTTGCAGCTCACCATATCCATTCTATATTATATCAATTACCTTACAGAGCTGTGCGCAACACCATTTATCATCAGTAAAGAAATAACTTACTTACTTACCCATATAAATCATTTGTACTCAAAATTCAGACACGTTCGCTAATCGACTTTATAATAGTTGTGAAATTTCGGTTCAAAAATGTTTGAAATGTCTAGACGTATTTAAAAAGTAATTCTAGCAATGTTATATAAAAGTGCAAAAAACAGCGATTGTCATTTTCAACAAAACGAGAAGATCACCAAAATAGAAAAGCCAGCTACCATGGTTACCCCATATGGCGAATAAAAAAGCTCAGAAAAATGATAGTTCAGGAAGCACTTTCTTCTCTGTACGCTTAAAAAACATTTTTCGTATTTCATCTGTGTTTTTTTCTTAGCTACAGAGATACAAAACATCATTGCTTTATTTGAAAGAAATATCCAGAAACCGAGTTTCCTGCTGTGCCTCTTATATCTCTGATTCTCTTATTTCTAATAACATAAAAAGTTATTACATATAAAAAAGTTAATTTACAACTAGTTATTTAAAAAATATTGTCTACGAAGTTTTTTAATATTGGGTTAGGTTCCATTTGAGACTTTTCTCGTCCCTTTATTTGATATTGTAAATTAAATATTTTTAAATTAGTGGTTGGTAATTATATTCAAACGTTAAACACAATTGATGATATTCGTTTTATCGTAGCTTGTGGAACTACGCATGTTTATTTTGAAGAAAGGCATGAAACATTGGCAAAAGAGGATGGAACTTAATGATATTACTTCTGTAATGCAAATTGAAAGAATAGTTTGAAACGGGTTCATTAAATTTTACCAGTGCATGCACCGCAAATTGCTGTGTTGGATTTTGCTTTCCTCATTGTTTTTTTTTTAATTGGAATACTTATGTATATTTTAGCAAAGTACATTCCAATTGTCTGGAATTCAAATGCTACTCCTCTTTACCGGTGGCGATATTGTTTTAAAATCAGATATTACAAAATCATCCCGAAAATCATTCACTACATTGCATTTCTGAGGTCGATTTTGCTTTTCCTTGTTATATCACATAGGTATTACTAAAATAACGTTTTATTAGAGACCTACTGTGGTGCTTAAAATTCATCTTTGCAAGCGACAAGCACATTATAATTCAGATTTCAAACTTTATCTATCAGTAAATGCATTAATGCTTTATTGCACATGCACAAGGTGCAAATCATTAAAATGAATTATTTTACAATTTTAAAACCAATAAATGAAAATATCAACATTTTTTGCTAAAACAAAGTAAATTTTGGCATTAAGCCGAAAATTGATTTATTCAAGCGTTACTTAAGCTTATGGTAATTAAGTACCGTTACGGATCTCGTAACAATGATTTTAATTGTATCTTTGTCAAGTGCATATTTATTTTGATGACAAGTTTTATATCGACAAGTGTCTTCCCATGGGTTGCTCTATTTCTTGCTCCTTATTCGAAAAGTTTTCATCCTTCATTCATTGGGCTGTTGTAGATCGCGTGGGTAAAAAATCGTTGTCACATTATTTAGACGACTTCCTGTTTGCTGGGAGAAGAGATTCTCAAGATTGTTTATCTCTAATGAATGGGTTTTCTGATACTTGCGATGAACTAGGTGTCCCAATAGCTAAAGAAAAGTCTAAGGGTCCAGTTACAAAACTAGTTTTTCTTGGCCTTGAAATTGATACCATTTTAATGGTTGTACGAATTCCAGAAGACAAATTGTCGACTCTCAGGGCTTCTTTGGAACCTTTAATGACTAAAAAGCGGGTGAGAATTAAGAACTTGGAATCTATAGTTGGGTTGATGGCATTTTGTTCGAAGGCAATTGTTTCCTCAAGGGCATTTATGCGTCGTTTTTATGACGTTATTGCAGCGGTGAAGAATAAAAAGCCACAATATTCTATAAGATTGAATAACGAGCTGCGTGAGGACATTTCTGTATGGTTAGAGTTTTTGCGAAATTTCAATGGCTCTTGCTACATTTCCGACAAGGATTGGGTTTCTAACGATTCAATTCAGCTTTTTACTGACAGTAGCGGCAATTCAGAGTTGGGTTGTGCTGCCTTTTTTGATGGTAGGTGGATACAGTTTAAGTGGCCTGTGGAATGGGGGAAAGCAGCTACAGGTATTATGAAAGATATCACATTTTTAGAGTTGGTTCCTATTGTGTTGGCTTTATTTGTTTGGGGTTCTGAAATGGCAAATTTTAAAATTTTGTTCAGAATAGATAATAAAGCACTAGTGGACATTGTGAACTCCAGGACATCAAAGTCCAAAAGAGTTATGTCGTTAATTCGCCCTCTTGTTTTATATACAATGAGCAATAATATTACCTTTAAAGCTAAACACATAGAAGGTATTAAGAACGGTGTAGCAGACTCTTTATCACGATTTCAGGTCGGGAGATTCAGGCAGTTAGCTCCTCGGGCGGCAGAAAAGCCAGAACCCCTTCCAATGCAGTTTCTAGAGCTGATATCCAGAATGAAGTTAATAGATTGATGAGTCATGCTGTTTCTGATGGTACAAAGAAAGCTTACGATAGATCAATTGATTCCTTTCTAAGTTTTCGCTCAGAGATGGGGCTATTTGATATTTGGCCCATTCCACTCGACCATGTTGTCCAGTATATTGCATATTTATCAATGAAAGGCTATTCCCCTTCTTCAGCTAACTCTTTCATATCTGGTTTAAATTTTTATCACAAACTGTGGGGTTTTCAAGATTTATACCAGTCGTTTTTGGTTGAAAAAATGATAAATGGTTTCAGGCGTGTTAATAAAAGTAGAGGCGATCATCGACTGCCTATCTCGATTGGTGTACTTAAAAAGATTAGTTCCATTTTGCCTTGTATATGTAGCTCAAAATACGAAGCAGTGTTGTTCCGTAGTGCATTTGCGTTGGCTTTCTTCGGTCTATTTAGAGTCAGTGAAATAACAGTGAACGGTAATGGAAGAGATATAAAACAAGGTCATACAATTCAAAGAGATAATATTGTGCTTACTAATGACTTTGTACAAATTTTACTATTATCGTCAAAAACTGATCAGTTTGGAGTAGGGTCGTATATTAACGTATCCAAACAGGCAGAAAGTATTGTTTGTCCAGTCAGAAACTTACAAACTTTGATTGCTATAAGACCAAAAGTTGGAGGGCCTTTGTTTTGTCATTTTGGCGGCGATCCGCTGACAAGATACCAGTTTGCATCCTTGTTAAGAAAGTCCCTTGTTGTACTAGGCGTACCTCATGCTGATAATTTTACTACCCACTCTTTTCGTATTGGGGGCGCAACTCACTGCGCAATGTTGGGTTATTCGAACGAACAAATACAAGCAATGGGTAGGTGGAAATCGAATGCCTTTAAATCCTACATACGTATATAATTGATTGATAAATTAATGGATGAGTTAAAATAAATTTTTTACATGCTTAAGTATCAAAAAATTTGTTAATAGGAAGAAGTTTGAAAACTTGGATCATTGGTTCATCACTAATAAGAAATGCATTTGTTCGTGCCAGACAAAGCCCCGAGGGTGTTAATTTGGGTCTCTCGAGAATTGGTATGGAGATTTTGTGGCAAGGTTATGGTGGTCTTGGGACACTAGACGTGATGCCTAAAATTAGAAATCTATCCAAAGTTGAAGATTCTCCAGACTTCATTGTATTGCACGCAGGTGGTAACGATTTGGGTTATGTTAAAGTTGGATTTTTGAGAAATCGTATTAAGAACATTATACGAAGTATACTTAACGTGTACCCCAATGTTAGAATTGTGTGGTCGGGGATCCTTCCAAGATTTAAATGGCGTTATGCTCAAAATTCTGATGCAATAGAACTTGCTAGGACTCGTATCAATAGCTCTATTGGTGCCTTTGTAATTAAGATGGGCGGACACTATAAGAAGAAGAATGTTTTATTACCAAAAGCATGGGCCCACAAGGGGCATGATACAGAGCAATTAACACAAGGTAATAACAATTAATATAAGTTACATATGAAGTATATAATTATCACCTATATATTAGTTAATTTATTTTCAGTATATTTGGAGTCATTAAGATTATAACAAGTACTAGTATTCTTATTATAAGCACTCAGGTACAACCCAGACGAGGAGATCGGCCTATTAATGGAAGCAATGGTGCACAGTTAGATTTAACAAGTTATATATAATATAATTCTACAAGTTAGCTACAAAACCGGAGTGGCCATCCTCGTGTCAAAAGCAGATACACTAGCACATGAGGTAATATATCTGCAGATGGCACCGAGGGACAATGCTCTATGGCACATTCCAGTCTTGGCCCTTGTATATGAGTGGCTGCAGGACCAGGTGGTCATCCTTGTGTCGTATGTACATGCATAAGCAGATATAAGCTAAATGGTTACACGTGTACAAACGGCACCAAGGGACGGTGCTCTATGACACACACTTGTCCTTGCCATTTAAAAATTAGATTTTAAATCACCTGCACCACTAAATATTAGACGCCTTTATTAATTCACAAATTTTTAGTAATATATCTACGTTTTCGGTGTTGAGTAACCATATTAGCTTTCCACTCGAATGCAGCTGTTGAAAATTTGGACAGTTTTGATTGACTGTCTGAAGCATTTCTGTTCTTAGATTTGCTAAAAACTTGCAATCGAATAGAAAATGCATTTCATCGTCTACCTCGTCTGAGCTACACCTGAGGCATGTCCTACTTTGCCGGGGAGTACCCTGATAACGCCCTTGTTCTATTCTTAATCTATGTGCTGATATTCTTAGTCTAGTGAAATTTTTCCTGTGCTCTCAAGTATACTGACATTCAGATGAGTAAACAATTATTCAAAGATGATGGTGTTCATTTGAATGAAACGGGAACTGATATTCTTCTAAATACCCTCCAAGGATCATTAGAACTTTTCGTATTATACAACATCCCGGTTTTTCCCATGTAGACATGTTTAATTGGGTTATACATTTAGCCTTTGATTAGAAGCAGGAATTGGTCACGGCAGCTCAGACCGCATTTTTGGCGGTAGACCTGTCTTCGCCAGGCCATTGGCCTACTTCGCGCCGTGTGAATCACTGTATCCCAGGATTCATTACTTTATTCATGATAAATACTCAGCTACTCTCAAATTAAGTTCAATTATGAGAATCACTGTATCCCAGGGTTCTCTTGTTCAAATTTCAATTATCTATATATATTATAAATATACATATCTGCTGATGTGGTCTGCCAAATATATCGGCGACACAAAACTATTCATGAACAGTTAAATATATCTTTATGAACAATTTAAATGATCTATCTATTTGTCATTGTATATATTTATATATATGTTTGTTTATTAAATGCCATGGCCATTCCTGCCAAATTCCTAGTTTCATTCATTTATACATCTTGAATAAGTAAATTTTGGCATTAAGCCGAAAATTGATTTATTCAAGCGTTACTTAAGCTTATGGTAATTAAGTACCGTTACGGATCTCGTAACAATGATTTTAATTGTATCTTTGTCAAGTGCATATTTGTGACGTCACTTATTACGTACTTCCTTACGCAGTTCTGAAATCGATCAGTCAAGACGTAAAAATTATTTACCGTGATTTTACAAACCCTCCCACCCACAACCTTTTAATTGTATTAAGTTCAATAATGAGAATCACTGTATCCCAGGGTTCTCTTGTTCAAATTTCAATTATCTATATATATTATAAATATACATATCTGCTGATGTGGTCTGCCAAATATATCGGCGACACAAAACTATTCATGAACAGTTAAATATATCTTTATGAACAATTTATGTATTTTTATGTACAATTTAAATGATCCATGTTGCTGCTGGTTTTTGTTTTGCTTTATATTTCAGTTCCAGATTTTCAATCCACGTGATCCTGATTTAAGACGTTATTGGGTATCAAAAGATTGAGAGCTGTACACAGCTATAAGAAGAAATTAGGACGTTGTTGCAGTTTTGTTTTTTATGAACTATTTAGTATGCAGGATAATTAACTACTTCGCGCCGTGTGAATCACTGTATCCCAGGATTCATTACTTTATTCATGATAAATACTCAGCTACTCTCAAATTAAGTTCAATTATGAGAATCACTGTATCCCAGGGTTCTCTTGTTCAAATTTCAATTATCTATATATATTATAAATATACATATCTGCTGATGTGGTCTGCCAAATATATCGGCGACACAAAACTATTCATGAACAGTTAAATATATCTTTATGAACAATTTAAATGATCTATCTATTTGTCATTGTATATATTTATATATATGTTTGTTTATTAAATGCCATGGCCATTCCTGCCAAATTCCTAGTTTCATTCATTTATACATCTTGAATAATGAGCTAAGATGTGATTTTTTACTTTATACATCCACAGGTGATAACATGTGAGGCACTCAAGATTTTTTCTTTCATAAAACAAATAATAAAAATAAATGAAAAATATAACTATGAAGATGTGCAAAGAACATTTTATTAACAAAACTTAAACAGATTTATCCTTAAAAAAACCCTAAAACAAATGAATCTTTTAGTTAATCATGGAAGCACAAATTTGGGAGAGAATATTTCTTAAGACATTCCTTTGGTGATAAAGCACGTTAGCCACTCAAAAACATGACGCATGGTTTAATTCATCTGTCAAAAAATCAATGCAATATTATTTTGGATTTTGTTCATTAGATTTGCCTTATTAAAGTAAACAGTGGCTCGGCGACTTAAGAGGTTTATAGAAAATTGATATTACTTTTGTGTTCACTGAGCTTTGCAAGAATAGATTGTCTTGGGGTAGGAATGACTCCGTAGCCTTTACGCTTAGATGAGAGTACGTCCGTTTCTTTAAAAGATTTCTCATCTCATCTGAAAAAAAGCAATCCATTATCACTTGGACCCAAGTCTCTACTTAATTGAAGTTTAATTTGATTTCTTCTTCTTCTTTTTTCCATTTGTACCCCAAAGATTTAACTTTGATATATCTAGATCTCCGTTTTGTAACATTGTCTCTGATGAACAAAACACACAATGCAAAACTCACTGTGCTGGCATCTGTACCTATGATAAAGGTCTCTTTTAAAGATAGACCCCATTTCTAATTTGATATAAATGACAAAAGTTCACGATTCGGACGTTGGAAATTCTGGTTATCTGATCACATGTTCTATCGGGTTTGTCTCCAAGTAATTCTTAAAGTCTACTAGCAGAGTGCCTACCTTTTCCACCTACGAGTGAGTAAGTCCTGTAAGTGACTCTGAGTTGGTGTACTACGCCCATGCAACGCTATATAGATTGTTTAGAGACGATGAAAATGAAAATGATGATACAATGAACATGAAATGATGATGATGAGAAATATGGGGATGGGATGGGAAACAAAGGAATAGTTAATTTTGAAGATCACAAGAAAATCGGGAGAGGTGGGTAGAGACAGAAAATTTAACCTATGTGGTGCACTGCTTGGCGGTCCACAAAGGGATCTTTTACGTGCATGAAGCGAAGCACTCTTCACACACGTTGGCCCACTTTGGACGGCGGTCAGGGCTTCCGTATCATAAGCCTGACAATTAACCCCCACGGACGAGGACCACCCTATTCAGCCATCTAGGATACACACTTTGTCGCTCTGTGGGCTGAGCACTGACCAGACTTCAGAATCTCATGACCCTAAGTCGCATCTTACGAAAAAAAAAGGCTCTGCTGCGGGACAATGCGCCTCCAATGCCCAGCACGGGACTTTTCCACATACCTATACTCTTTTTCCCTTGTGAGACATAGGGTGACAATCAGTTGCCACCACTTCATCCTGCCCTTCGCCTTATTTGTGTCTGTACATAGACTAGTCCAGTGTATTCAAGCAAGGTGAGAAGGATTAAATAGGGAAGATCTGATGCTGGCACCAGTCGCAAACTTAAGACTGCAGCGCATGCTTTTTGTTGCCTAGTTGACGACCTCTTTCACCTGTTTAAGCGTATTATACAATTTTCATGTTCGGCTAAAGCTAGGAAAATCGGGAAGAGTTATTTTACGTCAATTACATATTTGTAGAGGTATCAATTGTGCCTCATATCTAATATGAAAGTTATAAAAGACGATTCCATCGGCCAATAAGCAATAGAATACATGTAACCACATTTTAATTATATGCACGGTAAATTTAATTACTAGTATATTGAAATTATAATATTGATTGCATTTTCATTAAAATTTAATGTACGAGGCACAATTGGAATAATGAATAATCGGCGCAGATGATCTCATCCTTTCATACACTATGTTTTCGCAAATGATACACTGGTGCAATTAAGTTGTACTGCAAAACAAGAGGCTCCCAGGAGCCGGAATCGTTCACCTGAGCTACACAGATACACAAATTTTGTAGATATTATTGTCCTTATTCATATGCAATTTAAATTTTTGAAATATCTTGTATAGTTTTCAAGCTATAGGGCTAAATAAGCGCAAAATTTTGAAAAAAAATCAAACAAGAGGCTCTCAGGAGCCTGAATCGCTCACCTGACATATGTGCCTGAAGTGAAGGTTAATAGGCAAAATCTATTTGACGTTGCAAGGGTCATAAGATCAATAAGGTGGTCATCTGACAATATGGTTGATCTTAAGGTGCTGATCACTTTTGTTCTCAATCTAAATTTAAAAATTTGTCACCCTTTTTGAGTTATTAGCAAAAATGCAGTTTAACCCAATGTTCTATTTTTAGCCACAGCGGCCATGTTTTACAACCAATCGAAAATCCCCGCATCAGTTCTATACACCTAATGCTAATAAACAACAATAATAAGTTTGGTTGCAATTGGACTTAAAGTGTCAGAGGAGTAAACGTTTTCAATGTAACAAGGAAATGCTTTTTAAATGCTCAATTTTGACGTTCTAAGGGCAATAACTCCTCAAAGAAAAGAGCCTACAATGTTGACCCAATTACATATTTTGTAGATCTTGACGCGCTTAACAATATGCAATTTAAATTTCTCAAATATCTTGTATAGTTTTCAAGACACTGAGCTAAACAGGTGCAAAATTTGCAAAGGTGCTGATCACTTTTGTTCCCAATCAAAATTTTAAAATCTGTCACCCTTTTTGAGTTATTTGCAAAAAAACTGCCATTTCCCCCTATGTTATATTTTTAGCCACAGCGGCCATGTTTTACAACGAATCAAAAATCTTCACTTCAGTTCTATACACCTAATGCTAATAAACAACTATACAAAGTTTGATTCAAATTAGACTAAAAGTGTCAGAGGAGTTAAAGTTTTCAATGTAATGAGGAAATGCTGTGAAAATGCTCAATTTTGACGTTCTAAGGGCAATAACTCCTAAAAGGAAAGGTCCTACAACGTTGATCCGATTACATATTTTGTAGATCTTAATGTGCTTAACAATATGAAATTTAAATTTCTCAAATATCTAGTATAGTTTTCAAGATATTGAGCTAAACAGGTGCCGTCGTGTCAATCTTATAGTGTTATATCTCCAGTTTTTAAAAAAATTGAGATAATTATTTTTTTTACTTCCTTGTACCCTCATACAGATATACCAGTGATCAAAATTGATATATTTTAAGTTTTGACAGTTTTCTTCAGAACTAGACTGTTCTATCTCCATATGTTCCATTGGATTAACATTGGGTCTATTTATAGCCCAAAACCGAAAGCTTAAGAAAGTTTCAATATTAGACTGATGTATATCCAAATTTTTGACTTATTATTTGGTCTTTCAAAGTTTTTTTGCCAGATATCTTTGAAATTCTAGGCTTATTTGTTTCTATCTTTTAAAATCATTTTATTTTCAGTGATTTTCAGCACATTTTGGTGTGTCATAATACGAATATTAAAGATATTATATATTTATGGTCTATCTCCATTGACAATATTAACAAGATTTTGAAAAAATCCACTTTGTTTCTTAACAATGTTCTATCTCCAAAAAAGGGGGGTCTAATTCTATGTAATTTTGGCTGTCTGTTAAAAACAAATTGTTGTTTTCAACAAGTTTAAGAACTATGCATTCATTAAATTCAAAACTACTTATTTCTGAGACAATTTACAAAAGATTTTGGACTACCAACTTTAAACCCAATTTACCAACAATTTAAAAATATTGACATACATCACTATAAGATTGACATGACGAGGTGCAAAATTTGCAAAAAATCCACAAAAAGGGCAATAACTCCTACATGGGTTGTTGGATTTTCTTCAAAATTTCAGGGTACGTAGATCTTGAGGTGCTGATTACTTTTTTCCTTGCCAGAATTTTGATATCTGTAGCCGTTTTTGAGTTATTTGCAAAAAAATGCATTTTACCCATATGTTCTATTTTTAGCCATGGCGGCCATGTTTTACGACGAATCAAAAATCCCCACATTAGTTCTAAGCACCGTATGCTAATGAACAACCATACAAAGTTTGGTTGCAATTGGACTTATGGTGTCAGAGGAGTTAACGTTTTAAAAAGTTTACGGACGAACGGACGACGGACGCAAAGTGATGACAATAGCTCACTTCGGGTCAGGTGAGCTAAAAAGGCAATAACTCCCACATCAGCGATTAGATCTTTTTCAAAATTTCAGGACAGGTAGATCTTAATATGATGATCACTTTTGATTCTTGCACAATCTTGATATCTGTAACCATTTTTGAGTTATTAGCAAAAAACTACAAGTAACCCCTATATTCTATTTTTAGCCATGGCGGCCATGTTTTTTGACGAATCTAAAATCTGAACGATGGAATAGTAGCATATATGCTATTATACAAGTGTGCCAAGTTTAAATGCAGTTGGTCTTATGGTGTCAGACAAGTTAATCTTTGAAATTCGGGGGAAAAGTAATAAAAAAATGGTAAATTTTGACGTTCTAAGGGCAATAACTCCTAAAAGGAATGGTCCTACAGCTTTGACCTAATTATATGAAATATAGATCTTGATGTGCTCAATCATAGGCAATATGAATTTTTGACATATCTGGTGTAGTTTTTAAGATAAAGGGCTAAATAAGTGCAAAATTTTGAAAAAAATCAAGAAAAAGGGCCATAACTCCTACATCCGTTGTTGGATCTTTTTGAAAATTTCTGGGCAGGAAGATCTTGAGGTGCTGATCACTTTTACCCTCGCCAGAATTTTGATATTTGTTACCGTTTTTGAGTTATTTGCTAAAAATTGTACTTTGACCCCTATGTTCTATTTTTAGCCATGGCGGCCATGTTTTTTACGAATCAAAAATCCGAACGATAGTTTTGTACAGATAATGCCACTTAACAACTGTACCAAGTTTGGTTGCAATTGGACTTATGGTGTCGGACAAGTTAACGTTTGAAAAATTGTTTACAGACGACGACAGACGACGACAGACGACGACGACGACGACGGACGCCAAGTGATGATAAAAGCTCACCTGGACCTTCGGCTAAAAAGACGTCAAAGTGGCGCAGACGGATATCTCCCGGAAATTCAACACATTATTTAAGGAATGACTGCCATAATTATTTTTTTTTCATTGGGGTATGAAAAAAAAAATGCACATTGTATAATCCGAAACGCGAATTATACATAATGTGCAAAACTTTTTTTTTATATCCACAATGACAGTCATTCCTTATAAATAAATTTTCAAAACGATTTAACAAAACATGAAAATCTTACTCATAAGGTATAAAACCACTAATTCGCAATCCGGTAGAGGACGAACCTGAATATAGTTCCTATTTTGAGACAATATAGTTCCATTAAAGTATTGACCCAGCTAAAACTATTGAATGCAAATCATTAAATGAGCTTTTATTTGAAAGATGAACATCTTAGAAACAATTTCAGCCCATGTTTCTTCATATATATGTTAAGTGTCAATTTTTAGGATTACTTTTACTTGGGGTCTCATTCTTGCCAGAAACATGACTAGAAAGTACCGGACGTTCATGATGATTTAAACCGGGAACCAGATTTTCCCGTTATTCAATGTAAGATGTGCTAGTTTTTGAACTGGAGTGAGCCAAATGATTTTGCATTGAAATAAGACTATTGACACTTTATTTGAACTTTAGACAAAAAATCTACAGCATTTTAGAAATATCCAATTTAACATAGGAAGCAATGGGACTCGGAATTAGTGGTTTTATACCTTGTATTGGAAGGCTGAGAAAACTTTTTTCCTGAAAAAAGCTACTTTTTCTTTGTAAACAGTTTGGATATTATGTGAATAATATGTAAAAACTACCAAAACAGCATATGTTGTGATTTTTTTTAAAATTTGGCCCCTAAATTTTCTAATCTCTCAAAATTTCCATTTTTGGGTATTTATCTGGCTTACAAATTTCCAAAAGACCCTAAACTTCATAGAATGCTATTTTGGTGATTCAAATAACTTAAAACAATCTCACTTAGTCATTTTATATCAGTTTTCAACAGATTTGGCTTTTAGAAGTTACATTATTGGCAAAATATATGTTCAACATAATGCGCCTGAGTGCGCTTTATTAAAATTCACCACTGAATATTAAAAACTGTTTGTTTTCCTTATTTTTTGTTTTTTTTAAACAAAATTGTTTTTTTTTGAGGTCCTGAGTAACCATGTTTAGCATTTTAGTAGCTTATAGATGAATGGCTTGGCAAAATCTGTTTTTCTGAGCACAATATTCACCCTCTATTAGGTAACACGGCTCAAATGCAGTGCAGTATTGATATGAAAAGGATGTTTTTAAGGATATTTTTCACAAGAAGAAGAAAAGAATAGAGAAACTGAATGATTTATGTGTCTTAAGATTGCAAACAGTGCATTTAGTTCCCTTATTTATTTCAGTCTTGAAAAATTTGTTATAAACATTCAGTTTTGCGCAATGTAATTTGATACGTGTAATGAGTATTAGTAATTTTAGGCATTGTTTTTAATATTTTTCTACACAACAATATTTTAAAGTGACTTTTTATAAACACTAAGGTCTTGTGTGGCATCTGGCATGTTTTAAAGCTAAAAAAAAGTATTCTAGTGTGATTTTTAAGGTTTTTGGTATGTTTTTGCCCATAAAAAGGGGGAGGGCCCTTTAACCTATTATTTTCATTATAAATGACATTATGTTTTACTTTTACAGGAAAAGACATTAGAAATGTATCATTAATAAACAAACAAATGCAAATGTTCAATCCAGTTGTAAGAAAATAGTTAAGATTTTCCACTTTTCCCCCAAAAATGATATTTTTAGTAAATCAGGATTTTTTGGTTAATTGCATTAAAGTATATGGTCTAAAAGGTGGCCCGCAGTAGTAAAAGTTTCTAAGAAATATACATAAAAATAGGTTTTTATTTGTCGCAATAAACCAATTTATGTAAAAAAGGACAATTATTAAGTATTAAAGAGGTTTTTTTCTGTTATAGGTATAAAACCACTAATTCGCAATCCGGTAGAGGACGAACCTGAATATAGTTCCTATTTTGAGACAATATAGTTCCATTAAAGTATTGACCCAGCTAAAACTATTGAATGCAAATCATTAAATGAGCTTTTATTTGAAAGATGAACATCTTAGAAACAATTTCAGCCCATGTTTGTTCATATATATGTTAAGTGTCAATTTTTAGGATTACTTTTACTTGGGGTCTCATTCTTGCCAGAAACATGACTAGAAAGTACCGGACGTTCATGATGATTTAAACCGGGAACCAGATTTTCCCGTTATTCAATGTAAGATGTGCTAGTTTTTGAACTGGAGTGAGCCAAATGATTTTGCATTGAAATAAGACTATTGACACTTTATTTGAACTTTAGACAAAAAATCTACAGCATTTTAGAAATATCCAATTTAACATAGGAAGCAATGGGACTCGGAATTAGTGGTTTTATACCTTGTATTGGAAGGCTGAGAAAACTTTTTTCCTGAAAAAAGCTACTTTTTCTTTGTAAACAGTTTGGATATTATGTGAATAATATGTAAAAACTACCAAAACAGCATATGTTGTGATTTTTTTTAAAATTTGGCCCCTAAATTTTCTAATCTCTCAAAATTTCCATTTTTGGGTATTTATCTGGCTTACAAATTTCCAAAAGACCCTAAACTTCATAGAATGCTATTTTGGTGATTCAAATAACTTAAAACAATCTCACTTAGTCATTTTATATCAGTTTTCAACAGATTTGGCTTTTAGAAGTTACATTATTGGCAAAATATATGTTCAACATAATGCGCCTGAGTGCGCTTTATTAAAATTCACCACTGAATATTAAAAACTGTTTGTTTTCCTTATTTTTTGTTATTTTTAAACAAAATTGTTTTTTTTTGAGGTCCTGAGTAACCATGTTTAGCATTTTAGTAGCTTATAGATGAATGGCTTGGCAAAATCTGTTTTTCTGAGCACAATATTCACCCTCTATTAGGTAACACGGCTCAAATGCAGTGCAGTATTGATATGAAAAGGATGTTTTTAAGGATATTTTTCACAAGAAGAAGAAAAGAATAGAGAAACTGAATGATTTATGTGTCTTAAGATTGCAAACAGTGCATTTAGTTCCCTTATTTATTTCAGTCTTGAAAAATTTGTTATAAACATTCAGTTTTGCGCAATGTAATTTGATACGTGTAATGAGTATTAGTAATTTTAGGCATTGTTTTTAATATTTTTCTACACAACAATATTTTAAAGTGACTTTTTATAAACACTAAGGTCTTGTGTGGCATCTGGCATGTTTTAAAGCTAAAAAAAAGTATTCTAGTGTGATTTTTAAGGTTTTTGGTATGTTTTTGCCCATAAAAAGGGGGAGGGCCCTTTAACCTATTATTTTCATTATAAATGACATTATGTTTTACTTTTACAGGAAAAGACATTAGAAATGTATCATTAATAAACAAACAAATGCAAATGTTCAATCCAGTTGTAAGAAAATAGTTAAGATTTTCCACTTTTCCCCCAAAAATGATATTTTTAGTAAATCAGGATTTTTTGGTTAATTGCATTAAAGTATATGGTCTAAAAGGTGGCCCGCAGTAGTAAAAGTTTCTAAGAAATATACATAAAAATAGGTTTTTATTTGTCGCAATAAACCAATTTATGTAAAAAAGGACAATTATTAAGTATTAAAGAGGTTTTTTTCTGTTATAGGTATAAAACCACTAATTCGCAATCCGGTAGAGGACGAACCTGAATATAGTTCCTATTTTGAGACAATATAGTTCCATTAAAGTATTGACCCAGCTAAAACTATTGAATGCAAATCATTAAATGAGCTTTTATTTGAAAGATGAACATCTTAGAAACAATTTCAGCCCATGTTTGTTCATATATATGTTAAGTGTCAATTTTTAGGATTACTTTTACTTGGGGTCTCATTCTTGCCAGAAACATGACTAGAAAGTACCGGACGTTCATGATGATTTAAACCGGGAACCAGATTTTCCCGTTATTCAATGTAAGATGTGCTAGTTTTTGAACTGGAGTGAGCCAAATGATTTTGCATTGAAATAAGACTATTGACACTTTATTTGAACTTTAGACAAAAAATCTACAGCATTTTAGAAATATCCAATTTAACATAGGAAGCAATGGGACTCGGAATTAGTGGTTTTATACCATAAAAAAACTAAAATTGAGGCACTTCCTGTAAAAAGTGGGCGTTTCCCCATGATTTTTTTTCATTGGGATATGAAAAAAAATTTCCGTCCAATCAAATTGCAGTTTTTTAATCAAATTTATTTATATATAAATGCGCAAATATGAAACAGAACTGTCATTCATTGACCGACAATAATATGGTCAACAAAACATTAAAAAATACAGACAAAAACAAACAGGGGCTTTCAAGTTTTTTACTTAAAAAGATTTACAATGAAAAAAGATGTCGAGAACCTTTGCCTACCATTTTTAAAAATTTAGAAAGAAAAGCACAAAAAGATTAGACTGACGTTAAAAGTATGCGTCTAGTTATCGTCTAGATCTACACATGCAATATCACTTGAATGCTGGATTTGGTTGAAAATTTTCAAGTAGGTAATTAAACCACTTATTGCTTTCTATTCTTTTCTTCCGGAACACCTCAGTTCACTTTCGATCGTTCCGACGGTAGCGAGTTGCTGATTGCAGTTTGGGTGTCACGGTCATGACGGTGTGCGAGTTGTGCTGTGTACTTTCGCGTACACTTACTCCACATCTCATTATTTTCTATTTCCTTTCATCAGTCTTTTGTGTCAACTTTTTCTGTTCTGACAGTCCCCCTTAGGAGATAACGACATAACCGGTAATTGCTTTCTATTCTTATCTTCCCAACACCCGATGGTAGTTCCATCTCGTTTCAATGGTTGTGATGTGCACTTTCCTTTCTAATATGTCAACCAATTCGTCTTAACAGTCATCGCGTTCGGAGATCACGATGTTCGAATACAGGATTGGAACTACAGTCTTTGCTCCTTTTTGATGTACGTGATAGACTCAAAGAACTAATATAAAGACGTATCGGTTCAAACTCTACGGTCGGTTAAAAAACTAATGGTTGTTTTTCAGACATTTTTGTCATGCCTTTTAAGTCGTTTATTATCTTATTAAACAGTTAAACCTTTTCTATAAAGACCATTTGTTAAAGATTATGCCGTAAAACGCCTTTCTCCTAGAAACCTCTTACATTTAATTTTAATCCAAGAAAATGCTTTTTTGAAAAATTAAACTTAAATGTCAATATCCAAGAAATTAAAAGAACGTTTAAAATGTCAATTACTTAGAGTTTTACTGCTGACCAGGCATTGACATGGCGTATTAGTGAAGGATTTAAGACGATTTCGATTGCAAGAGATGATTGGAGAATCACATCGATGGATCTCCGATAAATCATCAATGCTACAAAATATACCATACAGAGAACAGGGGATGCAAGTCTGTTTCTATTTCAGCAGGATCAACACGTGTCTTCTCCAACTAATTGCGATGCATGAAAAACGGATGCGTACATAATACTTTGCATTTCAAAATTAGTGATATCTATCAGTTATTTGTTAAGAAGGATATTCGTTAAAGTTATGAATATTTTGTGACTATTGAATATTCTAACTTGCGGCAAAGTTTCACTTGTTTATCGTTGCAGTTTAAAGTTTCGTTGACTATTTCTTGGCTAAAATATTTAAAAGAATAAGAAATGACAAATGATTTAAGGGACCCAAGAGTGCTGTTTTCAAAGAACATAAGAGAAAACACGATATAATAGTGCATCAAAACTTGACCAATACTTAAGCCAGCATTTATAACTCTACAAAATGGCAAATATTAGTTACAACGCAGGTGGAAATCAAACATTTTTCGGAAACCGGTTTTTAATGCCGTGGTGGCAGCAGGCTCTTTTCATTACGGCCTACATCGTGCTCATTCTCGTTGCTGCCGCGGGAAATCTAGTAGTGATATGGATAGTACTTGCCCACAAACGGATGCGGACCGTGACGAACTATTTCCTTGTTAACTTAGCCTTGTCGGATGCTCTAATTTCAATTCTAAACACGTTATTTACTTCGACGTTCTTGCTTTACCAAGACTGGTGGTATGGGACTTTTTGGTGTAAATTTACAACGTTCATTTCCCTCTGTACTGTCGTGGCGAGTGTGCTGACCCTCATGGCGATAGCAATAGATAGGTAGGTAAACACACAGAAAAAATATCAATCGTTCATTTTAAATTATAAATCTATTCAGGTTAACCGGGTACAAAACATTGAAAATATTTTTCAACTTAATAGGGTTCCAATTTTCGTGGTTTTCGAGGGTAAGACAAATTACGGAATAGAAATAAGAAATTTAATATTCGTTCCAACTATTCATTTGTAAGAACCACTCTTTTCAACGTTCTTCATTCCCTGTAACCTCGTAAATTGCTACCCATGAATTTAAGTATTTATAATATTGTATAATTGCAACTTATATCCAATTGCTTATATGTATGCTAAACTGCATATTAGCCGATCCATTTAATGTCGGCAGATGTTGGTGGCATGAAATAAAACTAAAGGGTTATTAAATTGTTGGCATAATTGATACTTTGATGAAGATTTTTATGTGCAATTTATAATTTGTAACTCTGCATTTTTGTAACCCACCCCACCCCCTATCCTCAAAACCAGAATGTTTGTGGAATATTTCATTTTATTTTTGTTATTTCGAAAAGTAGATTAATGAATTAAAAAGCTTATAAAACGCTCCCCGAAGTTATTTGTAATCTAATACTATGGTAAAGTTATTTTGCTATGTTTACTGTTGTTAAGTGTTTTAATTATGTTCTTGTATTACAATGATTCTTTTTCACTGCTTAGTAACCTATTATACATTATGGTTTAATTCAGATAAAACTCATAATCTTGATTCTTCTTTTATCCGACCATATTCTTTTGAAAACAATCCTTAAACAGTATGAAATATAAAAGCAGCATCATATTCTTATTTGAAGCTGTAATATCAAACTCGGATAATTAAGAAGTTGTCATTGATAAAATTTTTACCTACTAATTTCTGGGAATAAGATGCCAATTTTCTATGTATAATGATACTAAAATCGGATTTATAAAAGAAGACAATAATCTTAGTGTTTTATATCATAATCTTAAGATACTACATTCATGACAGTACTTCACATTAACATAACTCAACATTCGTAGTAATATGGCCTACGGATTTGATGTATGCATTAAAGTGCATTCACCGATTAAGAAAATTCCTATAGTAAATAATGTTGCCGAAATCTTACACGATATCAACAAAACTGATGCACATGCATGACATGGTGTATGTTTGTTTTTATTTTCGATGCAAACTAATACTAACAGTAAAATAATTGTATTCATTTAAAATTAATAAAAGTACAATCAACAATAAACCATTCGACGAATATAAAAGACAAGATCAGATTGTTTACAAGGTAAAATATCGAGGATTATATATGATGCATGTTTCGCCCACAGAATTCAATACAAATCAAAATGAAATTAACAATGTTTTTACCACTATACAAAAGGTTTGGGGAATATTTAGTGTCAAGCAGTGGTAAGCGTTGAAAAGCTGTTCTCGACATCAATTTCGGAAAATACTTGAAGTGTATTTATATTTTTTCTATAGTTTGTATTCTAAGGAAACTGACTGATGGGTATTTATAGTCGTGACTAGGGAAAGCCCCTCTGCATCGACTAATACCTATACAGGTATAGACTCGCTATGTGCCATGGGTCGTCCAGCCCATGACACACCACCGCCAGTGTTAGCTGCTCCAGAGTATCCTTTGTTGTCGCTGGAACAGTGCCTGTCTTGCACCATGGGGAGGTACTGGTCGGAATTCGCAAGACCTTCTAAGGAAAATCATAAGTTCCTATATTATAAAACCGATACCTGACGATCTGTTAAGCTTATTTATTAAGAATTTTTAAGAAATTTTACGGAAGACATCGTGCACTTATAGACAAATATGGGATTTCGATCTCTCAGATGAGTGCAGATGTTGGTTTGTCATAGGGTTTTGGTTTGTCTTCCTTTACCGGATTTGACACGCTGAATGGACTATTGGCAACGCGATGGGTGTGCTAACTGCTTACTCTTCCGGAGCACCTGAGTTTACTCTTGTTTCGACTGAAGTTCGCGTTGTTGATTGATATTCAGTTATTTTGTGTATCCATGTTTTACATGGTGTCTGTTTTTGTCCCGTTCTTGTTGGTGTTTACTGGTTTTGTCTCTGCCCTTTCGGACTTTTGACATTCGGATACCCCATTGGTAACTCTGTTTCTTTTACACTAACCCGATAATATTCTTACACGTACTCAATAAGTTAAACTGCACTAATTCAGCGTCAAGCAGTGGTAAGCATTTAAAAGGTGCTCTCAAAAATTATTTTTGAAATTACTGGTAATAATGTATTAAATTAACGTTTATTATCTTTGATAAATTCTAAGTTTTTATACGATAAAACCAAGACATCTGGACATTTCAGACGACATGTTAAGCTTATTGATATCATTCTTACACGTACCCAATAAAAAAGTAAGTAAAACCGCACTAAATATTTTGAAGCAAAATATGAGTATTTGAAGTCCTAAGAACATTATTCATAACCTGAAATATACCAGAATAAATCTATCTGCTGTTTTGCCCTTTTATGAACTATTACCGGCTTCATTAAGCAATTTTTTCTCACTCGTTTGATTTCTTCTTCAGTTGCATAGCTCTGTACTTCATTTAATGCGTATTTAACACGTTTTCTAAGAGAAATCTACAGTTTTATAAACGAAACAAGCAATAATTAACTGGTGCGTATTTTGCGGATTTATTCGTGTCAAAAATCAATAAACTATTAGTTAGATACTTGTAATGAACGACCATTACGCACCTCAATCTGTTGTAGTTTATATCACGTAAAGCAAAAAATGTATTTTATTCTATATTGTAGACCAATGAATGACTAAATGATATCTTGTTTCGTGAAGCCGATTTATTTTCCAAAGTTAAGTGACTCAAAATCAAACAAATGCAACCATTTAGCCAGTTTTAAACAAAAATGTTGACAAAGAAGATTCATGGGATTTATAAAATGCATTTTTCATTAAAATCCAAATGAGTTCTCGTGCAAAGTTTTATATACGCGGAAGGATTTTGATTCAGTTTTGCAATATCAGTTTTGTTAAAACCAAAATTAGAATTTGGTTGTTGTGAAACCAACTACAACAGATTCGGACTCATGTATCCTTCCGAGGGGTTTCCTGCTTCAAGCCTAATTCCCATATTAAAGATTATATGTCAATTAAGTCCGTGGGCTAAACTTATTGCATTAACGTTGCTATCTCTTTTCACTTTAAAGAAACATTTTTTTAAAGCACTGAAAGTTCATCTACCACTATCTCCCCTACATGATACTGCAGTATAAGATTGGAGTGAAATTTCTTCGATGCATATATAATGGTGCATCTTTATTATAACGTTTCATCAAAATCTACTAAGTTAAACTTCCTAAAATTAAATTTCTTGGCGCAAATATTCATATGAAGTATGTTAACAGTATGTAGAATGACAGACAGGATGAATATTTCGTTTAGCATCCCTAATAAGTCTTCACAAACTTGGTGTGTTTTGTGTAACTACGTATACCGGACCCGAAGATCGCAATGGAAAGGGGGAGGTTTGGCGCGGCTTAAAGCCTGACAACCCTGACATTCATTTTGACAGGGCTGTTCCTGGGGCACACCCCCAAGTCGCTTTATAAGCAAAGCGGCCGGGTCCGTTTTCTATACAAATATTTGTGAATTTAAAAAAAATGTTTAGCTGGATTATATCTAACTGAATAGGACATTTTACAAATATATATTTGCTAATTTTAGAATTGATGACCTTTTGAACATCTTTGTAAAAACTTTGCTATTTTCACCCTAATCTTTGTCAGTGTTGAACTGCTTATTCTTTCAGAGCACATGAGTTCACTCTCATTACGACAAGAGTTCGCGTTATTAATTGATATTCAGGTAGTTTTTGTGTTTCCGTGTTTTATATGTTGTCTGAATATGTGCCCCGCCTACGAAAGTAGAGGGGCTTTTAGTGATTGGGTCTGTTCATCCGTCCGTCCGTCCGTCCGTCCCAAATCCCCAAATTCCCTAATTCCCACTTACTGACAAGCGCCAAAGCCACTTACTGACAAGCGCAAAAGCAACCATATTGGTTTGGTAGATACACCTACTGATGCTAAGCACAAATGATGCTTCGGATGCTGGCTGTTACCTTTTTTTTCCGCATGGATGACCACTTGCAGAAAAATGGTTTAAGTCCATTTCCGCCTACTGACAAGTGCCACAACAACTATATTGGTATGGTAGGTGCATCAAGTGATGCTGAGCACAAATGATGCTTCGGATGCTGGTTGTTACCTATATTTTCTGCATGAATGACCACTTACAGAAGAACAGTTTAAGTCCATTTCAACTTACTGACAAGTGCCACATCAACCATATTGGTAATGTGGATACACCTAATAACGCTTAGCACGATGCATGCTTCAGATGTTAGTTGTGACCTATATTTTCTGCATGGACGACTACTTAAAGAAGAATGATTTAAATGCCACAGCAACCATGTTGGAATGGTACATACACCCAGTGATGCTCAGCTCAAAGAATGATTCGGATACTGGCTGTCACCTATTTTTCCGCATGGATGAACACTCATAGATGAATAGTTTAAGTCCATTTCCGTTTACTGACAAGTGCCGCAGCAGCTATATTGGTATGGTAGGTGCGCCTAGTGATGCTTAGCACAAAGAATGTTTCGGATGGTTGAATGGTTGAAGTCAATTTTCACTTACTGACAAGTGCACACACAGCAATCATATTGGTATTGTAGATACACCTAATGATGCTTAGCACGGCGTATTCTTCAGATGCTAGCTGACACCTATATTTTTTTTCATGGATGACTACTTAAAGGAGAATGATTTAAAATCCATTACTATACCTCTTACTGACACGTGCCACAGCAACCATATTGGTATGGTAGATACACTCAGTGATGCTCAGTTCAAAGGATGCTTCGGAATGCGGCTGTGACTTTTATTTCATTCATGGGTGACCACTCGCAGAAGCATGATTAAAGTCCTTTCCTGCTTACTGAGAAGTGCCACAGCAACCACATTGGCATCGTAGATATGCTTAATGATGCTAAGCACAAAGCATGCTTCAGATGCTGGCTGTGATCTTGACCTATATTTTCTGCATGGATGGCTCGATAAAGAAGAATAAAAAAGAATGGTTTAAGCACTACTAAAAGGTAAATAAAGTATATAAAAAGCATCATCTATGAAAGTAGATGGGCATATACTGTTAATGTTAATTTTTCTGTCCCAAATCAGAATTACCTTTAGGTACGGGTAAAATTTGGATAAATATAAAGGCGGGACACTGTGTCTGTTTGACACATTTTCTTGTTTTGTCCTGTTCTGGTTTGTGTTATTATCTGGTTTTGTCTCTGCCCTTTCCGACTGCCCCATTGGTACCTCTGCTTCAGGCAACATTTCGCTTGCATCTTCAATGCCTTCTGCTAGACTTGTTCAACGTTAAATAATAATTTGACAACTTATAGCTATTGAAACAACGGCAAATAAAATCATTTGATTGAAATAAATTCTGGGAAAGCTATAAATAGTGTTACAGAAGATGTTTTAACAAGAAAATTAATAGAATTTTGGAATTGTTTCGCCTAATCTGTTGATTCATATCCTTAAGATAATTAGTTTTCATAGTCTTAAAATTAAGATCAAGGGTTTCTCTCGGAAAGAAATATTTCAATCTTCATGTTAAAAAAACCCAAAAAATAATAGCACCACGATATGAATTAATGGTCCGTTGTGATTGTCTTTGTTATGAACATTATATGCAGGACATCCGAAGAAATATGGGACCTGATGGTATACGAAAGACTGGGTCGGAATTGTTTGTCACCCGACTACATTAAATGGTACGATTAATCAATTTTAAATATTTTGACATAATTAAAGGACCACGGGTGAAGGCCAGGGTACACAATTCACGGACTTTGCTATTATACTAGCGATTCTTTGTGTTCTTAAAAGCCAAATGAGGAAAATCGAAAATTGCCAACTTCGAAACAACATTGCCAGATTAACAAAAACAAGAAAACCACATGACTTACATTGGCCAATCACTGATTACAAATATATCTACGTCAGCACAGTCTTTACTCTCACCTACGAGAATATCAAATTCAAACTATGTTATACAATAAATTATCAGGATATTGATATAAATCAATGCTTTTTGCGAAGTTCTACGTGACCGTCGTGTGCTAGTAGCAGAGAACATTTTGGCAATCGAGATGCATTGTACTTAAAACCAACTTTTTAAAAGCAAGCAAATTTATTACTGTTTGGGAATAAAAACCAAAAGGTAAATGCGACTGACTATTAACAGTTGTCTGGATAACACTCATAGCGTTTGCATGCAAATAAACATAGCCGTTCAGGTTCTTTCATTGAAAAGCAATAGTAAAACAAGTCAATTCAAACAAGTTCTTGAGCTTCAAAATCTACTTAATAAATAATTGTAATCATTATTAATATCTAAGCCAATTTAAGTTAACAACGAAGGATATAATTCACCTCTTATAGGTATGAAAATAATTACAAAATTTATACAGAAAATACAAAAAGACGACTTTTGCAGTGTGCACAGGAATTTTTATAATAATATTTCTTGAGAAATAATTGGCTGATTAACACTTTTTGTGCGCCTTTTATTGCTGATTTGTTTTGTCATTTATATAAAGCTTACTTCTTTAAATCACTTCTAGACAAAAAGATAGTATGCTTGCTCTATCCTTGTATTTCACCTTCTGTTCTTTTTACTTAATAGTGATCTATTTGGTAACGTTATGAATCTGAGCCTGAGATAACGGAGGTAGTCTTCATATTTGGATATATATATATAACATTTCGGGAAGACTAATTATAGTATATAATATGCGTGATGACCTAAACAATCCAATCGTCAACTTCCCATTATTAATGTTATGAAATATCCCGTCTGCTCCATCTTGAGTTTATTTATCGAAACGGATTCATTCAGAATTTAAGGGCTTGTGGGGTGTTTCATGATTTCAGTGACTAAGACCGTCACGCCTAATTCACAATGAGCTTTCATATATAGGGTTATAGTCCTAATAGGCTGTTAACGTCACTTTAGAAATTTCATGGATGTCACCATTTCCTCATAGCAGAGAAAAGACTATGTTTATTTTTCGAGTCTCAGTGGAATTCAGGGACTGTTAAATCTTCTGTGTACCTTAGCTCGTTTTCTTTTCGATTCTAAGATGTTGGAAACAAAAAGGCACCAATGGGGCATTCGAGTGTCAAAAGTCCGAAAGGGCTACGACAAAACCGGTAAACACGAACAAGAACAGCACGAAGAAACACAAAACAACAAATCAACCGAACACAAATCAACAACGCGAACAAGATTGAACTCGGGTGCTCCGGAAGAGTAAGCGTTTTCCTGCCTGCTATAGCACACCCGTCGTGCTGCTAATTTCCAATTCAGCGTGATTGTGGTCTTGTTGTTTTTTAAAGTTTGTTTTGATGTTACCTGGTGCTATTTTGATCATCAAGTTTCATGCTTGGGCTTTTCAGACTAAGTGACATGCCTTGGCCTTTTCGGACAAAGTGACTTGGGCAAAGTGTAGATTATTTTTTATAATGTTTTTATCTAGAGAAACTTGTAAATGAAACTGTTATGAATTCTTTAGAAAAAAGTCGTAACAACATTTTACGCGCTTGGTTGAATTTCTTCACTTTGACATTCATACCACTGGGCAGAAATCACATTGCGTCAACACCAGGTAACGGCCATCGCAATGCTTTGTTTTAATTAGACAATCGGATTCCCCTGGTCCGTACCAGTGTTGGAGAAAAAAACCCAATTGATTACCATGCACGACTTCAAGTTTCGGTAAGAGTATGCCCATGTGATTCCTTGCAGTAGACCTAATTGCCCGACGTCGTTTATCGCAGTCAAAACTAATTACTAGGATTGATCTGGTGTCCGCATCCCACCTCATCAACATTTCATATTCCAGATATTACAGCAGAGTCCATTCCGCTAAGGAATAAGCTAGAATTAGTGAACCAATTACAACTCTGATTTGAAATCTGTAGTTGACGCCTCTTGCATTGAAATTCGACTGAAATATTTCATTGAATAATTTCATGTTTCCTTCAAAGTATATAAAAATATTTATTGAAATTTGCTATACTAAATGAGGTGTCAAAAATAAGAAAACATATTTGAAGTTTTAATCTCAGATATAAGAAAAAAAAGTTTTTGTGATAGGTTATCATATCATTTGTTAGCATCACTGACGTCCTTCCAATGATATCTGGTAAATACTAATTACTATAATTATATTTTCACAAGAAATAAAGGTGTCCTACTGGTTAATGATTGATGGTACTATAATTGCAAAAACTGTTTTTTGATACTCTAACAGTACATTTCTTACAAGCTTATTTGAAACTCGTAGATTCAATATTGCAAAAATTAGATTTTGATTACTATAAGTTATTTTTTATTAAGTAATTGTTTGATTGATATGAAAGATCTGCGAACTTCCTTCTATCAACACCTTTATGAATAATTACTTAAAAAATAAGATGAAATAATTAACGTATCATTTGTGCACTTTTAATACCCAAATGAACACATAGACAATGATGATGCTTATGAAAAAACCCTCAAAGAAGTACCATGTTGGCATTGAAATGTCAGAATCAAACAATTTCAAAGGACAAACAAAATGATTAAGGATGACACAATACGAAATTTACTATACTACGTTTCGACATTCCAATAAATCGTAACGAACACGGTCAAGTGGTCGACGTTTGAATAAATCATATCGATGACGGTCAAGTACTTGACACTCTAAGACGGTTTAGTTGTTGACACTCCAATAATTGGTTACGATAACAGTTAAGTGTTTGACACTCTAATAAATGGTAACGATGACGGTTAAGTGGTTGACAATCCAATAAATGGTAACGATGACGTTTAAGTGGTTGACACCCCAATAAATCGTAACGTTGATGGTTTAGTGTTTGACACAGTAATTAATCCCATCGATGACGGTCAAATACTTGACACTCCAATTAATCGTTAAGATGACGGTTTAGTTGTTGACATTCCAATTAATGGTAACGATGACGGTTAAGTGGATCGCATCGACGCCGGTTTAGTGCTTGACACTTCTATATTCTATCGACTGTTCGACCAAGGTTACAAACACATACGTCTCATACAGCCCTAAAAAATCTTCCTTCATTATCAGCCACTGGTTAAAAAATCATAAATTTGGTCAAACGTATTGGTTTGTGATTGTTTTGATTAATGTTTTACGGATTGTTGTACTGAGATAATCATCTTTTATCCCAATTATGTCTTCAAAACCGTGTTGCGTTTTGTATTACTATCGGACATTAAGATCGCATTCGAAGAGAGAGGTTTTGCGCGCCATTAAACCTGGTTTAAACCACCATTTCATTTAAAATGCCTTTACCAAGTCAGGACCATTTGCGGTCTTTAACTGTCCCGGTGTGTCTTCCATGTTTTGTCTTTTCTCTTGGACATTGAGATTGATCCTCCAAATTCAGTAATTTTGTCATACCTTTATTTAATAAGGTTACGCTTATTAGTGTTTCACACTCCAGTAAATGAAATCGAAGTCGGTTTAGTGTTTGACACTTCAAATTAGCGTTTGACGACGGCTTTAATTGATTGGCGATGAAATAAAGGGTTTGACGTTGTTACCTACGCTTTTATGTTTATCGAGTGTCAAACACTTCACAATCATCAAAAAGCTGTAGAAGAATTTCAAACTCGTTTTTCCTGTGGTCCTGTGTTTCCATTCCACTTTTCACAACATTACACTTATTGAGGTCGTTTCTCTGATAAAGAGAACATTGGAGTTAAGCAACAGCTATACAAATATCTGTCACCCTTTCATGTTCATCCGTCTGATATAGCCGAGTAAAGCCAGAACCAGAAAGGTACCAATATGTCATTCGAATACCAAAATCCGAATGGACAAAAACACAACCAGTCAACTTGAGAACAGCACGAACAAACAGATACAAAAAAAAAAAATACAAAAACAACAATCTGCAAGACAAACTCAAATCATATCGAGTGAACTCTGGTGATCCGGAATCTAAGAAGTTTCTGCAACACACTCGTCGCGTTGTTAGCGGTCAATTCAGCATGTCAAAGCCGGTAAAGGAGAATAAAATTAAATCCTATGACGAACAAACATCTGTACTCTGTCATGAGAGATATAAGTCACAAAGTTGTCTACGACCACATGACGTCTTCGTAAAATTTCTTGAGTGAACCGGAAAGCAACATCCTAAGCCATGAATCTTTATCAAAGCTGTTGTTTGTATTCGTCGAATTTGTTGGCTTTTTGTCAAGAAGATGGTCTTTCATTGCGCTTTAGGATTAGGCTTGAATCATATGTAGCTTATTTTCAATCCAGGACTTATTGCAAAACAGCCAGCGGCGACCGCTGGTCACATTGAAGGCTGCTGGCTGTTTTCCGTTGTGGATTTTTTAAATTGTCGATTATATTGTAGGTGGTGTCACGTACATTTATTCCACATCTAACTATCATCTTCACCCTGTGTAAGCTAAATGCTTGTCCGACGAAACAGTTTACCAAGGAAATCACAATATTCCTCACAGGCTTTGATATAACAAGTTAACTTCATAAGCTGGAGTGGAAGGAATTTTCCTACGCAATGAGAGAAAGTTGACGTCATCACGTTTGTCATTGAGCTTTGTTAAATGTCTTCATTGGGTGACTGCTTCAAGATTAAGTTCTGAATAGGAAGCAGGCTTCCTTTAATCTGCAATTTACTTCATCTTAATGAACCTTTAAGTTCCTGGGGGTATATAAAACGAAGAAAGTCATGAGAGTCCAGGATTGTTCAGTATCAATATAATGGAAGAAAAGGTCTTAACATCGGTAGACCTCTAATACAATTATTTTGTCGAAAAGTAATTGTAAAAAATCGGCTTCAAATGAATGAAGAAACAAATCAGTAAGCGAATGTTAACATATAGTGCCCATTGGTATACCGATAGTTTGCTAAAAACGCGTTCACCAGATTTTACAAATGTTTTGTCTTTACTGAGCATTTTGATTGTGTTTTCCTCTGTTTGTTTTTTTCTTTTTCTTAGAAAGATTGGTGACAAAATGATTCCTTGTATAATTGATATTTAACCCACGTTAATATTGTTTTTGTTTTAACAGCTAACTAGCTATTACCCTTTTTACAGTTATAGCCGAATTCGTCCAGCTTGGGATAAGCAACAAGTAACTAGATAAGATATATTAATGAAATGATCATTGAAGGGGTAATTAAATTAAAATGCAATAATGATCGATGAATCTGTATCTATGTTGTCTTTTTGTGCTGATCAATTTGAAGTCTGAGATGTGCCTTTTTTTATTACTTTTTACCGACTAGCTTGATTGATCGATGATTATAAAATCTGTTTATGATAAAGAGTGAGTGCTTCACTCCTAGTGCATAATTCAAAAAATGTTACTATTCCATCAGTTATGCTTGAAAATTACAAAACATCCAACTTGGTAATCTTCGCATTCGATGAAATATTTTCCCAGAATGAACTGTTGCACTATTCCTTAATGTATTAAAGTTATTTCTAAAATATATAATGATAATCGATATAAAAATTGAACTTGTAATGGATTGAAATATTTAATCGCGATAAAATCGCCGATTTTTCATAAAGAAAACCAGCTATCTGTCAAAAGTATCTGGTTTTAAATGATTTTAGAATTAGAGACACCTGGTTTTATTTGCCTCACCGCTGTTTTATCTAAACGTTAACCAGGTTTTACTGAAGCACTTTAATCTTGTTTCAATGTTTCGCCCTATGCCAAGTTGTTGAACAATCAATGTTTGAAGTTTTTTGGAATATGATATAACTTTTTTACAAAATTTATATGTAATTAATTATGATAACATTTCAAGCTTAAAGGTGGCTATGTCTTTATAAATGATGAAAATGAAAGATAATTGCAAGAGAAAACACGGAATCGTTTTCAGAGTTATGTTTTTTTTCGAGCTGATATAAAATAATGAGATGAAAACGGATGATTTTAATGTTCTCTTTTAATAATAGATATTGATTTGATCTAAAGATGCTTAAAATGTATATTCCAAGACATATTCAAGATGCTGTAGATATTGGATACTGGCCATTATCATTACCTGGCTTATTTGGCACAACGAAAAGAGGACATGTTTAAATCCCATATGGGTTTTGCAACATCAAGCAACTCGATTGTATCGACCATTTTGTGGGAAGCACGCAATTGAAAAAGTATAACATGAAATTCTTTCAATAGTTAACAGGTTTTAACAAAATTTAAGTTTGTTTTTTCCTGCAAAAACGACGTCTCCCCCGTTTCCCCCAAAAGTTCTAAGTTCAAATGGCCATTACTCGCACAAATTTGAGGATAAAAATTTCCTGGTCATATGCACAACTACGGACAGACGGGCGGACGGACGGACACGACAAAAACAATATGTCTCCCCACAAAAGTGGGGAGGGGGAGAAATAATAAACTTAGCATCATGTACAAATTGAAGTCTACTTTTGATTTTAATATATTAGTTATATCATTTGTTTAATTTTCGGTCCCGTGCAGGGCCCGGGAGGCGAATAGGCCCGCAGCAGCGCTAAGCTTGTCGGTTAAAGTCCACTAAAGCCCAGAAACCTGACATCGGGGTCAGGCCGCTTTGCCCACAAAGCGACTGGGATGTGTGCCCCAGGTGGTTGAATGGGGCAGCCCTGACATCGAGAGATGCGGGGTCGTCAGGCGATAATGCGGAAAACCTGACCGCAAACCATAGTGGTGCACCGTGTTGGGAAAAATGTCACGTTCCTCGCACGTTAAAGAACCCTGCTGCAGGTCTCGGTAAGAGTAGGAACCGTAGGATCCCCATGCAGGAGGCAAAATTTCCCGTCCCTACCCATCACTCCTTTCTCCAGTGGCAGTCAAAACTCTCCTACCCGATTGGCCTTGTGTCCCCATCTCCTTCACTTCATCATCATTTCATGTTCATTGTATCACCACTTTCATGTTCATCTCCCGGATATAGCCGAAATCGTGCTGCTTGGGAGTAAAGCAATAACTAACTAACTAACTAACTAACTGTTTAATTTTCGCACGAGTAACAATTATCAGAGTAACTTCTCATTTTGTTTTTTTTTTTCTGCTTGTCAGTTGGCGAATAAGATTTGAAATGCTATTTATATGATGTAAATTTTTATATCAAACAGTTAAGAAAATCGCAAAGTAACTCGCAATTGAAGTGCTCTTTTCCTGATTTAGAATATTTGAACTTGCCCGAAATTTTGCCTCGACTTTTTTTTTCATTTATTGAAAAGATGCATGAAAATGGGATGTAAGATGCAATTTTGGTCATTCGAATCTTGAACGGTTTGATTTGAAGACAAGGAAGAGAGTAATTGAAATATCAAGCATGCGCATAGCTTTGCATCACACATGATCACGAGGAAGTTTATTTTGAGTACTATATCCAACAGAAAAAAGGAAGACGAAAAAAGTCTTAACCAAAATGATTAGCTTCATAAACTGCAATGCTTACTTCATACTATCAATTGTGATGGAAAAAATCAATTAAAAGTTTAAAATATATATAAGTAATTATTTATAATGAGATCAAAATTCCCTGAAATTTCGTTTGATGTGTACCTTGGCATTAAAATAGAATGTATTATCAATATGAGGATTTTTATTTACAAGAAGGAAATAAAGACTTGTTTTTGATTAAGTTTTTTTAATTAGTTTTTAATTTAGCTTTTTGAAAAAAAAATCAAAATAGGTTATAAGGTTTCTCCCGTGTTCAGCACCATTACATTTGCTCGGGGGGTCTTTTACAGGTAGAAATTGCACGTGCGTCTGAGGCGTTTTCACCTGAGTTTTCAGAAGAATCAATAAGCTGTTGAAACCTAATTTCTAGCATATTCCATTCTTCAATTTGAACATGCTCAAGGAATTTAAATAGCTAACCCTCTCACGGTAAGCGTGCATACGTTTGGGTTGAACACCTTAGTAATAACTGTTTTTTATTTGAACACACTTTTCACAAAATTTGCCGATCAAAATAGGGTTTCATTAATTAATGTGTGAACTGCGAACTCGTAAATATTAAGCTCGCTAATAAATTGGCACAAAATTGTTGGGAGGTAAAAAAAAAAAAAAAAAAAAAAAAAAAAAATCGAAAAAGAACCTTCAATATTAAACGATTGACATAATCGGTATGGTGTTTTCAAACTCGAGTCATCAAAAAGAGGCCATAGGAAAGCAATTAGTAAAAATGAAATCATGAAAAATATGTCATTGTTGATCTTTTTATACAATTATTTTTAGTAGATTTTCAAACTTACGGAAGCTTATTAGTGCCAAAAAATATTTATTTATTTTTTATTTTTTACACTTTAATCTGTAAATTTTACACTTTAATCTGTAAATTATACACTTTATTCTGTAAAATTTATACATTATTCTGTAAAATTTACACTTTATTCTGAAAAATTTACACTTTTTTCTGTAAATCTGTAAATTTTACACTTTTATCTGTAAAATTTACACTTTAATCTGTAAATTTACAGTTTAATCAGTAAATTTTACACTTTAATCTGTAAATTATACACTTTATTTTGTAAAATTTACACATAAATCTGTATAACGTCATTATATGAAAAAAAAACCTTTATGGTATTATTCATTTCCCACCACTGTTACTGGTATGATAAGATGTGGGAAAATGTGCGCGACATAACCTACATATATCAACAGTAATTTAAAAATCCACAATGGAAAACAGACAGCATGCTGCTTTCAATGTAACCAGTGGTCGCTGCTTGCCTTTTTGGAATTTTAAAACCAATTATAAAATGTCAAAAAGACCCCCTTTTCAACATAGAACACCTAACATAAAGACAACAAGTACAAAAAAAAAGCTCTCAAAGTTATAAATTTCAGATCATTTAACCACTAGGGATTTATATACATGTATATATGACGCATAATGGTCTTAGTTTTTATTTTGTCTCTCATTCAGCATAGTTAATTCATGGTCATGGTCATTTCAACGTTATGTAAGAGCCTTTACTGGTCTAAATAATCGGCTAAATGAGTTCTACCAAATTGTTTATGTTTATTTGTCAACTGTCAGACAACCCCTTAGAGGAGTTATGCCCCTTAAACCTAAAGCAATAGTTGTCTGTCTTTTAACTATAAACCACTATAAATTAACAGTAAGTCATTTATTTCTGTAGAGATTGTGTTGCATATAAGAAAGGTAAACATTTTGCCTGCCTAAATGCGTAGCTGTTTGAGCTCTACAAAAATTCTCAATGTAGCAAATAACATTTATAATGTACATGTTTATGACCATATAATTCTGTTGAGCGATTTATGGCCCTTGGAGCCTCTTGTTTCTATAATTCTTCCTGATTGTAACTGAGCCCATACGCATTAGATAATAACTATAAGTACATGTATATGTCTAGATAGATTATTGTTTTTCCATATTATTTGGGTTTTGTCGTATGCACTGGAACTTGAAAACAAAAATGGCTATAGATGTAGTTTTTTATTGGCTTCCCCGTGAGAGTCCATAGTATCGAAGGTCTAACCACGTCTGGACCGTTTTGTATTAAGTTCGTTCAATATAAAGAATGATGTATTTAGGAGAATGTTCAACTTTTACGAGCATCTCAACATTCTATAAACTATATGTTCTATTCAGTGAATGCACATATGTATCAGTATCATAAATCATCACTATTTGGCCTTTCATCCCGGTTCTTGATCCCTTTGAGCGATTCTGTTTGTTTTCAGCTGTACCTCTAGCCTATAGAAATGTTGAAAGCTTGAGAACTTTCGTCAGAATTTTAGAAAGTGAAAATCAAGGTATAGCATGATTGTCATGCAGCGGGAGGTTGGTAGTAGAAAATTCTCATAAGTTCTCTTAGCAACTTATATCAAAGTCATATATTGTATGCAGCATTAGCATGATGTACCATTTCGTGTCATTCGATTTCAGGTCAGTTGCACGCCTACATGTTGTACTTCCTGTTTAATAAAATCTGGCCATTTTTGACTTAACAGTTTTTACAAATATTCTGAGTGATTGCATTGCTAACATCAAAATACTAAAAGTTTTGATAGTGCCAGCAAGCGAGACCTTTATTGTCAATCTTTGTCTGTAAAGAGTACATGGTTTATAGCAGTTTCGAGCTAATTTGTGTTCCCTACCATTTCATGTCTAAAAAGGGGATTTAAGAAAGAATGTGTACATCGAACACAGATGTCCCTGCGTAAGACCCCAAACAAAGTCCAACAGGCCTAAAAGTTACCTAGGACATACATATGATTCTACTGAACCATCAACCCTAACCATACTAAGTAACCTCTCAAAAGTATCGGATATAGCTCTTAATAACCACCCTGTGAAATTTCTATCCATTAACATGTATGGTTTTTGGAAAGTTTGACAGAAATTTTCGTACAAACTTACGGCGATGAGTGAAACTTAATACCCCACCCCCGACATGTCGTCGTGGGCCGGGGCAGATATATGTGACAGAAGGTCTTTTTTAAAATTATGCCCACTGCATGATGATGACCGTTGTTGCAAAAGTTTAAATTACTAATATATCTTGCACCATAAATCAGTTTAAGTTTGACAAGGCTTAACTTCATATATTTTTACTTGCAAACAGCATGGTTTCGGCTATATCGGGGAGATGAATAACGGTAACAACAAAATAACCAAACTGGGATGATCAATCTCATATATCCAAGAAGGAAAGACAAAACAAGGCAAAGACATACCAGGGAAATTGGAGATCGCAATGGTCCTGACTTGGTACAGGCATTTCAAAAGAAATGGTGGGTTGAACCAGGTTATGGCGCCAAACCTCCCTCTTCCATTACGATTTTAGGATATAAGGAATCTGAAAGAGATGATAAAATTGGGATAAAAGGCCAATCGCTTTAAACAGAATGTATGAGTAGGATCTGACAATAAGTCTCTTGCATGGGGATCCCACTGATACTACTCTTATCGAGACCTGGAGCAGGGTTCTTTAACATGCGAGTGATATTTTATCTAACATGATTATATGATTTGCGGTCTGGTTATCCGCATTGTAGCAAGGCGATGGTATTCACTATGCTATGGCTGTCCTATTCAACCACCTTGGGCACATATTTTAGTCGCTTTTAGTGGGCATATCGACAAAACCTGTGTCCGGTTTCTTAGCGCTCTTTAGAGTGCTTTTAACGACAAGATTGAGCCCACACGGGTCTCAAACAACGAATCCTTCACCAATTTAGCTAGTGTGCAAGGGTATTAAATTCTGAAATTTAAGAGCAAAGTGTAAATTTTACAGAATAAAGAATAAAATTTAGATATTAAAGTGTAAATTTTACAGAATAAAGTGTAAAATTTAGATATTAAAGTGTAAATTTTACAGAATAAAGTGTAAAATTTAGATATTAAAGTGTAAATTTTACAGAATAAAGTATAAATTTTACAGAATAATGTGTAAATTTTACAGAATTAAGTGTTATTTTTACAGATTAAAGTATAAAATTTACAGATTAAAGTGTAAATTTTACACAATAAAGTGTAAATTTTACAGATTAAAGTGTAAATTTTACAGAATAAAGTGTAAATTTTACAGAATAAAGTGTAAATTTTACAGAATAATGTATAAATTTTACAGATTAAAGTGTAAATTTTACAGAATAAAGTGTAAATTTTACAGAATAATGTATAAATTTTACAGATTAAAGTGTAAATTTTACAGATTAAAGTGTAAATTTTACAGAATAAAGCGTAAAATTTACAGATTAAAGTGTAGAAAATAAAAAATAAATAAATATTTTTTGGCACTAATACGCTTCCGTACAAACTGGATCGCATTGAATTTGATTGAATTCTCCTGTCTGTTCAATAAATTAGTTGTGTTATTCAAAAATAAGACAAATTTGCTTAAACTATTTAGATTTAAAAAAAAAAAATAGGCACATTTATAAATTGAATCAGTACAAATATGCACTTCCAAATGTAGGGATCAAGGAGCCCCGCAATAGTGAAGCCATACTCAAAATAGAAAAAAGAAGACTGCGATTTATAAGTGTATATATAACTAATGAGGAGTAGCTAATATCAGTTTTAATGTCACAAGTGTCAATGAAGCCGTGATTCAACGAGTGCGCGGAAATTGTTCCACGCACGAGTATAATCCGTCAAGTTAGCGTTTTTCAACACACGTGATATTAAAATTAATATTCGTCATACAATTTATTGTCAGCACTCGATAGAAAATTTGGGTAAACATGAAAAAAAAGATCATCAAAACAATGAAAACGAATGAAATTATTGATCGAAGAATTATATTTGCGTACTTATCTAATTTATGTTACGTATGTTGTGTATTCTTTCCCGGGTATTCTTCGCGTGGAAATCTTTACGAGGACTTAATAAACCCTGTAATCCACCCAGTGAATGTCTAAAAATTCATATAACTCGGAAAGCATTATATTTCATTTATATGGATAATAATAGAATTTCTTGATGAAGAGAAATATACTATATACTATGCATAAATTGATCTATTTTATGTCAAGAAGGGGGTTTATCTTTTAACATTTTAGGATTGCATTAATCTAGGACCAATTACATAGCAGCAAGCAGCGACCACTGATCACATTTAAGGCTGTTAATTGTTTTCTATTGAGGATTTTAAAAATGTCGTTTATGATGTAGGTGGTGTCGTGTACACTTATTCCAAATCTTATTATCTTTAGAGTAGAGTTGTTCTGTAATGTGGTATGTATTTCTAAGTACTCTTGCTGTCAAATGATTTTACCTTAATCTTTTTCACACTATGGCCTATGATCAATTTCGACACTTCTTTACTTTAAGCAATCAATCACAATTCTGTTTGTTACTTCCAGGTACATGGCAATTATTCACCCGTTACGACCAAGACCAACACAGAGAGTCATTCTAGCAATATTTACAATATGGACAGTGTCTATAGCACTGGCATTACCTAATTTGTTATATGGGAAAGTGATTGAATACGAGAACACAACCCAAAAATCATGTGGCCTTGAGTGGCCAGATGGACAATTCATTGACAGCAAGATTGACTTTTGGTAAGTTTACATCTTAGTATATGAGTTTTGAAGTATTATAGAAAAAAAAACCATAGGTCTGGTGTGAAATATTCTAAACGAGTTAAACTAAGGAGAGGGTAAGCAACTTGTCCGAAAATGCATTTGAAGTAAAAAGATTTAAATGGAATTTAGATACATTAGAAAAAAGACCAATTATTAATATCAATAGCTAAAGACATTGAAATGTGTTCACTATTAAAAGAAAATGACTATATTTTGAAAGCATCGATTTTCAAGTGCAAATCAAGCACTAGTTTGAACAGGCTTTCCTGTTCGAACTTTTTGGTTTTGAGTACTTTTGGTTTGTGATCTTCCAATGTTGATTCAAAGGTTGTTGATGAGAGGTTACTCATTGAAATATCGATATACAGCAAAACCAAAACTAACCGTTTTATACCCATTTATGGTATTGTATTTTGAAGCTTACAACTTTTGAATAAGTTGCATGCATATATTTAATTTACCTTTGAATTCGACCTCTTGATCTTTTAGGCTCATTCCAAACCCTAGTGTGTATAAGCTAACAGATCATTTTTGAATTGTAAATGATAATTAAATATTTGTTCTTTTTTATCGTAGGTATAATATTGCTATTATGATAATATCCTATGTGATACCAATGTTTATACTGGTCTTGACCTATACAAGGATTGGAGTAGAGCTGTGGGGACACAAAGCCATCGGGGAGGATACTCCAGTCCAGTATGAACGGATACGATCCAAACGTCGTGTAAGTAAAATAAATAGTTTTGATGGATTTGTTTTTTCCAATCTCAAGTATTTTACCAAAGAGTATGATTTGAGCAAAATACTTTTATTGCAATGGCCTCTTTAACGCTTCTCTATTGGTGATACTCGTCCTGTACTAGTATTTTGTGCTTATGATTTTTTCGGCCTTATTTGAGTGGCCCTAAGGTATTCCATTGCTTATTAAGATAGTTCTTATCATAATCCGATTTTTCCACCCCTCATCACAATGGCATTTCCCAAATTAATTAAAAACATGTTCAACAGCAAAGTTCTAATTTTTCATATATTTCTTAGAAAACGCTAACTTTTGTATTTAATTATGTCGCCTGCAACGTATTGCAAGCGTCATATGACGATTAACCGACAACAAGGTTTAAAACACCATAAATTAGTCAAATCATTTACGAAATTGAACATAAATATCGATATCTTATTGAACATAACTAATTGTACACGTCAATTTTGAGTTATTGAAGAAAAATCAAATCCTCATTTTTATGGTTATGTTGTTGATAATGCAAACAAATTCAAAAACAACCCTTCTGGGATGGTTAATTGGCTAAAAATATTTATGTATATAAAGTTGATAATTTTTATTCTTTAAATCTTCAAATTTGGTACTTTCGTTTGAAATATTGATACATTGAAAGCAATTTTAAAATTAATTTAATGTAAATCAACCATTTGACCATTGTATTATTTTAAGCATAAATTGTATTTCAAAAGTCTTATCATTTTCTTAATTGTCAAAACTATAAAGCTGAATCTCGTGTCAGTAATATTATTTGGAAAATAGAAAGTTACAATTGATTGTCGAATTAGAGTTTATTAATTGGTTTTGTTGGATATGCAAATTTGTCATCATCATTATTACAAACTCAAGAGTTAAAATAAGTTTGAAGCTTAATAAGATTTACAGTTGCTTGCTTAATGGTCTGTCGGCGATGTAGTCAAAATCAGGACATAAACAAGTTTGAATGTACAATTTAGAAAGACAATGCCAAATGTATTACTACGACTAGTCTGTGGTATTGTGGCTGGCAAGTCTAATCTTTTGTCGAACAAGAATATGCATTTCAGCTCGTCAATTCGTCTTGTAACCCTATTTCATTACTTTTATGCACACTACAAAGCTATTAATACTGTTATGCAATTTAGCAAGATAATGAAATATGAAATAAAAAAGGTATTAAAACGACGCAATTACGTATAAAACAATCATGCCATTAGATTGACTCAATCTGTTGTCGTTTACATATGGAATCTCAGAGGAATCATCTTTTATGTAAAAACTGAAAGGTTTGTCTTTGTTCTGACGCTGTATGTGACAATTGCAATTTAAGTTGCCAAGGACCGGCGTCTGCAACTAATTTAGTGGAGCTCAGTTGATCCACCAATCCTTTTGGGTATATAGAGTAACATTGTCATATTCGTTCGTCTAACATAAGTACAATTTATGATGTCTTTTATGTAACTAGTCTATTGAAAGTATAAGGATTTGTCAATACAATTAATATCACAACAAATGTGTTTTATGACTGATAGCAGGTGCGCTTCTATGACATACATTCATAGAATAATCTTTTGCTTTTGGAAGATAGATCTTACAGTTTTTAGTTTAGTTTATCTTTACCAAATGACACGTTAGATAGACCAGTGGCTTGTGCTATTATAATAGCAGGCAGGAACTAGGGACTGCTTACTTTTCCGGAACACCTGAGTTTACTCTCGTTACGACTTGAGTTCGTGTTGTTTGTTATTCAATTATTATTTTTGTGTTTATGTTTATTGTCTGTTTTGTGCTGTTCTTGTTCGTGTTTACTGGTTTTGTCTGTACCTTTTCCTTCGATTTTGACATTCGGATGCCCCATTGGTACTTCTGATTCTTTATCAGGTTTAAATCTTCGGTTTTATCATATACAAGCAGCAAAACAATTTAAAAGTATTTGATGCATTCGGTGTGTCTGGTTCTTATGCTGTCTTTTTGATACAAGATTAATAAAACACAACTCTGACCAAGTTGCCGAACAGATCCTAGGCTGCATATTAAATATGTCAAAAGTATCTATTATTGAGTATATATTTATGAAACATCTATTACAAATCGTTATCTTAATATCACTCCGATGTTTAAAGTGCTTTGAAATTAACATCATCACAAGTTATATTTCGATGTGCGCGTAAGCCTCAATCACACGAATTTTGGTAAACTTTACATTACATTGCATCGAAAATGATCATACAAACAAAATAGTAGCAATAATAATAAAAGATAATAACATAAATGAGAGGTGGAATTATTGAACGCGACGCACACACACGCACAAAAACAAACAGCATTTAGAAATTCCACACTGGAAAACAGTCGGCATCCTTTAATGTGACTCGTGGTCGCTGCTCGATGTGTCACTTAGTCTTTTACAATTGTGAAACCATTTGAGGATACTTCTTAAAAATAATATGCCATGAATATTTTCAGGTTGTAAAAATGATGATCTTCGTTGTGATCGTGTTCGGAATTTGTTGGCTGCCTTATCACATGTACTTCATACTAGCCTCGACCATACCGGAAATGACGTTAGGAAGCCATATTCAGACGATATACTTAGTCATATATTGGATCGCCATGAGTAACTCCATGTACAATCCTATAATTTATTGCTGGATGAACGAAAGGTAATTATTGAAACCGTGGACAATAAGAGCTTCCTTCTATTCAGATCTGTTCTTTCCACGGTCTGTATATCTATTTTGCACTGTTCGTTTTCAGCTCTTTATGTCACCTGATCTGATGGGAACTGTGAGCAATTATCATCACTTGACGACCGTCGTCGCTAACCTTTTCTGGAACCAATGAATCAGGTGTGATTGTTTCAAACCTTGAACACACTTCATTCATGGGATGTCCTCTACCAAAATTGCGCAGATGGTGACTGCCAACAAAAAAAATCCGGCATTAATGCTTAAATAGAAATTTAATAGGGTGTTAGACAACAGTTTTGGGGTTATGCTTAAATGAAAAATTAATAGGTTTTTTTACAACAGTTTTTGGGTACGTAATTAATAAAAATATAAGAAGATCATTCGATGCAATTTCCCTTCTCCATTTTATTACAGTTATCAGATTATTTTTTACAAGGGTTATGGAAATTGATAGCGAGCATCGCAGATGCGAGCCTTACGGCATTATGCATGTTTTGAGATGTTCCAGAAATATACTGACAAGAAAACCGGAACAGGTTTACTTTTACGGAATGAATAAAATAATAGGCACGGAGCAAGTAAAACAATCAACCCTCTGGGCATATAAAAAATACATCATAATCTGTTATGCAAAAATATAAAAATTGAAATTCAAAAACAATCATAAAACCCTCATTCATCCACTTGTTTATTTTTACACACAGATTTTTATTTAAGGCCCCCTCACACTTAACCGAATTGCATAAAATAAGGGTTGCGATGACCGGCGAATAGTAGTTTTTTTTTAAATAGTTTGTAATCGTAATTGATAGTAAACCATAGTTACCCTTCGTTTTCGGTTTCGTTAGCCTTCGGAAGCCTTTGGAACTAAAAGTTGCGATCTTTCAAATTCGTCGGTTATTTTGAACATGTTCAAAATTTCCCGACGAATTTAAAATTCGTCTATCATCTGTTTGAAATCGCACCTCTTATTTAATGTACGGTAATTGTTCGTTTATCATTCTTTTATCATTCGTCATGCATCGTCCTTCATCGCGCCAGTCTGATCCCGACGAATCAGTACGATGGTAAAATATGAATAGCGTATGGAAACGAAGACTTGCGTTGGAAAACGTAAATTCGCTTAGAGTCCTATTGCGAAGGGTAACGAAGATAAGCGTTAACTAAATTTGAATAACGAGACAGAAACGAACGCAAGACTATGATTTACTATAACTTCCTATGGATAGCTAATAGATTCATACATGAGCGAATTGCCAGGCCAATATTGGTTAGATAAAGAAATAAGTTATGAATCACAAGTAAAATTTAAGATCTCTACGCCTTATAGTTTTAAGTTTAAGTGTTCACAAGACATTGTGGACGGACAGACATAGATGGACGGACGAACAAAGAAAGGGGCTTGCGCATTTTCGATCCGGGGCCCTAATAACTATTATTAAAGGTCATCATGGGGTTCTTAATTATGTGATTACTAGACCATTTTTAGGGTTATTATCTGATTACCATACCCCTTCTTTTTGATTATTTGATTGTAGAATATTGTGAAAAAAACGTGATTTTCAGTAAATAATTAATGATTACAAGTGCAAACAAGAGGCTAATTAAGCTATATGCTTAAGCAAGAAAAAGCTCTTCTCTATCTGCAATAGTTTTGAATCTATTTCTCCTTTAAAGGGCCATCAACCCTTTAAGGGATCATCTGCCAACTTCGACCCTATGACGACTTTTGTAGAGCTTAATGAACTGAATGTTTGAGCAAGCAACAGCTTTTCTCTATCTGCAAAGTTTTTCATTCTATAGGCCAAAAACACTATTTTTGGCCGGATTTCACTAGTGAAAATCCTGGTAATAAAAATTAAATGGTGAATGTCGGGCGGGCGGCGGGAGGGCGGGGAAAATACTTTAATACTTAAGTAACAGTTTTCTCAGCAACTACTAATAACAGCCTCTTGATATTTGGTATACAGCATCAGCATGGGCTCCCATAACGTGGGATTCGATTTCAGGTCTATCGCTCACCTACTTCCTGTTTACCGACTTAGTTAATTTTTTAGACTAATGTTCAATAATAGAAAATTTTCGTAACAGTTTTCTCAGCAATCACAGCCCCTTGATATTTTATATGCAGCATCAGCATGGGCTCCCTTAACGTGGGATTTGATTTAAAGTCTGTGGCTCATCACACTTCCTGTTAAAAGAAATCCGGCCATTTCTGTCTTTAACCCATTTTTCACCTTTAAGGGACTGTAACCCCTAAAAGGGATCATCTGACAACTTCGACCAAATGGAGACTTTTGTAAACCTTTTGATGCTGCAGCACTAAGGTGGCATCAAATTTCATCTATCTCTTATACTTTTTGATTTACAAGCCAAAAACAGTAGTCTGACCCCTTGGTCTATTTTTAGTAACAGCCGCCATGTTTTTTTAGGGATCAAAAATCAAAACAAAAGTTTGGTGCAGGACACCCTAAAGATCATTCATATCAAGTTTCAATAAATTCTGTTCAAAAGTTTCAGAGGAGAAGATTTTTGAAAAATTGTTAACGAACATTAGACGACAGACAACGACGGACGCCAAGTGATGGTAATAGCTCACCTAGGCCAGGTGAGCTCAAAGCTTATGATTATTTGATTCCTAGGTAACCCCCCCCCCATGATGACCCTCATTATTATACTCTGCTGTCTTGGGTTTTGGCAGAAAAAAATGTAATAACCTTTTATTAAAATTATGTAAAGCACCTATTTTCCCTAAGCTTTGAAGTCCAATATCATAATATTAGCAGTGTCATCAACACTGGCTGTTTCATCTTCCTGCTGCAAAATAGGTGGTGGCATTGGAGACCTTTGGGATGCAAGAGGGGATTGTGGCTGTGGCATAATTTCCTGATGCGCCCGATATTTTCGTTCGCTTTCGTTTCGAATCGCACGCCATAGTAAACCGCCGTTCATTATCTGTTCGTGTTTTCGAATCATATCAACTCTTCGCTCATCTTCGGCTATAATTTACTCAACGTAGCCATCCGAAAAATCGAGACCCATCGTAAGTCATATTCATTCTTCGCTTACTGTTCGTTGATCATAGGTAACGATAGTTAATAATCGGATGATTCGGTGGAAATTTTTATTTGAATTTGTTTAATTCGCGCCTATTTTGTCAATTTTCCCATTCGTTACCCTTCGTCTCACATTTTTCGGTTAAGTGTGAGGCGGCTTTTAACACCATTCGGTCTTTTCCGCTGAAAAACGATTTTCCGGAAATTACCGAGCTAGATTTTGGCAACATCGTCACATTGACTAGTCATACCAAATGCATGATGCTGACCAAGCTTTGTTAAATTCTAAGTAAGATAAAATAAGATAAAGAAAAACATAAATTTACTGAATAAAACCTACTCATAATAATAAATAAAAGGTTCTTACCTGAAAATGAAAGAAGAGTCCCATCCTGTGGGGTTTCACTCACTTTCCTCAATCACCCGCATGATATTTTTACTTTGCCGTTTTTTCCGCCAGGTTTCTTAATGTACCCTCAGTTACCAATGCTTCAAATAAAACACTGATACTCAGAAAATCTCACAAAAACCTGACAGATTCTGAAAGTTGTTTTGGTCTGCTGAAGAAGCGCGAAATACTCTGACAAGGAAGTGACGTCACGTAATCCATAAAATGGATAATTTCGTCCCCTCTTAATGTCGTCCCAGAATGTTACAGGATTTATTATTTGCACAAATAATTGAATTTTTAATAAGTAGTAATTGATCCCAGATATTTTAACAACAACTTTCTCAAGTGCATATGATTTGGGTTGGGTGGGGTCAGACTTTGCTACTATTTAATTCCTTTTTTAAAAGTTCCCTCTTTACGTTAAACTTAGCCGGTCGAGCACATGGATTTATTTTTAAAAGGTATATAGATTTTCGATGCTCGCTAAAAGGCAGGGCCTTAATCATATTAGTAAAAAAGAGATAAAAAAATAATTTAGGGCTAAAAAATGAAAAAAAAACATTGCAGGAAGAAAAAAGAAAACGCTGTCGCTTGCTTAAACCTTCAATTCATTGAGCTCTTCAAAAGTCTCCATTGGTTTTAATTGTTACGTGACACCACCTTATAGGGAGAGGGTATTGCTATTTCAAGGTGAAAATAACGTGATTTTTTCAAATTTTTGGCCTATAAAATGAACTCTTGTGCATATAGAGAAAAGGTGTTGTTTTATTAAACCCTATGCTTATAAAGCTCTACAAATTCTTATTTGGATCGAGGCTGTCAGATGGCCTCTTACAGGAAAATGACTCTTTTAAGGTGAACATTTTATGTCTTTCTGGCCAATAGAAGAAAACTATTGCAGGTGTTGCCTTCTTTAATAATCTTAAGTTCATTGTGTTTAACAAAGTCTTAATTGGGTTGAAGTTGTCAGATGACCCGTTATAATTGGGGTTGTGACCCTTAAACGGTAAAAAAGTATTATTCATGTTTTGACATATAGGTTTAAAACTATTGCAGAAATAAAAAAAGCTGTTGCTAGCTTTAACCTTCAGCTCTGTGAGCTATTTATAAGTTCTCATTGGATCGAAGTTGTCAATAATCTCTTATAAGAATAACGGTAAACAAAAAGTTAACAATCGTGTTTTTTTTTGTGTCTATAGAATGGAAACTATTGCAGATTCAATGAAATTGTTGCTCTCTTAAATCTTCGGTTAATCAGCTCTTAATGAGTATCTATGAGGCAGAGTCTGAGTTGTAGCGTCTTAATGTCTTTAGCTTTTGTTCTGTAGGTTAAAACTACGAAAGATAAAAGATATAGTTTTCTAGCTTGAAAGTTGGGCTATAGGTGCTAGTTTGCTAGCTTGAATGTTGGGCTATAAGTGCTGTTCAATGGCCTAGATTATAATTGTTGGATGATTCCTTAAGCAGTGTTTTCCCTCAGATGCCAAAATGAGTGCTAATAATCCTTTCATTTCATTTGTAATTTAATTCAGGTGAGCGCATCGGGCTTCTGGGAGGGAGCCTCTTTGTTCTTATTACGTCATATTGTTTTCTTAGTTTTGTACAAGTTAGCTCAACATGATAAAATCCTTTTTACTTGGTTTAGTCGTTCTATTTCTGAGGATTTTGTTTTTTCTTAATAAAAATACTAACAAAACTACAGAACTGAGATGGTCATTCTTGATGTCTAAATATAAACGACAAGACAAGTGAAGACACACCGGAGAAATTTAAGACCTCAATGTCCCTTTCTTGGTGCATATATTTGAGATGAAATGGTAGGATTAACCAGGTTTTATGGCATCAAATCTCACACTCCTATCGCTATCTTAGACTCAGAGAGTAACACAAAACAACGATGAGATACATTAGATAAAGTAAGGTGATCAGCTCAGTACAGCAAACATTCAAAACTAACGAAAACAATCAAGAATCATTTCATCTTGAATTTCGAAATTGTCTTACCGTTGCTTATAGCAAACGAAAAAGTGTGCATTTGCCCATAATAAAATTCCGCACCCTGTTCTGTTGTTCTAAGCACACACCTGTTTGGTTATAGTTAGGATAATGAATATTTTTCATACATATTAAGTAAAGTGATGTAATGTGAAACAACCAAATTATTTCTTTATTTGAAATGATAACGATATAAACAAAACAACCGAGGATCAATCTCAAATGTCCACGTGAAAAGACAATGGAAAGGAAAACATTGATTAGTTGATAAAAGTCAATGTGAATTGCAGTCCTATCCACTTGGTGACCCTTGCTAATATTTTGAAAAGAACATGCTTTTCTTTACCGGATTTGACACACTGAATTGGAAATTAGCAACACGACGGGTATGCTATAGCAGGCAGAAACTGCTTACTCTTCCGGAGCACCTGAGTTCACTCTTGTTACGACTTGAGTTCGATCGAGTTGTTGATTTCCGTTCGGTTGATTTTGTGTTTTGTGTTTCTTCGTGCTGTTCTTGTTCGTGTTTACCGGTTACGTCGTTGCCTTTTCGTACTTAAGACACTCGAATGCCCCATTGGTGGATCTTCCATTGAAAAAAAATGTTCCAATTTGGTGTTTTTACTTGGCGTCCATTGTCGTTTGTCATCGTATGTCGTCAATTTAAAAAAATCTTCACATCTGAAACTAGTAAACAAAATTTAGCATGTTAAGTGCAACTTGATATGATGAATATTTATGGTGTCCTGTTTCGATTTTTGATTCATCAGAAAACATGGCGTTCGTTGCTAAAAATAGACCAAGGGAGTCACACTACTGTTTTTGGCTTGTAAAGTATAACGGATAGAGAAAATCTGGTTCAACATTCCCTTCTCAGGATTAAAAGCTCTACAGAAGTCTCCATTCGGTCAAGCTTTTTAAGTTTTAAGCTGTTTTTTTCTTGGTTTTGGTCTTGGTCTATAAAATGAAAACTATTGCACATAGAGAAAGGCTGTTGCTTGCTTAAACCTTTAGCTGCTTAAAAGGAGCCAAGAGCCACCAATGGGGCATTCGAGTGTCAAAAGTCTAACAAGAGGCTCCCAGGAGCCTGAATCGCTCACCTGGTCTTGATGTTGACCCTATACTTTTGTAGAGCTAAATGAACTGAACATTGAAGCAAGCAACAGCTTTTCTCTACCTGCAATAGTTTTCATTCTATAGGCCAAAAACACCATTTTTAACCTATAAGGGGCCATAACCCCTATAAGGAGTCATCTGACAACTTCGACCCTATGGAGAATTTTGTAAAGCTAAATGAGCTGAACATTAAAGCAAGCAACAGCTAATCTCTATCTGCAATAGTTTTCATTCTGTTGGCCAAAAACATGAAAAATCGCTTTTTTCAAGGGCCATAACCCCTATAAGGAGTCATCTGACAACTTCGACCCTATGGAGAATTTTGTAGAGCTAAATGAGCTGAACATTTAAGCAAGCAACAGCTAATCTCTATCTGCAATAGTTTTCATTCTGTAGGCCAAAAACATGAAAAATTGCTATTTTTCAGAGGCCGTAACCCCTATAAGGGGTCATCTGACAACTTCGACCCTATGGAGAATTTTGTAGAGCTAAATGAGCTGAACATTTAAGCAAGCAACAGCTAATCTCTATCTGCAATAGTTTTCATTCTGTAGGCCAAAAACATGAAAAATCACTATTTTTCAGGGGCCATAACCCCTATAAGGGGTCATCTGACAACTTCGACCCTATGGAGAATTTTGTAAAGCTAAATGAGCTGAACATTTAAGCAAGCAACAGCTAATCTCTATCTGCAATAGTTTTCATTCTGTAGGCCAAAAAACATGAAAAAATGCTATTTTTCAGGGGCCGTAACCCCTATAAGGGGTCATCTGACAACTTCGACCCTATGGAGAATTTTGTAAAGCTAAATGAGCTGAACATTTAAGCAAGCAACAGCTAATCTCTATCTGCAATAGTTTTCATTCTGTAGGCCAAAAACATGAAAAATCTTTATTTTTCAGGGGCCGTAACCCCTATAAGGGGTCATCTGAAAACTTCGACCCTATGGAGAATTTTGTAGAGCTAAATGAGCTGAACATTTAAGCAAGCAACAGCTAATCTTTATCTGCAATAGTTTTCATTCTGTAGGACAAAAACATGAAAAAACGCTATTTTTCAGGGGCTGTAACCCCTATAAGGGGATATCTGACAACTTCAACCCTATGGAGACTTTTGTAGAGCTAAATGAGCTAAACATTTAAGCAAGCAACAGCTAATCTCTATCTGCAATAGTTTTCATTCTGTAGGCCAAAAACATGAAAAAATGCTATTTATCACCTTTAAGGGGCCGTAACCCCTATAAGGGGTCATCTGACAACTTTGACCAAATGGAGACTTTTGTAGAGCTTTTGATGCTGAAGCAGCAGCGTGGCCTCAGATTTCCTCTATCTCTTATACTTTTTGATTTATAAGCCAAAAACAGTAGTCTGACCCCCCTAGTCTATTTTTAGTAACGGCGGCCATGTTTTTCAACGGATCAAAAATCAAAACACAAGTTTGGTGCAGGACACCCTAAGGATCACTCATACCAAGTTTCATTAAATTCTGTTTGGTAGTTTCAGAGGAGAAGATTTTTGAAAAATTGTTAACAGACGACGACGACGACGACAGACGACGACGGACGCCAAGTGATGGTAATAGCTCACATGGACCTTCGGTCCAGGTGAGCTAAAAAGGGAACGACGAAACCGGTAAGCACGAACAAGAACAGCACAAAGAAACATAAAGCACAAGATCAACTGAACGGAAATCAACAACGCGAACTCAAGAAGTAACAAAAGTAAACTCAGGTTCTCCGAAAGAGTAAGCGGTTCCTGCTTGCTACATGTAAAGCATACTCGTCGTATTGCTAATTTCCAATTCAGTGTGTCAAGTCCGGTAAAGGAAGACAAAACCAATTTCTACGACTAACCAACATTTGCACTCAATTGAGAGATAGAAATCCCAAATTTATCTACGAGTTCACGGTGTTTACTGAAAATTTCTTGAGTGAAGACAGCAAACGTGGAGCAACAGAACCCTGTGTCAGCAATTTCTGTGTAAAACGTGACGCTCTGCCAAGAAAATCGATGTAATTCCCGCAAACTCTGGAGTAACGAATCGACTGTGATACGAAAACTCCATAAGTAGGAGCGGACGGAATTTTGCTAAAGAAAAAGGAAAAGTTGACGATTGGAAAGTTGAAGTCATCACGTTTGTCATAGAGCTTTGTTGAAAATCTTCCTTGAGAGTCAATTTCGAGATGTAGATTTAAATATAAAGCAGACTTCATGGAATCCTTTTTTACTTTATCTCAAGTTCCTGGGGATATGTGAGATGGAGAAAGCCCCCAAATCGAGAATTGTTAAGTGAAAGGACATCATTAATATAACGGAACGTAAGGCTAAAAAAGAGAGCTAGTCTTCGATCTTTTCTGTCTAGAAGCTCGAAAAAATACTCTATTGGGTCGAAGATGTTAGACAGATATTAAATCTATATATGGCCATTATAAGATATAATTTATTATTCGCTTCGTGAATGATGCAGTGTAGTTGCTACACGGAAGTATAAAATAATAAAATGCAAAAAATATATATTTCTTAATACGATTTATTTCATTTGATTTAATATGATTTAAATGCACGTTTAGGTAATGTTTCAAACATCAATATCTTGACGTATGTAGGCGCTACAATGTTCCATAAAGACCACAAACATGCAACATGGTCGTGTTCTGTAATGCAAATATTTGATTCTTTATTTCTTGGCATTTTTGGCGATAGTTAATATCAAGAAAAGTTGCATAATATTTTAAGGCAAGGAGATACAAAGATTATCACAATAATATGAATTTACATGAGTTGGTCGTGATAAGCCAGGCCATTAGGTATTTTTATCCTAATTTGATATGCAGGCATGCAATTGCTTTATTCAAACGTACTAAGATTCTTTTGGATAGCAAGACGAAAATGATGACAGAGATACTAAATGCAGTTAGAGAAACTGTTGACATAATTGTTTTGTCATTGTAATTTACCGTTTATCTAGACAGGAAACAGATAAATGAAAGGACCTAAACCAGATAAGGGTACAGAAAAATTAACCGTTTTATTACGTTTTAGGTGTTTAACCGAGGCGAATGTCTAGCACAGTCTAAACGAAATTATAAGCATAGCATTATGCATCTTACATGTATTTCTGCAAAAAAAAAATCCTTTTTATGCTGTCACTCTTATTGGCGATGAAATACGGTTAGTTTTTCTTCAAGGTTTCTAGATGGGAACGAAAACGAATCAGTATACAGTCAGGGGACCAACTTGTACAAGTCAGAATGATCAGATTCAATCTTACTTGTACAAGTCAGATTAAACAAACTAGAGTTATCTTCTCCTTATTTTTAGAAATTTCAATCTGACTTCTACGAGTAGAATATACTAAAATGTCTTTTTATCAAAGTCTCTTATCTAGAGATATTCTCTATGGTTAAATTCTTTTTCTATATACTGAGATCTATTTATAAATCTTACAAAATAGTCATGGGTTTGTAATTTAGATTTTTTGTTTTTATATCATTCTTACTTGTACAAGTCAGAATCAACATTTTACTGCCCTCCTTTGGCAGTAAATTTCTCTACTTTGGCGGTCGTGAACACCATGGTCTTTAATTATGCTTAAATCATTAAATAACAATTATTTATCTAGTATAAACCCCATTGGTGTTCAAAACCGTGGATATAAATGACAGTCTTAGATAATTAGCTATGAAATTCTTTGATGATAATTGAAACTTTACAGTCAATCTGTTTCCTATTTGCTCATGATTCTTTCATCCTAAATGCAGGATGTCATTGTTGACCTTGTAAAATAATTTGAATAAGATTTATTGGTTTTGAGAAATGTTATTTCAAAAACATTGAATATTGGAGCAAATTTAATAGAAACAATTCTTACTCTAACAAGTCAGATTCATTCTGACCCATAGAAGTCAGAATTGGATCTGACTCTACAGAGTAAGAAACCATAAATAGAATCTTACTGGTACAAGTAAGATCTATTCTGACTTCTACAAGTTGGTCCCCTGACTGGTATACTTTAATCTAAATTAAAATTCATTTGCCAGTCAATTCCAATAAGTACTTTAAGCTACATGTAGATCACTTTGTAAACGTGTCAGTGTGTTCCTTTGGCTTTTGCTATGCTATTATAAAATGGGGAATGAGTGTATATGATACACGATACAATCCCCATAAAGCAACCACAATCTTAAACCCCCCAAAGGAAAGCCTGTTAAAAAGGCCAGTCCGGCCATTACATGGACGGTGCTAGACGTCTTACATGTGTACACAGAATAATAACGTTTGTAATTACTTATTGTTTTATATCCCCCAACCCCCAGTCCGGGAAATAAACATGACAGGCATGAAAAAATATGAAAGTAACGATAGAACCAACAGGAAAGTAAAAATAAAATTAACACAAGACAAAAATTTGAGCAATGTTAGAGATGGGTTAGGGTAGAAAACACACAAAAACAGGCAATTAGTAAATGTTCCTGATGATATTGTAACGGCTACACATTATTTTTATTTTGTTTTATTTACAGGTTTCGCCAGGGTTTTGTTGAGGCGTTTTGTTTTTGTCCGCTTCCTCTGTGCAAGAGACTCCGCAAGAAGCACGGTCGTATAAAATCGGCGACACCACCGGGAACATTCGCTATGTCTGAGAAGTACAGGAATGGATCGATGATGCAGACAATGACAGATTATATGGACGATTCTGCTGCGACGGGACTGATGAGAGACAGGAGACATACAAGTACGGAGGACGAGGATGGGACCGTGTAGGAAAAGAACACAAACGAGTATGGAGAGCGAGAATTGGACGGTGTCGTAGGGAAATAAGTGCTAAAGCCAAAAAGAACAATACACACTGAATACATTAGGAATCTAGACTCTGTAAGCCAAAACCAATTCATATACTATTACTATAAACGGAAATGTATTTTTTATTGAATGCGTAAAATATCTTGAACAGATACGTTTCACGTGCAATCGTTTTGAGATTAAAACTTATCCTTATGTAAATGCTGAACTGAGAACAACTCACAACTGTTTGTATGTTTTTCACATCACTTGATTTTACGATGAACTCAGTGTTCAACATGTACTGTGTAACTAGTTAGACTTTGTTGTGTTCTAATTGTCAAATAAAATGTCATTAAATTGGTGTTTCTCTTTTAGAACTTGTGTAAGATTGCATTTTTTGCTTTGTCCAATCTAATTAATTAGATTGTGTTTTGTCGTGTGTTTATTCAGATTGTCCGGAAATCGAACTATGCACACTCAGAATCTGCTGATATGGATTTAGCAATTTGAATTGTTCGAGTATAGAAAAAAATGTCCAGGTATCGAACCGGCCCGAAGCAGCATTAGGCTTGTAATAGAAAATAAAATGATATGTGGAATAAGCGTTCACGACATGCACAGGTCACATAACAAGCGGTAGAAAAACCACTAATTTGTCATGGTACTTTGCCATACCGATGGAACTTTACGATAGAACGCGTCCACCTTGACGAAATACTAAAGGCTAAAAATAAGGTTTTACGTCAAAACCTTAATAAAAGATCGATTTTCGAGGTTATTTGCAGTTGATAAGCAATTATAGGCCGTTGGTGAAGTACGTTATAATTGACGGTGATAATATATGGAAAATCGTCAACGGCATACAATAAGACAAGCGGGCACTGCTAGCCGTTCTACAATCGGTCCAAGGTCTAAATTAAATGCATACAATTCAATTCCAGTCTTGAAAAAGTCAAATATACCCCCCCTTCTTAAACAAGGAGTAGAAGTTTACGGAAGGCGCAAATTGACCCGGTAACGAATCTAACTGACCTTACCAACCCCTCGTTTTTCAAGCGACAGCAAAATAAACTCAGTTTCTATATTGCTCTTTTGCTCCCCCAATTTTACGCTTAAGAGAATAAAAAGATTGACCTATATGTGAAGAAAATTTAATTTGTTTAAAATGTTTATTAATTTATTAGTATACATACATGTATATAGTGTACCACTTGTCACATTGAAGGCTGCATACTGGCTGGTTTCCATTGTGAATTTTTTTAAATTTTCGTTTATATTGTAGGTTGTGTTGTGTACACTTATTCCTTATCTCATTATCTTCTATTTGAAAATTTCTTTGATTGATATTCCCTCCGACACAAATTTCGTATCTGCTACTCTCCTTAACGGATCTAAACATGAAATTACGAAGGAAGAAGTAGGAAAGGAGAAAAAGCCAAAACAAAGTACTTGTTAAGAATCCTCTTGGAAACAGGAATAGGAATATAAGGCATTTTAAGCCAAATGCATTTTAAGCGGGTCGAGACTTAAGCGTAAAAATCATATCAAAACTTGCAGCAGTAATCTTTAAAGTGCAAGGGAGATTGCATGTTTCCACCAAAAAATACACCATTATGGTTTTTGGTCATGTTTTCTGTATTAAAGCTAGACGACGGCGACATGAAAGATGACACGATTGCACTATGAACCAACTGCCGCGGGCAAATCGGCAAACGTACGGTAATATCGTTTATTCGTATATTGGAGTTGAATTATTACTTTACCTAGTAAACTACAACTGTTTTTATTCAACGAGGATTAGTTATGGACAATTATATCACAATTTTTATATCACAGTCGGTCAGTACCTCTCTCGTGTTCTTCCTATATATTGTCTCTTGCGATTTGCTTGTTACCTATTTCTAGGCTCTCAATACTAGTATATAAAAGATCTATAGATGACACTTTGTTCAACCCACCCTTTGTAATGCTTGTACCAAGTCAGCGCTCACGTTAACATTAAAAAGCATAACATTTTAAAATGAATAAATGTAGTGCAATATTAAAAAAAATGAAAATTTAAAATTAGTTTATTGATTATTAAGAGACGCTTCATAGAGATGAATGACTTATATGTTCGTTAAGGAAATATATAAGAAAAATGAGCTTTAGGGATTGTTTATTGAAGATATGGTTAATTTTTATGTCATTGAGTATTCGCTAGAACTTCTTTATTGTTTTAAATACAAATGACAACAAAGTTCCAGACAATAAATTTTGCTACGCCTGACGCGCGTTTCGTCTATTCAAGACTCATCAGAGGCGCTCTACCAAAAATATTGAAAATGCCAAACACTGTATAAATATGAAGAGCATAGAACAGTATAACCAAAAATACCAAACTGGGGAACCAATTTATTACTAAGATAATCAACCTATGTCTGGGGTAGGAAGAACCTTAGGGTTTAGACAATTTTGAAATTTAGACGGATAATTTAAAGCTTTGATGTATTCTCCAACTCAAAAAGTGTTGGTGCCGGATCGGGCTAACCTCGGGGAATTTACACTCCACCAGCAGTGCTAACCTTCACGTGTGTTCGAAATACAAATGACAACAAAGTTCCAGACAATAAATTTTGCTACGCCTGACGCGCGTTTCGTCTATTCAAGACTCATCAGAGGCGCTCTACCAAAAATATTGAAAATGCCAAACACTGTATAAATATGAAGAGCATAGAACAGTATAACCAAAAATACCAAACTGGGGAACCAATTTATTACTAAGATAATCAATAAATTTTGCTACGCCTGACGGTGATGGTTTAAACAAAATTTTTGAAATCGTATAATGATTATCTTTCAATGTTTAAGAAAACCACACAAAAGGGAGTTCTGTAACTACGATCTTGGGTTTTATTATTGATACAATAGGTTGTAGCGATGATAAATAAAGTAATACAATTGACAGTTATAAAAAATAATACAGATATAGTGAATACGTCAAGAAGGTTTTGATTTACTTCCAATTTGTAGGAATTCGGCTATGTTACATTTTCATTAAAACTAAAAACTTAAACGATTAAAAAATAAAACTATTGGCCGGCCAAACCTGGAGAGAATTTTATGTTTATATAATGTGTTTCTAACTTTCATCACTTTTCGTCATTTTTGGAAGGAATATCAAATGGATAACAAAAAAAAAACAAAAAAAAAAAAAAAAAAAAACAACGAAAAAAAAACCAAAAAACAAAAAAAAAAAAACGAAAAAAAAAAACAAAAAAAAAACCAAAAAAAAAACCAAAAAAAACAACAAAACAAAAAACCAAATGCTGAACCGTTGCTTGAGCTTGGTGGATTTATATAGAGTTTGCAAGGTTCTTCTGATTGACATTAAATTGCACTCCGATAAACTTATTGCTTCTGCTTCTCCTTCTTAACGGATCTTAGTGTGCAATGACAAGTAAGAAGTAGGATACGGGTAAAAAGCTAAAGACTTATGATAAGAAACCGCTTAAAAAGCCAAATACCAAAAACGGGTAAAAAATTGTTAATTTGGTTATGCTGTATATGCATTTTTCAAGGAGTAACCTCTCATCAGCAGCATTTGAATAAAAAAAAATTAAATCTAAAAACCCAAAAGTATTGAACAACAAAAAGTACTCGAAACAAAAAACGTTCGAACAGGGCACCGAGGATATCGACCATGTGCGGTACAAGGAAAAAAATTTGGTGTTTTAAACAATTTTAAATTCAACAAACGGAAATTTCAACGAACAGGAATATGAATATAGGCAGTTTCAGCCAAATGCAACTGAGTCGAGACTCTTGAATCATATCAAAATTTGCAGCAGTTGCATCTTTCTGTGCACGATGCACCATTGTTGTTTGCGGTTATGCTATTTTGTATTATGGCTAGGTTACCCAGCTTGCAAGATGACAAGGTTACAATATGCAACCACCTGAAATCTCTACCACTCTGATGGAAAAGGGGAAAGAGAGTACTATAAGTTATGTTCTTATATTTACATGTGTTATTTAATTTGAAAAAGCTTAAATTCAACGAGGAATAGTTACGGGAAATTAAATATACACGTTTTAATCTCACGGTTAGTTAGTACCTTTCTCGTGTTCTTCCTTACTTGCTACATATTTCTAGGATCTCAATACTAGTATATAGAAAATCTAGATGACACCTTGTTCAACCCACATTTTGTAATGCTTGTACCATGTCAGCGCCAATAAACATGTTCCACCTTATGAATTGCTTTGACATTAGAGAACACAACATTAAAACTTGAATAAATGTAGTGCATTATTAAAAGAAAAATAATGAAAATTTAATATAAGTTTATTGATTATAAAGAGACGCTTCATAGAGATGAATGACTTTAAGGTTCGTCAAGAAAATATATAAGAAAAATGAGCTTTCGGGATTGTTTATTGAACATATGGTTAATCTTAATGTCAATGAGCATTTGCTAGAACTTCTTTATTGTTCAAAATGATGGTTTAAACAAAATTTTCGAAATCGTATAATGATTTACATTTCAATGTTTAAGAGAACCACACAAAAGGGAATGCTGCAACTACGATCTTGGGTTCTATGATTAGTAGCGATGATAAATATAGCCATATAATTAACAGTTTTGAAAAACAATACATATATATTGAATACGTTAAGAAGGTACGTTACTCCCAAGCTGTAGGAACTCGGCTATGCTACATTTTGTCATTAAAAAAATAGAACTATATCTATACAGATAGAGGATAATGGGATGTGGAATAAGTGTACGCGACGAAACTAACAATATAAACGACAATTAAAAAAATCCACGTAGTTTTGACGGGCGGCATGAGGGTAATGTACAAGACACATCTCGGGATGGTTTCACAAAAAAATCTAAAAGAGAAAAATCATCTTAATTGTTAATTTCAAGGATTCTGATTGGCTGAAAAAGGGCTGCATACACATAAGTAGATAGATGTTATATGGTGGAACCCGATTTACCAAAAGTTGTTAGTTATCTAGAATCAAGCGAAGATCCGGCTATATAAGGATAGTTTTAAATTGTCACGAAATTTTTGAAAGGGTATGTTTAATCTTTCAATATTTAAAAACAACTATCAAAAGGGAGTTTTGTAACTACAATCTTGAGTTCATATATAGAATACTTTTGTAGCAATGATAAACAATAGTACAGCAAAAATTAGAAACAAAATCAATAGTTGATTAATTTTTGCTTGACTCCCAAGCAATTCCAGGGGATGTATGGAGGCGGGCAATAAAGCCATCTATACATGTGTACCAAGTGTCTAACTAAAATAGTACTAGTATTCTTATCCAGACTTGCAGCATTCATGTAGTTTCTTAGCCAGTGAGAAAAGTGAGTTTTCCCGACTTCGTGCACCAATATAGTAAGCGTTTTATCCCGACAATCCCGTCAGTCATATGCATGGGGACAGGACTAATGCTTTCAACCACGAGAGATGCACATCCCAATCGCTATGTGGTCAAAGCAGCCTTGTCTGACGACAGATTTCGGGCGCTCTGAATGGACTTTTACCGACCTGCCTAACGTTACTGCGGGCATATACAAAAATATCATATAACAATCTATCCTTATACAGCTGTAAGGCAACATATTTAAAATAAAATCCTTCTTCAGGGGCTAAAAAGTAAAAAGATGTTCACACATCGACTGACGAGGACAGAATGACATAAAATTGACTCGAAGAACATCATGTGGTATTTTGATCCTGAACTTGATGACTAATTTATAAATATTAAGAAAAGGTCTGTCTTTTTACATTCATACCAAAGGGTTGAAAAGTGCCTAAAAAATTGATAATTCTTTGCTCAAGAAACTGTCTTTGTTTTTCGCCGGTGCATGTTTCAAGGAGAACGGTCACCTGCATATCCTTGACACCATGGTTTGGCAATGAAAAGTGCTGACCGACTGGGCAATCGTCGCATTTGAGAACACTTCTCCTGTGTTCAGCAAATCTGTCACCCAGTCGACGACAAGTTTCTCCTACGTAAATTTTAAGGCACTTGGCACAGCGGATGGCGTAAATGACATTTTCGGAGATGCAGGTGTAACCGTTCTTCAACTTGAAGGTGTTGGAGGGGCCAACTATCTCTTCAGTCTCCCAGGGAAAAGGACATGTGACACAGATTGATCGACCACAACCCCTGGTGCCTGAAAAGTCAGAGCGAGGACGTCTCTTGGATTTGTCAAATGAGCTGGAGACAAGATGTTGCCTCAAACTCTTACCTTTGCGAAAAGCAGTCAGGGGTGGCGAGTCGAACACTGTCGACATGTGTTCGTCCTTCAAGACGATGGACTTGAAATTGCGCAACAGAATGTTCCGTATAACGATGTTATGAGGGTGGTATGTAAGTACCAAAGGTATACGGTCATTCTTGCGTCTTGACCTGGGCTCCAAAGCCTTGGATCGTGTCACCCGGGAGTCGATAGCTTTATCCAAAATGTTGTTAGGATATCCCCTTTTGACAAAGAATGATTTCATAGTGCTGCTTTGAACTTTGAAATCATCCTCATTGCTGCAAATACGTTTAAGTCTCAGAAATTGAGACCTAGGAATGGCATTTTTGCAGCTCTCCTTCCTTGACTTGGAATGTAGCATCCTTAACGGCAAAATAGAAACGTCTGTGTTCTATAAACCCACAGATGCGCACTGCTACCTGAACTACCAATCTTGTCATCCCCAGAGCTGCAAAAATGCCATTCCTAGGTCTCAATTTCTGAGACTTAAACGTATTTGCAGCAATGAGGATGATTTCAAAGTTCAAAGCAGCACTATGAAATCATTCTTTGTCAAAAGGGGATATCCTAACAACATCTTGGATAAAGCTATCGACTCAGTTTCCCGGGTGACACGATCCAAGGCTTTGGAGCCCAGGTCAAGACGCAAGAATGACCGTATACCTTTGGTACTTACATACCACCCTCATAACATCGTTATACGGAACATTCTGTTGCGCAATTTCAAGTCCATCGTCTTGAAGGACGAACACATGTCGACAGTGTTCGACTCGCCACCCCTGACTGCTTTTCGCAAAGGTAAGAGTTTGAGGCAACATCTTGTCTCCAGCTCATTTGACAAATCCAAGAGACGTCCTCGCTCTGACTTTTCAGGCACCAGGGGTTGTGGTCGATCAATCTGTGTCACATGTCCTTTTACCTGGGAGACTGAAGAGATAGTTGGCCCCTCCAACACCTTCAAGTTGAAGAACGGTTACACCTGCATCTCCGAAAATGTCATTTACGCCATCCGCTGTGCCAAGTGCCTTAAAATTTACGTAGGAGAAACTTGTCGTCGACTGGGTGACAGATTTGCTGAACACAGGAGAAGTGTTCTCAAATGCGACGATTGCCCAGTCGGCCAGCACTTTTCATTGCCAAACCATGGTGTCAAGGATATGCAGGTGACCGTTCTCCTTGAAACATGCACCGGCGAAAAACAAAGACAGTTTCTTGAGCAAAGAATTATCAATTTTTTAGGCACTTTTCAACCCTTTGGTATGAATGTAAAAAGACAGACCTTTTCTTAATATTTATAAATTAGTCATCAAGTTCAGGATCAAAATACCACATGATGTTCTTCGAGTCAATTTTATGTCATTCTGTCCTCGTCAGTCGATGTGTGAACATCTTTTTACTTTTTAGCCCCTGAAGAAGGACTTTATGTCCGAAAATTTGGGCATTCTTGTTTTATTTGTTTTAAAGGTTTTATTTCTTTATATTTCTTATTTAGTTTTTACCTTTTAAATGTGGCTTCACCATCCATTTATTTATCTATTTTGTTTATACACAAGCCACAGTGCAACATACTTTATTTATTTAAAATAAATATTAGTAAAACAATAAGATAAAACCGGAATAGTGCATTCAACTTTATTCATTGTTAAAAAATGTATGACAAACGAATATCCAAAGTGATCATAAAGAAGAATATCAAAAAATCTACAGCTCACAAGGGAATTGGTTACAATATTTGCAAACAAATCACATACAAGGAACCTGAATTCAACGCCACAAACTTATTTTAGTAACGCACAATTCGTTTATATTTCAAGTATTTTGTGATGTAATATAAAAACTATATGGACAAAGGTTAATAAATAAAATTAATGAAAGCATTGAAACGTTAGTAATGAAATTGAAGCTCCACAAAAGGGATAAATTACATTGTTGATTGTAGTTTATTTTTCTTCCTGAGAGATGAAGCTTATAAACCTTAAGAATTTGCTTCCTTTTACGCTAAATATCACATGCTTTAAATTTCAATATGGTTATAACAAAATAATCTTAATGAACCATTTTAATAGCTGATAAATACGTATATTGTGATTTTTGACGTCAACTGAACAATAAAAGTTAATTTTCATGTTTGTTAAAGCTAATGACTCCAGGATTGTCTAATATATATATATATATATGGCAGTCATTCAATAGGTGCCTGATGTTGGGGTTTCTATGCCTCCTCGAGATTTTACGTTATAAGTTTACACTCGTGAACCCACGGGTTTTATTTTAGGAAAACTGATTTATAGCCCGAACATCTAAACACCTAAAAAAAAAAAACGGCGTCCAAGAACTGGGGGTTGACAACTGATTAAGGTTGATCAAAGTCATTAATTGGGTTGCAGTTCGGCAAACTATGGCACCTCAATATTCATTCACATTTTAAATTTCTTTGGAAAGAGAGCCACTGATAAGTCTTGATAAGACAAAACACGCATCAGGCGTAGTAAAATTTATTGTCTAAGTTTTCATTATATTTTTTATTTCCTGGCCTAGCCCTTAGTTTTCCCTTCAAAGTTTTAATTGTGACAATGAAAGATACAAAGAGGTATCAATCAGACATTCGAATGTCGAAAGTCCCTAGCGGCCAAGACAGTATCAAGGCAACACTATAACAAACCCTAAAACAAGCAACTCAATCAGCAGTGTGAAAAGTAAGTAGCTATATTTACAACGCTCTCAAAAAGTCACATTGTTAACGATCAATTCTGTTCAGGCCAAATATGCTGAAAGGGAACAATACAAACACGCAATATGACAAACCAATATCTGTAATCAAGAGAGATAGAGATCACATATAAATCGAACCATTGAGCTGGTCGAATAGTTTACTAAGTTTGAAAGTATCCCCTTTAGTAAAAGCTTATGCATCGATGATGGCGATTGATGTTCAACATTGGCAATAGAAAATAACAGACGCCTGTTCATTGCAAACAAAAACATCTTTGATGTGAAAGAACACACATCCAGGTTCGATTGATAGACATAATAAATAACGATCATATTTAGCTTGTATCTGGAATTTATTAATTCATCAGAAATTTTATTGCATCTTCAACATATTGAAAAGCTATCCTAGTTAATTTCCAAGAAGCATAAAACGGAGGTTATATTACTTAGATGTTCATTTCTTTCGAGCTTAAACTGTAAAGATGTTTTTTCAAACTAAGCCTTCAAGCTTATAACCGTATAATTTACAAACTAATAATTACTTGTATCGTTATAAATACACAAATTAATTAGATAAAGACCGAAGCAGCTGCCATTCAGTGAGATTGAAGCCGATAATTAAACCTTCTTTAAATATCCATAAAAGTCTATAAACTTTTATTTAGTCTTCACATGCTGCTAAAGTAAAAAATGCATACTAGGTTGAAACTTTGCAAATGAACAACAATGTCATCAATGAAATAATTGCAAATGACAGCAATGTCATCGATTTAATAATTGCAAATGACAACAATGTCATCAATGTAATAATTGGAAATTACAACAATGTCATCGATGTAATAATTGCAAATGACAACAATGTCATTGCAAATATGATTTTGTGGTTTGGGTTTTTATTGCTGTAAACCCAAGCAGCGCAACCATTACTTTGTCATTGAGACATCATAATAAAACAGATGATATAATGAACATGAAATGATGATGAAGTGAGTACTTGAATAAATCGAGTACGAGTTTGGACTAGTACTGCCCCGGGACTGTCATTTGAAAAATAAGAAATTGCTAAGGTCGGGCACGTTCCTTTAACTATATATAAGCAATTTCTTCGCTAAAGACATGAAAGGGACTTTTATCAGTAAAGATCTTTTCGCAAATATTGCATGCATTGTAAAATTAATTCGAGCGTTAACATTTTATGCTATCCGTCCCAAATATTGCAAGATCAAGATGGAGCATTACGTCTTTTGGAAATATTCTTTGTTTTAACTCACCTGACACCGAAGGGTCATGTGAGCTATTGTTATGGTTAGGCGTCCGTCGTCCGTCCGTCCGTCCGTCGTTAACTTTTCTTCAAAGATCTTCTTCTCTGAAACCACTGAAGGGAATGCTTTGAAACTTTATACACTTGATTTTTAGAATGTCCTCTACCAAGTTTGTGAAATTTATGCATGCCGATGAACCAACATGACCGCCGTTTCTAAAAAAAGAACAGGGGGACAAACCATTGCTTATAGCTCACAAAGTATAAGAGATGGAGAAAATCTGAAGCAACCCACCTTTTTCAGCATCATAAGCTCTACAAATCTCTTCATTGAGTCGAAGTCGTTTGACAACTCCTTATAGGAGTTATTTCCCCTTAATCATCAAAATTGACCATTTTTGCAGTTTTTGAACTATATCTTGAAAACTTATAGTGCTAGAGGAAAAGTTAGCATTGCAGAAGTGTTCAGCTCATTGAGATCTACATAAATGATTTCAGAGTCAAAATTGTCAGATCAACCGTTTAAGAGTTATTGCCCTTTAACTGTTTTTCTATCAATTTTAACTGATTTTAAAAGATATTCTTCTCTGAAACTACTGAAGGGATTGCTTTGAAACTTTGTACACTTGATCTTGAGGGTTTCCTCTATCATATCAAGTTTGCGAAATTTGCGCACGCCAACCAACCAACCAACCAACATGGCTGTCGTTGCTAAAAATAGAACAGGTGGGTCAGAACATAGTTTTTTAGCCTATAGCGCTAAAAGTTTACATGATAGACAAAAAAATTCAAAGCAACCCTCCTTCAGCATAAAAAGGTGTACTAAACTTTCTATTAAGTCAAAGTTGTGGGACATCTCCTTATAGGAGTTATTTCCCCTTAATCATCAAAATGGACTATTCTCACAGTTTTTGGACTTTATCTTGAAAACTGTAAGTATTAGATTAAAGTTTAGCATTTGAGAATGGTGAAGCTCATTAAGATCTAAAAAAATGATATCAAGGTCAAAATTGTCAGATGACCCCTAATAGGGGTTATGTTGCTTGCTTAAATTTTCATTTCAATAAGCTCTTCAAAAATATTCATAAGGATGAAGCTGTCAGATGACCCCCTATATAAGTTATGGTCCCAAATTGTCAAGATTTAGGTTATTGCCTTACAGATTAAACCTACAAAAAATTAAGAAAAGCTTTTATTTGCTTGAATGATTGGCTATATGTGCTCTACACATCTATGATGATCCTTTATTGCAGTTTTTCACCTCTGGTACCCCAAATTTATTTTCATTCCATCAGTCATTAAAGGCAGGTGAGCGATTCAGGCTTCATGGAGCGTCTTGTTTATAATAACTGTTGTTTGTTTGATAAATAGCAGGTGTAGAATTCAATGTAAAAATTAAGAAAGGACAACCTACCTTTTCTTGTTGTTGCCTTTGTATTTGTATGAAGACAGACATTCTATTGATACAGAGAAATGTGGTTTTTCTTTGTGCTGTCTGTTTGATAAAAAGATAACATTGTTCTTTGACATAAATACTTTCACTGCTTAAAGATTCATGAAAATAGGATCTTATTGTACATGAGCTTCAAAAGAGTTCAAAAGGGTTTTCGATTATGAAAATTAACATGATGCTTCATATCTTGATAGAAACATATTTATCAAGTTTTATCTAAAAAACCCCTCTTCAGATGATGTAGATTTCCAGCCAACATAATAAGGATTGAGGTTTGTTTTAGATTTGTTCAATATTGCTTTTTCGGATACAAGGTCAACTTGCTCATCTCTAGAATGTTCATCATATTGTCGTTTAAAACTAAACCAAGTCTTAGCACAATGTGTATAAATTGACAACTCTTCGTTTTCTTTAACGAAAACGCATTAAGAATTAAGATCAGCTTTAACAAGTCTGAATAATCTTTGTCCTTCTGTTTGTTTGTTTCTCTTCTCAGGAACTGAAGTTGCTAACGTCAAAATTTAAACTTGTTGTCTGTTAATTGACCTCTTGAAGCTATACCAGGCGGATGGAACATAATCTTAATGAACTTCTTAACGTACCTGCCCTGATTAACAGAATTCGAAAGTATACATGTACATTGTCTTTAAACAATTAAATATTTTGCTATTGATACTTTCAGTTGATTAAATTTTTCATTAGCGGTCGATAATGGGGTTTTTACATGCTAATTATAGGGTTACTCGGTGATACACTGAGTTTATCAACTGCAAACTATAGTTTACGGTCGATAAAGGCTGTTTTGTGGTGATAAAGTAGTATTTACCGCTGATCAACTTGGTTTCACGAACGCAAACTATATTACACAGGCAAAATTTAGACATACGTCTGACGTACGTTAATAAAAACGTGCGTCTGACGTAGTGCATAAACGTACGTTAAACATACGTTTCGAACCGCTGAACGGTAAACGTACGTCAAATTATTGTAAAAACATATGTCAGACGTACGTTTTTTTAAACGTGCGGTAAACGTACGTTTACCATACGTCAGACATATAGTTTCCTAAAATGTATGAAGTTAGTAAGTTATCTATTTAGCGTGTTTTATTATGAAATAAAAATATTGCCAAGATAAATTTTTAACGTAAGTCAGACGTACGCGGTTAGAAACGCCAATTTAATATGCGTCAGATGACAGAGCGACCAAGTGTGTACCCTAGGTGGCTGGATAGGGTAGCCCTCGTCCGCGGGGGTTGTCAGGTCTATAATACGGAAACCCTGACCGCCGACCATAGTGGGCCAACGTGTGTGGAGAGTGCCACGCTTCATGCACGTAAAAGACCCCTTTGTGGACCGCCCAGTAGTGCACCACATAGGCTAAATTTTCCGACCCTACCCACCTCTCCCCTTTTTCCTGTGGTTCTTCAAAATTTACCGGTCCTTTGTTTCCCACCCCATCCCCATATTTCATTTATCATCATCATTTCATGTTCATTTTATCATCCTTTTCATGTTCATCGCCTGTAAATAACCTATATAGCGTTGCACGGGCGTAAAACACCAACTCACTCACTCACTCACATGCGTTTAACGTACGCCAGACGCACGTTAAACGCAGTCAACATTTTGCCTGTGTAAGCAAACGAAAAACCCAGTTTATCAACAGCAAACTATAGTTTACGGTTGATAAATGTTTTTGTTACTATCGCGTGCCATACAGATATGTATTTGGGGGAAACACAATGCCATTTGATTTGGCAATTATTAATGCCCGGGGTTCTCTCCAGTCATACTCCGGCCGGGGTTCTCCCCAGTCATACTCCATGTCAGGAAGTTCAGCCGTGATCTGTAACATCTCCTCTTACATCCGCTCATTTTTCACAAAAAAACACAATGTTATGTAATGTAATGTTTCTAAACAAAATTATCCAACCATTTATTTGAAGCTTAAAAATCCTCAGCACATTCATGACATTTAAAACAAATAGGTTGACCTTACAGCACAGCATTGCGAGTTTGTCGTTATAAGCGAAATGAACAAATTCAAATTCAAATATATTATTGATTTAAAATGCAACTTATATATATATATCCACAAAACAGACAATGATACAATACAATTTGTACATGATAAACGAGAAAGAATGATCATTTTTATTGGACTGCAACGTTTAAACATTTTTTTTCTAACTCATTCGTCGGCATGACACCATCTCATTCGTCGGCATGACACCAGCAGTAATAATTAGTTGTTAAAGGAATTATAGAATTTTGAAAATAATTAAATTAGGTTTTGTAATAAAAAAATCTAAAAGTTACTATAGAAAATGAGTTTCATGGACAGAGATATCAACATTTTCTGATAGTCAAATTCAAAAATAGACCAGCGACTTTCCCTGGTGAGGATTGATGTCTCTTGTATGTCCTGTCAATTATTCCTCAATTATTACTCCACAGAAACAAACAAGTGGGTGAGATAGGAAGAATTCAGCCTTTAACTGGATGGAAACATTAGTGAGAATTATTTGTATCAATTTTAAAATGCTACCAATTTGATCTTTCCGAATGTTACAGATTAAATTCTAGGGTGCGTTTCAAATTTCCGAAAGCTTAAAATAGATTCATTCAAAAAAGTGTCAGCAACAGATTGTCAAGTCCTACAAAAAAGCTTGAACAAAGTCATAGTACAATCTTAAGGATCTCCGAAGTGTTTTGAATAAAAAAAAACCAAGCGGCAACAGAGTGCCATTCTAACATTTTAAGCGTTTAACATGTTTAAACCAGCCATACTGAATTAAAGTGGCTGTTCAAAACATTGCATTAATGTGAAGATTCTAACTTTAAACATCCTTGCACTGTAATGGTAATGGATGTTGCTAATACAAAATAGTCATATTATCCAATTAGGACACGGCTAATGTCAGGACGTCACGTGTGGTTAGAACTGCACGCATTTAATACCTCTGTAATACGAAAGTCACTATTGGTATATGTAAATGCATAAATGGGCCACTATAGCTCATTAACAGGAGATTAGAGCTCACGAATGGTTTCCTTTTATACTCTTTAATGATCTGCATTGTAAATAACAGGATATATAATTCTATTACGTTTCCCCACAGAAATCAGAGAACGATATTCGTTAATTGGAACAAACATCCTTTTACGCAAATTAAATGGAATTCATATTACAAACGGAAAACGTCTGAAAACATCAATGGTATAAACTTTCTCTTTTTCAAAGAAATTCGTCTTTTTAAATTTGGCCTGTACGAATTCATCGGTTGGTACGTTCGAACTTTGAAATTTCTTGTCCGACGCTGCTTATACACTTTATTTAAAGTTGCTTTAAATAATAAATTAAATGATGTTAGGTTATGTAAGGTATTGGGTTTCTCTGCAGGAAGTTCGGAGATCAATGGAATCATGAACAGATTCTAGGTCCCCCTCCCGTTGAGTTGGAAAAAAATCATAGACGGCTCGTTTAACAGAAGAGTAGATAAGCGACGGATCTAAAACCTCATCCCATCAGATGGGTCAGGGGCCTTTTTGAAGCTGCAATTATCGAATGCCTACAATTTGTAGTTGCAGAAAAATCGAAAAAAGTGGGACAGACGCACGGACGACACTGGCCCCTGCTCCGCGTTGCGCAGGCTACAATATAACGATGAAGTAAGAAGTGGAATTAGAACACATGGCAAATTAGTGTGTGTGTGTGTGTGTGTGTGTGTGCGTTGGAGTTAAACGCCCTTTATCGACGCATCTTGGCCATGTAGGGCGGCCAGTTTTAATGATGGAGGAAACCGGAATACCCGGAGGAAACCACCGATCGACTTTGGGCAGGTAACTGACAAACCTAATCCCATACAGATGGGGAAGACCATTTTTGTAAATTACAAATGGGACTTACCAGCTGAAAAGTCATCAGCTAGTGATCAATAGTGTGGAATTTAAACCTTTTACAGAAATTTGACAAAATGCTTCTTGCATTAAAATTTCGTATTTTCCAAGTTGTACGAAACAAACTTCTTCTTGCATGTATAAACCATTTGCTTTGCAGATTGATATTTGTACCTTAATACTTGTTTATTTCTAGTTAGAAAATTACTCGCACTGGTTCTGCTCTTAAAATTTTTCGAATACATGATATAATGAAGAAAAACCGGAATTTAAAAAAGAAACCAGTTTGATATTATTACACAATGTTTGAGCAGTTTTTCAGACTAAAAATTACTATTAATCTGTCTGGTCTAGACGTAGCGGAAAATTTACTTTATTCATGCCTGTAGTAGCGTAAAATTAAATTTTCCAACCTGCTAGCTTTTGTTTTTAGTATTTGAGAGCTTGACAACATGACAAATTTAAACTGAAGAAACGGTTTAAAGTCTTTTGAATTGTATGACGTGAAATTGAATAAACAGAATAAATAATTTACTTTATTAAATGTGACATGTCAAAATTATATTAGACATGTATTTCCTGAGTTTAGCTTCCAGAACCATACCCTTAATAAACTTACAGTTAAATATTTCTTGAGAATAAAATAACGTTATATTTATCGTATATTTTTTTGCAGAGTTTGTCTTATGTGCTGTGTGGATGCAGTCGAACGTATCCCCGTGCTTGAGGTGTATGCTCTTATATATTTTAATGATGGTATACTTGTACACGAGATAGCTTTCATGGTTTTTTCTACCTCATAAATTATACTTTTTACACTTAAATTTTGTTTTAAATTATGTTTTGTGTTTCTTCGTGCTGTCCTTGTTCGTATTCATTGGTTTTGTCGTTGCCTTTTCGGACTTTTGACACTCGATTACCCCATTGGTGCCCGTATGCTTTTCTCTGCTTTGAATTTAAATTTACCATTTGAAATTGGCATTTTCAGGGAAAATATTTTCATGAAGATCTGTGACAAACGTGTACTAATCGCAATTCCACAAGCTGTAATATTTTCTTTTCTTATGTAGCAATATTCGGTCCGCTCAAGCTTATGGATGTTACAAATAGCAACTGTTTCAATATTTAACAGCATGTGGACGTATGATCTGACGCAATGATTTGTTTCATCTTGGTTGTTGTCTTCACTCGGGACATTTTATGAAGAAGATCGTGTGCTCTTAACATAGCTCCCAGGTCGAGTTACTCCTGTTTTGATGATTTAAAAATTATCATTGTACTACGTTTGTTGTTTTTATGTCGTTTTCGTGTTGTTTTGATCCCTTTTTTTGCTGTTGGACATCTGACATTTCCAATTGCATTGCAATATACATTGGTACTTCTTGTTATTCTATAGCAATATATATTCATCCCCAGTATTTTTATACATATTAAAAGATTTTAATTGATTAGATATAAAACAAATCTTTACAAAGACAAATTTATTAATATCGGAACTTTATTAAAGAAACTCATAAAAATATTCATTATCTTTAAATCGTGTCTATATGCAGCCTATAGACACTTACATGTATACACACATACATCCATTTAAATGCCTGGGAAATTAAAACTATTTAAAATCAATTCTTTCTGATTCTGCGACGTACCCAACCTACCATTGGTGTTTTCTCTTGTTTTCATAAGAGCATGTATCAGGTGTATACTTCATCTTATATTGTTCTGTTTGTTCATTAATGAAGATTGTTCACTTGTCATAAAATAAAAAGGATCATAGCAAGTGATAATGAGAAAATTATTACTAATAAATGAAAAAAGAATGAGACATTTTAGCTTTTATGACATTTCTCCGCCTCGTGTTTGATGTCAACGCTACAAACATCAATGATTAACAAATAAATAAATCTGTTCTATAAACTTTGGCTTTAAGCGTTATATCGTACAGAAAGGTTACCCATTAAATTTTGTAGAGGTCAACAAAGTATTTTCTAAAAATTTAATGAGCATGACAATCATGAATTAAAAAATGCAAGCGAAACTTAGAACCTTGACTGCCGTTTGAAAATCAAGTGATGGTGATTACACTTTGAATTTGGATCCGCCATATAGCAAAATTGATCAGAGCCAACGCCTATCAGGAGTTTCTATTAACGTACATGGAAAGTGGTATTTTTCTCAACACCATGTAATTCTATAGTATTGCATTCCATTCACCCGATGACCCATCATTAAAAATGACAAAGCTATTCTTAACGCTCCGCTGAAACGCCGACCATTGTCCTGAGTGCTCTGCGATGATAATTAGCGTATTGCGTTACTCCCAAGAAATTTAAAGACGAATTGTCCTCTCTTTGGGATTTCAAAATTGATGAGCACGAAACGACAATGAAGAAAGATCTTGGATAGGTCAATCAAGGGAACGAATTCAACTGAATGTAAAAATATAAAATGACAACAAAGTTCCAGACAATAAATTTTGCTACGCCTGACGCGCGATTTACTGATAATACTGATTATACTGATAAAAGCGAGCTTCGAAGATGTTAGCCCTCCGGCATTGTGCATGTTTTGAGATGTCCCAGAAAAATACTGACAAGAAAACACTAAAAAAGGAACACGTCTACTTTGGTAATAGGCACGGAGCAAGTAAAACAATCAACCCTCTGGCTTATAAAATTACATTACCATCTATTCTGGACAAAAAAAAAATAAAAATAAAAAAAAGAAATGCAAAACGAGTGACAAAACCCTCTTTCGTCTACTTGTTTATTTTTTACATAAACATCACTCGGCCTTTTCCGTTAAAAAACCCCGATTTTCCGGAAACTACCGAGTTAGCTTAGGGCAAGACAAGACGTAGACTCTATTCCTATCGAGAGTTATCGAGCTCAAGTGCTTCGGTAGGGTAAGCGGTTTCTGATAATTGACAACAAACACTGCAATAAATTGTAGGTTTAATAAGAAAAGGATCACAATACCATTAATACAAAATATGATAAAACAGCATGGCCATCTATTCTTATAGATGTCAATCCTGTATTTATCTATAAGTATGTCTTATTTATCTATAAGTATGTCTTACGTAAAAAACAAAGTCAAAAACATATCAATAGACATAACAACATAAAACGAAAACGAACTACATACATGTACCACAACAACCGCGGACATCTAGACAGAGACACACTTGTACAATGATATCATTTTTGGACGAAAACTACAATGCTAAGTGTTAAAACCTGACACAATGCAGATGGTCCGGAAAAATTAACAATTTTCTGTTCTAATTGTGCACCTTTGCTTGCTGATTTGTTTCTATATTCATATGAAGCAGACTTCTTACAATCTCTTATAGACAAAAAAGATCGTAGACTAGCTCTCTCTTTTAACCTCACGTTCCGTTATATTGATGATGTGCTTTCACTAAACAATTCTCGATTTGGTGACTTTCTCCATCTTATATATCCTCAGATATATCCTTGAGATACACAGGCAAAATTAAGACATACGTCTGACGTACGTTAATAAAAATGTGGGTCTGACGTAGTGCATAAACGTACGTTAAACATACGTTTCTAACCGCTGTACGGTAAACGTACGTCAAATTATTGTAAAAACATATGTCAGACGTACGTTTTTTAAACGTGCGGTAAACGTACGTTTACCATACGTCAGACATATATTTTCCTAAAATGTATGAAGTTAGTAAGTTATTTATTTAGTGTGTTTTATTATGAAATAAAAATATTACCAGATAAATTTTTAACGTGCGTCAGACGTACGCGGTTAGAAACGCCAATTTAATGTGCGTCAGATGACATGCGTTTAACATACGCCAGACGCACGTTTAACGCAGTCAACATTTTGCCTGTGTAAAGGACACAACGGATTCTAGGAAGTCTGCTTCATATTTATATCTACATCTCGAAATAGACTCTCAATGAAGACTTTCCAGAAAGCTCTACGACAAACGTGATGCTTTCAACTTTCCAATCGTCAGCTTTTCCTTTTTGTGTAGCAACATTCCGTCTGCATCTGCTTATGGAGTCTTCGTATCACAGTTGATTCGTTACTCCAGAGCTTGCGGAAATTACGTAGATTTCCTTGGCAGAGCGTCACGTTTGACACAAAAATTGCTGACACAGGGTTATGTTGTTCAACGGTTGCTGTCTTCACCCAAGAAATTTTACGGTAGACACCGTGCACATGTAGACAAATAGGGGATTTCTATCATTCAAATGAGTGCAGATGTTGGTTTGTCGTAGAAATTTGTTTTGTCTTCCTTTACCGGATTTGACACACTGAATTGGTAATTAGAAAGACGACGTGTGTGCTATAGCAAGCAGGAATCGCTTACTCTTCCGGAGCACCTGAGTTCACTCATGTTACGCCTTGAGTTCGCGTTGTTAATTTCTGTTCGGTTTATTTTCTATTTTGTGAGTCTTTGTGCTGTTCTTGTTTGTGTTTACCGATTTTGTCGTTGCCCATTCAGACTTTTAACACTCGAATGCCCCATTGGTGCCTCTTTGCTTAGTTTAAACATATTTATTTATCCTGGATTGGGAAACAAGCTTAATGCTTATGTAAATCCCTCTCCACCTAGCAGTTTGCGGGTGTGGCCTTTGCAGCGGGCCCCATTGAGCCTACTCTTATCGAACTCTACAAAGGGGTCTTTAACGTGCATGGGGTATTTCTCTCCACATACACGGGACAACCTTTTTCGCCCCTTCCTCGCAAACGGTGTCAAGAGAGAGTCGGAAAATTGGTTCATGAAATGTTCACCCCGGACGAGGATCGAACCACGAACCTTTGTGTAGCCCGACGCGTTAACCACTACACCACCGGCTCTCTATAGGGTTTTGTTTGCTTCTTTCAACATATCTATATATATCGCGTACCCAAAAGTTAATCAGCAAAGTATCGGGTAATTCAAACTCGGGAATATTTTAACGTACATGTTACTTAATTAAAGATATTAGCCGGGACCAGCAACCACAGCATTTTTTCCGCGAGTTACATATTTTGATATTTTCTTTCCAATTTATCCAGAATGTCTCAATATGACATGTATGAAGAGTGTAATAATCGCCGTTTAAATTTGTAAGCTGTTGCCTTTTATTCTATTTCAGTATTACAAAGTTTGCGTGATAGATAACTTACGTGCGGAGTGTAGTGGTTCATATAGTTTTCAGCATTGGCGATGATGGTTATTCATTGAAACGAAGCGTGGTTATAAGTTTCTGAAATTAGTTGAAAGGTTAATTTCCCTATACATTTTTTTTCAAATTGATGTCGTAATTATAAAGTAGTAAAAAGTCACACATGGTGCATTCGAATATAAAAAAAAATCAGTTTAAACAAACGAAACAACACAAAGAAACAAAAAAAATCAGCAAGGAGAACTCAAGTCGTAATGACAGTGAACTCAGGTGCTCTGAAAAGGTTAGAAACACAGTATCTATGCTAACCGCTAGAAAGCAATAAAAATGTGTAATGTTTAACCATTACCTTTTTACACTCCTACCGCTATTTAACCGAGTTTCGAAATTCTTTTGCACCCTTAGTTAGAGATGTTTGCTCTAGTAGTAACATAATTCTGTTGTTTATACTTTACAAACAAAACTCGAATTTCTATTCCCAATTATTAAAAAACGAAACCATATCAATACTTTTATCTTATGTCGTAACAGCGTTATAACAACGGAATCGACGAAACAATATATCATGCAACCAAGATATATTTATAATATAAGCTAATTCAATTTGCTTCATAATGAAAACAAAGCCATCCAAAAGCCAAAGAAAATAGCCATACTATGGTACGGAAATTAGATCTATAATAGATGAAGTCTTCGCAGTGATTTTCTCTTTTCATTGCTTTATTTTTGCACACGAAGTTCCCGTGCACTCCTTTATTACTTATTTGGACCCTCAATCCATTAGGAATGGGGAAAAATTATAAGGTTGGAAACGTTTTGTATTTGATATATATTAATAGAATTCAGAATAAAATCTACAAACATGACATACAACGTTTAGAATTAGAAGTTGTAAGGTTTCATTCTTTAAAATATTTTTTTTAGATTATCGTAATTACTTTGTATTGGTTATATAAATAGCTATGGCTTGATCATTTTTAAATAGAAATAAGAAACATGTCACAGTCATTTAGGAAATTGTAGTTTTAAGGGAGTAACCATTTAACTTGAATGGAGGGGTTTTGTTTTTTTCCTAATAAGTATTTTGGAAATGATTTGCGGTGAAAAAAAAATAATTTGGCAGCAGAGGCTAAGAAAAACAAAAATATTTCCAAAAAGACATTAATGCCCGATGTCGCAACATTTTGGAACGAGGGACGAACGGACCCGAACACTATATGTCCCCCTTCTTTCGTAAATGGGGCATAACAATAATTTTATTACCATAATCGAGATCATAATTGGATGGATTGGCCAGTCTTATGGTAACTATTGCTGTGCTACTAGAGCCTTAAAATTATCTCCAAATTGGTGGAGACTCAGGTGCCACAGTCCTTTGAGTTTATAGTTTCCGAAAAACAAATATAATATATTCAAGAAAATATTAGAAAAGACAGGAAAAAACAAATTATCTTATTATATGTCTCTTCTTGGCCAAGAAAAAATAATCATCACTGTTAGGTTTTTTTGTCTGACTTGTTAACATATATCAATAGTACCAATAAATGAAAATGGATTCTGTTTTCAGTATTCCTTATCGCAGTCTCACACCTTTTTAACAATAAAACAGATCTAACCATCCTGATGTTGAAAATATTTTTATGCAATAACGTACTTATATCTTAAAGTTCTCTGTAGATATAGTAGCAAAACGAGTATGAAAAAGGTCAAAATGAGTTCTCGTTTAACATGCTAAAATACTAGTTTACAATATAGATTTGACCTTCCTGATGCAAACAGTCTGGGCAATCACCTTTTGAGAGCTGTTCATTTCTGATCTCTGCCGTCCCATTATCTAGAAGTAATTATCGACGTGACTTCCACACTTCATTACCTTTTTACCAAAATAGGAATATTTAGACTTGTGGAAAGCTTTCCATTAACTTCGGTCAAGTAGAATTGTAAAACTAGAATAGACCACCAAAGCAAACATGACAAATTATATTAGAACTAAATAGAAAACCCGACGAAATGACATTATGTGAAGATAATAGAATAGTATAAAGTTTTTTTGTTTGATCACTTTGTTGATAGACAATGGGTTTGTGCTGACATAGGAAATGAGAATTTATAGAATCATAGGATATTATTTCTTACTTTACTTTTTGGTCACCTGGGAAAACACGCACATTTTTACTTTATTACTGGTTTAAACTATTTACTTAATTTAAGTCATTTTTAATATATAAGTACAAAAAGTGTTTCATTGTATCACGGTCTATCCATTTCATACCAACAGAAATTCCATAGTTTACAATCAAAGATACTCTACCATTCTTAAAACACAGAAAGAATCCACTACTCTGAATCCTTGACCTATAGACCCGATTCTTGCCGATATGTCTGTCGGAATAGTGACCATTTCGCAGATATCGAGACCAAAGTGTGTATCCTAGGTGGCTGAATGAAATTGCCCTCGTCCACGAAGGTTGTCAAGTCAAAGCACGAGAGCTAAAAACTTAACAAAGTAGGGCAAGTTTTGTTGAGAGTGCCATGCTTAATGCAATTAAAAGATTCCTTTGTGGAATGCCTGCATGTTGTGTACCTAATAGGCTACATTTTTCCTACCCGGGCAAATCTCCCCCTTTCCAGTGGTAAGTTAATTGTGCTTTTGATTTCCATCCCTTACCCATATTACTTATCATTATATTATATTCATTCAATAACATATTCATGTTCATCGCCCTTATTTCAACAATATAGTGTTGGTAGAGCGTAAAACACAATGCAATGCACTCACTCAATCAATGACTCATTTTATGTGACAACAACCAACATGAGACACAAATAATGAGTCATTTGTTTTGCTCATTTAAGCAAGCGAAAGCGCTATTTTCATTTTTTTTTATTTATAAAGCAGTGCGACTATTTTGCACATTTGTCTGTTAATTTACAAATGACCTAATAATGACATGTATGATGTCAGCATTTCTCATTCTCCTATTGTATAATTTTGTACGGAACAAGATTCAGAATCTTAAGGTTGGATGATACCAAATGGCATATATCCAGATTTTCATGAAAATTTGCAGACATATAGTTCTCAGTGATATACATCCATATGTGAAATAAAAATGGGGGTCACCGACCTCGTTTTTTAAATAATTGCATTTGAAAACTGCAATTTTGGTGGGAAATTAACAACGACATACCGGGGGTATAGGAAAAACACAGCTTCAACACCATTTATTTTTACTTTTTGTACACAAAATGACCTAGCGATATATCCAAGTTATGATTAAAAATATAATATTCCTTTGAAAATTTGCAATCCATTGATGTAAAATAAAGGATATGTCACGGACTTCGTTTTAAGGTACGTTTTCTTAAACACTGCCTTCACGTGAAAAATGCAACAGAATCTAACTAAAATTGACGTTGTGTTTCACGACGTTTATACAGATTTTTCAATGTACAGGTAAATTTTATCGGTAAAGTCGTTTTTAACGTAACGTCCCACCTTAAAACATTTGAAGGGAGAAATCCTGCATGACATCCTCCTGCCATTTCAACTTCATTAACGCTTTTTACGTAAAACAAGTTTTGCCCATAATATTTTTATCGCAAGCTAACAAACCTTTTTCAGGGAAGCAGCACCAGGCTAGTTAGTCGGTAAACAAATTTCACAAACTTTGAATACAAAGCCATAGAGATAAAAAAATACAAAGCATATGCCCCTTGAAAAAGAGACATTGGTATAAATGTAGAGCTATTCGCTTCTACAGAAAATCCTTTGTATCCTTCTGTTATCGAAATCTGTCGTAGTTTTCTTCAATGTTGTCTGTTGTCAAAAAATACTAGACATTATGGTACTGTCTCATTGTAGACTTTATTTGACAATCCTATCGCTAGGGACGCTTGAGGAAGACCTGTGGATCAGATAAGCTTTAACCACGTAGAATTATCAGAAAGCTACCATTTCAGCGCATTTTTACCTTACAAAGAGCTACATCTTGAGTTATGTATTAAAGAATACAGTCGTTTTGTGATTTTGATAATTCAGGTCTATTGTACACTCAGGGTATCTTTTATTTACATTAAAAGTTGCTTTTTTACATCATTTACAGGATATTAATAAACCTGAGCTTGCTCAACTCAAGCAAATGTAAAGTATTCCTGAAATCAAAGACTTTTTGAATGGTGATAAATTGGCTTTTTACAAATTTTATTTCCATGTATGTCATGTTTCACTCTTAGTATTGACAGCAACAGTATTCACAGTGGCGCTTCACATCTTACAAGAAATCTTTATTAAGTCATTTCCAATTTATCAAAATTTAATCAACCTTTCTGCATAATAATGCAGGAAACACTTAAAACTCCTATAATGCATTAAAAGACCCATTTTCAAATAAAGGATAAAAAATCGGACCATAAATCAAGCATCCAAGATTTAATAGATGCTTTAAATGTCAGACTGTTATGTTGGATCTGAGATGTTTAACGGCATTAGCATGTTCAGTTAATAAGTTTTTAACAGCAATTGTTCATTTGAATGGTAATTTAGTCATGTTTTGATATTCATAGAATATAGTCCCCTTTGTCGGAGTCAATTCCCAGAGATAATAACATTTTGACATGTTCTAATACTTTTAATTGTTCTATGCAAAGAGTGCCACTGTACTATACATGCCATAAGAGTGCTTAGTCTGTAGTTACATACACCATTTTTTTTTAAAAACATCTGAATGGGCAGGGGGATTACTAGTAAATTGCCAAAAAAGTGCGAATTCTTATATACAGAGAGATCACATGAACGGGATTTGAAAATAGCTGGCAGGTGGTGTGGTTATTAACACGTCAGGCTTTTGAACCCCCAAGGTTCATGGTTCGATCCTTGTCAGGGTGAAAATTTCATAGAACATTTTTCCGGCTCTCTCTTGACACTATTTGCGATAATGGTCTTGAGAAACAATGATAGTCCTTCGAAAGGGGCAAACATCGATTGACCCATATGTGGAGAACAATAATCCATGCAACTAAAAAAAATCCCTTTATCGAGTTCTATAAGGTTAAGGGTCAATGGGGTGCTAAACACCCAATTTGCAGGCTGGAGAGGGATTCACATAAGCAAAAAGCTTGTTTCCCATTCCAGGATAAATAAATAAACCAAAGTGGGGTACAGTATTAGATGACGATGAAGAAAAAGTGAATGGAAGCACAATACAAGAAAAATAGCATAGTCTAGTATCGACTGTCACTGAAAAATTCGGGGATGGCTAAGGTTGGGCAAATTAACCTACTTATATCAAACCATACTGCAATTTTCTTTGACGTGTGAGAGTAGTGGACCTTCACCAACATTGTGCACTACTTTGTTTGTGAGGGGTCAGGGTTTATGTATAATGGCCTTAAAGTATTGACATGTTAAATTGGACGGTTTCAAAATTTATATCCAGTTTACCTGTTGTGGAGCACATATCACGATTTTTGCTTTCCATACATATATGCCAGAGAGGTTTTATAATCTAACGAAAACAATGTCGTTAATATTATATGCTTTGTAAGTATTGATAAATGTCAAGCTTTGACGCATCAAAATGATTTTATCCCTCCTCCACAAAAAAATACAAAAATGCCAGTGAGGACTGAGAATGGTTTATCATTTTGTTATAGAGTCATGCATAATAGTTTTTACATCTCAAAATACAATAAGTAAACAATAAAGTTGGAATAATCTTTAGATTAATGTATCCAAGATCAAAACAACTGGATCCATCGTCTTCCAAGTTTTGATTGCATGTTATTTTCTGACCACTTTGTAGCTGTTGAGTGTTTCTCGAGTTGTTTTTTGTTTATTTGACTTCATGCTGCTGTCAGAAAAGCCATTAGATTTCGAGCCTTAAAGATGAGTTATTATATTTCGTGTTATTTTGACGAACAAAACTCATCTATCAACGCCAGTGTCTTAGAGTTATTTGTTTATTGTTTTTTTTTTATCATATTTACTTTGTCCGTTCTTATGTCTACTTCAATAAATCACAAATCAGCGAGGATAATGTAACCCCCGGGGGGTACTTTCCCATTTATTGGATACCTACTTATCTAAATATAGCGTTTTATATAAACTAAAATTAATCATTTATAAAATAAAATCGGGATTAATTATTTCTTATTTCCAGAAAAAAACACATTATGTTCATCTTTACCGTGCATCAACTGGAAACACAAACAAATACTAATAGACGTTGAGGTTGTCAAACCTGGACCTGTTCGTGACTTCAAAAAACATACAAAACCATACCTTGTCACCGATATTTTGCAGTCAAATGAAGCCATTTTCATACAATTTCAAAGATGTTAATTACGTTTTACCCTATTTAACTAGTATTTATCTTTTGTGGGGGAAATGACAATTATTTTTGGAATTTGATTGTTCTACTAATTAAAAATGGTATACTGAAGCTGAATTACCGATGATGGACATTTTGAAGTCATTTATAAACCTGTTTTTTACAGGGTTGAAAATTATGATCCTGTTCATGACTAGTAACCCGTGAAAAACAGACCCTGATTGCGGCACATAGGTATGACCACATACAATGGGAGCAACCCCCCTGGGAATGTAACAATTTCCAAGCATATTTTTATTTCATAAGTTACATTTAAAGTCCCAGAACCCCAATGCGTTTTGCCCATTGAGAAACTGCGATGTGTGCCACATGTACAGCTTCAAAATGTAGTTGAGGGGCAATCTTGTCATTTTGCATGTTTTTGAGTGGTCACGCCATAATTCGGCAAGCCACGGTGTTGGATCCATGAAGTAAGTGTTAGCGGTAGTGTTTTATTTACGCTCTAGCAACACCATAAAGTTATATATGATATGAAATGAACATAAATTGATGATGAAAAAATGAGACTAGTGTGGGAAACATCGGAAACTTTTATAATTTGTTTGACAGCTTAATACACCAGTTTTGAAAACAAAATCACAGATAGCTCCAAACATCATTTTGATGGTAGATTTCGGCTTGAGTTGTAGGACTGAAGTTTAAATCCTGTTTCAGCCAGGAGGAGGAAACTAAGCAAGGACTTATAAAACCCTAAAGCAAAAACCAGGGCAAGATGGTTGTTATCTTCCTGTGTTTAACAACAATTTATCAATGTAAAAAAGATTTGTAACCAACATGGATTCAGTCTAAATCTTGTTTATTTGTTTAAATAAGATTCATTAACTTTTTTCAGGTTTTACTAAATGATATTTAAGGAAAAGCAATGCTGAATCAATGTCGCGCGACAGACAGGCGGAATAGTGTACATTTAGGAAAGCTTTCTCGGGTCTAACTTCCTCAGCCGCTATATCCATGTGTTTTAAAACATCATCAGACTTTGGTCCTTAATCAAGAGTTTTGAGGTTTAAGGCCCTTAACTTATCTGCCTCCTGTTAAACGAAATATTAAATATGGTCATTTTAGCACACGAGGGAAGAACGGTTATAGTTTGCAACTTACGAAACAATCCAAAACAACCATACAATTCATATTACGTAAATCACGTTCATTTTAATAACGAAATATCCTGAAATAACTTGTATTCTAGTCCATAAATCAATAGATAGGCGGAATTCTATTTTAAAACTCAATTCAGGTTCCATTGAGTGTGAATCGGCTAATTCATTTCCTCTATATTATGTCACATGGAGACCATTTCAATAACAGCGAGATTCAATCAAACAATGATGATAAATGCAACAATTGTTCATCTGTAAATCTAATTGTGTTGATGATTAACTTTAATTTAATATAACCGCACTGTAAAATTGCCCATTTATCTTATGTAACCTATTTAGAAAATTGTAAGGGTTCTTAATCTTCGCGTTAAACGGATAAATAATGTACTAATTGATGGGAAAAAGCAAGGTTTATAGACACATTATTCTTAGTTTTCCACAAACGTCTAGTAGTATTTGTTTGTGTTTCCAGTTGATGCACGTTAACGATGAATATAATGGTTTTATTTTATAAATGATTAATTTTAGTATATATAAAATCGCTATATTTAGATTAAAAAAAACATTAAACTTGATACAACTACTTGTCTTTTCAAAATAAAAGTTAATAGTTTGTTTCCAAAACAACTTTCTATAATATGGGATTTTGATCTCTCAGATGTTGGTCTGTCATAGGGCTTTGATTTGTCTTCCTTGACCTGATTTGACACACTGAATTGACTGTTGGCAACGCGACGGGTGTGCTATAGCAAGCAGGAACTGCTTACTCTTCCGGAGCACCTGATGTCACTCTGGTTTCGACTGGAGTTCGCGTTGTTGATTGATATTCTAATCACTTATTTTTTTTTGTTTTACATGTTGTCTGGTTTTTCCCGTTCTTGTTGGTGTTTATTGGTTCCGCTCTGCCCTTTCGAACGTTTGACATTCGGATACCCATTGGTACCTCTGCTTCTTTCTATTTTAAATCTTGATTGGATCTTAATATATATTGTGTACTTTAGAAATAAATTGTTTATTTTATTATCGTGTGTACTTGTTTATTTTATCATTTTGTATTACAAATACCAAAAAGCTGGTATAAATATGCTATTGTTTTATACCTAAGTAAAGTGAGACTGATATTCGATGTTCGATATTCGATATTCAATTTTTTGAATATCAAACTGAATATCAAACGGTAAATTTTACCGTTTGATATTCATTCGATATTCATTAATTGTTTTTTTCTGGGTAAAAATATGTAATGAATATCAAAATGAATATCAAACGGTAAATTTTAAAGTTCGATATTCATTTGACATTCATTTTCGGTCTAGGTATGTTATGTGAATATGGAATGAATATCGAATGAATATCAAACCAAAGTTTATTTGTCATTCGATATTTATTTGACGTTCGTTATAGGTCTAGTTTTGTAATGTGAATATCAAATGAATATCAAACAAAAGATTAATTCCGTTCGATATTCATTTGACATTCGTTTCCAGTGTTTATTTGTATTGTGAATATCAAATGAATATCAAACCAAAATTAATTCCGTTCTATATTCATTTGAGATTCGTTTCGGGTTTAGATATGTTATGTGAATATCAAATGAATATCGAATGAATTCCAAACCAAAGTTTATCTACGTATGATATTCATTTTACGTTCGTTTTAGGTCTAGTTTTGTTTTGTGAATATGAAATTAATATCAAACCAAAGTTTCCTTCTGTTTGATATTCATTTGACATTAGTTTCCGGTGTTAATTTGTAATGTGAATATCAAATGAATATAAAACCAAAGATTAATTCCACCGATATTCATTTGAGATTCGTTTTGAGTTTAGGTATGTTATGTAAATATCAAATGAATATCGAATGAATATCAAACCAAAATTATTTACGTTTGATATTCATTTAATGTTCGTTTTAGGTCTAGTTTTGTTTTGTGAATATCAAATGAATATGAATTCAAAGTTTCCGTCTGCTTGATATTCATTTGACATTCTTTTCCGGTGTAAATTTGCAATGTGAATATCAAATGAATATCAAACCAAAGATTAATTCCATCGATATTCATTTGAGATTCGTTTCGGGTCTAGGTATGTTACATGAATATCAAATGAATATCGAATGAATATCAAACCAAAGTTTATTTGTCATTCGATATTCATTTGACGTTCGTTTTAGGTCTAGTTTTGTTTTTGAATATCAAATGAATATCAAACCAAAATTTCCTTCTGTTTGATATTCATTTGACATTCGTTTCTGGTGTTAATTTGTAATGTGAATATCAAATGAATATCAAACCAAAAATTAATTCCGTTCTATATTCATTTGAGATTCGTTTCGGGTTTAGATGTGTTATGTGAATATCAAATGAATATCAAACCAAAGTTTTTCTACATTTTACGTTCGTTTTAGGTCTAGTTTTGTTTTGTGAATATGAAATGAATATCAAACCAAAGTTTCCTTCTGTTTGATATTCATTTGACATTCGTTTCCGGTGTAAATTTGTAATGTGAATATCAAATAAATATCAAACCAAAGATTAATTCCGTTCTATATTCATTTGAGATTCGTTTTGGGTTTAGATATGTTATGTGAATATCGAATGAATATCAAACCAAAATTATTTACGTTTGATATTCATTTTACGTTCGTTTTAGGTCTAGTTTTGTTTTGTGAATATGAAATGAATATCAAACCAAAGTTTCCTTCTGTTTGATATTCATTTGACATTCGTTTCCGGTATTATTTTTTGTGATGTGAATATCAAATGAATATAAAACCAAAGATTAATACCATCGATATTCATTTGAGATTCGTTTTGGGTTAAGGTATGTTATGTGAATATCAAATGAATATCGACAAAATTATTTACGTTTGATATTCATTTTACGTTCGTTTTAGGTCTAGTTTTATTTTGTGAATATCAAATGAATATCAAACCATAGATTAATTCCGTTCGATATTCATTTGACATTCGTTTCTGATGTTAATTTGTAATGTGAATATCAAATGAATATCAAACCAAAGTTTCCTTCTGTTTAATGTTCATTTGACATTCGTTTCTGGTGTTAATTTGTAATGTGAATATCAAATGAATATCAAACCAAAGATTAATTCCGTTCTATATTCATTTGAGATTTGTTTCGGGTTTAGATATGTTATGTGAATATCAAATGAATATCGAATGAATATCAAACCAAAGTTTATCTACGTTTGATATTCATTTTACGTTCGTTTTAGGTCTAGTTTTGTTTTGTGAATATGAAATGAATATCAAACCAAAGTTTCCTTCTGTTTGATATTTATTTGACATTCGTTTCCGGTGTAAATTTGTTATGTGAATATCAAATGAATATAAAACCAAAAATTAATTCCACCGATATTCATTTGAGATTCGTTTTGGGTTAAGCTATGTTATGTGAATATCAAATGAATATCGAATGAATATCAAACCAAAATTATTTACGTTTGATATTCATTTTATGTTCGTTTTAGGTCTAGTTTTGTTTTGTGAATATCAAATGAATATCAATCCAAAGTTTCCGTCTGTTTGATATTCATTTGACATTCGTTTCCGGTGTAAATTTGTAATGTGAATATTAAATGAACATCGAATGAATATCAAACCAAAGTATATATACGTTCGATATTCATTTGACGTTCGTTTTAGGTCTAGTTTTTTTTTTTGTGTGAATATCAAATGAATATCAAACCAAAGATTAATTCCGTTCGATATACATTTGACATTCGTTTCTGATGTTAATTTGTAATGTGAATATCAAATGAATATAAAACCAAAGATTAATTCCGTTCTATATTCATTTGAGATTCCTTTTGGGTTTAGGTATGTTATGTGAATATCAAATGAATATCGAATGAATATCAAACCAAAATTATTTACGTTCGATATTCATTTTACGTTCGTTTTAGGTCTAGTTTTGTTTTGTGAATATGAAATGAATATCAAACCAAAGTTTCCTTCTGTTTGATATTCATTTGACATTCGTCTCCGGTGTAAATTTGTAATGTGAATATCAAATGAATATAAAACCAAAGATTAATACCATCGATATTCATTTGATATTCACATTACAAATTTACACCGGAAACGAATTTCAAATGAATATCAAACAGAAGGAAACTTTGGTTTGATATTAATTTGATATTCACAAAACAAAACTAGACCTAACACGAACGTAAAATGAATATCGAACGTAGATAAACTTTGGTTTGATATTCATTCGATATTCATTTGATATTCAAGTAGCATACCTAAACCCGAAACAAACCTCAAATGAATATAGAACGGAAATATTCTTTGGTTTGATATTCATTTGATATTCACAATACAAATTAACACCAGAAACGAATGTCAAATGAATATCGAACGGAATTAATCTTTGGTTTGATATTCATTTGATATTCACAAATCAAAACTAGACCTAAAACGAACGTAAAATGAATATCAAACGTAAATAATTTTGGTTTAATATTCATTCGATATTCATTTGATATTCACATAACATACCTAAATCCAAAACGAATCTCAAATGAATATCGATGGAATTAATCTTTGGTTTGATATTCATTTGATATTCACATTACAAATTTACACTGGAAGCGAATGTCAAATGAATATCAAACAGACGGAAACTTTAGATTGATATTCATTTGATATTCACAAAACAAAACTAGACTTAAAACGATCGTAAAATGTAGAAAAACTTTGGTTTGATATTCATTTGATATTCATTTGATATTCACATAACACACCTAAACCCGAAACGAATCTCAAATGAATATAGAACGGAATTAATCTTTGGTTTGATATTTATTTGATATTCACATTACAAATTTACACCGGAAACGAATGTCAAATGAATATCAAACAGAAGGAAACTTTGGTTTGATATTCATTTGATATTCACAAAACAAAACTAGACTTAAAACGATCGTAAAATGTAGAAAAACTTTGGTTTGATATTCATTTGATATTCATTTGATATTCACATAACACACCTAAACCCGAAACGAATCTCAAATGAATATAGAACGGACTTAATCTTTGGTTTGATATTCATTTGATATTCACAATACAAATTAACACTGGAAACTAATGTCAAATGAATATCGAACGGAATTAATCTTTTGTTTGATATTCATTTGATATACACATTACAAAACTAGACCTAAAACGAACGTAAAATGAATATCGAACGTAAATAATTTTGGTTTGATATTCATTCGATATTCATTTGATATTCACATAACATACCTAAACCGAAAATGAATGTCAAATGAATATCGAACTTTACAATTTACCGTTTGATATTCATTTTAATATTCATTACATATTTTTACCAAGAAAAAACAAAAAATGAATATCGAATGAATATCAAACGGTAAAATTTACTGTTTGATATTCAGTTTGATATTCAAAAAATTGAATATCGAATATCGAACATCGAAAATCAGTCTCACTTTACTTAGGTTGCTATCTATCGATATTTCAAGGAGTAACCTCTCACCAGTAGCATTTAAATCAAAACATTGGAAGGTCCAATTCCTATACACTTAAGAAATAAATTGTTTATTTTATTATTTTGTATACTTTAGAAATTAATTGTTTATTTTATTATTTTGTATACTTAAGAAATTAATTGTTTATTTCATTATTTTGTGTACTTTAGAAATTGTTTATTCTATTATTTTTGTGCACCTTAATTGGAACTTATAATTTGTAGCGTTTTATTTTAATTGAAGACTAGACCAGTGAGGGTAGTGGTGTAAATCGTCTATCATGGAAGATTAAAGGCCTTTTTATAAGTGTTGAATCATATTAATTGTCTTGAGCGTCCACTGTCTGACAAAAATTTTACAAGGGATGTCAGGCTATGATGCGGAAAACCTGACCGCAAACCATAGTGGTGCACCGAATTGGGAAAATGTCACGTTCTTTGCTCGTTAAGGGGATACGTTACGTTAAAAACGACGTTATCGATAAAATTACCCGTGAAACAGAAAAAAACGTCCATTTCCGATTTAAAACGCAACGTCAATTTTACTTAAACAGCGTTGAACTTTAATGCTATTGTTTATCTTTGAATTCTTGAAAAGAGATGGCCCATGATCTATGACAAAATATATATCCTTGTTTAGAGAAAGATTAGGGCTTTCTTGTGTTAATTTTTGGTTGAAATGTAATGAAAAAAAAGTTTTAATCAATAGAAATAACAACATTTTTAAAATATTGGATCTTTTCCCATTACTTCTATATAAATTTCCCGCCAAAAACTATAATTCAAAAGTGAAATTAAAAAATCGACCCATGACCCTCTATTTCATATGAATTGTTCAATGTGTCATGGTATTACCATTAATTATGCAAATTGTTTTGAAAAGTAAGATGGTCGACCAAAGTAACGTATCCCCTTAAAGAACCCCACTGCAGGTTTCGGTAAGAGAAGGACCCGTAAGATCCCCATGCAAGAGGCTTAATTTCCTGTCCCTCCCCATAAAACCTTTAGCAGTGGCAATCAAAACTCTCTCCCCCGATTCGCCATGTGTCCACCTTTCCTCCACTTTATCACCATTTAATGTTCTTTAATTATGTTTATCTACCAGATAAGGCCGAAATCGTGATGCAAGTAAAGCAATATTAACTATAACTAACTACTTAGATTTAAAGAGAGATATTTTTTTTAAAATCGTTAAATTTTGTGTTTTCCATTTAACTTTTGTTGTTTTCTCTTGTCCATTTTGTAACACTGTTGAATAAAATAAGAAAAGGTGTTTTCTACAAGAATACTATAATAATTACGCAGACTCGACACATAAATCGCTATGATAGCAAACTCCTATCAATACTATGATAAAATGTTCAAGGGCAAGTTTTTTTTATATAGTTCTGCCGATCATATAAATCGCAGTAATTTTATGCAAGATGAAGTTTATGTTTTCTAAATCAAGGAGATTTATACGATGCCCATCACATTATTTTTCAATAATCATAGATGAAATCTTATTGTTAATCAAGAATTAATTTGATAAAGAGATTCACATTTTCTATCAAATGTATGAATCGATTGACTAAGTGCATTTTCATAGCTCATTAGGAGAAGTCTTCGGAAATTATTCAAATCTAGAAATAGTTGTTATGCCTTGATTTCAATGTAAAATCGTTCCACAGTCTATTTTTGTTAGCGAAACAGGATGATGTAAAAACACAATAGAGAGTAAAAACCTAAAAGTCAGTTCAATGACACAAAGGAATGGAATAAAAACAGAAAAAAGTACAAAGATAAAAGACATAAAGAAGTTGTTCTTTCGCAAATAAGGTAATTAAAAAATAACAACGGGAAAACAGAAAGCTGTCAGACTTGAATAAGGAACAACCTAGATATTTACTTCTGAGCCCAAAGCAAAGCATCACTAAGTACCCTTTGTTACGACTTGAATGTAAATTATTTAATTTTAAGACAGGAATTGTGTCATTAAAATAGATTTTATAATATCTTGTTATAGTCAAAACAAGACCTAAAGTTGTCTAGATTTGGCTAACTCTAATAAAGAGGATCGCAATCTTTTGTTATGCCTATTGGTCACTATGGAAAGTTTTAAAAAGGCCAACATAATGTTTATGAGCGGCTGATTTTTATATCTACATGAAGTAAGCACAAATTTATAATAATCCTCTTCATAATATACCATCTTGATAATGTTGGTTGGACGTGAAACAATAGATCACCTATACAATCATTAACCCGTAGTTCCAATCCATTTATTTTTATTCTAAAGCTTATTGAAAGAACGAGAATTTGAACTAATGGGTGCATCCAGAACGTCTTAACCTGTTAAAGTAAATAAGAACTAAGTCAGACTCCAGGTTTCTTTCCTTGGACATTTTGTACTGCCCCATAATGGTATTTTGTTTGTATATTGAATTTCCAATGGTTTGATTCAAATGCTGCCGAGGGGACGTTACTCCTTGTAGTATGCATGCATAAAAAATCCGTTTTGGTATTTGTATTTCTAATCAAACTATATATATATATTTTTAACATTGAATACAGCTACATTGCAATAGAAAGAATGACAACTTACACTTATTTCATTATCGTTTTATGTAAAACGTCTAAGAACTAAGTAACCGGGTGAAAATATACTTTATACTGCAATCGGTCTATTTGAGCAGTCAAATTACAGTGACCGTATATCGATATGTGATATACGGTCAGTGACAGTATATCACTTTTAGTACACGCCCCCTTTCCGAGGCATGCTGTAAAACAAGGTCGAATATAGTATGGTACAAATATTTAGAAAAGAAGAATTTTATTGGTAATTGGCTAATTACCGATAGTGTGGTATTCAAGCATGAAGATTCCGCCACACAAGCCCCTTTATAAGGGATACCTTATTATATTATTTTTTATGGAACTTGATAATTTGTAAATCACAAAATTAGCAGTACAGCCTCTATACAAACACAGTGTTTTTTTGTTTTTGTTTTTTTATTTTTTTTGTTGGGGGGTTGCATTCTAGGCCGGACACATCAGCTACATTAAAGAATTAAATCAAAACTCTAATAAATATGTATAAATAAAAGAAACATTTCGTATGAGTGGGGAAATGAATATTGGTATTAGTGAGCACAGATCGAAAGCGGGTTATTCGCTCTAGCAGAGATCTCTACGAATTTGTTCCTAATGCTGTTAAAGAATTTTCATGGTCCGGAATGACGATTAAAACCACATAAATCACCAATTATTTAATATATAATTTTAAAAAGGATAGTATGTGAAAATTTTCATGCAACTCGGATTGAGAAGTCAGGACAGAAGCAAGGAATTAGAATACAGATATCCGTGGTCCTTGATTTGGCTTTCCTGTTCGAACATTTTGGTATTGATTACTAGTACTTGTACAAATGCATTTTCATAGTTTTGGTTATTGATCTTCCAATGTTTTGACGCGAATGCTGTTGATGAGAGGTTACTCCTTGAAATTTTGAAATCGGCAAAATTAAATTGACCGTTTATTCCCGTATAAATAAATTCAAGAAAAGTATTTGTTAGGTGAAACTAAAATTATAAACTTAAAAAATGAGTGGGAAATAATTGGATGTTCTATCATGTAATTAAATATGCCCAATTTATGTAGGCAACTACTATCAAATCCGTATAAACCGGTAAACAACATATATAGAGAGAGCTAGTTGAGTTTGCAGTTGCACGGACTCCACGTGCTTTTTGATTGACAGGTGTAAATATTAATGCGTTGAATTGAATACCCGAATTTAAAATACTTATGATAAAAATATGTAATCTTAATATTTTTAACGCCGAATGTATTTGATAAATGTATTACATTTTATTCCAAGAAAAACAATTATTTTTATTTGTTTTTATTTCTAGCATAATGATATTAAGCTGCATTCTTACATGTAAGGCGCATGTTAGTTAAAAAAACGGTAGCATTCAATTTTTAATTTTAAATTTATGCTTTATTTTTATTCTATTTTTTTTCCAAATTTCATTACATTAATTTACTTTAGACCATGAACATTTGTGTCATAGTACATAAACCATTCCATGTTATACAGTGTGCCCCTTACCTGGCGACACAGGTGTTATGACCATATTAGGAGAGGGGCCCGAGGTAGGATCATTTTACGATTTTTTTATTTGTGTTTTTTTTAAATAAAGAATACTCCAAAGAAAATACAAAATATTGCAGTATAAACACAATAATAGTACACTGACTCGACATAAAATTGTATTTATACGAATTCGGCTCGAAACAAGAAAACGCTCGGGAGACCCTCGCGTTTTCCTGTTTCTAAGCCTCATCCGTATAAAAATTTTATGTCGAGTCAGTGTACTATTATTGTATATATAGTGCCCTAGCTTCAACACATTATCAGACATCATGTCTGGAATCGTTAAAGGCCTACATAATTATTTCTCAAAAGCACTTATCATAAACTTTGAACGTATACTCCAGTGCAAATCCTCGGTTAACTTCTGTAAAATGGTTATAGCACTCGTCTGTCTTTACTTTTCATTGTAGTTAAATATTTACTAAGCAAAACATTTTTTTTTTCTTTTAACGGTTATTTTTATAGAAAGACAGACACGTGGTTTTTGTCCGCTCCAAAGTCTCATTTTCCCTGAGAGAAGGAATGTGGTACCAATGAGCAATCAAGTTTCGGAGGTCCGAAACGGAAAGATGTAACCAGTAACACAATAACGAGAACACAAAAAGAACAGCACATAGAAACACAAAACAAAAACACAAAACCAACTTAACAGAAATCAACAACGCAGACTCAAGTCGTTACGAGAGTGAACTCTGGTGCCCCGAAAAAGTGAACAGTTTCTGCTTGCTTGCCATAACACACCCGTCGCGCTGCCAATAGTCAATTCAGCGTGTCAAATCCAAAAAAGGAAGACATTATAACAGAACCCTATGAAAAACCAACGGCTGCACTCATTTCAGAGATATTATCCGTTTAATACCAATTGTGATAATACATATCCCATTAATCCCATATATTGCGAAACCGGATGATGAAAAAAGTAAAAAACAAAAAACAAAAAAAAGCAAACTCAAAATCGCTTCAATGACACAAAAGAAATCGAAAAAAAAATAGTTTAAAGTACAAAGACTAAATTAAGACATACAGATGTTTTTCTTTCTCGCAAATAAGGTAATTAAAGAATAACAATAGGAAAATTAGAGAGCAATTTGACTTGAATAAGGAAAAACCTAAATATTGACATGAGAGCCCAAGGCAAGGCATCTTTTATTATCTTTTATTCCGACCTAGAAGTTGTTATTATTCAATATTAAGAAAGGATATATGTCATGTTATATTCTCTTGTGATGTTCAAAGTGTTTTCATGATTTGATTCACTCTTAAAAGGAAAGATTCTTACTTTTAATAACGGTATCATGTCTTTTAACTTGATGGGGGGACTTGTTTTTTTTTTTTTTTTGGTCAGAAAAAAAATTTCCGCTCAGAGCGTTGCGACAGAATTTGTTTTTCTTTATAAGCATTATTTTATATAGAAAAAATCCTTCTTCAGAATGTTTTTCTTACATGTACCATCTGCTGCTAAAATATTTTTCATCAAAACAATTTCAAAATACTTGTTTTTAAGAAAACACACGCCCCCGTCAAGTTAAATCGTCGGTCCCTAATCACTTTTTTATACCAGTATCTCATAAAATTCACCATAATGTTTGTTCGCAATCAGATGTTATACTAGCGTATCAGCACATACCTCTTCATGTTCATCACCCTGTTACATGTATAACTGTTCTAGTGTTACTAAGGTGTGATACACAAATTCACTAACTCCTTACTCATTTACTCATTAACTTTCACAAACTCGAAATTGAACTATTAGATGTACTTGGAGCATCTTAATAGTATCAAAGTGAAATTGAACTCTATCAACCTTGTTAGCTTTATGATAAAAAAGTCAAATAATTTTAATCTAGCTGTTTGTTTTTCTACTTTCAATACAGCTTATAGAAAGAACGAACACTTTTTTACTATTGGATTCATTTAAAAATTGTGGAATTAGAAAGAACGAGAATTTGAACTAATATTTGCATTTTTTAATGATTAATAACGTCCAAGTAGTAGCAAAACCTGTTAATGTAAATACGAAGTAAGTAACAAGTAGTTCTTAGACTTCACGTTTCTTTCCTTGTACATTGTACTGCTCATCATGGTTAGCCTCGGCGGTGAATTTCTAATTAAACGATCTTTGTTTTTTGTATTTTGTTTGGATATTGAACATCCAATGGTTTGATTCATATGATGCCGATGAGACGCTACTCCTTGAAATATGCATACATTACAGCCTCCCCTTTCCAGGTCAGTTGGACATCTGTTCCTGTTTTCCGAATGGCTTAGTTGGTGTATGCTTAGCACGACTTAGTGCAGCCCCCTGTTTTTTTAACTTTCAATACAGCTAATAGAATGAATAACAAATTAAACTAAAGCCATTATCGTTGCATGTAAAACATCTTAGAACTAGGTAACCGAGAGCAAATGTACTATATTGCCCTAACTTCAACAAGTAATGAGACACGATGTCTGGGAAAAGCCAACTGAATCATCTGCCTCAAAAGTTCTTATTATAAAATTTGAACGTATATTCCAGTGCAAATCCTCACTTCTGAAAAAATAGTTATAGCATTTAACGTTTTTTTTTACTTTTCTTTGTAGTTCAGTAATATTCAAATACTATTAAAAAGTCAAATTGTTGTTGTATTGGATAGTTTTATCAAATTCCATGGTCCAAAGTCTGTGTTTTCCCTTCATGTGCCACCACATGTATGCATTTTGCCTGATTCTTCTGTGGACTGATAATAAATATTTATTTATCAAATGAAAATGTTTTTTTCTTTCAACATACATTTGGCAACAAAGGCGTTTTTTTACCGTTCCGAAGTCTCTTTAAATTTCCTTGAAAGAAGCAATGTTGCATCAATGGGGCAATCAAGTTTCAAAGGTCCGACAGGACAACAACAAAAAATCCAGTAATCGTGAACGAGAACACAAAAAGAACAGCACAAAGAAACACAAAACAAAGACACAAAACCAACTCAACAGAAATCAACAACGCAAACTCAAGTCGTACCGAGAGTGTACTCAGGTGCCCCGAAAGAGTGAACAGTTTCTGCTTGCTATAGCACACACGTGGCGCTGCAATTTGTCAATTCGGCGTGCCAAATCCGATAAATGAAGATAGAACAAAACCCTATGACTAACCAACATCTTCAATCACCTGAGAGATAATCAAATTACCCATTAAATACCAATTGTGGTATGTGTATAGAAACACATACTACATTTATCCCATTAATGAGAAACAGGATGATGAAAAAAAAACAACACCTAAAAATCAGTTCATGAACATAATAGAAATGGAAAAAAAAAATTTAAATTACAAAGACTAAATTAAGACACAGAAGTTTTTCTTTCTCGCAAATAAGGTAATTAAAGGATAACAATGGGAAATTAGAAATCAATCAGACTTGAATAAGGAAAAACATAAATATTGACATGAGAGCTCAAGACAAAGCATCATACAGTATCATCTATTATGATCTAAGAGTTATAATTATTTATAAAATTACGGAATGATATTTTTCATTAAGATATAATGTTATAATTTCTTTTGTGATATTCAAAGCGTTTTCTTGATTTGATTCACTTCGACAAGGAGAGGTACAAACTTTTGATAACGGTATCATGTCTTTTAAGGAGGTACCAAACACTTTGGCTAAAATAAAAAGTATGTCGTCATATTTTGACCACTTCGACAAAATATTTGTCACTTTTGGAGGAGAGATCTTTCAACAAAAAATGGCATTCCAATGGGCACCAATTATACTCCTCTCCTTGCCGACTTGATTTTATACCTTTCTATGCAATCCACCAATTCTCCGGTATGACGTCGACTGATTCGTTTTTTGTAATTTTCTCTGGACTATGAGATTGATCATTCAAGACCGGTAGTTTTGTTATTACCTTTATTTCGAGAATGGATTATGAAAGAACAAGAAGGTGAAAGGCAAGTTCCTTTAATCTCACTTTCAGATCATTGTCAATGCTTTGTTTTGTAAAATATCCTCCAGAGTTAGAGATAAAAGAAACCATAAAATCCATTTTCTTCAGGCCATTCTTGGATTTGCATCTCGAATTTGACCAGGGTGGTCATCTCAGTAGTCGGTCACGGGGACATCGGTGTCGTATAAAAAATTGTGAAAAATTTGTGCAAGCCCTGGCATATCGAATATAGTTATGAAATGAAAACACCGTAAGCAGGCGAATTAGGTATATTACTTTGTAGATAATAATAATTTGAAAATCAAAGTCGTCTCTATTATCGTATATTTTTTGTACTAAACCAGGGGCGGTGTTCTCGAAGCTATCTTAGGAGTAAGACGTGTCCATAGACCATCTAAAGACTCGTCATAGTCTTAAGTCGTGTTCTCGAAGCAGTCCTATTTTAAGTTCTTGTCTTATTTTTGGATAAAAACTAAGACACCAAATTTGATGTCTTTAGACCATCCAATCTTAAATTTTACTTATTTTATACACTATAACTCACTATATTTTGTCCAGGTGTTCACCTAATGACATTTAATCATCGATTATCTTGTATTCAAGTCATCATGCATGATTTTAAACTTTGAACTTATTTTCACATACTTCGATGACCCTGTATGTTGTTTTAATTATTTTAGGACAACGTGGTTATGAATTTAAAATAAAAACTTTAGCTTATAAAGTGTTGACTTTTAGCTTTAGCATTCAAATCGTAGCCCATTGGGTGTACATTCAGAGGAATATATTCTTTTAAAAAAAGGAAATTATTAAATTTTGTTGGAATAAAAATTGTATTAAATCTATATTGAGACTTCCTAACAAAAGACGCGTCTAAGATAGTTTCGAGAAACAGATTAGGATGGTCTAAAGATGGTCCAAACTTGGTCTCAAAATTAGACAAATTTTAGGATACTTTCGAGAACACCGCTCCAGGGTTACAAGAAAATCCGTCTTATACGATCTCTTAAAAAGTCACTGGTGGAAAAAATCAACATTGTGTTAAACGTAATGGTTAGTGATTGGTTTGATTATTGATTGGCTGAGTGTTGTACAGAGATGATCACCTCAATACCCCTTTGCGTTTTGTGATAATAACAGACTATAGGATTTAATGGAAGGTTTGGCGCGCAATAAAACCCACTCTTTTCGAAATGCCTGTACCAAGTCAGGACCATGATGATATTCAAAGTTTTCGGGTATGTCTTCCTTGTTTTATCTCTTTTCTTGCACATTGAGATTTATCCTAAAAGTTCGAAAACTTTGTTATTTCTTTTATTGGAAGCTTGATTCATTTGAATAAAAGCGCCTATCTGAAATGTTTAACTAACATTTAAGAGTTTTCTTCGTTAGGTGTTCTATACCCTCTTAATAATTTTTATACTAAAGAAAAAATCCACCATAATGTTTGCAATCAGATATCATACTAACATATCAACATGTATGTTTTATGTATAACCGTTCAGGTCCATCTACTGTAACCATCCCCCGTTTTCCAGATTTTTTACTTTTTATTTTTTGTTTTGTTTTCAATTCCAAACTAAAGGCTGATATCGAAGGGAAAAAACTTAAAGTTTAAGACATGTTTTCTTTCTGAATAGGAGACAGTTCGTGATATATAAAAGGGGACTTATCTAGTTTTTATCGTAAATACCTTACATTTACCAAACATATATTACAACATTCTAGAATCTGTTTGAACGATTTCCTTAAAATTCACATATTCGCACCATATGATATCATCCGATTTTGAGTGACGACAACAACCAGCTGTGGTAGCATTTCGTTCTCAGACGTGACGCTTTATCAGGGTGATCACAATATTCCGAACAAACTCTAGAATTACGAATCAGATGTGACATGTTACCTACATTTTAAGCTATTGTGGGTGGGAAGTTGGTAAATCAAAGCGCTAAAGCGTTAAAAGGCAGAGCTAAATCCCAGCACTAAAATGAAGTATGATCTGTTTTTCAACAACTTGAACTTGTCAATTTTGTTCGTTTGCACCGTCCACTTAAAAATGTGCTTTAAAAGAAATCCGTTATTTAGCTCCGCCCACTTGGATATATATATGACGTATTGATTAAATTAAAGGTAAAAGGTCAACAATTCTTTTAAAGTGTACATCAACTGGCCATGGTGTATCGATATATGAAATGTAGTGCACATATATATCGTGTTTATAAATAGGGTATAAAGATGTACCTCTTAGTTTAGACAACCTGTATAACATAAAATATCAAATAATAATTATACACGATGAATATTCTATAATATATGCCCTGGTAGGAACTTTGTCTGACCGATTTACCCTGTCTGGACGATTACAAACGCAAAAATCAGATATGAATCCATAGGGCTTGGCCAAAAATGAAAAATTCACGATGGGAAAAGATGAATGTAACGCCAATACATATATACGTTTGTCATAAATCTTTGAATAAGCGTTCCATGTGTGCAGATTTCGAGACATATATCTAATATTCTATATTAAATAAAAAAAAAACGTTAAATTTATGCTGAAAATCTGTTTGTAGAAAAGTAAAAAAAAAGATAAAGGAAAGTGGATGTTTAAATACCAGAACCCCTTTCTGAATTTAGAACTTAAAAAAAAAATAGGTGAAAATGGGGACTTTTAAACTACCCCTTTTCAGTCACTCTAAATAAAACTTTTGTTATAAAGAATGAAAAATAATAAAAAAAAAACTTTTTAACGCTAAAAGTACTTTACAATGTCAGGAATTAATGTTTGTTCAAGCAGAATTTAATAGTTATATATTTAATTTATATATTCATATTTTTACACAGCCCATTAAACATCCATTATTTTTTTACAACAAAACAAAATATCATGCAGGAACCAAACTTGAAAATAACGACAAACTTTATTCATAATTCATAAAGTATTTTACTGACAATTGCTTGGAAAGCTTTTCAGTTGCATATTGTGAGAGTTTTAATTCAAACTTTTTCTAAGCATCGAAGCCTAGATGAGACTACAAACAATGTTGAAATGTCGCAAATGTACTTTTTACATTTCATAAAGTAACAAAATGAAACGAATAATTTTATATTACATTTTTTCTCTGATGCGTACCGCTGATATAAACCCTGTAGTATCATCCAATTTTTCGGGTCAGTAGGTGATATAACTCTTCGTTTATCAGCCAACCCTCAAAAATAGCGTTTTGAATGCGTTGTCGACAAAATTACCGAACTAGGAAGACCAATCACAATGTCAAAGAGAAAAGACAAAACTTGGAAGACACACCGGAAAAAAATTATAAATTGCAATGGTCGTCTCTACTTGGTACAGGCATTTCAAATGAAATGGTGCGTTGAACCAGGTTTTATGGTGCGCCAAACCCCCTCTTTCTTTGCGATTATACTATTCATAGCAATTCATTCACAATGACAAAGACAAAAGGAACCCATTACTGGCAAAACAGACAAAAAGAAAAGAATAACTAGGGGATAAGCCAAACAATAATAAACAAGTCATATAGGACAAGCATACAGAAAGGGAGAATAAACAAATTATATATAAGCCACTCAAGAGGATTAATCACAACACAGGACCCCACAAAGGTGAAACTAACAAAAATAAAATTCGGTTTAGGAATAGGTTTAGTATTAGGGTTAGGATAAGCTAGGGTTAGATGGACGAATCACAGCACAGGAGCCCACAAAGGGCAAAACTAACAAAAACAAAATAGAGAATTAGGGTAAGGGTTAAAGATAGGGTTATGTTTAGTATTAGGGTTAGGGTTAAAGATAGGGTAATGGTAAGGATTAGGGTTAGGATTAGAGTTAGGGTTAGATGGATGAATCAAAACATAAGAGCACATAAAGGGCGAAACTAAAAACAAGAGAAAATTATGGTTAGCATTAGGGTTAGGATTCGGGTTAGGGATTATGGTTAAGGATACAGAACAGAGGGATGAACTTAATAGGAACGAAAGAAAGGGACGAATCCTCATTTCGCATGACTGCACACGACATTCCTGCTGAAGATCTGAGGCGACAGACGCCAATAAGTTTGATCTATAATCCAGGCGTCGCCAAAAGTTTGACCTTTAGTGCGCTGAAAATTAAAAGTACAAAGTGATCTATAGAGACGTCCATTACTACTGACAAACTCTCTGAGCGGAAGAAAAAAAAAGAGAAAACCAAAAGGAAAGTAAAATTAGTAAGTGATTATACCAATAATTAGAGTTTTCCCCATATTTCTGGTCTTGCAATGCGTATGTACATGTACGTAGAGCAAGCTACACGAATTAGCAGCGAATAAAAATTATGATAATTATAAGCGGTCTTCCAATTGGACCCAGATTTATTTTTTAGATATGGTGCACTTGTACATGAGATTCCATCTCATGTGTACACTTTGTTTTTAACCACTATCTTAATTATGTAAATTCTAAAACCTAAAGTTTAACACCTTCTATCGTAGTTTTGCCCTTAGCTATATATATATTTGGATTTCGTTTGGTTTAATGCATTTTGAACATCTTTCGAATTGTTGATTTCCTTCTTTTGGGTTCTAGTGCTGCTGGTGCGGAATAATTTTACGAAATTGCCATACAGCTCATAAGAATTAAGTGCAGTTGGAGTTAGCATATGTGTTGTGGTCTCATGTTCATTTACTACATATCCTTTCATAAATTATTTACAGTATGATATAATAGTAAAACTATAAACAAAAGACAAACTTTTACACATAGATGACATACACAAAAGTAAAACACATTAGTTTAACAAAGATTCTTATCAGTAGTTCTTGCACATGTATTTAGAGAAATATATACGCGAATGTTGTTTGCCATCCATGAATCCATGATAGATCATTAGTTAAAGTAAGAATTATTGCTTAAGTGAAACTTAAGCAGCTCTACACAGAGCATAGTTAAAACGCATTTTAATTTGAAAAACAACAAACAATATTTATTCCATGGTGTACATTTTTTCCCATTTTCCGATGTCTTAATTCCATTTTTTTTTATAAAATATTTCACCATTACATATATTTTTTTAACTGACAGCTTAGATCTATATGATCTAAACAAGTAAAAAATATAATTGACTAAACACAATTTTCATCGTCAGTGAAGCGTGGAATCCGCAGAGTGCCTGTCTTTCTGCTGAGGTGACCGTTATAATACGTAGTTGAGTTCATGAGCGTACCGTTACGAACCGGATATTTTTCTGCCATTACAAAATGGTCTATTGGTGTGAACGACTTCCGTTGGCTATGTCGTTTTTTCAATCGTCTACAAGGACTTAGAGGCCAAGAACAAAATGCTTTCACAAATCCATTTCTGAATCTACAATAAAATAACGAAAGGAATAACGTTATACATTATAAAACAGGTGTTTGCGAAAGAATTTGTGTTTAACGCGGAGCACACTACAAACCTGATATTAGGGCAATAAAATGATGCAGATTATAAAATGAACATGAAATGATGATGAGCAATTTAAAAAAGGGGGGTCGAAACAAAGGAACAGTATTTTTGACGACCAACAGAAAACGAAATAAATGGACACATGCGGAAAATTAGGGGTGTTGCTAAAAGCCGGAACGGAAAACGGAACGGAAAAACGGATACGGAAAAACGGAATTAAGAATTGATTAATATATTGAAATTTTAAATTCTACTTCGCAATTTTATTATTTCTTTATGCCAATTAGGTTTCTTCACTACTCATATCGTTTACTTATTGACGTTTAGACATTAAAATGTTGAATTTAGATATTAATTGGATATTTTAAAGTATATGTTGGCTATATTAGGTTGGCTTCGTGGTTTTATATTCTAAACCCCTCACCCCTGAAGAAGATGACTGTTTTACGACCAAACACTATATAGGTTATATAAGGGCGATCAACATAAGAGTATGATCAGATTAACACGAAATGATAAGGTAATTGATGAGAAATATGGAGTGGTGTGGGAAACAAATAAATCGTGATTTTGATGACCACGGGAAAGGGTAGAGGTGGTTTAGGGCGGAATTAAGCCTATGTGGTGCACTACTTGGCGTTCCACAAAAGCGTCTTTTACATACAAGAAGCGTTGCACTCTACTTACACGTTGGCTCACTATGGTCGGCCATCGGGGTTTCCGTAAGATAAACCTGTCAACCCCCTTCGGACAAGGGCCACCCTATATTCAGTCACCTAGGGTAAATACTTACTCGCTCTGTGGGCTAAGCAATAAACTCATGTTAGAATCCTAAGACCTTTAGTCGCTGCTTTCCGAATTGTCAAGCTTGGCTCTGCTGTGAGCCTATTCACCACCCGAACCCCACACGGGACGCTTATAGTTGAAAACATTTTATATTCTACAAAATGTATCCATCTTTATGTGATCATACAGTTAAACTAACTACAAATGTAATTTCTGGTGTCTAAAATTGCATTTAAAATCATAAAGACGGATTTTTAGAGGTTTCACCCTACATTTTGTTTGAAATGCTTGTACCCAATCAGGAGCACTGCGACGTACAATAATTGTTATATTTGTAATATGCATTTTTGATGATTCTATGTATGTCTTCTTATTTTTGTCGTGGCAATTTCGGACTTTTCTACGACTTGCATCTTTCAGTTTCTCCGAAATGTCCCTGCCTTGTGTTTTTTTTCTTCTTACACATTTGAAATCATCCCAGTCCAGTAGTTTTGTCATAGCTTTTATATAACATTGAAATGTTGGTCAATGGTTCCAAAAGTCAATATGATATGCCAATTATGCAGTCATTATAGCAAATCAACGATAAAACTGACGATTGATAAAGGGAGAAGGGGATTTAAGCCAATGGTGGCATCTCAAAACTATAAAAATCTATGAATGTTTTATATTTTGTATTTAAATGAGAACTAAGTCAAAACAAGGTTTAAAACATCTAAATTCAATATTTACACCTGAACACCAAAAAGTAAATGTATCAATTAGTGAAAAATCATTATTGGCTTACAAAAAATTCTCAGCAAAACAATCTTTTAAAGAATTTATCATTTTTAATTCCGTTTTTTTCGTTTTCCGTTTTTCCGTTCCGTTTTTCGTTCCGCCTTTTAGCAACACCCGAAAATTAGGGCTAGGTTGTTCACTGCACGGTGGTCCCCAGGAGAATCGTTAAGGTGCATTGAGCGTTTCATTCTCCACCATGGTCAGCGATCAGGCTTTTCCTATTAATTTGCCACCCATTATAGTCACCTAGGTACTCACATTAGTCGTGCAGTGGGTAGAGCACTTGTAAACCCGATATCAGAATCATAAGACCCTTGGTAGTGTATCACAGGAACCCAACCTTCTTTGTTAATTAAATTTATTAAAGCACAACCTCAGTCAACGGTTACCTTTACTTTTTCTAGTAACTGTCCCGAAGCTGAACTCTGGCCCTCCTGCCAAAAACACAGTTTATATAACAAAATAACCAACTTTGACAAAACCACTTTTCTCGCAAAATAAAGACAATTTTCAGGATGACTTTATTTTATAGACTAGTTCGGTTCTATCAGTTTGACAGCCTGACTCCCTTTTAAGTACAAGTACAGCATTATATATAATTTGACACAATAGATTTATTTAACACACAAATCCTTTTCCATAAAAAAATAATTTGTGAATCCAATATTTATTTTTTCTATTAAATGCAAAAATAACTAAATATTACAAAAAAAAATAGTTTGAGTTCGCAACAATATCAAATCAATATAATAGGAAAGTCCTTTAATTAAAATCTCCAAATATTCCGCTGTCACATGCATTTGCCTCCCAAGACAAGCTTTATATCATTATAATACATATAAAAAACAGATTTTTTATATATTAAATAATATAACAGGGCTATACTAAAGGGCAATAATATGTTTTCGTTAGGATTTGAATAGAAGAAAATTCGAGGAATGCGGCACAATACTAATAATTCTCGATAATGAAAAAGACTACGTTAGTTTGTGAATCATATGTAATTGAATAGTTAACAAATGTTATAATTTTCGTCTATAATTAAATATACATGAAAACCCCGCTACTTTTTTTAACTTTAGAGAACGTAAGAGGTTATAAGACAATTGATCGTAAGAAATACATTCAACGCTACTTAAACTGAAGAATTTAGTAAGGAATATCATTTAACTTTCTTCAATAATTGTTATTTTCTATAGACCAAAAACTTTATGCTGATTATTTTCTAATTTCTTGACGTAATCAGAGGTATTTTGACATCTTAAACCGAGTGATGGTAATAAAGTCCATTCAGCTAAATATTAAATCAAACCAAAGTTTAGGTTTTTCATTTATATTTTGAGGTTTTTTATATAGAACTTTAACAATCCAAACACAATATATTCGAATAACGCAAGGAGTCAAAAATTCTATAGTGTCATCTGAAAACTCCATGCATGGAGGTTTTGTTAAACTGAACATTTATAGGTGGAGCAAAAGCTTTTCTCAATATAACACAGATTTCAATATCTTGTTTAAAAACGCCCCCCCCCCAAATAAAAATTGATAAGGGTTATAGCCCCTGTCAGAGGCACTTCCCCACCTGATGTCACCAACTTACTAGAATCTAAAATTAACGGTAATGAACTGAGGAACAGCCTTTCAGTTTCAAATACATTCAATAGCCAAAAAAAAGGTATCACCCAAACAAAGGAGAATATAATAAAAGTGGTTTGATTAAAAGTCGACATTTACATAAAATTGCTCCATCCTTGTATGCTGAACTGTAATCTTTAATATATGTATATGCCATGACCAAAACCAGTTGAAACCAAAACTATTTGTATGACACGAATTTCAGAGAAAATAAAACAATAAGTTAACATACTTTACTCTCCAATAAGATTTATAATGATTATATTGTGTACATAAAAAGTGACTTGTCATGGAGTTATACTTTTGATCAGGTTTAGACTGGGTAAAAAAGAAAATCTTAGCAGTTCGCATAATTGTCTTGGAATGAATTTTCAATGTATACATGCAAATGTTAAACTTTTGCTTCTATTCAGATATGCTACTTTTAATAATCAATGTTCATGATATCTATTCTGAACGTGATTTCTATAGTAAGCCAACCGGTCTTATGTAGACCCTTAAATCTTTAATCGTCTTTAAATACAGGCTTCCCACCTTATAATAGATAGAACGACAAATGAAACTTGCCGTAAATATGGTATTTTTCTCTTGTATTAATTATTCTATTTATTATATAAAGTCTGTCATAAAAGATTCCTAATATACAAGTTCATCTCCTACACTGGATGCGTTTATTATATCTACAATTATTTATGATACCATTTTGTAATATCACTGACTAGAGACACGTATCATTGTGTGAAAGAAAACACAAAACATTGTATTGATGTTCCCCCACGCCGCCGGCTTTCACTGAAGCGGGGGATGTGCGAAACTATTTTCCGGAGCGAAAGTATTAACCGCTTTCATATATATCACGATAATTGCACACTGTAAAACTAACGAGGAACACAAGACGCATATGTCATGTCTGATCAGCTTGAAGGGAGACCTCTTGTACTGCTCTTCTTTGTGTTGAACATTTTTCTTAAATTTCGTTGTATTTTTCTGGTGTTTTTTTTTTGTACAGCAGGAATATTGTTACTCTGATGACAAATGAGTTCCTGATATTATCTCATAACGTTTAATAGCATCCTTCTGTAAATGGATGAAATAATGAGAGTGCAGTTCTTAAATTGCTTGCAGAAACAAAAACATTAAAAACAGAACAAAGAAAAACGAGAAGTAATAAGTATAAAATCTTAGACTAAACCATTGGCTTGGTGTAATTAGTGGTCACCTTTAATGACGCCATTTTGCCCACAACAACAACGGGGACTTGCTCCCCTCTCCCCTGTATTAATATTTTGCCAAGAAAGGGGGTGGTGATTGTAGTATCTCCCTTGTGATTTTTCCTACCGCACATTGACTGTAACAAAATATTGATAGAGGGGAGAATGGAGCAAGTCCCTGTGCAACAAACATTTGAAAACTGTAAATTGATATTTTGAACCGATGTAGAAAAAAAAAATGTACTGAATAGATGAATTGGTCGATGTGTTGAGATCCCCCAAATTTAAATAGAATAAAATAATTACCTGTGGTTCATCCAACAATATATAATTGGATTGTACATTGAGTTGCTCATTGCTATCCAGTATATGACCAGATACACGTGCTGCACGTGTGGTTCTAGCGTCATTTCCGGAATCACCGACGCCAAAACAAAGTAAAGATGATAGGGCAACCAGCATACCCCGAAGACCGTCACGACAAATATCATCATCTTGACAACCTATAAACAGAGATTTTATATACATAAGTGCAGTCTGATTTTCTATTAGACTGATTATACAAATTGAAAACTAAGTTAACAATTCATTGGTTCACTCTTTCAAAAGCATTTTAAAAACGAGATGGATTGGAAACCTTTGCAGTACTTGATTTGTATAATTGGGTAAAGGAGAAAAAGTCAAAAGAAAAGGTAAAAATGTATAAGACGACTCTGCTCGAGTATTCTTCTACAGTCACATTATATGCATAATGCAATATTTGCCTACCTTATTATTTTTTGAAGATAACAACACGAGTTAACACTAAAGTACCGTTATGTCTCGCCTGCCACACCATCAGAAACAATAATTCTTTCTTATTTCCACTATATATTGAATTTAGAAGGATTTTCAATTTCTGAGATCGACGGGTGTGCTATAGCAAGCAGGAACTGCTTACTCTTTCGGAGCACCTGAGTTCACTCTGGTTTCGACTGGAGTTCGCGTTGTTGATTGATATTGAGTTATTTTGTGTTTCAATGTTTTACATGTTGTCTGTTTTTTGTCCCGTTCTTGTTAGTGTTTACTGGTTTTGTCTCTGCCCTTTCGGACTTTTGACATTCGGAAACCCCATCGGTAACTCTGCTTCTATCAAAAGGTGTTTAATAAAACTTATCATTACTAATATATGCAATAAAAATAAACAAAGTCACTCAACCAGAAAATCAAGGTCAAGGTCAAAATATGGCTACTACTGGGGCTTATGCATATCAAGTTTCATCAGCCTAGGATTTACCCGATTGGCCTTGTGTCCCTATGTCCTCCACTTCATCATCATTTCATGTTGATTGAATCATCACTTTCATGTTCATCTCCCGGATATAGCCGAAATCGTGCTGCTTGGGAGTAAAGCCCTAACTAACTAACTAACTAACTATAGTTCTTGAGATATGGAGGTGCTCGCAAAACCTTACCATTGCTATTATATTATATAAATAACATATAGCTGAGAGGGTGATAGAGTAGATTGATACCCTGAAAAAAAGCATGATAGATTGAACTGTTTAATTGAAATTTGTTAGGAAAAAATCTTATGAAGTATAATAAACTAGTATATTAAATATTGTCAAAGTCATTCAATCGGAAAATCAAGGTCAAGGTCAAAAGATGGGGATGCAACTGTGATAAGCTACTAGTGGAGCATATATGCATACCAAGTTTTATCAACCTAGGGCCTATAGTTCTTGAGACATGGACATGATGGAGGTGCTCATAAAACCTTGCCCAAAATGTTAACGCAGCCGGTAAAGTAACACCTATGTCACGCTCTGCTTCGCAGGCGAGGCAAAAACTGCAAAGCAATATAAATTTGTGTTAGAAGTCGATGTTTCAAACATTATTCTGATTAAGATGGTGGTATAAAAAATTATATATATATTTTTATTTTCCTGGTAAATAAACAATAATTATGGAATGACCGAAAAAAAGAACCCTTTTTTCAAATTAGGTCACCATATGAAGGTTATCTTTAAAATAATTGCATTTAAATCAAAGACATTTTGTTGATTAAACTTAAAAAAAGTCCACAAAATAATTTAAATTATTTAATTTCTGTACATAGAATTTTGTACAGTACTATTGTAAGACGTATTATTGATTTTTTATTCAAAACTTGGGGTAACCAACTTCATTTCAAGCATGATATTTTAGTCATACGTTGTCATACAAGAAGAAAATTTAGTCAATGTCAAAAAGCTTTAATCTAAACTCTATAAACTGTATAATAATACCTAATTTTCCAAATCATTTGAAATAAAAAAATTATCACAACTTTTCCCGCGAGTAATCTCCCCGGAAATGATGTCTTTGGAGAGAAGCTGATTTCTTTAAAGTTTTCATTGATAACATTAAATAAAAAACTTAATTGTACATCAACAATACATTATAAAGTCATTTTGTTTTCAATATAGGCTAGAATGTTTCAATATGTCCAAATAAGATACCCAATTTAAGATCCCTTACAAAATTTAGTCAATGTCAAAAAGCTTTAATTAATCTAAACTCTAAACTGATATAATAATAACAGTCACTTACTCTTCTTTTTGACTGTATTCTTTCAAACTGTACCAATGTGTCTTCACCGATAGTTCGCTGTCCCCAAAGTTCAAATCCTATTCTGCTGTATGTTATGGTTAGTATTAACATGGGAACGGCATATGTCAGAACTATGATTGCAACGTTGTATCTAAAAAATATACAGAAACTTAGTATCTTGCTTGTGTCAAAGATGGTAAGCTGTATATAAAAGCTTGACAAGTAGAGCAAATACTTGCATGACGTATAATTTCAATGCCTAATTAAAAGCTTACTTATAATTATATTTAATAACTAATTTTTACTTTCGTTAAATGTTGAAGAGCTGAAACAAAATGATATTAATCTAAACCGCTTTTAACTTGACTCTGTATCCTACTAATTTAGGAAAAACCCGAAGCTGTAGAACTAAAACTGTAGTCCATAAAATAATTCTGTATGACTGTTAAATGCAAATCTATTACTTTTCTGCTGGTAAACAATTAATTTTATACAGTCGGATATTCAAACATGACTTTAATCGAAATAAATCTAACAAAAACAATTGCATATTGTGTGAAAAGAAAATCGCCGATATCTCCAATTAGTTACTTTTATTTCGATTGTGTTGCTATTGTTTCTCACAATTTGTGTGGTTAAATATTTTGACATTACACGTATAAAATGTATCTAGTTACGCATTACGTTTGTTCACTTCTTTTACATGTAATATTTATTATTCATAACTAGCTACAGATAAACATATTATATAAGACCCTTGTTCTGTCACACTTTTTGTATTCCAGTTGTAATATATATTTTTATAGTTATTTTCTTCATCATTTGTGAAATTGGATAACTTCAACTAACACCGTTTCCAACTCCTGTTTAGACTTTGGACACTTCTCTAGATTTTTCATCTCTTCCTTTAATGATCCGCGAGATTACCCTGATGATTCGTGGGATGTTAGACCGTTTCCTTCCCCTTTGTCAGTTCTCCCCGCGCCATGCAACAGGAAAATTAGAACAGGACGCTCTCTGTAATTTGTGGCAACCACAGCGTGAGTAACGAACTATCAGTGTTTTTAATTGATCGTTTTACATCCTTTTTAGACAAACATAACTTTATTTCATCTGGATATAATCTAAATTGAACCGGACAGCGAAACCAAGCATTGGACCAGACGAAGGGAATTTCCCGTAATTTTATAAACAATATTTGGACATTTAATTTTGAATTATGCTATATTTATGTGAATATTTCATTGTATTTTACTTATCTATGATCCCCCTTTACAGTTTTACTATGAACTTTAACGTTTTTACATGTACTTTGTAACCTTAATTTGTCCCCCTTTATTTTCAGTATTTTACCACTACATCTGATTGTCTGTTGCTGCTTAAAATAAAACGTCGACCTCAGACTAGTTATTTTTCCAAGGCCCAACAACTTTCAGTGGTTCATCTATCCGGGAGAGCCGGAATAGTAAAATAGCTCCGTACAACGTCAGTTACAGAAGTGTCGCTGCAGTCTACGCCAGGAGACGTCCATAGAAGACCAGCAAAGAAAAGTATTCTTCTATACAAAACTTTTATGAGCTCTCGCAAGAGAGACGCACCATTTCCTTGGTTCTTGTAGTGTGCTGCGGCCGTAGAAGCGCCCACACACTAACCTTTTAAGACACATCACACCACCTGGTCTGGGTAAATAATAAACCCAGCTCAGTTTTTCCTTAACTGTACAAGCTAGATAGAATACCGTGATATAACGTGTTTTACACGTACCAAATCACACACAAAGCTAGTATCAAGCCAGATAGCACACAAACGTTTTTTAAACGTTATTAATACTAGCTCAGCTGAGACACAAAAAGTCAAATCACAATTTCGAGATTTTTCTCGTAACTACAAAGTGATTGTGACATGATGAGTGACACAGGTGACAACGTCACCATACAACCAACAGGACCAGATCAACACTCAGACATACGATCTGACAATACAGAGAAAAGAGTCAGAACTCTGAATGAAAAGGGCATGGACGTCTACATTGAAAGACGTGAGAAATACGCTCAAGACATAGAGCTACTATGGAGCATGTTAAATGCCTTCCTGCAGGAGGTCGATATCCCTCCAGACAATGTACGAGGTTGCCTCGCTTTACAAGAAAAGATAGCCCAGTCCGCTAGTAGATACGAACGTCAAGTCGCCGCATTCATAAAATTTATGAAGGACACAAGGGCCGAAGAAAGCAATCGGGACCTCCAAGCATTCACTACCCTGGCTGATATAAGACGGCAAACATTGGACACAGCGATGTCAACTCTACGGGACGTCACCAATGCATTTGGTCCCGCGTCACCAACAATTCATCAGCCACAAGGGCAGCCTACCTCAGGTCAACAGAATGTCACTGTGCTAGAACCACATGGGTCCGTGAAACAAGAACGCAACTCAGTTAGGTCAAAGCCAAATAGCGGATGCAAATCCGTGGGTAGCTCAAAATCCAGCAGCTCGTCAAGTGCTTCAAGAAACAAGCGTGCTAAAGCAGATGCTGCTAAGGCCAAAATAGCCTTTCTAGCTAAGCAGGCTGCTCTCACAAAACAAGAGGCTCTTCTAGAGGAATACGAGTTGCAGCGAAAGGCAAGCCAGAAAGTTGAAATAGAACGACAGATCGCAGCTGATGCAATTGAAGCGGCGACAACCCTTAGGAAGAAAATGGAGTTGCAAGCAGACTAAACTCTCCTAGAAGCTCACATGGAAGCAGCTATGGCCGAAGCCGAGGCGAGAGCATTCGAGGACGACGGCAGTCAAAATATCGAAGACGAACCACACATCGGCGTCGACCTACCATTAACTATGGCCGACCCGATCCGACGGGTACAAGATTATGTGAGTCAACACAACAGCAGTACTCATGTAATGAATGAAGATCAAGCCGACGTCGGAATAAACACATATCCGACGCACTCCGATTACACAAGGAAAGTTACGGTTTTCGAACCGCTTGCTACAACTGAAGAGCCTAGGAAGATAGGACCACCATCCATGGCATCGACACCCTACCGACGAGAAACCGACGACGTTGACACCACTTGCAAAACTTATGGTCTCAACCGGGATGCTCCCGTATTCGTGCCATCCACTCAAGATCAACATTCCTTATCGACAACGTCGTCGTTGACGCAGAATCACCGTTCCGACAGGAAGGATTCAACGTCCGAGGAATTGACTAAATTCCTACTGAGAAAGGACTTACTTCTCTCCCGTCTCATCCACTTTGATGACAAAGCCGAGTCTTACGCAGTTTGGAAGGCCGAATTCAAAGGCGTCGTGGACGAGCTAGGAATTTCCAACTCCGAAGAGCTTATTCTTCTCAAGAAGTGGCTAGGGAATAAGTCTGCACAATATGCAGCCAGTATTAAAGCGGCAAATGTCGATAATCCAGCAAGAGGCTTGCAGTGTCTTTGGGAACGCCTAGACGAACGTTATGGCGCGTTACAGTTCACAGAGCACGCACTCAGACAGAAATTGGAAGCCTTCCCTAAGTTAACAAACAAAGATACCGAACGTTTCTACGACTTGTACGATCTCTTATCTCATATCCAATGCCTAAAACGAAACCCAAAGTTTCGTAATCTGTTAGGGTATTTCGATACATCATCGGGACAACAACCTATATTAGCCAAGCTCCCGTATGGACTCCAGGACAAGTGGACTATAAGAGCTTCAGAGTACATGAATGAACACCACGTTCCATTTGCACCGTTCTCAGAATTAACGGATTTTATCCGTGAAATTGCTAAAATTAAAAACAATCCTTGTTTCAATTACGATATTGGCAGCAGTCTATTTGCATCTAAGCCCCAATCCCAGACTACTAAAGAGAAAGTCAACGTATACAAGACATCTACAGACACGAGTACGGAGCATAGCTCCGCAGATATTTCTACTTACGGGTCTACGAAACTAGAAAATGACAACCCGATCAACCTGAAGGAGCGTTGCATCATTCATAAGGGCAAACATTCGCTAAACGAATGTAACGGCTTCAGGACGAAACCAATTGAGGAGCGCATTAAATTGCTGAAGGAACACAACGTATGCTTTAAGTGCTGCGAGTTCGACACGCACTTTAAAGCCAACTGTCAAGAAAGAGTTGTCTGCAATGAATGTGAGAGCACACGTCACCCGACAGCTCTTCACATCTCTAACTCAGACGAACGACCACTGTCAGCAGCTAGTTTTTCTCGTGAATCCTCACAAAACAATGGCGGGGAGCGAAAGGCTCCAAAGACAAACAACACCAAAGACACCGTACAGGTTACATGCACCGAACTATGCAGTTCAACGAACAGCGGAAAATCATGCGCAAGGATTTTGCCAGTAGACGTGTTTCACAAGGACGATAGATCCACTGTACATCGCATGTACGCAATCATTGACGACCAAAGTAGTCATACGTTGGCTACAACTGAATTCTTCAATCTCTTTGACGTCAAAGGACCCTACGAGAATTACGATCTTTCGACCTGCTCAGGACGCACACTGATGTCAGGAAGGAAAGCAAACGACCTTATGATAAAGTCAATCGGAGACGATTTCGAAACAAATCTGTCGACGGTCATCGAATGCAATCACATTCCGAACAACAGGTCCGAGATACCGACACCTGAAGTTGCGTCGCAACATCCACATCTGCGGGATATAGCCGAGTATATCCCAACAATCGATAAAAATCGCAAGATTCTACTCCTCATCGGGAGATCCCTCCCGGCTGTACATCACATTCTTGACCAAAGGATAGGTTCACACTTTGAACCATTCGCACAGAAGCTACCGTTAGGTTGGGTCATTATCGGGGAAACTTGTCTGGACCGACAACATAGACCACCGGATATCAACGTCAAGAAAACGTGCATTTTGCCGAACGGCCGACCCTCATCTTTGCAACATTATCCGAACCAGTTTCACGTAACCGAGTATCGTGATAACTTTCCACACAATCAAAATGTTGCGGACTCGATTGTATTGGACATCTCAGAGAAACCGCCTGATTGGGATAAACTGCCAGAATACGAAGGCGACGTCGTGAATTTCATCACGCCTGAAGACGACAGATCACCGAACTGGTTCTGTTAGACAGCATGCTAAAGCTAACGCTTTTAGTTATTTGCACCGTGTGCAGACTACGTATTTTGTAAATATATTGTGACAATTCATTGTTTTGGACATTCCTTTCTGTTTTCGTTAATACCAGGATGCTTCTTCATTCTAGGAACACGTCGTTCCTCACCATGCCGTGCGTGGCAACGCGGGAAAATCCCATTGGGCAACGCTGGAAGCCAGACAACGTTGGAGCTACCTCACGATCCGCGTATCAAGAAGACATTCCGTGAACGAACTGTATATTTGTTTATACCTTATACTATTTGATTCTAAAATGACATTGGGATTTACGTGTTTGTAACGTGATAAAAGTAATAGTGATATACCCCTGGATATCAGACGGGAAGTGTTCTGTCACACTTTTTGTATTCCAGTTGTAATATATATTTTTATAGTTATTTTCTTCATCATTTGTGAAATTGGATAACTTCAACTAACACCGTTTCCAACTCCTGTTTAGACTTTGGACACTTCTCTAGATTTTTCATCTCTTCCTTTAATGATCCGCGAGATTACCCTGATGATTCGTGGGATGTTAGACCGTTTCCTTCCCCTTTGTCAGTTCTCCCCGCGCCATGCAACAGGAAAATTAGAACAGGACGCTCTCCGTAATTTGTGGCAACCACAGCGTGAGTAACGAACTATCAGTGTTTTTAATTGATCGTTTTACATCCTTTTTAGACAAACATAACTTTATTTCATCTGGATATAATCTAAATTGAACCGGACAGCGAAACCAAGCATTGGACCAGACGAAGGGAATTTCCCGTAATTTTATAAACAATATTTGGACATTTAATTTTGAATTATGCTATATTTATGTGAATATTTCATTGTATTTTACTTATCTATGATCCCCCTTTACAGTTTTACTATGAACTTTAACGTTTTTACATGTACTTTGTAACCTTAATTTGTCCCCCTTTATTTTCAGTATTTTACCACTACATCTGATTGTCTGTTGCTGCTTAAAATAAAACGTCGACCTCAGACTAGTTATTTTTCCAAGGCCCAACAACTTTCAGTGGTTCATCTATCCGGGAGAGCCGGAATAACCCTTTTATTATTTTTAACAAACCATTTACCAAGATTTTATGTGATGACCATTTAAGCAAACAGAATGACATCTCAATCTGGACAAGGACATGCATGTTTTTTGCCTTGTCTGTCTCATGATGGGCATTTTATATACTCATGATACTCACCCAATGTCAATGTTGCTCACTGAAGGTTGTCCATCAGGCCACACCAACAGACAGGACACTTGAGAAGAATTAGTGTATCGTACTTCCTGTCCATATATAGCATTAGGTAACGCCAGAGCAATCGAGAAAATCCAAATACAAGATACTGCAAGCACTACTCGATTCGTCGGTCTTCGTCTCAGAGGGTGTACAATTGCCATATATCTAATAAAATTAAAAAGAATAATAATTTTTTAATAGGAAATGCAAAGTCAGTTTCAATTTTCATATACAGTACTATCACTTTTTTGATTATTTAGCTTGCAAATCTATGTACTAAGGGTATTTTAAAGACAAAAACGTTTGACAATCGTTTTCCCCCATGATCGTCCTATTCATCTTCAAAATTCAAAATACACATTCTTTCATTCTTAATATACATGTTTTACTTCAAAACATATTTCAATAATTACCTATACACAAGCAATTCTTAATGAGGCTTAGATTGGCTCTTTGATTAGATTTTGAGCAATGTGAAAGCAAATAATGGCGCTTCTTCGACCCCTTAGATTATTCATTTTTTTTTTGCAAACACCAAATGACAAAGATAAAATATTACCAAATTACATGTACTTAAAGACTGAATTTAAAATTACTTAAAACACCAGTTGACAAAGATAAAAAATTACCAAATTACTTAAAAACTCTAAGTGTTAATTAAATGGCGGTATGGTTTTAATGTTGAAAGTTCTTACAAGGTAAAGTGTACGCGTTGGCTTATGACTAGTATCATGTGAAGAATTAAAATATGGTCTTTGATATTTTAAGAACCTGTCTATAGCATTGTACAGGTAATTATGCATGATTCTGCCCATTCATTATTCAATTGAGGGTTTCTCTTTGGTAGCATATAGATCTGCTTTTGGAAATAGTTATAAGTTAATAACTAAGGATGCTGACTGATCTAGTTTTGGAATTTCTGTCATTATTTCGAAATTCTCCGGTTTAAATAACCAAAATAGGGTAATTTTTTTTTAGCCCACAAACCCCTATTTTTAAAAAACCTTAAAAATAATGAAAGAACCTTAGTGAGCATGCTCACATACCCCACGCGTCCACATTATGGACAGAGATTATCTATTTCGAGTTTGGAATAAAAAAGTCAGAGTTGTTATCTTTCCAAGTCGGCTTGTTAAATCGACAGACTTGAAAACGAATCCCACCATATGGGACCCCCACCTGAATTTATATACTAAATATCAAAAGCCTACAATTAATCATGTTAATAGTTGCTGAGAAATCTGTTACGAAAATTTTAAGGGTATAAAATTAAGTGAAAAAGGTGTAAATCGGCTCGTTAAACAGGAAGTAGATGATCGACAGACCTGAAAACGTATCCCACCATATGGGACCCCAACCTGAAGCTACATACCAAATATCAAAAGCCTACAATTAATAGTTGCTGAGAAATCTGTTACGAAAATTTTAAGGGTATAAAATTAAGTGAAAAAAGTGTAAATTGGCTCGTTAAACAGGAAGTAGATGATTGACAGACCTGAAAACGTATCCCACCATATGGGACCCCAACCTGAAGCTACATACCAAATATCAGAAGCCTACAATTAATAGTTGCTGAGAAATCAGTGATGAAAATTTTCAAAATTCTAAGTCAGCTCGTTAAACAGGAAGTAGAAAATCGACAGACCTGAAAATTAATCACACCATATGGGACCCCTACCTGAAGCTATATGCTAAATATCGAATACCTACAAATTATAGTTGCTGAGAAATCTGTTACGAAAATTTTCAACCCTGAAAATTTAGTGAAAAAGTGTTTAGTCGGCTTGTTAAACAGGAAGTAAATGATCGACAGACCTGAAAATGTACCCCACCATATGGGACCTCGACCTGAAGCTACATACCAAATGTCAAAAGCTTACAATAAATAATAGCTGAGATATCTGTTACGAAAATTTTGATCACGGACAGACTGACTCACGGACGGACGGACCAGTCAAAAACATTATACCCTTTGCAACTTTTTTGCATGGGGTATAATAATAATTGCTTTATCAAATCCTATTTATCAACAGCTGAATAGTGTTAATGCTTAGCCTACATGAAAAAGTCAGAGAAATCTTTTTTCGCAAAAATTCAAGCTCTATGACAAACTTGATGACTTCAACTTTCCAATCGTCAACTTTCCCTTTTTGTTAAGCAACATTCCGTCCGCTCCTGCTTATGGAGTCTTCGTATCACAGTTGATTCGTTACTCCAGAGTTTGCGGGAATTGCATAGATTTCCTTGGCATACAGAGCGTCACGTTTGACACAGAAATTGCTGACACAGTGTTATGTTGCTCCACGGTTGCTGTCTTCACTCAAGAAATTTTACGGTAGAAACCGTGCACTCGTAGACAAATATGGGATTTCTATCTCTAAATATACAAATGACAACAAAGTTCCAGACAATAAATTTTACTACTCATGACGCGCGTTTCGTCTAGTCAGACTCATCAGAGGCTCTGTACCAAAAATATTGAAAATGCAAAACATTATATGATTATGAAGAGCATAGAACAGTAAAACCAAAGATACCAAACTGGGGAACCATCTTATTACTAGGATGATCAACCTATGTCTAGGGTAGGAAGAACCTTAGGGTTTAGACAATTTTGAAATTTAGACAGGGCTATCCTCGGGGAATTAAAACTCCACCAGCAGTGCTAGCCTTCACGGGTGTTCGAAATACTAATAACAACAAAATTCCAGACAAAATTTTACTACGCCTGACGCGCGTTTCGTCTATTCAAAACTCATCAGAAGCGCTCTACCAAAAATATTAAAAATGCCAAACATAATATGATTATGAAGAGCCAAATGAGTGCAGATGTTGGTTTGTTGTAGAAATTTGTTTAGTCTCCTTTACCAGATTTGACACACTGAATTGGAAATTAGCAACACGACGGGTGTGCTATTGCAGGCAGGAACCGCTTACTCTTCCTGGGTTCACTCTTGTTACGACTTGAGTTCGCGTTGTTGATTTCCGTTCGGTTGATTTTGTGTTTTGTGTTTCTTCGTGCTGTTCTTGTTCGTGTTTACCAGTTTCGTTGTTGCCCTTTGGGATTTTTGACACTCAAATGCTCCATTGGTGCCTCTTTGCTTCTTTCAAACGTCAATGGTCTTGAAAAGGAGGTCACAAACCTATTATTTTTTTGCCCTTTTTTGAAATAACATTACCTATTATCTTTTCATTTAACATTACCTATTATCTTTTCATTTAAGGCATCAAATTTGAAACCTATTTATTTTCAATAATAGTAGCGTACAATCTTCAATTTTAAAGGTTTTTGAGTAATATATTAAGCAATCTTTGGATAGTTCAAGAAGCAATAGGAAAACGATATCTAAAGTAATTGGAATTGCATATCAAATTTACTCTTTGTTTTCTAAAATTAAAACCTGTTCGTTTAGAAACTAGGTTACCGCCTCCTGGGAAAATCTGTTGTATATCCCATTTAATTATTATGATTCGATCATTATGAATACAGATGACGCAAAAAATTAATATAAAAATATTAAATAGAAAATATGATCGTAAAGAAAATTTTGTTCTTTATACTAAGAACATTATGCCTTATTTATGGTCATTGGCTTCTTGAAAGCACGAGGCTGAGCTGGTTGTATCCACACATTGTTCCAAACACAATGGCGGATCATACGTATAGGGATTTATTTATTTTTTTAGAAATCACGACGTCTGTAGGGCTTTGTTTGATGATACATTGAACTGTAATTATTTAGAAAGGACTTTCTTTTCATTCCATAGAAAGTAAATATGTCTGAGAAATAACGTTATCAAAAAGTTAGTTAGAAATGAATAGAAGATGTGTTTTCATAGTTTGTCTGAAGATAGGATGTATGTTTTGAAGTGGATTAAATATTTAAAATAGATTCTATATGTACATGTAACGAAACTCAACTACTATCTGAAGGACGCTTGAACCAAACATGGAATTTAACATTCTATGAATAAGAAAAACCAAGTTTTATTCATACCCCTCCAAGAAATAAGCCGATAACCACACCCATTGTTATGTTTCAAAAAGCTAATCATTTGTTTTAATGTAAATGCACATTTGCACAAGGCGTCGTTCTAATCAAACTTTGACATTTAAACGGATAGGGTTACATATCCCTTGCACATATAACACCAAAAAGTTTGGGTCAAAATACCCTTACATCTTTGCAGCTTCAATCCCTCCAAAAGTGCAATTTACGATTTTTCATCCTGTAAAGTGATCATCTAAGCCATCATTTGGCAGATAACCACGAATTTTCAAGATTAAAGGTAAGAGCAAATACATTGCGTTAATTTCCGCGTAATGAGGTTAAGATGTCATAAATTACCTTGAAAAGTAACCCATTCATTTTTATCCTGCATCTGTTATGTTTTAAAATGATTTAATAATGAAAAAACCTGAAGCTAGTTAGCGCTAAAAGTATAAAATTGACTTTAGATATAACAAACATCAAAGAGAGTGTCCTGACTTGTGTCCGACATCTTTTATAATGTGTGCGACAATTGTGCTTTGATACCATTTCTGGAAGGCAAATAGACCCGCATCAGCGCTAAGCTTGTCGGTAAAAGTCCACTTAAGAGCACTCAGAAGCCTGATATCGAATCATGTCGCATTGCCCACAAAGCGACTGGGATGTATGCCCTAGGTGGTTGAATGGGGCAGTCCTGTTATAATGAATGCCAGGGTCGTCAGGCTATAATGCGGAAACCTGACCACAAACCATAGTGTTTGGAATGATGTCACGTAAAAAACCCTGCTGTAGGTATCGTAGTAGGACCCATAGGATCCCCATGCAGGAGGCGAAACTGCCTACCCATCACTCCATTTTTCGGTGGCAGTTAAAACTCTTAAAACCCAAATGGACTTGTGTCCCCATTTCCTCCACTTCACCATCATTTCATGTTCATTGTGTTACCCCTTTCATGTTCATCTCCCGGATATAGCCGAAATCGTGATGCTTTGGAGTAAAGCAAGAACTTAATAACTAACTTCCCTACACTCGATCACAAAATCTTTGTCCAAAGGGTGCATATATTTTTTAAATCGTTCATTTTTAAATCTTTTTATCATTTTCATTAGCATATCCGGCAGATGGCAAGTGCTTTTGCAGTATATTTAATAAACATTATTTTACGGCTAATGTGAAATGTAAAATTTATTCCATAACTCAGTATTTTATCTTAAACATGCAAAGAAAGCAAATTGAGCGAAATCATCGTCGAATACATTAACTTTGAAATAATAAGTCATACAAGTGCAGTCGTCCAAGAATTGCAGAATTCCAAACAATTAAGACTAACGAAATTGATAAAAAAAAACCGCTTACAAGTACTAGATCATTAAAAGGAAAAACCAAGGGCGAATTGACGAGCCAATGCAGTGAAGAAGGGCAAAGAAAGCTGATTGCTAAAAGATGTTTTTTTCTTTTTTGAGGGGAATTATAAAAATGGCAAAACACCGATCAGATTTTGAGATTGCATATCAGAGTTGATGAAAATGATGAATCTGTCAGTTTAAGGGAAACTTACAAATAGCAAATCAATCAGTTTTTATAATTACTGGGATCTAAAGTTTGCTTTCGTACCATAACAAATATTAATGTAACTTTATAAATGTCAGCGATATTCTTTTGATTGATTAATGTTTGTTTTAAGTCTAGTCGTTTTAGTCAAAATTAATCTAATAAAAAAAAATTGTTTCAATTTAATTTACGTAAATTGCAGAAAATAAAAGTGAAAAAGTTTTGTCTTCTTTTGAAAATGTTAGAAGGATGCTAAGTCTGTCTTTTAGACAAATTGAAACTCTTACATTAATTTTACTCAGAGACAAAGCCTATCTATTATGTAATCTGGCTGTAGTTTTTGATTTGCACCCCGTTTTTAATTTTCGATTTATTTATTTTTTATTCTAAATATAATGTTTAAATAAGCGCCAATAATTTGGTGTTAAAAGTTACCATACTGAACCGTTTTGTTTTCATTTTTTTGACGTTGAAACATATTTGTATCCTTAAATAAAGTCACATGGCCTTGAAAATATATTTCTGATACGAAACCTAAATGAAGACATTTTTAAAATGTCCGTAAAATTTTTAGTTCATGCGTCACGACAGTCGGAAACTACGCGTACTATAATATTTATTATATACCATTGGGCTCCATCGAAAATCTGACATGCCAAAAACATTAACTCTACAGAAAATTTTATAGACCAAAATTAAGAACATCGTATCTAGTTAGTTAGTTATTTACATTTAGTTATTGCTTTACTCCCAAGCAGCACAATTTCGGCTATATCCAGGAGATGAACATGAAAGTGGTGATACAATGAACATGAAATGATGAAGAAGTGGAGGAAGTGGGGACACAAGACCAATCGGGTAGGAGATTATTGACTGCCACCGGAAAAAGCAGTGACGGGTAGGGACGGGAAATTTAGCCTCCTGCATGGGGATCCTACGGGTCCTACTCTTACTGAGACCTGCAGCAGTGTTCTTTAACGTGCGAGGAACGTGACATTTTTCCAACACGGTGCACCACTATGGTTTGCGGTCTATGGCACGCGACAGTCACAAAACCCCATAAAATGAGTTTATCGACCGTAAACTATAATTAGCGGTCGATAAACTGGGTTTATCACTTGCTAACTATAGTTTTCTGATGCTAATGATAATTTCAGTTGTTTGAAATTTATCATTAGCGGTCGATAATGGGGGTTTCAAATGCTAATTAGGGTTTCTCGTTGATAAACCGAATTTATCGGTGATAAACTGAGTTTATCGGCGATAAACTCAGTTTATCAACCGCAAACTATAGTTTACGGTCGATAAATGCTGTTTTGCGTTTATAAAGTAGCATTTGCGCCGCGCAAACTAAAGTAACCGAGTGAACTATGGTTTACGTTCTATAAAATAGTTTATTATGCGGTTGCTATTGCATGCTATGAATATGTCATGTGGTTTGGAAAGTATCAATAACAGAAACTAAGTAAGCGTGCTTTCATACCCTACGAGTTCAATTAATATTATCCCTGAGGAATACATATTGAGGTACAACAAGCATTGTACAGATAATTTGCATGTATATGAATGCCATAACAAGATTCCGTTAAACTTAGAAATATGAAATGCAGAATTCAAGATTTTCTTAGTCAAAAGGGTCGCACCTTTTATAAAAAAATAAAGAAAAAAATTCCTGATTATATGCACAACTTTACGAAATGTACTTCTTGCATACCAAGTTTCATTTATTTCTGCTAAGTAGTTTCAGAGGATTTGCGTCCATAAAATATGATTACAGACGGGTGGGATGGGCTGACGCTCGAGTCAGTCAAAAACAACTTTGCATTATAGGTTATAAAACCCTAATAAACCAAGTTTGTTTAATAAACATTAGCTGTCGACTATGGAAATTTTCAATGCTAATTAGGGTTCCTTGGTGCTAACCTGCATTGCATGCAACAGTCACAAAACCCCATAAACTGAGTTTATCGACCGTAAACTGTAGTTAGCGGTCGATAAACTGGGTTTATCACTCGCTAACTATAGTTTGCTGATGCTAATGATCATTTCAGTTGTTTGAAATTTATCATTAGCGGTCGATAATGGGGTTTTCAAATGCTAATTAGGGTTTCTCGGTGATAAACCGAATTTATCGGTGATAAACTGAGTTTATCGGCGATAAACTGAGTTTATCAACCGCAAACTATAGTTTACGGTCGATAAATGCTGTTTTGCGTTGATAAAATAGCATTTGCACCGCGCAAACTTACGTTATTGCTGATAAACTTGGTTTCACGAATGTAAACTATAGTTAGCGTGCGATAAACCCAGTTTATCAGCAGCAAACTATAGTTTACGGTCGATAAATGTGGTTTACCAGGTTTTTGTTATTATCGCGTGCCATAGCGGTCAGGTTTTCCGCATTATCGCCTGACGACCCCGCATCTCTCGATGTCAGGGCTGTCCCATTCAACCACCTGGAGCACACATCCCAGTCGCTTTGTGAGCAAAGCGGCCTGACCCAATGTCAGGTTTCTGAGTGCTTTTTAGTGGACTTTTACCGACAAGCTTAGCGCTGCTGCAGGCCTATTTGTCACCCGGAACCCGCACGGGTCGAAGATCGTATCTAAAGTAAAATCTTTTACACCAAAATGGAGAACACAATATCGTAGAAATTCCTCCACACCTTGCATCTGACCGTAGCAATTAAATCCATACACCAAAGTTGAAATTCTAATATCTACAAAAAAAAAACCCTCATAGCCCAAAACAAAGAGCATCAAATCGACATAAAACCTTATACGCCAAGTGAGAAATTCGTATCCAGAGAAAAAAAACAACCTTTAGTCTTTGAAGAGGAAAACAAATCTTAAGCTTTTTTGCCATATAAAGGAGAACATCATATCAATATACAAAATATCTAGTTATTTAACAAAGGCGAGGACATAATACTACAGAAAACTAACACACCAAAAGAAACAACATCACATCTATCAAATGAAAATAACATCAAAGTTCCGCACAAAAAAAAAATGCTACTCCTGACGTGCGTTTCGTCTATTGAAGACTCATCAGAGACACTCTACCCCAAATAATGAAATAGGCAAACATTATATGATTATAATGAGCATAGATCAATGAAAGCAAAAATATCAAAGTAGGACTGAAATCAACCTATATTTGGGATACTAGGAAGAACCTTAGGATTTAGAAAATTTTGAAATTTAATCGAATAATTTATAGCTTTGAAGAGTTCCCCAATATAAAAGTGTTGGAAGAACTTTATACACTATACATGCTATAAGTGAAAACATCATATCTATAAAAAGATGACTGAGATTCAAAATGTGAACATCAAACACGTTCGACAGGAAAGACGAAAACTACGCTGACGTGAAAAATATGGTGTATAAGAAAAGAAAAGGAAAATAATTGTCATATCTTTTACACCGTGTTGACTTAAATCGTTTACTTACCTATCTATAGAAATCGCCATAAGTGTCAGAACACTTGCTGTGACAGTACAGACTGAAATAAAGATGGTAAATTTACACCAGGCCAGTCCGTACCACCAGTCTTGGTACATGATGAACGTTGACGTAAATAACGTATTCAGAATCGAGATCAAGCCGTCGGCTACGGCCAAATTGACAAGAAAGTAGTTTGTCACTGTCCTCATGCGTTTGTGGGCTAGCACTATCCATATAACTACGAGGTTTCCGATGGTTGCCACGAGAATGAGTATAACATAGGCGGTGATGAACAGAACCTGTTGCCACCACGGCATAACAAAAATGTTCTCCTCTAAACTAAGGCTTGCATTCTGATGCGTGGTTGATATGTTGCTGTTTATTTCTATTGCCATCTTCAAGACAAAAAAAAAAACAAAACCAAAATGTATCTTCTCGTCGATGAGTTATTTGTGGTTCTTTTACAAAATATGTCCACAGCAACCCATTTCCACAAAAAAATCTGAAGATATATATTCCTCTGACAGTTAAATATCTAAGGTTCGTGTATTCAAAAATCACCACTGACCATCGTATATGTCAAGTCCAATTACTTGGTTTCCTTTAGCAAAAATCAAGACACAAAAAATCAAGCAAGAAGTATATTCGTTTGTAACACTATCAATAATTGTTTTATATAATTCATTTAGCCTTTGATAGTTCCAAAGGAATACTTTTAACCGTATCTAATTAAATCATCTGCCATTCATCACTCAGGGCTATTAAAACAAATTTTCGTCAGTGTCGTAATTTGTTGTTTATATCCCTGTTGCATGCAACGTTGTTTTATGCTTTTTCCAAATACAGCGTATACTATTAGGACTGACGTGAGAACACAATCAAGAAATTCTAAAAACCCCTGATTTCAATGACGGGCTGAATCAATAATAGGCTTATTAAATCCACCGTGGTGCTGGAATTAATGAGAATATATGTATTTGTTGTTCATTTAGATCTAATTAAATGAGTTCGTTAAAATATTAAGAACACAATACAAATTGGCGATTATGTATAAGAATTTATGTTTTTCTTTGATATCTTGATAGCATCGGAAAAATAGGTTTTCAACAAAAACTGCAACGCCGCGTTAAAGGACATTTATTTGTCCAAGGCAACAATACGTAGACAAAATGTGTACACTATGGTGTGAAAATATGCTGAATTTGTTAGTTATTGCCACCTAACTCTCAAGGAAATTTACATCAGCCATCTAATTGTTGTTTTACTAATAGCAGAATACATCAGTTTTTCGGTTATTGCTTAACTTTAAAGAATACATCAGTTTGTTAGCCATTGCTCTACTCATAAGCAGAATACTTAGTTTGTAAGCCATTGCTTTACTTCTAAGTAGAATACTAAGTTTATAAGCCATTGTTTTACTAATAAGCAGAATACTAAGTTTGTAAGCCATTGCTTTACTTATAAGTAGAACTCTAAGTTTGTAAGCCATTGCTTTACTTTTTAGCAGAATACTAAGTTTGTAAGCCATTGCTTTACTAATAAGCAGAATACTAAGTTTGTAAGCCATTGCTTTACTAATAAACAGAATACTAAGTTTGTAAGCCATTGATTTACTTCTAAGCAGAATAATAAGCTTTACTAATTAGCAGAATACTAAGTTTGTAAGCCATTGATTTACTTCTAAGCAGAATACTAAGTTTGTAAACCATTGCTTTACTAATAAGCATAATACTAAGTTTGTAAGTTATTGCTTAACCCTAAGCAGAAAAACATCAACTCGTTACATGTAGCTATTGCTTTACGAAAACGCAGAATACATCCCTATTGTGTCTCACAACAATGTTGTGTTCTATGGTCATTACCGGATCCTAAGATCGCAATGGAAGAGGGAGGTTTGGCTCCATAAAACCTGGTTTAACCCACCATTTCGTTTGAAATGCCTGTACCAAGTCAGGACCATTGCGATCCACCAGTTCTCCGGTATGACTGATTCGTTTTTGTCATTTTCTCTGGACTATGAGATTGATCATTCAAGTTCGGTAGTTTTGTTATTACCTTTATTTGTAAGCCATTGCTTTACTTCTATGTAGAATACTAAGTTTGTAAGCCATTGCTTTACTTCTAAGCAGAATACTAAGTTTGTAAGCCATTGCTTTACTAATAAGCAGAATACTAAGTTTGTAAGCCATTGATTTACTTCTAAGCAGAATAATAAGCTTTACTAATTAGCAGAATACTAAGTTTGTAAGCCATTGATTTACTTCTAAGCAGAATACTAAGTTTGTAAACCATTGCTTTACTAATAAGCAGAATACTAAGTTTGTAAGTTATTGCTTAACCCTAAGCAGAAAAAACATCAACTCGTTACATGTAGCTATTGCTTTACGAAAACGCAGAATACATTATTTTGTTAATTATTGCTTTACTCTCAAGCCGAATAAAGCTGTCCTTTGGTTACTGCCTAACTTCTCGCCAGAATACATCAACTTGTTACCTCTAGATATTGCCTTGCTAAGAAACAGAATAGATCAGTTTGTTAGCTATTGCTTTATTCTTAAGCAGAATTAATAAACTTGCTACATGTAGCTAGTGCTTAACGGTTATGCAAAATACAATGTCATCATTTTGTTAGTTATTGCTTTGCTCATAAGCATAATACATCAGTTTGTTTGTTAATGCTTTAGTCTTAAGACGACTAAATTAGTCATTATTCACTGCATAACTTCTCAGCAGAATACATCCATGCCTAAATGTTACACTTGAGTAATGGTTATGGAAGAAGCAGAGGTACCAATGGGGTATCCGAATGTCAAAAGTCCGAAAGGGCAGAGACAAAACCAAACAACAATAAGAACGGGACAAAAACAGACAACATGTAAAACATGGAAACATAAAATAACTGAATATTAATCAACAACGCGAACTCCAGTCGAAACAAGAGTGAACTCAGGTGCTCCGGAAGAGTAAGCAGTTCCTGCTTGCTATAGCACACCCGTCGCGTTGCCAATAGCCCATTCAGCGTGTCAAATCCGGTAAAGGAAGACCAATCAACACCCTATGACAAACTAACATCTGCACTCATCTGAGAGATCGAAATCCCATATTTGTCTATAAGTGCATGATGTCTTCCGTAAAATTTCATGAGTGAAGACAGCAAACGAGGAGCAACATAACCCTGTGTGAGCATTTTTTGCGCCAGACGTGTTGCTCTGCTAAGGAAATCGATGTAAGTCCAGCACGCTTTGGAGTAACGAATCAATTGAGATACGTAAACTCCATAAGCTGGAGCGGACGGAATGTTGCTACACAAGAAGGGGAAGTTGACGATTGGAAAGTTCAAGTCATCACGTTTGTCATAGAGCCTTGTTGAAAGTCTTCCTTGAGAGTCTTAGGCTTTATAAACAAGCAGAATATATCATGTATATCAGTTTTACCCACAAGCAATATACAATATTCCCTTGGTTATTGCTCTGCACAAAAGCAGAATACATCAATTCGTTAGTCATTTCTATACAACCAAGCAAAATACACAACTAAACTTGACTGCAGCGAGCATATCAAATTCATGTCAAAAAGGATGACCCCAAGTTCTTTAGAAGAGTAAACAGTTCCAATAAATGTTACAACACATCTGACAACGCAAATTAAAATGACTTATTCATGGCCACATTTGTTTCTGGTCTAGCATTATAAAAATGAGAGAGATGTGTTTAAAACTTTTGCGACGATTATGATTATACATGTATATAAGCGGCTATGGACAAGAAATCTTACATTCTCAATTATGCACAGTTATACACAAATTTTGTTTTTAGTCAGTACTATGGTAAGAGTACGTCGAATCCTGTAAAGAAAGACAAGAAAAAAGCTCGAATCGATTTCTTGTTTTCTTTGAATACATGGTGTCTCTTGTAAGACCTCTTGTATGAAGAAAAAAAACCATCGAAAAATATTAACCCGTTGAGATAATTTAATGTACTCCATACTAAATTACAGATAAAAACAAGACATATGTGAGCCAATGCTCACTAGGGATATTTCCGCTTTCACAACCACTACTTATAGTATGCAATGTGTTAGATTTATAGTTTACAATAAACAGGAAATAAATGTATGATGGATACAAAATGTTAACCACAATACATCATGTCTATATTAAGCTTGTTACCAAATATCAGCAACCTAAGAGTAACAGTTAAAAGTGAATGAAAAGTATGACAGAACTTTTCGATTTAGAGAAAGAAGTTGTCCGAATGATCCAAAATCCAAAAACGTATCCCACAATATATTATATCCACAGCATGCTTGTAACTAGATATCAGCAATTTAGGAAAAATAGCTGCCAAGTTGTCAGCAAATTTTAGAAGCAGGACGGAATTAAAGTGCGACGGAACAAAAAATAAATATTTCGTTAACAGGAAGAAGTAGATGTCCGATAGATATACAAAAAGGATTCCACAATACATCATGTGAATATCAAGGTTGTTACCAAATATCAGCAATCAAGGATTGATAGGTATAAGCAAATGAAAAGCTGGATGGAAGTAAAGTGTGACGGAAAATTATGAAGTTTTTGGTAATTAAAAAAGGAAGTAGTTGTTCGATATCCTACTATGCATCATGTCTATATAAAGCTTTTCACTAAATGTAAACAAGCTATGACTAATAGAGTAAGCAAAAGGGTGTCGAAACTACGGAACTACAGACGGACACAGATTAAACAGTGTACTATACCCCCTCATTTTCGTAGCGGACGGGTATTATTTTATTCGGTTATTGACCTTTCGAATCCTGTTTGTTGTTTTGAAATTATTTTTTTATTTTCTAAATTTATTGACCACATTTTAAGCCCGCGGCTTATTAAGTGCGTGCAGAATTTTATCACACCTTATGTCATTCCTTGCAAAGTTGTAAAAACGTTAGGAGGTTTTTCGAAAATCATCAAAATGGCGAAACATCCCAGATATGAAAAAATAGGGAGCCCCTTGGCCAACGTCCAATGGGAAGGAACCGAAGAAGACACTTCAATATACCAGAAGTTCCACCACCAGCTGTTCAAGCATTCCCTTGAGTTCCTCAACCAGTGCATTCATCCACACCTGTCCTAGCACCCTTTAAATCTCCCCATCCGGTACCAGTGCTCTGATCCAAGAAGCGATCCAGACAGCTCCCCAGTTATTAAACAATGGTGAGGTTATAATAATTCCTGCAAATTCGACGTTGACGTGTTCGTCCCTCAAAAAATTTATAATCTAACTTTGAGTTTAGACATGTAGATTTGTCACTCTTTATCATGTTTAATTTTAATTTTAAATAATTATTAACAAACCTAGAAACTCATTTTCTGCACCAAGATTTAATCTCCAAGGTCCTCCTATAAGCCCCATTTACATGCACAAATTATACACACGTAAGTAAATATACACATGTGCAAATTTACACACGTATGTATAAGCAAATTTGCTAAGCATTTACATGAGTTTTACGCTCTGTGTGTATTTTTATAAATTAATTCAAAAGAGTTGGCTGGACCAATATGAACTAAACGTATACCGGTATGTAATCTCATTACTGTCATATACCCCTAGCTTTGCTTATGAAACCCTGTCATAAATTTATGGTCTTCAAAATTTACAGTCCCTTTATTTCCCACACCACCCCGTTTTCTCTCTCAGTGAGTGTAGGTTCAACCAGAATTCAGTATTGTATTTTCGACAGATAAGGGTTGCTTATTTGAAACTGGGTAAGGGTTTGGCTTTATCCTACAGAGGCGAAATGTTCATAGTAGTATGACCTTATTTCAGGTAAGGGTTCTTCATTGTCAGTCACCATGGCATAGGTGGTGGTATGGGTTCCAGATTGTGTGAATTTTTTAGGGAAGGCTTTCGTCACGTTCTGGGTGCATTAGCCTTATTTATAATGGTGCATTGAGGTATATACTGGCCTGTTTTGTGAGTTGGTTTGATTTCCTTCTGGTTTGTGGTTGTACATTACCCCTTTTTGCATGACATGCATGGGTCTGTGTTATGGTTGCTGTGTTTTGGGTGGGTCACACAATTCATTTTGTTGTTTCAATTAGTTTTTGTCCTGATTATGACTGGAATATTGTTGACTGGACATAAAACAAACAACAAACAAACCAACAAGCCTATAAAGACCAATGCAGCAATACAACAACTTTCTGTTCTTTATGGTGTCAAAAGATTAAAAGTGAAAGTCACTTTGATGCAACTAAGACCATGCTCTGCATGGTTATCCCGAGACTTTCTCAACATACAATTTCGAATTATATAGACCAGAATATAAAATTTAGCTTTCCGTCCGTCCGTCCTCTAAAATCCAAATCGTAGTTTTCGACTTAAGAAATTAGGAAGAAGCCTGTAGCTATTGGGTAAAAAGCTAGGTCAAACGCCAAGGTCACAAGTTATGAAACACTTAGAAAAAGTAGTATTATTGGTTCCAAAGCATAATTTTACTCAGATATACGCATAGTTAAGCTTATGGTGTATGAAATATGCCAATAGTGTTAGAGGAATTAGAAAAATTTAAGCTCCCAAGTTTAGAAAAAAAATTATATTGTAGAATGGTATTGGTTTCCCATGCATAACTTCCAAACGCCTTGGTATAATTTCATAAAAATTACACGTCGTAGAGCTTATGATGCACGAAAGATGCATCTGGATTCTATTGTACATAGCTTTAAGGTCAAAGTCACAAGGTCCACAGGAAGGAAAAAAATCGAGCTATGCATTTGTTAGAATTGCGTTTACATGCACAAAATTTAATTTAAAAGCATATGTAAATTTACACGTAAAGATTTACATCTGGTCCTGAGGTGATGTAAATTTACACTATGTGCAAATTTACATACGCATGTATTTGCATTTACATGCAGTATTTACACACATGTGTAAAATTACATACCTATGTAAAAATGCATACGTATGTAAAACTGTGCATGTAAATGGGGCTTATGTCAAATAGATTTAATTTGCTTTTTATGCAATTTTAATTTTGTAAATACTCTTTTATGATTAAATCTGTTTCAGTTTGCAGATCATTATGATATCTAGTCAATGGGATTTTCTCCAATTAAGGTGTGTGTTCTTGAAAGGATGTTTGAAAAATACCCATCGTCCAATGGGAAGGAATCGAAGAGGAAGACAGTTCAATATAAAAGAGGATCCATCCGATGTTGAACGCATTAATTACCGTTAGGATTTCAAACATGGATTTCAAGTTTTTAAAGTTAAGATTGAGGGACCAAGGGTCTTGCAGCATTATGTTCTAACCGGGATTAAGGATATGTCTGAAGTTGAAATTGATATGGGCAGGAGTGCAGGCCCGTTTTATGACCGTCTTGTATCAAATTTACGGGTATCACCTATAGGTTTAGTTCCCAGAAAGACTGGGTGTGTCCGGGCAAGGGGTCTACTTTTGGCATATCTTAAGTGGCCTAGTTCACGGGAGAATTCTGAAATCCTAAAAGATATTACTTATTAAGATTTAATCCCCCTAGTCCTTCCATTAAATTTATGGTATAGCTCGTGGAATGGAAAACAAGTTTTTTTTAATTTATATATAACACGACAGTAGTTGCGGTTTTTGTCACCAATTGGCTTGTTCATGACGACGTAAATTTTCATTGTTGTGTTTGCACACTTCACTCTACGCTACAATCGAAAGTCCATAGTTAAATCGGACGGGTTGTAATTGGCGCAGCTGTTTATTTGTAGGTATATACAACACATGTTCGTTGAAAAACTTGGGTTCATTTTCTTTCTAGACGGGTACGTGACTTCCGTCCAAATCCATGCTACACATTATGTTAAAGTACATCAGTTATCAACGACGGGTTTCTATATGTGAATTTAAAAACAAATCAAGCAATCATCATGGTTAGAGGGAAAAGTGTTTTAACAAATTCACAGTACCCTGTTTGTTTTTCCAGGCATCTACACCCAGAGCGGTGGGTTAAATGCGGTATCCTATCGTTTCTAAACAATACTGAATTTATTTAGCTGAATATGAATCAGTGCAGAAGCCTTAAGTGCCCGACTTAACTAAATCTTAAGCTTCACATTGGCGGTCAAGGCTCGATTAGATGTGCACCGTGTAGGGAAAAATGTTAAAGAACCTTGCTGCAGTTATCAAAAAGAGTAGGACCCGTGGAATCCCCATGCAGGAGGCTAAATTGCCCGTCCTCACCCATCACTCCTTTTACCAGTGGCAGTTAAAAACTCTCCGTCTCCAAATGACTTTGTGTTTCCATTTCCCCCACTTGTCATCATTTAATGTTCCTTTAATCATCCCTTTCATGTGTAAGATTTTTTATTGTCCTCAATTTATATATAGATTTCTATCAGACAAATTGAATCAGTATATTTTGTCCATGGACATAACTTGTCTACTTGATACAATTGACATCAAAATTACAGACAATAAATTTTTGCTACGCCCGACATGCACTTCGTATATTCAAGACTCATCAGAGGCGCTCTACCTAAAATATTGAAAATGCCAAACACTATGAAGAGCATAGAACAGTAAAACTAAAAATACCAAACTGGGGAACCAAATTATTACTAAGATGATCAACCTATGTCTGGGGTAGGCAGAACCTTAAGATTTAGACAATTTTAAGATTTGAATGGAAAATGTTGATTTGTTCTCCAACACAAAAGTGTTGGTGCTGAAGCGGGCTAAACTCGGTGAATTAAAACTCCACCACCAGTGCTAACCTTTACGGGTTATCGAAATAGAAATGACAGCAAAATTCCAGACAATAAATTTTGCTACGCCCGGCGCGCAATGATACTCATAGCTATGAAAATTTGTCCTCTATGGTGATTTGTAAGAATACAATTGCAATTGCAAATCCTTTATATGCAACTAATACATTTTAGTATATCTCCTCTTTTTTTTGGCTTTCTTCTTGGTGGAGGTGTAGTCATTGTTATGTCACTTTTTAGGACACGAATGTCATCATCTCGAGCTGGCGGAAAAAAACTTTAAGACGTATCGAAAAGGTCAAACAAATTAGGGTTGATCGGGCAGATATCAGGTTTTGGAGTCATAATAAAGGTTAATTGTGCTGGTGGCGGGTATATGACTTTTGATGATTATCGCTTTTGATTTTGAAGCACATTATGTACATGTATTTCAACTTCCAACAGACTTTTCTAGTTCCTGTCTATCATTTCTACATTTGTTATTGTTTATATCTCTTGGCTACTCATATGGATTCTAATCACTTTCATTCCATATATTTAAAGACTTCTGATTATATGGTCCAGTTAGTTTTCAGGTCTCTTTATCATGCAGCAAATGCTTTTCATTTACCACAACTCTTGACAATCACATATGGTCTCTTAACCGTAACTGTTCTTTAGTTCCAAAACCATGTTTGCGTCTAAAAGTCTTGAGCAATACCTTCTGATTAACTTGAAAAATGTTCTTGTCAACATTTTGTCTATTGTCAAAATAATGTTTCTCTTAAACTTAAATCAGGATGGATATAGATAGTCAAAATAAATTTTATTCTGAAATTCTAGAAATGTCAAGACAAAATGCCTCAACAAATAAGGCATCATTTACAAAAAAAAGTATAGAGACTTTAATTGACAGTGTTAAAGAAGCTAATTAGAAGCAATGCCAAGTGGGAAACAGAGAACATTGCTAAAGCAGTTTGAAATAGTGAAAAGAGTGAAATTAAAAGTTGTCAGTAGAAACTAGATGAAAGGTTACCAAATGCCACTCTTAAAGTTTCTGTTGTTCTGAAGTATGAATGTAGCGTGTGATTGGTTGTGAGTAAATTATCAGTGAGTAGAGGGCAAGGACTCGTGTGGTCTTCATTGTAATTGTCAAACCAAGATGCAAATGTCAAAAGATGAAAGTGTTCTGCAATTCAAGATGTCATATTTCAGATAAACATGCAGCAATCAGTAACTAGATTTATACTATTCAAATATTAAAAATTGTGCAAGTAATATGCAAGTAAAAAGGTCATTTGATGAACATTTAAAACAAAAAGTAACTTAAATCATCTTTAATATGTAAATTCTATTTAAGCCTTAATGAATAGTAAATAAAAAAAAAAATTTGGGGGTCATTTTCCTCTTTTTTTTGCTCTATTGAAATTTTGTACAAGTTAAACACGATTTCCAGCCTTATTTTGTACAAGTTATAATGTGTACAGGCAAAAATTGTACAAGTTATAACTTGTATTTTTGGGTCGTACAAGTTATGACATGTACAAATATTTTGTACAGGTTATAACTTGTACAAAATTACAACTTGTACACAACATATATAAACTCAAATTATTAAGGTTTTATAATCTTTTTAGTCTTTGAACACTTCGTGCCTACATGCAAGTTTCATTTTCAGAAAACAATCAATTTCAAAAGATGAGGATTGAATTAGATTTGGAATTAAAAATTATTAAAGTGAGTTACATATCAACAATCATATCATAAAATAGTAAAAATTAAAAATTAAGTAATTATTTTAATTAAACTTGACATAAAATTATCCTATTTCGGTGTTCATAGTTTATACATTAAGTCAGTTTTTTCACTGTTAAATTGTCTCCAATCTCTCTTTTTTTTGGAAATTAAAAATTATCTCCCTTGAAATTAAATAATTTAGGAAAATGAAACTTTTTTTGTTTCAATTTTGAATTAAAAAATTAAATCTGTGAAACTCATAATTATGTTATCCAGAATTGAAATGATTAACTTTTAAGTAATACTTTTTTTAAAATATTATAATTATAGATACCCAAGATATAAACCTTGGATATTTTGTTTCTATTGAACCAATAAACAAAAGCACAACTTCAACTTCAAATAGTCTTGCAAATTCCCACCAGTACCTCCCCGTGGTGCAAGACGGGCACCGTTCCAGCGACAACAAAGAATCAATATTTGTACTCATCTGAGAGATAGAAACTCCATATTTGCCTATGAGCATTTAATTAACTTAAAAAAATGCCATTATTCTCAGCTTATAGTGAGATATGTATTTTAAGAATAATACATACAATAAAATTGTAAAGTGTCAAAAGCATGGCTTGCAATCAATTATAAAAATGTCTTATATTACTGGAAAGCAATAGATTAAATGGTGGTATAATTTACCAATTACTTAAGCTATAAACATTGAAACGGAAGATTGGACACATTGAATAATGACCAACGTTTGTTACCAGTGGCTGTTACTCCATCTTGTCCAATAAGGAAGTAGTTGTTTCGATAAGTAATGTCTATTGGAACTAGGTTACAAGGAAATAGAGCTCACACGATTTCTAAGAAAAATTCTTCCTTCGTTATAAAATTTTAATTATCAGCTACTGGTGAAAAACTTTAAAACTTTCTGTTACACGAAATGGTAAGAGATTGTTTCGATTGGTGTTTGGAGATAATCACCTCAATATCCCTACTGTGTCTAACAACCTCAATACCCCTTCTGTGTCTCACAACCTCAATATCCCTACTGTGTCTCACAACCTCAATATCCCTACTGTGTCTCACAACCTCAATATCCCTAGTGTGTCTCACAACCTCAATATCCCTACTTTGTCTCACAACCTCAATATCCCTAGTGTGTCTCACAACCTCAATATCCTTACTGTTTCTCACAACCTTTATATTCCTACTGTGTCTCACAACCTCAATATCCCTTCTGTGTCTCACAACCTCAATCACAACCTCAATATCCCTACTGTGTCTCGCAACCTCAATATCCCCACTGTGTCTCACAACTTAAATATCCCTAGTGTGTCTCACAACCTCAATATCCTTACTGTTTCTCACAACCTCAATATTCCTACTGTGTCTCACAACCTCAATATCCCTACTGTTTCTCACAACCTCAATATTCCTACTGTGTCTCACAACCTCAATATCCCTTCTGTGTCTCACAACCTCAATATCCCTACGGTGTCTCACAACCTCAATATCCTTACTGTTTCTCACAACCTTTATATTCCTACTGTGTCTCACAACCTCAATATCCCTTCTGTGTCTCACAACCTCAATCACAACCTCAATATCCCTACTGTGTCTCGCAACTTCAATATCCTCACTGTGTCTCACAACTTAAATATCGCTACTGTGTCTCACAACCTCAATATTTCTACTGTGTCTCACAACCTCAATATCCCTACTGTGTCTCACAACCTCAATATCCTTACTGTTTCTCACAACCTCAATATTCCTACTGTGTCTCACAACCTCAATATCCCTTCTGTGTCTCACAACCTCAATATCCCTACGGTGTCTCACAACCTCAATATCCCAACTGTGTCTCACAACCTCAATATCCCTTCTGTGTCTCACAACCTCAATATCCCTACTGTGTCTCACAACCTCAATATTCCTACTGTGTCTCACAACCTCAATATCCCAACTGTGTCTCACAACCTCAATATCCCTTCTGTGTCTCACAACCTCAATATCCCTACTGTGTCTCACAACCTCAATATCCCAACTTTGTCTCACAACCTCAATATTCCTACTGTGTCTCACAACCTCAATATCCCTACTGTGTCTTACAACCTCAATATCCCAACTGTGTCTCACAACCTCAATATCCCTACTGTGTCTCACAACCTGAATATCCCTACTGTGTCTCACAACTTCAATATTCCTACTGTGTGTCGCAACCTAAATATCCCTACTGTGTCTCACAACCTCAATATCCCTATTGTGTCTCACAACCTCAATATTCCTACTGTGTCTCACAACCTCAATATCCCTACTGTGTCTCACAACCTCAATATCCCTTCTGTGTCTCACAACCTCAATATTCCTACTGTGTCTCACAACCTCAATATCCCAACTGTGTCTTTCAACCTCAATATTCCTACTGTGTCTCACAACCTCAATATCCCTACTGTGTCTCACAACCTCAATATCCCAACTGTGTCTCACAACCTCAATATCCCTACTGTGTCTCACAACCTAAATATCCCTACTGTGTCTCACAACTTCAATATTCCTACTGTGTGTCGCAACCTAAATATCCCTACTGTGTCTCACAACCTCAATATCCCTATTGTGTCTTACAACCTCAATATCCATACTGTGTCTCACAATCGTGTTGTGTTTTGTGTTACTAAGATTGCAATGGAAGAGAGATTTTTGGTGTAAAAAAAACCTGGTTTAACCTACCATTTTTTTAAATGCCTGAACAAAGCCAGGACTATTGCAATCTTCAATTTCTACGGTATGTCTTCCTTGTTTTGCATTTTTCTTGGACGTTTGAGATTAATCCTATAAATTTGGCAGTTTTGTTATTACATTGTACCTTTATTAGCAAATTAAGATCTTGTTTCATAAAGTGTGACTGAGAGAAAGAGAAAGAGAGAGAGAGGAAGAGGGTTAAAAGGAGAATTTTTGAACAGCCTTGCAATTTGAAACTCCCACTATCTAATTACTTTTTAGCCTGATTCAATTCTATCTTATGCGTAATGGATATAAAGACAATAAATAATATAATTTCCTAAATTTTGTTTCAACTTCAGCACGGCTTCGAAAACTTTTTGATATGGCGAAAGTGTTACCGACTTACAATGACTTAAATTCATTAGGAATAATAAAACTGTACGATGAATAACGCCGGAAGAAAAGTACATTATTAAAACTGTTTTGTTGCTATAAAAATTCAATATGTAAAATTCACATTTAAGCAAACTGTATGACATTACAAGTATATACATCCAATTTGATTTCATAGTCAAAATACTTCCCTGAATTCAGCATTTCATTACGTTTGAGTCTATTTACCAATTTGATTTGTCTGCCTTAGGTCAGAAAAGATTAAGTTTTGTTTTGAATTTGATGACGAGAGACGCCATGATTTCCTTCAGGGACTGCTACTTTAAGTTCTGTCTCCTAGTTAACTAGATTCTACATCTCAATCATTCAAAATTTGATTTTGAAAAAGGCAATTGTTTTACATTATTTAAAACAAATGAAGTTGATAGACGGTATTTGGCATTTTGTTGTAGTACGGAAAAGACAAATGATTGATTGCACTGTTTTGCTATTTCGATCAAATACAAGGTGTTTATACATGGATAAACTTGAATGTTCCAAATGTCACTTATATTACGATGTATTAATTGTTGTGAACCTGGCCAGACATTCCTGGGTTGAATCCGTCAGTTATTAATACTTAGAGTCAGTCCACGGACAAAACCAATGAATAAAAGTTTTCTTAGAATGTCAAGTTCTGTATTTTGAAATGTTCACACAAAGAAAGACTCATATAGTCCTCTAGCAAAAGGAAGTGTTTCATGCCCTAGCAACACTAAATATTTCATACAAGGACGATGAACATGAAAGGGTAATAACACGAACGGCTATGGAAGCTTTTATTCATCTTATTTGAATGATTTAATATAGTCCATTTGTCTATAGCTTTGTCGCCATTATATCATGAACTGTACCAAACTGACCAAGGCAAACAATAATCTACCAAACTTGATGATATATGACATTCAAACACTTTATATTTGCAAACAGGATTTGTTACTACTTGACAGGGATAACTTGGTTGTACTGGTGATCATTTTAGTTTGCCGAGTGCAACTCTCAACGATATTGCGGCTTTGCATATCAAACAGACATAGATGATTTGTTTTACTTTAAACTAAAGTTTGACCAGCCTTGCGATTCTTTAGAAAATCATGTACGATGTCACGACTGCAGTGGTGTTTCCTTCTTTGGTGATCAATGTTTTTTTCTTTATTTTTGATAAAAGCATAGGTACCAATGGGGTACCCGAATGTCAAAGTCCGAAAGGGCAGAGACAAAACCAGTATACACAAATAAGGACAAGACGAAAAAAAAGACATTATAAAAAACACGGAAACACAAAAAAATACTGATTATCAGCGCGAAGTCTAGTCGTAATGAGAGTGAACTCAGGTGCTCCGGAAGAGTAAGCGGTTCCTGCCTGCTATAGCCAGCCATTCGCGCTGCCATTTTCAAATTCAGTGTGTGTGAAATCCGGTTAAGGAAGACAAAACGAAACCCTATGACAAACCAACATCTGCACTCATATGAAAGATAAAAATCCTATATTTTTCTATGATGAAGAAGAAGAACTCTTTATTATCCAATAAGGGACCCATTATGGGCATGATACACAATACAATGACATTAACATGACAAATAAATTTAAATTACATATATTTATGGTATCCATAGTCGTACAATATCAAAATAATATAACCAATGGACAGCTGGTAAAATGCTCTTTACCTCAAATAATACTAAATGTCCATGTATGGACAACCACCTTATAATAAGGAATTGCCCGGGGCTTGCCACAGATGCAACACGTAATGACTGGATTTTTATATTAAAATTGCCGAAACAGTGAATTAGTTATAATGTGTCTGTTATTATTTGCAGTATAGTTTAATTTCCATCACAGCCTACTCCGTGTCATAAGCAAATAGAAAAGTTAAAGTTAAAGTTTTTAGATGCCAAAAACACCAAGGGACGGTGCATAAAGACTGCAATGGGAATTGTAAATATAATGATGAATTGATCTTGACTTGTGACCATCACAGTCTTCCTCGTGGCTTATATAGATAGAGAAGTCAAAGAGTTCTCTAAATGCAAAAAAACACCAAGGGATGGTGCTTTAAGACTATGATGGAGTGTAAAGCCAATGTATTCACCATACATTTAATAATAAATGAATGAACAGAGATTATATTCCACAAGCATCAATGAGGTCACTGAGACTTGATAAAATTAAAGTATTTTCACAATTTAGCAACCAGTACAGTTTAGCATTTATAGAAAGGTCTTTAAAGTGTTGACAATTTGAGTAAATTCCTTGAAATAAAACCTTTCTGTGTTTTGACCCTTTATCAGAAGTGCAATCAAATAGAAAATGTTTTTCATCGTCAATCTCGTCAGATTTACACCTGAGGCAAGACCGGTTTTGTCGGAGAGTACCCAGATATCTAACTCTTTCAATTTGTAGTCTATTGGTTGATATTCGTAGTTTTGTTATATTTCTCATATATGTTCAAACTTTAAAAGCATCAAACAGTTTTCTAGACCAAATAGTGAGTGACGAAAACAACAAAAAGCAACATAACCCTGTGTTAACAATTTTTGTGTCAAACGTGATGATCTGCCTAGGAAATCGATGTAATTCCCGCACAAGAGTAACGAATCAATTGTGATACGTAAACTTCATAAGCTTGAGCGGACAGATGTTGCTACACAAGAAGGGAAAGGGGACAATTGGAAAGTTGAAGTTATCACGTTTGTCATAGAGCTTTGTTGAAAACTTTCCTTGAGAGTCTATTTTAAGATGAAGATTTAACTATGAAGCGGACTTCCTAGAATCCATTGTGTCCTTTATCTTAAGTTCCTGAGGATATATGAGATGTAGAAAGTCATCAAATCGAGAATTGTTCATAGAAAGGACATCATCAATATAATGGAAAGTGAGGTTAAAAGAGAGATCCAGTCTACGATCTTCTTTGTCTGGAATAGATTGTAAGAAGTCTGCTTCATATGAATGAAGAAACAAATCAGCAAGCAAAGTTGTCACAAATCCTAGTTAATATTTCACGAGTTCTAACGATTGCACACGAGCTAGAAAGACCTGTTTACGAGTAACAGAGACTGATTTACGAATCTTCGCGATCGATTACGAGTTGAAAACTCGTAAGATCTCGTAAGGAAATCTTGTATATGTGAAGGGGGTATAAGACTTTTACGAGTTGAAAAAAAAAACCAATAATGTCATAATTTAACTCGTTAACACATCGTAAATAACTCGTGAAGAACTCGTAGAGATCGTAAATGACTTGCCTTTACTCGTAACTAACTCGGGAAGACCTTGCAAAGGAATTATGTTACGAGTGGTTTGCGAATAGTTACGATATCATTTCCTATATCGCAATTCACTCGTAAAGACGTCGGAAAGGCACCGTAACATGTTCGTAAACACTTCGAAAATAAAATTCGTATCGTTTCTGGACGGGAGTGCGAAAAATTTCCGCACAACTGACGAAATCGTGATAACTCAGAATTGATCGTAAAAGGTTGGAAGAAAATCTCGCAAGAACTCGCACACCTATAAATTTTGAAAATCGTAACAACTCGTAAGAGAATATCGTATATATGAAGGGGTTCTAACAGGGAAAGGGGAGAAGTGGGTAGGGGCAGAATATTTTTGGTTAAGTATGCGATGGACTACGTGGCGGTTCAGAAAGGAACTTGTACATGCACGGATCGTTGTTCCACTTTTGTCAGCGATTAGGGTTTCCGTATTATTACCTTTAACCCCCGCTGGCTACCCATTTCAGTCACCTAGGTACACTCTTGGTCGCTCTGAAGGAGTTCATCTGACATACAGATAGAAGCGTTATTGAGAGGAAAGTAGCTCTGAAAGTAATACTAAAAAAGCTTGCATCTAAATTCATCTAGATCTTTATGTTCTTTATTAGTAACTTTAAGCTTGTAGGAGAATAAAAAAGGTCGGTCAGAGGACAGATAGTTAACTTTATCTTGAAAACCCTCTTCTGCTTATGTGACAACGATTTGAAGCATAACGCATACATGATTCATAGTTAAACATTTTGTTAACAAAAATGTAAACTTGTAGCAAGATATAAAAAGGTTCTTTATGTATGTATGTCTATAGGGTGCAGATTGTAATACATAACTCTCCTAAAAATTCAGGTCAGACACTAAATAAGCAATAATTAAGCTATCACATGTTGTACTTGTCATTATTCTTGTACATTTAAATTGATGATCCATGTTCGGTAAGTTCGTTAATTATTATCTTTATTTAATTATCTGGCGTGCCGATTGAATAAAACTAAAATGCTGAACAAAAACATTAAAAAAATGTTCTTATACATGTACAAATGTATATGTACTAATACATGTACAATCTACATACATGTGACTTTTCAGACTTGCTAGAGTTATGACTCTTACCACGGATTCTTTTTAGTTCTTTTGATACATAGTTAGACAACCTATCAAAATTTCAACAAAGTGTTTGGACAACACAGGAAAAACATTTGTTGTTTTAAGAATCAACTGGGCAGGGCGTTCTGGTAATAAATGAAAATACCAAACACCGTATGAATATGAAGAGCATATTACAATAAATCATTAAAAAATTGTCAAATTTTATGCCATATTTTGACTGCAATCAGAACAACTGGCTTAGATTAAAAAAATATTAACATTTTTACACAACATTTATAAAGCTTTGATGTATTCTACAAAAGTGCTGATGCCTTTATGAGTGCAAATCCCACCAGCAGGACTTACTATCACAAAAAATGTATCCAATGAATAGCTAGTATATAGTTTATTACATTAAATGTTAAAACATATGCAAACAAGATTCATTGGCCTTTTGTCGTTCGATGTGTTGTCGAAATTCGTTGGTTAAAAAAAATGGCGTCATATCCTTGTTCTCCTTCTCACTTAATCATCATTTCAATCCATGTCCTATGTTCTCTGGTATAACAATGTATGTCTTTGCCTTGTTTTGACTTTTATTCTTGGATATATGAGATTGATCATCCCAGCTCGGTAGTTTTGTTGTAACTTTTATTTATCACCCCTTTTATACTGGTCTTTCTGGTAAATGTATTTACGAATTTGCGCTACTTGAGCACAAAAGAAGTAGAAAACTAATAAAAAAAATGTTCATAATGACCTACAGACATAGAACCTATCAATTACCCATTTTTTTCAACTGAATGAAATACACGTATACATGTATGAAAAATATACCTTCTGAAACTTAACTTTACACGCACAAAAAGTTATTTTTGCAGCTTTGTTATGCAATTAATTCTTCGCGTTGAAAAAGTGTTGTCCAGCATAGATATTTACTTTGGGTAAACCGTTATTCATATGCTCTTTACTACACATTTTCAGTACTGCTCTACGTACTCAGATTCGGCAATAGAAAAATGAATTGATGTCAACCCTGGTAAACTGAGTTTTTGTATATTGGCAAAACCTGTTTGGTGTTCAACAAACGTTTCTTATTTAGTATAACAGTGTTATAAAGTCATTACAAAGAGTAAATATGAAACTTTTTTATGTACTATTGAATATAAATAATCAATAGAATTTTATGACAGAAAGCAATTTTACGATAAAACGATTACCAGGTATTCTCTGAGTGATTGAATGGTCAAGTACAAATTCCTGATCCATGTTGTTGTCATCACTCAAGAAATTTTACGGACGACACCATGTGCTTGTATGCAAATACGGGATTTCTATTTCTCAGATGAGCACAGATGTTGGTTTGACATAGAGTTTTGTATTGTCATCCTTTCCGGATTTGACCAACACGTAATCGATCTTTGGCAACGTGACGGGTGTGCTATAGCAAGCAGGAACTGCTTACTCTTCCGGAGCACCTGAGTTCACTCTCGTTTCGACTTGAGTTCGCGTTGCTGAATGCGGTTTTGTTGTTATGTGTGTGTGTTTTATGTTGTTATGTGGTTTGTTTTGTTGTGATGATTTTTTGTCTGCCGGTTTTGTCTTTGTCTTCACGGTTTTATAATACTGATTACCCCTTTGGTACACCTTTGCTTCTTCCATGTAACGTGGTGACAGGTACCAGTGTTTACATTTCATAAGTTTGTCCTCTTTTTTGACACCGCACTTTTCTGCAGTTTTCTTTCAAACAGAATACCTTCTGGTTAGTTTTTTTTGGGCAGGTGAGCTTATGCCATCACTATGCGTCCATCGTCGTCCGTTAACAATACAATCTTTCAAAAATATTCTCCTCTGAAACCACTGAACCAATTTAACTGAAACTTTGCAAGGATGATTTATGACATGTTGGTTACAAATGATCCTTAATTTATATTGATCCGATAGAAAATGGCCGCCATTGTAAAAAAATGGGCGGAGGGGTGTAAACGGCAGTTTTTTGCAAATAACTCTTAAACGGTGACAGATATCAAAATTCTGGCAAAGCAAAATTAATCAGCAAGTCAAGATCTACCTAGCCTGAAAGTTTGAAGAAATTCTAACAAATCATGTGGCAGTTATTGTCCCTTTTCTTGATTTTTTCTGCGTTGTGGACTTTTTATGTCTTATATCTCAAGAACTGTATAAGATATTGAAGACATTTCAATTGCATATTGTTCAGCTAGGTAAGCTCTACAAAATTGTTTATTAGGTCGAAATTGTCAGATGACCACTTATAGGGGTATTGCCCCTTCAATGCCAAAAGTAGTGGTTTTAGCCTTATAGATTGTGAACGATAGTAGATAAGGAAAAGGTTTTGCTTGCTTAAATGTTCAGCTAGTTGAGCTTTAAAAAATTGTCAATTAGGTCGATATTGTCGGACTACCCTTTATAGGAGTTATGGCCCATTAAAACAAAAAATAGTGTTTTTTGGCTTATAGATTGAGAACGATACTAGTAGATAGAGAATAGGTTTTGCTTGTTTAAATGTTCAGCTAATTGAGATCTACAATATTGTTCATTTGGTTAAAATTGTAAGATGAACCCGATAGGGGTTATGGTCCCTTAAACACAAAAATACTGATTTAAGCCTTACAGATTGTGAATGATAAAAGATAGGGAAAAGCTAATTGAGATCTACAACATTGTCCATTAGATTGAAGCTGTGAGATGTTCCCTTATAGGGGTTATGGTCCCTTAAATGCCAAAAATAATTGTTATACATGTAGCTTCATAGTATGTGAACAATAGGAGATTGGGAAAATGTTTTGCTAGCTTGAATGTTTAGCTAATTGGGCTCTACAAAATTGTCCATTAGGTTGAAATTGTCAGATGACCCCTTAAACCCCCTAAATAGAGGTTTTGCCTAGTACAATGTGAACCATTAAGATCGGGAAAGGGTTTTGTTTGCTTAAATGTTCAGTTAATTGAACTCTACAAAATTGTCCATTAGGCCAAAATTGTAAGATGACCATAATAGAGTTACAGCCCTTAAATGCTAAAAAAATGGATTGTACGTCAAAGAGTGTGTACCATAAAAGATTGTGCCACACATTGCTTAAACGCTCAGCTTTATAGAGCTTTCGAATGGTTTCATATCATGACGGCTGTTGTCAGCTTACTACTAGTATTGTAACATTAAGTCATTGAAGCCTGGTGAGCGATTCAGGCTCCTAGAAGCCTCTTGTTAAAACTTAACAGTTTATTCAGAGGATTAACACTATACTCTTCATAAAGTGTGAATTTCATTACGTTTTAGAAATTGCGAAAATGTAAGGTTCTATGTTTTTAAACCTAGAGAGACTTACAGACAGTCTCTTGGGCACCACTAAGCACTGCTGCAACCTTTGATATTATCTACTTGCTTGGCAATGACGTATTGTCCATGAAAGTTGTTTTCCTATAACTTTTTTTTCAAGAGTTCTTTAAACTTAATGTAACTTTTTCTCTTGTGTAATAAAAAAAGAAGTTAAGATTTTTGTTTCACAGTATTTCTTATATTTCTCTAGCATTTTTTAAAGTAAATGTAACTTTTTTCTCTTGTGTAATAATAAAAAAACAAGTTAAGATTATTGTTACAAAGAATTTCTTATATTTCTCAGCATTTTTTTAAGTCTTATTATATTATAATTGTTCATTGTTATCATCGTCATCACCGTTGAAAACACTTTATACAGATCAAGGCCACCCCAAAGGTTAGTTCTTCCTCATGACTTGTATCTTTGTTTTCATCCTCAGCGGCAGTGTTACGGACATTATTCTGGATTTCTTATTAGGAATCCCACGGCGGAAACGCGTATTTTGTGACTAAGGGTCTTTGAATTCTTACAATTTCAAACTTTAAGACAAATAGTTTCCTACTATCCTTTTAAAACTGTTGAAAATAAATGATATTCATTTCATAAATGTCAGAGATAAGACAATGATTTTTATAAACTAAGCTTACAATTTCAAAATAAAAGTTTTATAATTATTGACAAAATATAAAAAAAAGCATGATCACAATTTCCATATTATCATTGGGTGTTGACTTCCTTGTTGTTGTAATAAATAGCTTTTCGACAACAGTTTGAGTAACAATTCTTATACATGTTTTGAAAATTAATTGTATAGATAACTTCCTAATAAACCATAGTGGTGCACTGAGATAAAATGTCACTTTACTCGCACATTACAAGCACAGCTGTCATTTCCGATAAAAGTTTGACTAATATTCACGTACATATAGGTTTAACTGCCTAGAAACATTTTTTTTCTGGTGACAGTCAAACTCGTTACTTCGATTGGTAATTGTTCCGACTATTTAAAAGAAGATGAGATGCACCAATTGGGTATATGAGCACCGAAAGTCCTAAAGGGTAACGACAAAACCAGTATACACGGATCGAACAAAATAGCACGAAGAAACACAAAACACAAAAAAAAAAAAATCAACCGAACAAAGATAAAAAACGCAAACTCATGTCGTAACGAGAGTATACTCTGGTGCTCCAGAAGAGTAAGCAGTTCCATCTTGCAATAGCATACCCGTCGCGCTGTCAATCTCCATGCACTTAAGTGTATCAAATTCTGGAAAGGAAGATAAAACAAAACCCTAAGACAAAACAACATCTGCACTCATATAAGAGATAGAAATCCCATGTTTGTCTATGAGCGCAGGATGTCTTCCGTAATTTTTTTTGGGACAGACAGCATCCGAGGAGCAACATAACCATGTGTTCACAATTTCCGTGTCAGACGTGACTCACTTTCATGGAAATCGGTCGATGTTATTCCCCGGGACTTGGTGTAACGAATCAATTGTGATACGTAAATTCCATAAGCTGGAGAAGACGGACTGGTGCTACACAATAAGGGAAATTAGCTATTGACGATTGGAAAGTTGAAGTCATAACGTTTGTCATAGAGTTTTGTTGAAAGTTTTCCTTGAGAGTCTATTTCGAAAGGGATGTAGAACTCCATTTTTGTTCATATTGTCCCCAGGCCAGGTATAGAATAACTCGCGCCCCATACGACGCATAACTAATTACTATTGTTGAGGTCACATTTACGTCTAATGGTCTAACGATCAGTCCTGGAATCCGCAAGATGCAGGATCACCCCATTCAACAATCTTGTGTTCAGTCGCTCTTTTGTTTTAGACTCGAACGCGGGCTTTCATTCACCAACAGACTCCGCCATGTAAAGGATATATTTTTGTCCAGCAAGGGTTTTATGTAAAGGATATATTTTTGTCCAGCAAGGGTTTTATGTAAAGGATATTTTTTTTGTCCAGCAAGGGTTTTATTCAATGCTTGAAAAATATGTTTTTTTCTTTTGCATGTTTTCGGTTATCGTAAAACCAATAGGTGTTACATTGTAACACGATTATCTTAGTTCCTAAAACTTAAATTTGCATTCACCCTTTAAGGCAAAATGTTTTTAACACATGTTTGTTGAACTTATATTGATATTACTATGCCAAATTATTGAAAACATGGTTATTTCATCTTCTATACATTTAGTATGTTTAAAAGAAAACGCGGGGTGTTGTCATATAATATAAAATGATTCATGCAAATGTGCGTTAATTATATTTGATGAATAGTGTTAATTTCATCTTTTATTTTTTCAATGTTATTTTAATCCTAATTTAATCACCATTCTTTGGATTCGATATGCAACAATGATAATTTTTTCAACAGCAAGAAAAAATCTTTTCATCATTGGATGCAAGAATGCAATTCATAAATTGTATCAATTTTACGGCATTTGTGCAGCTATTTATCAAAATATACAATCTGTAAAGTTAATATTGACTTGTATCGAAAATAATCGCATGTTCTAGAAAATTATATGGCTTCTGAATCCAGTGTTGTATGGTTGATATTGCTATTTGAGAGAAATAAATAGATTCTTATTACAATGTTACTGGAAATTAAATTATTCCATGATAAAAATTGAAAGGTTAAGCATTGTTTCTAAAACACCAGTCTTAATTTAAAAAAATGATTGCTTTTTCATGCTAACAATATGTTTAAATTAGATAAACAATATTCAGCCAATTATGCTGGTTTTTTTTAATTCTTAAAATAATGAAAATCATGAAAAAGCAATCTGAACAACCTGTACGCGAAAGGCATCTTAGTGGCCGGTCGATTTGTGAGTACACCACATAAACAAATTGTTCGTTCCTATCCTCTTTAAATTTACTATTTCCATCGGCCTTCGAATTTCCCATCCCCATCAGGATTTTTCTCACCATTCCATGTTCATTTCATCAGCCATTTTCATGCTGATCACCCTAATACATTTCAAAAACCGTATAAAAGTTGTTAGTGATACGCACTAATACTGCATGAAATAGAGCTTAGCCTAGCTATTTACGTCGAAAACAAAGGACAGTTTTTACTTTGATATTACGTAACTTCCAAGTATAATAATGATCAAAAAAGCTTACTTTGCCATCCAGAGGATCTATATACATGATATATATTCGCTTTCCGGTAAAAGTACATTTGAATAGATAATTTGCAAAATTATTTTATATACAATATGAACGTTTTGAAATTCTAAACACATAAATAAAAATCAGTGAAAATTTCAAAAGGATAATTATATAAACACAATCTGTTGTTGACATAAATGAATTTGAAATAACAAGGAATATAAAAGAAAATCCACAGTTTGTACCAACGTTGGTTCAAAGAGGTACCAATGGGGCATACGAATGTCGAAGTCAGAAAGGGCAGAGACAAAAACAATAAACACGACAAGGACAAGACGAAACAACAGACAACATATAAAACACGGAAACACAAAAACTTCAGAATATCAATTAACAACGCGAACTCTAGTTGTAATGAGATTGAACTCAGGTGTTTCGGAAGATTACATGCAAGCAGTAATCCTGTCTGCTATAGCACACCTGTCGTGCTGCAATTTCAAATACAGTGTGTCAAATCCGGTTAAGGAAGAAAAAATCCCATATTTTTTTGGGTTTTACTGTTCTATGCTCTTCATATTCATATAGTGTTTGGCATTTCAAATATTTTTGATAGAGCGCCTCTGATGAGTCTTGAATAGACGAAACGCGCGTCAGGCGTAGCAAAATTTATTGTTTGGAAATTTGTTGTCATTTGTATTTCTATGAGTGCATGATGTCTACCGTAAAATATCTTGAGCGATGACAGCAACCGAGGAGCAACGTAACCTCGTGATAACAATGTTTGGGTCAAACGTGACGCTCTGCCGAGGAAATTGGTGTAATTACCTCAAGCTCTTAAGTAACGAATCACTTGTGATATGTTAACTCAATAAGCTGGAGCGGATGGAATGTTGCCACACAAGAAGGGAAAGTTGACAATTGGAATGTTGCAGTCAATACATTTGTCATAGAGTTTTGTTTAAAGTTTGCCTTGAGAGTCTATTTCGAGAGGAATATCTAGATATGAATATGAAGCAGACTTCTTGTGCCTTTTATCTCGAATTCCTGAGGATATATGAGATGTAGAAAATCACCAAATCGAGAATAGTTCAGTTAAAGGACATCATCAATATAACAAAAAGTGAGGTTAAAAGAGATAATCAGTCTACGATCCTTTTAGAAAAGATTGTAAGAAGTCCTCCTCATATGAATGAAGAAACAAATTAGCAAGCAAAAGTGCACAATTAGTGCCCGTTGGAATCCCTTTTGAACAAATATGTTGTCGATAAAAAATTGAGCATGTCTATCATTTATTCTTGCGTATATTTCTTCTTGTTCTTAGACTCATTGATGACAAAGTAAGTCTTAGTGTAATCGACTACCATATATTTGTACCATGTGTTTTCCATTCTTTTTGGATATAACTGCGTTTAATCAGTTGTGTCAATCGTGATTTCAGTTGTTTCGGAAGACATCATGCACTTATAGACAAATATGGGATTTTGATCTCTAAGATGAGTGCAGATGTTGGTTTGTCATAGGGTTTTGTTTTGTCTTCCTTTACCGGATTTGACACACTGAATGGACTATTGGCAACGCGACGGGTGTGCTATAGCAACTGCTTTCTCTTCCGGAGCACCTGAGTTCACTCTTGTTTCGACTGGAATTCGCGTTGTTGATTGATATTCAGTTATTTTGTGTTTCCATGTTTTACATGTTGTCTGTTTTTGTCCCGTTCTTGTCAGTGTTTACTGGTTTTGTCTCTGCCCTTTCGGACTTTTGACATTAGGATACCCCATTGGTACCTCTGCTTGTTTCATGTGGAATAGAAGTGTAGAGTGTGGAGAAATCGAAAGTTTTGATGCTGTTTTAAGAGGAAACTAATTTAGAGTTAAGAATATCCATTAGTTCTTTCTAATTCTCAGGATTGACATTTTATTGACACAAATTTCTAGAGTAACAAGGATCGTAATATTTCTGGAGGCCGGATTCTATTGCCATAAGTATTGAATTCAACAGAACTGAAAGAGGTTTAGTGGTACATTTTTATGACCCTGCAATGAAGCGCTGTTGTATGGATTTTTATGTAATTTGAAATGTTAGCACCGACGGAAAGACCGAAGGACGAAATAACAGATTTGTGATTGTCAATAATTTCCTCCTTAGACGGTGTTGCTAATATTTGTATACCAACTGATGGAAGACTGATTCGTTCAAATTTCTGTATTGTTAATAATGAACACATTCTCATGAAATTTGACACACATCTTCAATGTTTGTTATAGAATGATTTTACCGAGTTAAAATAAAATCATTTTTGAAATTAACATTGAAATTCTTATTTAAATCAAAAATGTCCTTTTGTGCATTTGTAAATTTTAAAATGCCATTTCTTCATGAATAAAACTGATATCTGAAAAAAATCTTTCAATAATGTGTAATTCTTATTATTTTCATGCGAATTTAAAAAAAGAAATGCCACACAAAATAAGAAATTAGTATGTTCTGCAAGTCCATTCTTATCGTAAGCGAGTATACGAAACTGTATATATGCATTACAAGAACAAAATACTTTTGTTAGAACGCGTATCATTCGTACAAAAGCGAAGAGTTGAAATGTTTGATATTTTTGATCATTTTAAAATAACACAGAAGTATAAATATCGATTTCCTGTTTTATTCATCAGCGGGACAATTTTTAAACTTAAACACTATATTGGCCTACATTTGTATTTTGGCTGAAAACAAGAAATATTCATCGGTAGAATTCGCTTAGGTGTTTTAGTTAATTAGTTACCAGATTGCATGAGTGTCGGGATCATACTATTTCAGATATACTCCGGGGATATACTTTTGTTATCATTTGTTGTTTTTTGTCAATTTATTGTTTGTAGCCTTTGGCTCTTCATTGGGCGTAACTTGTGCTATTAAATTTGATTTGACTATATATATTTCTGTTGTATACCATTAGTATACATGTACATTAAGTCAATCGAATATTCCCTTTTCCACTAAATTTCTTATGTAACTTCCAAGTACCCGGTACCATGTATATCTGGTCTAAGGTTCAACTAAACTACGATCACGTAGAATATATTATAACGAGGCACGTGTACAGATAATTGATCATAGCAATTTGTCTAAATATCCTGCAGAGCTTTTATATGATCAAAAATACTTATAAAGATTCATTCGACAAAAGATATTAGTTCTTACGCTCAAATACAGTCCTCATAATTAAAGAAACCCCATACGTTTGAATTATTTTAAGAAGCTGTTATTTATTTTACTTCCGCCTCTTTCTTCAATAAAGACTCTTCAAATTAAAATGTGGTATTTTCTAATAACCATTAAAAAGCAATCAAACAAGTAATACATTTTCTATGAAAATTGAATCAAATAACATTGAATCTCAAGCATTCGATGCCTTGCAATAAAGCGGTAAAATAAACTGAAATGTGTATTGCAATTTATGAACATTCCAAATTAGAATTGCAGAAAAAAAAATTAATTAAAGGTTACAAAAATGTGGACATACTTGATGCAAACGATTTACGAATTTGCTGTTTGAGATTTTAATTGAAAATCTTCGAAAATGACACCCAATGAAATGATTCTTAAAGCTACAGACGAGGAATTGCGTGTGAGGAGGGAACATGAAGAAGTAATCGTGGGGATGTAAGTCTCTCTTAAATAATGGAAACGATTTTGGGGATTATTTTTACAGATGATAACTTAAAGTAGTAAAAAATATTTTATGAGAGTGAGATATAGATTCGCGGTGAAAAATCACTTTTACAGAATATAGTCTTCTTTTGAACATTCACGTCCATGTAACTTATTACGTTTCATTTTAACTACCGGTATTCAAGGCAGGACAGAGCCTTAGTATCTCGGTATACTTAAATCAAAATTTAAGTTAGGGGGTTAGAAATAATTGACTGATGACCAACCATTAAAATAGTAATTTAATTATCAGGTCTTTTCATAGAGCAAAGGGGTACTTTACACTTAGACGAAAACAAATTTCGACGTTTAAAGTTTATCAAAAACCTTAATACGGTAATAGTTATGTTGTTTCTGTCAAATGAACATGACGGTACCTTTCTTGCTTTTCCATTTGAACATCTTTCAAAAGTTAGTGTTTTTACCATTCCGCCTACATATTCTTATACTTAAAGATATGGTCAAACTCTATTATTTGGATGTTAAAAGTACATGATTGTACTTCCGTTTTCTAAACGGAGGTCGGCATATGCTGTCACTCACACGCTGTTGTCTAAGTAAAAAGCTTGGTTGGTAAATGACGTATTGGAATATTAAGTCTGTGTTACTCGTTCAAAGTTTAATCAAGTAAATAATTTCAATTTCGAATTTCAGACAAAGAAATAAATGCAATTAAAGAAGAATGTATAATGCAAGACAACCGTGAAATAACTTCTGTTAAATACGAAAATGTTAAAAAATTAAGGAAAAAGAGGAATGGTTTTTAAAAAATCTACTTGATAACAGTTAAGATTCAATTTTGGATTAATGACAGAAAAAATGACAAAATTCCAGAGAATATTTGAAGTAAAGGGAACGGTGTTGAAAATTCTACATGTACTTCATAATTTCAATTTTGGTTTTAATTTTACAGACATAAAACATATGTCAGGTTTCTTTTTTTCTCAATTACAGTACAATTTATAAGTCAATGCAATCACTGAAGTAATAATGCATTGCATGACAACCGTGAAATTATCTCTGTTTGAGACGAAAACTTTTGAAATGTTTCAAAAATCAGACAAGAAAAGGGAATGGCTTAGAAAATTCAATCTGTACTTTAATATTAGTTTTGATTAAATATTAAAAACATAGAGCACACTTAGTTTTTTTCCCTTTTTTTTACTTAATATAACATTTAATGAAAAGTAAAAACTATCGTGTCTATGCAATGCGTGGCAACCGTTAGATAACTAATGATTATTTAACAGGAGAGCATTTTAATTTTAAGAAAATCAGGAAAGATCTGTTTTTTAATCCATATGTACTTATATCAATATCAGTATTTGTAACATTTTACATGGAAAAGAACAAGTTTAGGTTTTCATTTTAAATATCATGTATATTTTTTATATAAATTAACCAAAATCAATAAAAAGTCATAAAAGAACAATTCTATAAGAATCTGTTTGACTGTTTTCGGTTTATAAGTCCTATTTGTATCGTTTGTCAGCATGTTTGTTTTATTATTTATATCTTTATTTGTTTTGTAGTATTCGAAAATAAGTTTTTTTCAATATGTATAGCCTTTATTACAATTCAGGTGCTGTGAGCTCTGATACATTTGTTCATAACTTGGTTAATCCTTAGACTTTAGGCATTAAAAAGATCTTGTGTTTTTAAACAAATGGACTGAACAAAAAATGTATTGGGAATTTCGAGTGTAGGCTCAAGTCACTCTATTACACCAATAGTTAAGGTTATCAAAACGAGATCACCTGAGATGTCAAATATTTCCTTCCATCTAACAAATATCCTCTCTGTTGTCGTCTCCTCAGTTGTATATTCTAGTTGCTACGTTGCTGTTATTTACAAGTATCCCTTGTCATGACCCGTTATTAGTCCAAAGTCGGGAGTGATCTGGGTATGCTAGTTTAAGCAATAATTTAATCTGACCGCTCTATAAACGATAATGATATGTGGAATATTTAGTGTACGCAACACATCTACAATTTACATAGTAAAAGCGGCAAGTTGAAAAATAACAAAGAAGCAGAGGTATCAATGGGGTATCCGAATGTCAAAAGTCCGTAAGGGCAGAGACAAAACCAGTGAACACCAACCAGAACGGGACAAAACAGACAACATATAAAACATGGAAACACAAAAATAACAGTATTTCAATCAACGCGCTCCAGTCGAAACGAGAGTGACCTCTGGTGCTCCGGAGGAGTTAGCTATAATAATGTAGCTCCTTTGACATCTTTGATTAGGCGGATCAAAGATGTCAAAGGAGCTCCATTATTGTAGCTACGGAGGAGTAAGCCGTTCCTGCTTGCTATAGCACAACCGTCGTCAACAGTCAATTCAGTGTGTCAAATCCGGTAAAGGAAGCCAAAACAAAACCATATGACAAACCAACATCTGCACTCGAGAGATCGAAATCCCATATTTGTCTATAAGTGAATAATGTCTTCCGTAAAATTTCTCGAGTGAAGACAGCAGCCGAGGAGCAACATAACCCTGTGTGAGCAATTTTTGCGTCAGACGTGCCGCTCTGCTATGGAAATTGATGCAAGCCCCGCACGCGCTGGAGTAACGAATCAATTGAAAATCGTACCTCCATAAGCTGGAGCAGACGGAATGTTGCTACACATGAAGGGAAAATTGACTATTGGAAAGTTAAAGTCATTACGTTTGTCATAGAGTTTTGTTGTAAGTTTTCCTTGAGAGTTAATTTCAAGATGTAGATCTCAATATGAAGCAGACTTTCTAGAATCCGTAGTAATAAGTATTGTAAATGGTTTTTAGCACCTCAAGATCTACCTGTCATGAAACGACAATAAGTCCGATAACTACGAAACTTGGTACAGTTGGTAGTTGGTATGTGTGCTACACAATGTTTATTTGGATATTTTATTCGTAAAAAACCATGACCATTACGGCTAAAAATAGAACATATAGAAGTTATTTGCAGTTTTGGCAATAACTCATAAACGGTGGCAGGTATAAAAACTCTGGCGTAAATTAGCCAACAGCCTTAAATGTTAACAGTTGTCACTGCTTGCTGTCTTTTAATTGGCCCTTCAAAATGTTATTAATGCTAGTTTAAAACGACGAAAACGTCCAAGGCGCATAAACCCTCAGAAGAGCCTAGCTTTTCGTTAGAGGTGACTAAGGGTCTTGAAATTTCGGAGTTAGTGCTCAGCCCACAGAGCGACCATGGTGTGTACCCTAAGTGACTGAATAGAGTTGCCTTCGTCCGCGCTGGTTGTGAGGTCTATAATATGGGATTCCTGACCGCTGACCATAGTTGGCCAAAGTGTATCTAGAGTGCCACGCTTCATGCACGTGAAAGACCTATTGTGGACCGCCAATTAGTGTACCACATGGGCTGAATTTTCCGCCCCTATCCACGTCTCCCCCTTTCCCGTGGTCTTATAAATTACAGTTCCTTTGTTTCTCACCCACCCCCATATTTCATTAATCATCATCATCTCATGTTCATTTTATCATCATTTTCATGTTCATCGCGTTTAAATGACCTATATAGCGTTACAAGGGCCCAAATCACCAACTCACTCATTCACTCACTCCAAGGCCCATAACAAACTCTTTGGAGCTCCTCAGTCCATTTTCGTTTCGACTTGACCCCACGTTGCTGTTTACGGTTTGGTGGTATTATGTCTCGGTGTTTGTTGGATTTTGTCTTTGCCTATATCATGTATATGATTTTTTACATTCAATTACCAATAGGTTACTTAAAACGTTCATGACGTATCTGAAAATCATCTTAATAGAAATAATAAAAATAGTATTATTTTCTAACTGTCTAGACATTTTTTCTTACATGATCTCATTGCAATTATTGTCTAATGACATTTTATTACAAAGACTTAGGGTGCAGCACATAATTATAGGGAACACCTTTGTTTTTATCTTATGGGTTGTGCAACTCTTTAATTTTTACTTTTAATATACATATACATGTAAAAGTTCGATATTTATATAAACTTAAATTCTGAAACCTTTGCAAAACTGCGTAGGATTAACGTAGTTGAATCACTTTATTTGTTCTTTTATACGGAAACGTGATTATAAGGTTGAATGATTTTTCTTATTCTGAAGTTGATCTAGACTAAAGACTGAAGCTTCTACTATTGTTTATTTAAACTCGAGTGGTTAAAAATGTTTCAGAAAATCCAAATATTTTAAATGTTGCATGTCCAAATAGGATATTTAATTTTTGTAATTAAACCAAGGAAATATGACATCGCAACGATAAAACACAGATGCATCAGGTTTCGCACAACAAAATCTATATAAACACAATAGCTCGTGGGTCAAAGCAATTCTGCCTTACTGCAACTTATCACCTTTGAGCAAATAGACCCTACTCACTGCAAGTGGAAATGAATCTTTAGTAAGTAAACGAGGAATAGCTTAATGACTATATACGGTATATGGTTGGTTGGTTTCTTCATTTTTTGTCGAAATGCTACAAATGAATAAAGGAAATAACAAAATTACCGAACTTGGAGGATCAATCTCAATGTCCAAGAGAACAAAACATGAAAGACATACTAAAAAAGATATACATCGCAATTGTGTTAACTTGGTTCAGGTATTTCAAATGAAATGGTGGGTTTAACTAGGCTTTATGGCCGCAAAATCTACCTATTCGATTTCAGCGTCTATCATATAAACTTTATATATCTGATATTGAAATCAATATTCTCCTAATGTTCAGCACTCATCTATTTGCACTCAAGAATAACTTATAAAACATAAATACATTTAATTGAATCAAAGTACAACAACTACAGGCGAAGAATGAACAAATAATTTTCTGAAAACACAACACATTAATCAACAAGTTTGTGTAGATGGTGTTGATGATAGTTATGATGATGGTGATGGTGGTGGTGATTTTGCTTAAGACTTTTCCTGACAAGTGACGACGATGTTTCGTCCATTTCTTCCGTCATTGTATGCATTGACGATCCATTTCTATGGTAGAACTTCTCTGACATTGTAAATTGTCCTGCTGGATAAAGCGCGCGAACGTGATACAGTCTGTTACGTATTCTTTTACATGGTGCGCATGGGCAACAACAGAACGCACGCACAAATCCTTGTCGAAACCTGAAAGTGTAAAAATGTATAAAATAGACTTAAATAAATTATAATGGTTTATAAGTCCGCTTCATATTGAACTCTACAGTAAAAATACTTTCAGCGTTTAATGAAAGCATAATTTTCAAAAGTTCAAATAATTGAAATGAGCTCAAAATATGTTAATGTGTTACCTATATGTATCTGGTAATTTTGTTTATTCCCAAAATATTTTGTGATTTCTGTGTAACTAATACTCAATTTTAGCGAAAACTTCTCTGCATTTAATGTTGTATATTGTAACGGCTGTGCATTGGTTCAGTAACGGTAAACTATGCGCTTTTGGTAGCCCTCGCATAGTTCGAGTGAATGTTCCGACATTTTCTCGCTTGGACAGATTTGTCACCCCTTTTTACCCACCTAGCTAAATTGTAGGGACTTTCAGTGTCGTCATGATGTTCGTAAATCGGTGTTCAACCCATTTTATTAGTTGTAATTAGTAATAGTTTGTCGTTAACTTTTTGTCAACATGTGAAAAGCCATGATTTTATTTCCACTTCCGGTACTTCCGGGGGCGGAGTTATGTAAATTAGTTCTGAGAAAGGAATGTGACCTAAGTGCACTCAAGGTCGCTGGTCCCGTTATTTTTGTAGTGTATGAATACGGAAATCATTACGGCGACGTATTTATTTAATTATTGAATTAAAGATGTATTGCTATTTATTGAATATTGTAAATGGAACATATTAGAGTTCCGTAGATGTAATTTTTGTTACGAACAGTGTATATTTTTACGTTAACGGGAATTATTTCATGACGTTTTACCCCCGTTACAGTCTCCCGTTACCGTTTCCGTTACCGTTTCCCGTTACAAAGTTGCTGAGTATAAAAGTAAATTCCCCGTTAATTCTAGGTTCCTCTCTTCACAGCAAACTTCTTTATACGTTCATTATTTTTGGTTAGTAATTTTTCTTAACAGTTTGCTTTTACTTTAGAAGTTTTTGATTATTTTTGAGCTAAAAGGATAAAGGTTTTACTTGTTTTGGCTATTTTTCTATGTAAGATCATTTCTAGGCATTTTATGTCTAGGATCAAGCATAGCTGAATTTAGTAAAGTTTTTCTTGTAACTTTTGGACATTCTCTAGGTTACTTTTGAGTATTGATTTTTATGCTCTGTAAAGCCTAGCTAAAATAGTAACTGTTTTAAAGTTTTGGAACACATTTGGAATTTATTTCTAGTATTCTGAGTTTTGCTTTCAAGCTCTGTCACTAGCAAAATTATTTTTATTTACTCTACAAGGTTATGTTATTTTTTTTAACCTTGCCCCTGTAGTTGTCTATTTGTCAGAAGCTATGAATAGTGTGTTTTCTATTTAATTCTGACTGTTTTGAATCACAGCTTTTCTATAGGCTGTAGAAAATAAGTTAGTTTAATTTCTCATAGTAAAGTTATAAGTAATAATAGATAACTTTGAGATATCCTATTTTGCTGTGCTATTCCAGTAGAAATAGAGAAACTAAAGAAAATAGCAATATTTTATTATACAAATGCACTCAAATAGTAAAGTTGTACAAATATCAAGTATTAAAGTACATTGCACTAAGAAAGATAACTCTAACTGTTGAAACATAGCAATAATAGTTGAAACACCTAATAACATAAATAAGGGTTTGGTTGAACACCGTAGAACACTGGATTGACGATCAAATATTTAGATAAATAAGGTTTACTCATTTGACTCAGACTCTGTTGTTGAACCTATTGTAATGAATATTGTAACTCTGTCAAATATATTTATTTGAGATAATAATATAACGTTGAAGCTCATATTTGTCTTACTTGTTATTTTAATAGATAAATAGTGAATCCCAGATACTAAATAAAATTTACCATTTGGTTATCTCGTGAAAAGGCAATTAACTTATTGTCTAGTCACCGGATAGCTATTATTCACTGCAGTTTCAGTCCGAAGTACTAGTCCTAGACTTCTTCTTGAGCGTACCTCTATTGGTTCCAGTTCCGGGAATAACTAAGTTTTCCTGAGTATTCCAAATCTGTTGATTTGTGTCATAGAATACGCAATAGAAGATTGTACATTTCTTTTGGCTGACGCTGACTCTGAATATTTCATCCCCCCTTTCCCCTAAATTTAGATATAAGAACACCATTCCCCATTTACCACTTTTGTTAGGCTCCCCTTTATATAAAACACAACAAAACTATTCTTGTACACTTTGATGTACCTGTAAAGTGATCTCTGTCAAAAACACCTCTCTCTCAGTTTTCGAGTATTAATATACTCGTGTTCTAGAGTATTTTAAATACTCTTGTAAGGTTCCTGTGTGCCTTGAAACACAGGTGGTGGCAGCGGAAAACAAACATTAGACACAGCTTGGTCCAGCACCACATTTTTGGTGGCAGCGGTGGGATAACCAAGGTCAAACAGGTTATCCAGTGATACAAATCCACAGCCAGATAGAGCTAGAAAATGGTTAAGACAAGAACACAGAGAGAGAGCGACACAGAAACAATGACAGAATCAGAAATTGGTACAGAATACAGCCAAGACTTTGAAAGCTCAGATGAAGAGATCACCATATTACCTAGGCCAACCAAGAGTCAGAGTACTCCAGTATTAAGTTCAACAGCCAAAAGAAGATCTCGGGACAGAAGGTCAATCCGGAGACAAAGCCCAGAACATCACAGAGTAAACAGAGATGATCTAGATACAACAAATGGTACATCAAGAGGTGTTGTAGATGGTGTGACCAGTGCTGTAAAAGGCATGATGAGTGAATTTTTGCATGCCATACGAGGTATGACAGAAACTATGCTGAGTGCTGTTCAAAACAGACAGGCAAACTTTATAGAAGAGAGGAACCCTAGAGGCAGGTCCCCTAGTACTAGTATTAGGTCCAATTCTAGAGAGAGAAGGACGGACCCCAGAGTCAAGTCTCCTGGTATAAGGAAGTCAAATACCAGAAGAAGAGAGAACCCTAGAGGCAGGTCCCCTAGTCGTATAGGTACATTAAGGCCCAGATCTACAAGAAGCGGTTTTTCTAGTAACTCATCTACAAGCTCACATCTGTATGAAAGCAGCAGTGATGAGGAAGACAAGGGTACCCTTAAACAACAGAATAGCAGGCTTCCAGCCTTTACTGGAAAAGAAAAGTGGAAAGTTTGGTTCCACCGGTTTGAGGCTGTTGCAGACTTATACAGATGGTCCCAAAGAGAAAAATTGGCAGAATTGCTCCCCAGGTTACAGGGCATAGCTGGAGAATTTGTGTACGACCAGTTGTCTCCAGATACGACAAGATCCTACAGAAGGTTAACTAAAGAGTTAGGAATTAGATTTGATGAGGTAGACCTAAAGAAGATCTACATAACAAAGTTTAACAATAGAAGACAGCTGTACAATGAATCTGTGCAAGAGTTTGCAGCAGAACTCAAGAGGCTTTACGACAAAGGGTACCCCCATAGAGACCAGAGGACCAGACAAGAAGACCTTTTAAGAGCATTTTTATTAGGTCTCAATGAAAATAATGCCAGGGTCCACGTTGAACTAAATAAAGAGCCTGAGAGTATTGATGAAGCTATATACCATGTCATTCACTACCAAGAGACATGCAGATATCCAAGTGAAAATTTTGAAATCTTAGGCCAGAATGAAAAATCGAGAAAACCAATGAGGCAAGTTACTTCTACTAACCAGCAGAGTAATCAGGGTCCGAGAAACAACCAAAAATCAACAGAGAAGAGATGCTTTAATTGCGACCAGCCTGGACACTTTAAAAGAAATTGTCCATTTCCTAGACGTTATCAGAATAGAGACCAAATAAACAGATATCACAGTTACAGTCAGAGGTTACCTACAACTTATGATGCACCTAGAGTGGATACAGAAAGTCCCAGATCTGGACTGAACCCCCATGCCCCTGAATATAAGGCTCCCAGTCATTTAAACTGAGGCCGGTCAATTCTGTTGGCCAAGAAGCGACCCCGATATATGATATTGATAATGGCCAGAAATGTTTACCTGTTATTGAAGAAGTCATTGTTCCCAATGACACAGAATTTTGTAATTTTCATGATGTTCTCAATAGAGATGATGTTAAAACTATTGAGGAAGAAACCATTATTACTGTAAAATTAGATGGAATCCAAGCTGATGGATCAGATATTGAGGAAGATAATGATTTATTTGTAGATGCAGTCGAGGTCCTACATGAGGAACAGACTGACATTGCTGGGGATTTCAACCAACCAATTATTACCGTAAATACCGGTATACGCAACACCGGTTTAGAGGAAAAACATGAAGAATCAGTAAAAGTCGAAGAAGGAGAGATAGCTATTGATTTCGACGTTTGCGAAATCTTTGAAGAGTCTGAGATGCAGAACCTCTTAGGGAGAGATTTGCCCTTCAATGAGAGAATCCTTGAAGTTAGGAAGGAAAAAAGGAAAACAGATGGTATCTTTGTTCCAGGCAGAATAAATGGGAAGAAGATAACTTTCACAGTTGATACTGGTGCAGCCAGAACTGTCATTGCCAAAGATGTTTATTTTTCGTTACCTGCAGAAAATAGGCCGAGGTTAATGCCCACGTCATCACTTATAGGGGCTGATGGTAACCCAATAGAAGAATTGGGATCAGCAATGTTTAATTTGAAGTTAGGGAAAGGCTTTACAAGTGTTGATGTAGAACTTGTAGTTGCTGTTATTTCGGACCAGGCATTATTAGGCTTAGATGTTTTGAATATGGGTAGTAAAGGCCCTGCTGAAATAAGTTTGGCAAAGAAGATGCTGTCCTGGAATGGCGAACAGATACCCTGTCAATTTAACATCACTGATGTCATTAGGAAGGTGAAAATAATAGAAGATACTGTAGTACCAGGATGCATTGAAGTCATCCTAGATGTAGATGTAGAGAAATCTGATTTAGATAGCTGGTGTGAAAACCAAGACTTTTTGATAGAACCATCCCCTGCTTTTACTGAGGAGTCAGAGCTACTAGTTGCTTCATGTTTGATAAACCTGAAGACCAGTGTAAATGGACTCATCAGAGTTATGAATCCTTACCAAAAAGAAGTGACTCTAAGAAAAGACACTTTGGTTGGCCAGGCCCAGATCTATGTTGATGAAGTTATCCCTATTGCTGAAACGCAGAAATTAGAGAATGATCCTGAGATAGAAACTGAGATTTTATACCCTCCTCAGGATTTGAATGACAAGCCACCTCAATGTGTACCACCTACTAGACCGGAGGCTAAGCCTAATATAAGACGTTGTCCCAGTAGGGTTGAAGAAATTCCTACACAGCTTAAAGAAGTGTATTCGAAGGCTTCCAAGGACCGAAGCGATGAAGAAAGGGCAAAAATAGCAGATCTTTTTATAGAATTTGGTGATGTATTTTCCAAAAACGAAGATGACATTGGGTTGACTAATCTAATTGAACATAGTATAGATACTGGGGATGCGAAACCAGTGAAGCAACCACCTAGAAGAGTACCTTTGGCCTACGCCCATAAAGAAAAAGAAATTGTAGAGCAGATGGAGAGACAAGGTATCATTAGAAAATCTACCTCACCATGGGCCAGCCCATTATGTCTTGTCCTGAAGAAGAGTGACAACAACGAGATAAAGGTCCGTCCAACGATAGACTTCAGGGCAGTCAACAAACTTTGCCAAAATGATGCTTTCCCCTTGCCAAGAATACAGGATTGCCTGGATTCAATGGCCGGTTCTACTTTGTTTACATGTGTAGACCTTCTTTCGGGTTACCACCAACTCCCTATGAAAGAGGCAGATATACCTAAAACTGCCTTTGTTACAAAGTATGGGCTCTATGAGTTTACCAGAATGCCCATGGGCTTGAAATCATCCGCTCAGACCTTCCAAAGACTGATGGAATTGGTACTCCAAGGCTTGCAATGGTCTACCTGTCTAATATATTTAGACGATGTAATAATCTTCAGTAAAACCTTTGATGAACATATCGAAAGACTGCGACTAGTTTTGGGCAGATTAAAAGAAGCAGGATTAAAGTTAAAGCCCCAGAAATGCCAGTTTTTCCAGACCGAGGTCAAATTTCTAGGACACATTGTATCCGGGAAAGGAGTAAGGCCTAACCCGGATAATATAGTGAAAGTCAAACAGTGGCCTGTGCCAAAGTCCGTGACTCAAGTGAGGCAATTTCTAGGTTTAGCCAGCTATTATAGAAGGTTTATACAAAACTTTTCACAGATAGCTTTTCCATTAACTAATTTAACTAAGAAGAACCAGGATTTTATTTGGTCTACTCATTGTCAAGATGCTTTTGAACAATTAAAAGCAAGACTCACAGAGGCCCCAATTATGGCCTACCCCATTGATGAAGGAGACTACATACTAGATTGTGATGCCAGTGAATTACAAATTGGTGCTGTGCTTAGTCAAATTCAAGACGGACAAGAGAAGGTTATTGCCTATGGTAGCAGAACCCTGAATAGAGCGGAGAAAAACTATTGTGTTACAGATAAAGAGCTTCTGGCCTTACGTTATTTTGTTGAATATTTTCGACAGTATTTACTTGGAAGAAAGTTCCTAGTCAGAACAGATCACCAAGCTTTGACATGGTTGTTTAGTTTAAAAGAGCCCAGTGGCAGAATAGCCCGGTGGATAGAAATTTTGTCAGAATATGACTTCACAATCAACCACAGAAGTGGCAAGAAACATGATAATGCAGATAGCCTATCTCGATATCCCCAAGATGTATGTCAATGTTCTGACATTGACTCACTAGAAAGTTTGAAGTGTGGCCCCTGTAAGAAATGTGTGAAGAGAGCACACAACATGGAAAGTACTTTGATCCCAACAGATGCCCCTCCCCCCGAAAGTATTAGAGCTGTAACTAGAAGTGAGGCAACTAATGCTGAGAATAATTACTGGACTTCTTGGAAAGTTAAGTACAAGCCAGAACATCTGGCAAAGTTACAGATGGAAGATGCTGATATTTGTCCTGTTTTAGATGGTTTAAAGATTAACCAGAAACCAGAAGATGAGTTTTTGAAGTTGGCTAGCCCTGCTACTAGGAATTATTGTAATTACTGGTCTTCCCTATGTTTATTAGACAATGTTGTCTATAAGAAATTTTTCAAAGATGACGGTACTGTTTTCTGTATGCAATTATTAACTCCGTCCTGTTTGAAAGAGGAAATTTTACAGCTAGCGCACAACTCGTTGTTGTCCGGCCATTTTGGACGTAACAAGACACTGGAAAAGGTTCGGCGTGCTTTTTATTGGTATGGTCTCCGAGAAGATACAGAAGTTTTCATACAGCAATGTGACTTGTGTACTAAGAACAAGTTCCCATCACGGAAGGTAAAAGCCCCTCTAGGTCACCTTACGGTTGGAGCTCCGTTGGACAGACTGTCTGTCGACGTAGTTGGACCCCTGCCCCGTACATCCCAAAATAACCGGTACTTTTTGACAGTCACAGACCATTTTACCAAATGGACAGAGGTCTACCCAATTCCTGATCAAACTGCCGAGACATGCGCCCAGAAGTTACTTAATGAATTTATCAGTAGATTTGGCTGTCCTCTAAGTATACACTCAGACCAAGGTTCCAATTTTGAAAGTGAAGTTTTTCAGAAGATATGTTCCACTTTAGGGATCAAGAAAACCCGAACAACCTCAAGAAATCCAAAAGGTAATGGGCAGTGCGAAAGAATCCATAGAACGGTATTACAGATGGTTAGAATCTACTTAAAAGATGATCAAACTGAGTGGGACAAACACCTAGGATGTTTGTTGGCAGCCTACCGTTCCAGTGTTAATGAATCAACTGGTTTCACCCCAAATATGCTGATGCTGGGTAGAGAGGTCCAGACACCCATTGATATTATATTCCCCCATCCTGATCCCCAAAGTTATGAGAAATATGGAGACTTTACTGCTAAGATCAGACAAAAGCTGCAAGCTGCCCACCAAATCTGCAGGAAAATGTTGGCTTCCTCTGGAAAGAGAAGAAAAGATAATTATGATCTTAAGTCAAACCTATTGGTTCACAAGCCTGGTGATGCAGTTTGGTTCTTAAATGAAAACAGACGGGAAGGCGTTTGCCCGAAGTTACAGCCCATTTTTCTTGGTCCATATATTGTAGTAAAGAAACTTAATAGTTTATTGTATGTCGTACAGACAGGGAACGACGGACAAACCAAAGTAGTAAACCATAATAAATTGTTGAAGTATAATGGGAAACAGTACCCAGACTGGGGAACCAGTGCAGTAAAGAATTTTAGACGAAAAATAAAATAGATTACCGGTACTCAATTTCGGCTGTCAAGGTCAATCCAGTACTAGGGTGTTCAACCAAGATCTTAAAAAAAATAACCAAAATATGCAAACAAAAACATTAGATGGATAACAAATAACTGTGTTATTTACATAGACCTTACCTGTTTTTCAGAGATGGATTATGACAGAGGAAGGGTCTACGGTTGCACCCAGTGCAATTTCTGTGGAGAGAAGAGAGCAGCCATAGCGCATTTTGAAGGGAAACATTTTGAGGCTTCTCAATGTAAATTTATTTGTCAGCTGTGTGGTTTTGGGTCCATGAAGATGGGATATATGAAGCGCCACGTGCGGCCATGTTTTTATCCACAGCATGCCGTTGAAGTGACGAAGGCCACTCTCACCCGTAACTATACAGGGAAGGACAAGGATTACATTAAGACAAACCTAAAGCATAGGGAAGTAAATGTTGAAGTGGATCTGAGAAGGTGGGACGTATCCTCTTCACAGCTGTACTGGGAGAGTCGCAAAAGGAACAACACCCAGGAGGATAACCTTGTCACAATCAGACCTGTCACAACTACTACCACAGTTTCAAGTAGTCCTTGCACTAGTGTCACCGTATCAGCCACCATCAGAAGCCCCCTTTCAGATGTTCCAAAATCCTGCTCATCGACATCTACTGCCACATCAGATCCTATTATCACTCCAGTCTACCTTCCTGAACCACTCCAGAAACTTCTTGACACCATTCCATCAGCTGAACCGCAAACCGTTGCTTGTTCCAGTACTCCATCTAGGGATCTTTTAGCCGAGGCCTGTAAGGAAATAGCTGACGATGTGCGTTTGGTAGTTACAGAGCCGGAAACAGCTGTAGAACAGACACCCATGCCCATACCTTCACCTCTTAAGGTTAAGCCTGCCTCTGTACCTAGGCCTGAACTACCAGATATCCCAATCCCTCCTCCTACTCAGGAAGAAGATATCATGGGTCAGCTCCTGGGAGACTACGAGGAGTCTCCCCCATCCCTCCAGGAAGCCTTCATGTTGTTATTGGAAGAGGCCCGCACCACTAACCAGCTTCTGAAAGAGATCAAGGAGGAAAATAAGAAACTACAAGATAGAGTGGAAAAGGTGGAGTTTGCAGTACTAAAATCAAATAGAAAACGGTCCCCAGCCCGTAGTACTCCAAGGACCAACAATTTCATCCGTCCCCGTTCCCCGCCCCGCACCTATGGACTGAAAAGGAGATTTGTGCCAGAAAGGACAGTTTCCCCCAAAAAGAGGAAATCAGCAGTGTTTAAGAAGTGAAAGATTATATGATACATGAACATTTTATGGACATTTTAATACCTCTTTAGTTTTATATATTGTAAGTAGTATTTAGTATTTATATATTCATAGTTATGTGAATTGCATGCTTGTTGTTCTAGCATGACTAATTCCGTTTACAGTGCTTGATTTCTAGTACTGGCTTTGTATGTAACTTAGTCGATAAAGTAATAGTTATTATATTACAGTGGACTTTTCTCGTATTTTTTAATAAGAGTGATTAGTAAATTTTTTTTTACTATTTTAAGTAAGTGGTAGTAGTTATTATTTTAAGATTTAAAAGTACTGTTTCCTTTCAGACCATAGGTGTAGTTATTCCCCCTTTTTTCCCTTATATATATGTTCAAGGCTTTAATGAAGATTAAAGTAGAAGTTTTTGTCTGTCTAAGTAACTTGCTTCTTGTTAAAGTATACCAGTTCAGACATAGATTTTTGTCCACATGATAAAGTTACATTTTCGAGATGTAGTAGTTTTTCATGAGTCCACTTGGTTGAGTGCGTACAAAGTTTAATGAGATATAAGGGACTGACCTTATTATCTTGAAATCTGTATAGGTATATTATTAATAGAGGGTTCTGATAAAATAGGATACGAGTTGTAAATCCTATGAGGGTAGAATTTAGATTTTTATATTGAAGAGAGTCGTACAAAGTTACCACTCTGTACTTTACAAAGTACCAGGAAAAAGTCACCAAACTTTTCCTTTGATATTTTTTTTTATGTGAAATCAAGTTGAATAACTTGGTATTGTTGTGTTATAACTGTTAATTACCTTTTTTGTCTTTGATATTTTGAAGACACCATATGACTTTTGGTGTAAGTTGAGTAGTTTTTGTTCATAGCTAAAAAGGACAAAAGTAAAGATTAATATATATGATAATGTTTAATTGAGGTTATTAAAAGCAATAGATTTTTAGCTTTTACGCTTCGTAAAAGTTATTTTTGAAAGTATAAATGGTGACTAGGTGTATGAAGGTTATAATTTGAAAAAGGTTATTATGATTAACCTGATGTTAATATTTTAATTGACTTGTTCAGTTCGATAAGTAACTGGTATATGTGTGAAGAAATTATTTAAGCATACATGTGGTAATATTGATTGAATGATGCTGATTGTGCATTTTTATGCTCAGGTTTTAAGCAGTTAAACTGTTATTGTTGTTGTTACTGTTATAGAATTGTTAACTTTGAGCTTCATGGATATTTTAATTATTATTTTCGTGAGGACACTGAAAATATAAGTGGGGAGCCAATGTAACGGCTGTGCATTGGTTCAGTAACGGTAAACTATGCGCTTTTGGTAGCCCTCGCATAGTTCGAGTGAATGTTCCGACATTTTCTCGCTTGGACAGATTTGTCACCCCTTTTTACCCACCTAGCTAAATTGTAGGGACTTTCAGTGTCGTCATGATGTTCGTAAATCGGTGTTCAACCCATTTTATTAGCTGTAATCAGTAATAGTTTGTCGTTAACTTTTTGTCAACATGTGAAAAGCCATGATTTTATTTCCACTTCCGGTACTTCCGGGGGCGGAGTTATGTAAATTAGTTCTGAGAAAGGAATGTGACCTAAGTGCACTCAAGGTCGCTGGTCCCGTTATTTTTGTAGTGTATGAATACGGAAATCATTACGGCGACGTATTTATTTAATTATTGAATTAAAGATGTATTGCTATTTATTGAATATTGTAAATGGAACATATTAGAGTTCCGTAGATGTAATTTTTGTTACGAACAGTGTATATTTTTACGTTAACGGGAATTATTTCATGACGTTTTACCCCCGTTACAGTCTCCCGTTTCCGTTACCGTTTCCCGTTACAAAGTTGCTGAGTATAAAAGTAAATTCCCCGTTAATTCTAGGTTCCTCTCTTCACAGCAAACTTCTTTATACGTTCATTATTTTTGGTTAGTAATTTTTCTTAACAGTTTGCTTTTACTTTAGAAGTTTTTGATTATTTTTGAGCTAAAAGGATAAAGGTTTTACTTGTTTTGGCTATTTTTCTATGTAAGATCATTTCTAGGCATTTTATGTCTAGGATCAAGCATAGCTGAATTTAGTAAAGTTTTTCTTGTAACTTTTGGACATTCTCTAGGTTACTTCTGAGTATTGATTTTTATGCTCTGTAAAGCCTAGCTAAAATAGTAACTGTTTTAAAGTTTTGGAACACATTTGGAATTTATTTCTAGTATTCTGAGTTTTGCTTTCAAGCTCTGTCACTAGCAAAATTATTTTTATTTACTCTACAAGGTTATGTTATTTTTTTTAACCTTGCCCCTGTAGTTGTCTATTTGTCAGAAGCTATGAATAGTGTGTTTTCTATTTAATTCTGACTGTTTTGAATCACAGCTTTTCTATAGGCTGTAGAAAATAAGTTAGTTTAATTTCTCATAGTAAAGTTATAAGTAATAATAGATAACTTTGAGATATCCTATTTTGCTGTGCTATTCCAGTAGAAATAGAGAAACTAAAGAAAATAGCAATATTTTATTATACAAATGCACTCAAATAGTAAAGTTGTACAAATATCAAGTATTAAAGTACATTGCACTAAGAAAGATAACTCTAACTGTTGAAACATAGCAATAATAGTTGAAACACCTAATAACATAAATAAGGGTTTGGTTGAACACCGTAGAACACTGGATTGACGATCAAATATTTAGATAAATAAGGTTTACTCATTTGACTCAGACTCTGTTGTTGAACCTATTGTAATGAATATTGTAACTCTGTCAAATATATTTATTTGAGATAATAATATAACGTTGAAGCTCATATTTGTCTTACTTGTTATTTTAATAGATAAATAGTGAATCCCAGATACTAAATAAAATTTACCATTTGGTTATCTCGTGAAAAGGCAATTAACTTATTGTCTAGTCACCGGATAGCTATTATTCACTGCAGTTTCAGTCCGAAGTACTAGTCCTAGACTTCTTCTTGAGCGTACCTCTATTGGTTCCAGTTCCGGGAATAACTAAGTTTTTCTGAGTATTCCAAATCTGTTGATTTGTGTCATAGAATACGCAATAGAAGATTGTACATTTCTTTTGGCTGACGCTGACTCTGAATATTTCATCCCCCCTTTCCCCTAAATTTAGATATAAGAACACCATTCCCCATTTACCACTTTTGTTAGGCTCCCCTTTATATAAAACACAACAAAACTATTCTTGTACACTTTGATGTACCTGTAAAGTGATCTCTGTCAAAAACACCTCTCTCTCAGTTTTCGAGTATTAATATACTCGTGTTCTAGAGTATTTTAAATACTCTTGTAAGGTTCCTGTGTGCCTTGAAACACAGGTGGTGGCAGCGGAAAACAAACATTAGACACAGCTTGGTCCAGCACCACAATATGTATATTTCATGAAGTTGTCAACTGTTTTCCATCAGATGCTCACCAAAAACAAAATTATGTTGCTTCAGTAAATTTCAATTAAGTCTATGTTTCATAATTTTTAAACTTTTTTTAGGGAACCCTTCCCTAATCATTCCATTGCCGTTTTTCATACATTTTTTTACCATTACTTCGTTAATCTTCAGTCTTATCATAACCGTTATCTTATATTTTTTGGGAGTGATATACTTATAGTTTTTGGGAATGAGATACTTATATGTTGTGAAAACGAGACACTTATATCTTTTGGGAACGAGACACTTATATGTTGTCAGAACGAGACACTTATATCTTTGGGGTACGAGACACTTTTATGTTGTGGGAACGAGAAACTTATCTTTTGGGAACGAAATAATTATCTTGTTGGGACGATATATTTATCTGTGGGAACGACATATTAACTTGTGGGAACGACATACTATTTTGTGGGAACGACATAAAATATTTTTTTCTCATGGCCTTATTCTACTTCCGGAATCATTTCCATTTGCGGAACGGCTCGGAAAAAAATCTTTGTGAGGTTGCTCGTTTTAAAAACAAACATGAATTTTTACACAAACTAATAAAAAGAACTTTTTCGTTTTTGTTTTGCAAGACATTTGAAAAAATGTAACTTCAAAGGCTATGAATAACTAAACCCTGCTTTTCAAAAAGAACGCTGTCAATTAGAGAATATTCTGTTTATTTAATGCTACTTATACTTTCAACGCCTCCACACCTGCACAAAAGTATCAATCAATTTAATGATGGTTTCATCTGCCTAATTGCACAATTTTATCTTTAAAACATGGAATAAAAAATTGAAACACAATTTCGCTTTAACATAAAAATCATCAAGCGATATAAATAATAATAATAGTGTGGGTGCACGCAGTTAAATCATTTTTATGCGAATTTAACAAAGAGCTTTATTTGATATTTTATATGTTGCTTGATGTGAGCAACTGCTCAGGCCGAAATTTAAAATAGTTTTGTTTTTCAACATACATGACATAAACGTGTCCTTCCTATTCACATTAATATTGCACTTATATTGTTATCGCTACATATCAATAAAGATGATAAAAGTAACATAATCATAAATAGACAAATTCAAGTATATGCACGCATGAAAACATGAAAATCGCTATACACAGGTAACAATTATTACATTCCTTTTGTTTTGTATTTGCAACGGCGGTTTTGATTGGTTAATAAGTTTTATTTCTGGATGGATATCAAGAGCACGCGGGCCCTTGACAAGTACTTGCGCTGAGTAAATTGTAAAGAAAAAAATGCATTTTGTATGCAATCTTATCAATTAACAAGTCTAAACATTTAAATATTTTAACGGAATGTAATTATATTCATTATCATGCAATATGTTGTAGTTTTATTGGTGTGTAAAAGCGTGGACCTTTGTGCACATTTTCAACATGTATACATGGTGTTCCAAAAGCCTTAATTATATGCTAGTGGAAAAGGGCAATAAGTTATTTTGCGGCAAATCTCATTCTTGTTTTGCAATGTAAGGTAATGATCGATGTGGCTTCAAGAACTGGAGTACATGTATATGGGACGTTTTCAAAAAATGTCCACTTTTTATCATGGCAAAATAAAAAATGCAATGTTGATGAAATATCCATTTAATGGGACGCGCCAGCCGATTTTTGTTCAACAGGTGGCGTGGTTGATTTAACAGTTATTATTCGGAACTCTCTTCCGGAACGCTTCTAATTTATCGTTACTGCAGAATGTCGTCATGTTTTGAAATCGACAGTAGGCTTGGAAATTTGATTAGAATTTTAATTACCTGCATCAATATTATTAAACCGCATTAGAAAACGATAGTAGACATATGGTTTCACCTGCCAACAACAGGAGAAAGGAATCGGACATGAATTAAACCGTCAACGAGTGATTCTAGTGGTGCAGCATTTTACAAGCATCATGCCGTGATCGTCACGATTCACAGCTGATATTCATTACAGAAAACGAATTGATAATGTAAGTTTGAGCGGTTTTATAGTAATAAATGTTGACAGTGAGTTAAAACAAATGCCCCTGTTAATTGGGAATTAAATATTTACTCTCTCAGTTAGGAAATAAAAGGCCAAAGATGCATATAATTTCATACATGTACATGTATGCATGATCATAAGGCATGGACCATTTGATTTTCTGGGGGGGGCCTGGGATTTTTTAGAAAAAAATTTCCCGTCCCTGATTTTTGTAAAAAAAAATAATCTGGCCAGCACCTAGGTTGAAAAAAATAATCTGGTTTCAATCTTGCCAATTGAAAAAAAATAATCTTGCCAACAAAATTTCCTTGCTTAATATGTGTGTGAAAAAATAATCTGGCCCGCAAAGCGGGCGAAAAAAATTTCCCAGCTCAAGGTAAAATCCCAGGCCCCCCCCCCAGAAAATCAAATGGTCCGTGCCTAATTTATGTACAATGTACAGCAACCACACAACCTGATGAACATGTAATCACAATGCCATTTGTCACTAGCAACTACATAAACAGGCAATTAATGCCAGGGGGTGATGGGTACTAACTCTGGGGTGGACCAAATGACTTTTGCATAAAGTCCACAAAGGACAAACATGAAGTACTCTTGGTCACTCAAATATTGTCTGTAGGCCCGTCCTGCCTTTCCCTTAAAAAATATAACACTGAAAGAATTGGCGCATACATTTTATTTTACATGTAAACTAGACCTTTTAGTAAAAACTATGATGCATTGTCAACCCTATTTTGAATACCAGATAATTTTGTGTCCCCCGTTGCAATATGGAGCAGGGACATAGAAATGCCAAGGTCTGTTCTTTGTCACACTTTTTTGCGTTACAACAGTGTGCTCAGCAACTATTAATTGTTATTTTGTCACAAACTTTTTAGTTACTAATGACAATAAAATTTGATTTATTTTATTTGATTAATCATATGCTTTCAATATTTGGTATGCATCTTCAGATACATAGGAGTCATGTTTTCAGATTTGTCGCTCGTCTACTTCCTGTTTAACTTAGATTTTTGTCACTCAATGGGTGGGGAACCTAGAATCTGTTCTTGTCTAACTTAGTTTTAGTGTTACATGTATTATGGACATGTCTAGTGATTTTAAAAAAAATCATTTCTGTGTTCATGGTGATAAAATAATTTTTTTTTAAATTCTTAGCATATACAGATGTACATGTATGATTGCACAGGGACCATCCATCTAACTTGAAGTGACTGTGGGAGTCTCGACTATTTGTTCCAATCAGAATTTATTTAATGCCAACACAAAAAAAATCTTTATTTTTTTTAAATAATACTTGCCTGTCCCATTTATACACATTTATATTGTGACATATATATACACCATGTTCATAATATTATCAAATAAACACAAATGTAACAGGACCAATCGATGTCTTGCTCTGCGTCACATGGCAACTTTAAGTTGAACCTGTACATTCTAGGCCAAATATGGACAGTAAATAGTTTTTGACACTTGCATCCTATGGTGGACTGACAAAGCATATATTTGTCACATGCAACCCAATTTAAAGACTGACAATGAATATTTAGAAAAAAAATGTTTAAGATCCTTATATCTAACAAGAATATAAAAAAAAACACACATACAATCAGACTTTTCCCCTTTTGAACCCGAATTGCCATACAGATAAGGTGGGGTGGCCGGGTCAAGAAGAAATTAATCATCCATTGCATTTTTTTTCAAAATCAGACCTCAAATAAAAAGTTGGATTTTTCCCCTTTTGGGCCCCTAATTTTTGGAAAAAAGGGGAGACCTTTAAAATTATGTAAATCAATTACTTATGGAAAATTTCATAGCAATCAGTCAACCAGAACTTAAGTTATTGCGGAAAACTAATAAAAAGTTTCATTTTTTGCCTCTTTTTGCCCCTAATTTCAAAATAACAAAAGAAGGGACACCAAAATCGTCCCCATCTTTCCTTTTATTGCACGTGACATTACTCTTAAGTTTCATAGCGTTCGGTCAACCAGAACAAAAAATATCGAGAATTGAACTAAAAGAGCTGCTTTTTGGGTCCCTTTAGGGCCCCTAATTTCTACACAGAATGATAAAATGATCCCAAAAGGGGAGGTGCACATCTTCAATATTTATGTAATCACTGTGTAAAATTTCAGAAAGATCTAGTGTTTGTTTTTTGTGATTCAGATTACTCAAGACAGGCACCCCAATAGCACGATGGACGGACGGACAGACGGACCCGACTCCTAAACCTGCTTTCCCCTTCAGCGACGCAGGTAAAAATAAATCATTACTGGGGGAAATGCAGGACCTACATAATACATGTACTACATGTACATGCATGTTCACTGTATAATTCTTAGCTATATATATATTTAATTTGTCAAAAAAAGTTACATAAAAATACTAGTACAAACTTTTACATGTATTAACCATATACAAGTACAGCCAGGTTAAACATATCCCCCATTAATTCTACAATTTAATACACCCCCCCCAAAAAAAAATGTAAGTCAATATATCATGATATATAGGAAAAAGTTTTATAACCATTATAGTTTTTTTTATATATACACCATTTCAATAAGCATTTTTATTTTCTTTCTTTTCAGATTTGAATTTACCAAGTGGATTAAAGGATAACATGTGATGTGCAACTCATTAGCTTCTATGTGCATGTACATATACATATATGTATTAGACAGAACACAGTCGAAGAGATTTCTACATGATCATGTTCATATACCTTGCAATCTTTAGATGTGACTTATCTCTGATTTCTTTCAAGCGCATGCAGATGTAGATTGCAGAGATTGGGAATAAACTAGTACAAATATGACAAAAGGAAATTTATTTGTTAAATTCTTGAAAACAAAAATAAATCACTCGGTGACTTGATTGAAAATCATTTAAAACATTATCCCTTGTAATACATACAAATTCATATATGGTGGATAAACTTTGCAATGGTTTGGAAAAAAAATTAAATAGGTATATGTTCTTGTACTTTTCTTTAATACTTTTGGTGTTTTTACTATGGTTCTTTGTTTTGAATGCTGCTGATGAAATGTTAAACCTTGAAATATGCCTATCTAGGATTTCCAAGCATTTGTTTGATTTTGTATTTCTAAATTCTTTATATACACATGTGAATTAATAATGATTTATTTTGCAAAAAGTCAAAACATGCTAGAGTCATTTTACATCACTTTGTCACAAAAGATCTGAAAAGGGTGATATTTATAATATAAAAGTGTTATTCTGAGCACAGCTTTTTTATTGTCCATTTGTTACTGTAATATAGCATTTTAAATATTAGCATGTCCAGATATTGAATAAGTATTTACATATGTTACACAAAAATTTACCAACTTTCAAGCATAAGTCAGATTTAAAATTGGTATACGTGTACATGATGCACTTGATTTTTTATACGACCGCAAAAAATTTGCGGACGTATAATGGTATGATGCTGTCGTCGTTGTCGTTGTCGTCGTCTGTTAACTTTAGTGTATACACGATAACTTAAGTTCTAGTTATCCAAATGCAATGAAATTTGACAATGATATTTCTTACCATTAAAGGATGGATGGGATTGATTTTGGGAGTCCCCCCTTTTTTCGTTTGGAAATTAAGGGCCAAAAGGGGCCAAAATTGCAACTTTTTTGTTTGTTCTTACAATAACTTTTTCAAAATCTTCTCCTCTGAAACTACTGAACAGAATTCAATGAAACTTGGTATGATTGATCATTAGGGTGTCCTGCACTGTAGTATTGTTTCAATTTCTGATTCGTCAAAAAACATGGCCGCCGTGGCTAAAAATAGACCTGGGGGGTCAGACTACTGTTTTTGGCTTGTAATTCAAAAAGTATAAGAGATAGATGAAATCTGATGCCACCCTACTGCTTCAGGATCAAAAGTTCTACAAAAGTCTCCATTTGGTCGAAGTTGTCAGATGACCCCTTATAGGGGTTACGGCCCCTTACAGGTGAAAAATAGCATTTTTTCATGTTTTTTGCCCTATAGTATGAAAATTATTGCAGATAGCAAAAAGCTGTTGCTTGCTTAATTGTTCAGCTCATTTAGCTCTTCAAATAACTCCATAGGGTCGAAGTTGTCAGATGACCCCTTATAGGGGCTACAGCCCCTAAAATAATGTTTTTTCATGTTTTGGGCCTATGAAATGAAAAGTATAGCAGATAGAGAGAAGCTGTTGCTTGCTAAAATGTTCAGCTCATTTACACAATTAATAATTAATTTTTGCAACTCCCCCCCCTTTTTCCCCTATTACGTAATTAGGGGCCAAATGGGGCCAAAATCGAAACTTTTTTATTTGTGGTCCGATTTAAAAAAAAATTTTGCAAGTTTATTCTTGTAGTGAATCCAAATTTGAGAATTAATTTTTGTGACCATCCCCTTTTTCACTTGTTTTGTAATTAGGGGCCAAAAGGGGCCATAATCAAAACTTTTTTTATTTCTGGTTTGATTTTGAAATTTTTTTTTGTCAAGTAGTGAATCCAAATTTGAGAAATTATTTTTGCAACCCCACCCCTTTTTTAATTCTTGTCCGATTTTGACAATTTTTTTGCAAGTTTATTCTTGTCAAGTAGCAGATATATTTTTGTGTCCCCTTTTTTTACTGTTATGTTATTAGGGACCAAAAGGGGCCAAAATCCTAACTTTTTTATTTCTGGTCCAATTAAAAAAAATTTTTTTACAAGTTCATCCTTGCCAAGTAGCGATTGTAAATATAAGAATTAATTTTTGCGACCCCCACTTTTTTTTTCGCTCATTACCTAAATGGCCGTAATCATAATTTAAAAAAAATTCTGGCTCAATTTTTAATTTTTTTCCCAAACATTATTCTTTTCAAGAGTAGAATACAAAATTGAAAATTTATATTTTTACCCCCTGGGTCGAAAGTCCACCAGAGAAGCATGTGTCAAAAACCTTTGTCAGTCCACCATGGGCTGCATGTGTCCAGAGCAATAGACTATCCATATTGGGCCTAAAATGTACAGGGTTCAACATGTTGCGGTCGTATCATGCTGCGCTCGGCGAAGCTTTTTATTTACATCAGTCGATAGATGCTTCTAAGCTAGCTGTCAGTAAGAGTTCTCAATAGAGTTCCTCTACGTCTCATCTTTTCTTGTGTCGTCATTATATACATGTACTAGTATGCCTTGGAATATCCCTTGTTGAATTTAACTTTTATCAATTTGATTTTTACTACATATATGTGTTACTTTGTGGTTTATTAATCAAGTACCGTAGTTTAACTCCGCCTCATATTATACAGTTTGTGCTTGTCCAAAGCCAGGAATCTCTGTCAAAGCTTATGTTATGCTCATCCTCTTCATGTTACATGTATGTTTTCTATGTCCTGAAGGGGGTTTTCTTTGACAATTTAAGGACTTACTTTGAATGATATGCATTATATTTTTATCTGGCTGTTTTCCATTGTGGATTTTAAATTGCTGTTCATATATGTAGGTTGTGTAAGATACACTTATTATACCCCTGCTTAAAAAGTGGGTGTATATAGTGTTAGGGGTGTCTGTCCTAAGACCTTCCGTTACAAGTCAGGGTACCCATCTCTAATCCACTAAGCCTCCTATAATGTAAACTCCTTGATGGATTTTCATGGATCTTCCACACAATTTCTGTTACATAATGTAGATGTGCACCTCCTATGTTTGATATTTGGGGGCAGGGGCATTCATTTGTGATTTGCTGCTCAGTTTTCTAGTTTCACATTACAATATAATTACCTTCTAAGACAATGTTAACAAAAAATTTTAATCCAATAGTGACAATGCTTATTAGTGAAACCACCATTTTAATTTTGAGCAAATATAAAGAGAGGGGGATGGAACTACAGTCTGACACAGGTAAAACAGTAAACCCCTTCAGTCCCTTCTTTGAAGCAGGTCATAAAAGTGTTCAGATGTGATGGTGTGAACAACAAATTGTTCATTTATAGGTTATTTCAATTTCTTCTGACATATCCTTAATTTTGTGCTACACATATTTAAAAAAAAACTGTTCAACAATTAAACAATGCATAGTGGGCATGGGAATCAGATCATGAATAAGTGTGGCTTGCTGTCTGCTTGTATCTTGCACTTTGGAAATGTGTTTGGAAAAAAAATGATTGAATTTAATCTCATTTCAAACTCAAAGTAATTAATACACATGTATTGTCAATAGTGTCACTGCACTGATGGAAGTTTTGCAACGAGTTGCACTCAAAATATATAAATAATATTGTGCATAGTCATTTTGAAAATTAAGTAACTACGTACTACATGTATACCACACCTTTGAAGATTAATCATGTAACAAAACTTTAAAAGGACAAGAGTCAGATGTGTTGTTGATTGATAATGATTTCACAACTTGGTTCTTGCCCTAGTTGTCACACAACATTACAGAGACAAATGCTAGATGTTGTTGCACCATTTCTTTTTCATCTGAAAGTAAAGAGAATAAAAATATTACATTTGTATATATGAACATGTAGACTTATATGGGGTCTTGAGATGAAACTGAAAAAAGTTGTCATTATGTTTTACATTTTTTAAGTCATTATACACAATATCCATTAATAAATGGCGAGCAGAATGTCTAAACATCATTAAAAGATCATAATGCATTACGTTCAATATTAATTGTTTGACAGAAAATAGGTAGACACACAGGGAAACCTACTGTGAAAAAGGAAAAGATCGTAAAAATTTGCTTCTTTTACATGCGGAAAGATGGGTCATTTTTAGGGCAATGGAGGGGAAAATCGTTATGTCCTCATGATAATTTGGAGAAAATATATTTACCTGTCAATAAATCTGCCGTTGTTCGAGCTGTCGATGCATTTCTATGCGACAATTTCATTTTTAAATAAGCCCACTGTCTGTCGCCGACAGCCATCCGCCATATTCGTTACGTAAAATCGCGAGGAGTTCCACGGGAGTATTCCGAAAAATAACTGATATTTTTAAGGTGCGTCTAACGACCAACGTGAAAGGTGCGTCCCATTTGAACTACATTTTCTTCAACCTTTATAGTGACAGAATACAAAATATGCAACCTTAAATCCAAGTGTAATGTGGATAAAACTTACACAACTTGGAACATGGGTTACGAAAAAGTCCACTTCGCAACAATATTTTAAGACATTATCTTTTTAACAAATTGCATCTTAAATAAAATTTCTTGACATTATATGTAAAATTCAGCACAACGCATGCAATACGACTGTTAAATTTGAAAATTTTTGTGCAAAAAATAAACTAAAACAATTATTCAAAGGCGTGATTTTTGAAACGTTTAAGAAAAACGTACCTTTAGACTGAAAGCAATTTGAGGCATATAGTTTTAATATAGTTCTAATAAAGTTAAATGATTCTTCAAATCAATCTATAAAGGACCAATGAAAAAAGATATGCTTTTAAATAATAGTTTTTCGATAATTTAAAAAAGTGAGGCACGTTGCATAGTGGCCATACGTATGTTACGAAGTGGACATTATTTCACAAACTTCTGTTTTTTTAGACTTCGAGGATCTCTGTAAATTGTTTGGTTCATTGAAACGATTTTAATATTGATTAGAATAGGCTGTGAAATACATTATTATGTGCTGCTTATGATCTTTTTCTGTGAAATTCAAGTTTTTGTGCCAATTGTCCACTTCGCAACGCACTGTCCCCTATGCAACGAAATGTGTTCACTGTGCAACGATATTTGTCCACTTCGCAACGAAACGTTTCACAGTGGACCGTTGCAAAGTGGACATATTTACACATAAGTCATCTTTTTGTTTTATTTGAATGCCATACTAATATATTTTTTCTTAGTTTGGTCAGATCACTTAGTTTTCTTAATAAATATCGAAGAATTTGGTGCCTTTCTACTCAAATTCTTCAAAAAAATACCCGTTGCGAAGTGGACAAAACCAAAAATATTATAGTGAAAGGTCATACTAACTGCCTTCAAACAAACACAAAACAGCACCATCGATTATGTTTTTGCCGCCATATAAATTTTAGTGGCGTTAGTTATAACGAAAAATAAAAATATTAAAATCAAGATACATGAAAGATTTGATTTTCATCAATTATTGTTGTTGTTGCGAAGTGGACATGTTTTTCATGGACACACACTAAATTGCATATAACAACGTTTAAGGAGAAACTAGCTTAAAGTAAAGACGTTTGTTTTAAACTATGAATGTAAGTCAGCATTTATCCAACATTAAATACTTTAAAAATTGATCAAAATTGGTTGGAATTATAAAGAGATGACTGAAATTATTCATATGGACACGATCTTGGAAGATATTTTGTGTCATTTTGTTTCAATTTTTAAGATTTTCTGATTACATATTGAACTTTACCTTATTGCTTTCCCAACTTAAAAGTACAACGAAAACAATGACACTTAAAATATACGCAAAATCTAATTTTAACATCACTGTACATCGTGGACACAAAATTGGACATTTTTTTGAAATCCGCACATATAGCACTGCTATCTTGCATGCCGCAAAACACGCAAAACAACAATGCTGCATAATCCAGCACTCAAAATATTGAAATCTTATAGTTTTGTAGACTAGATCCCAAAATGTACTATTTAAAAATATCCATTTTAGTTCGAGAGTATTGTCATCATTTATTTTGTCTATTACTTACTTCGCATTCATCCAACAATATATAATAGGGTTGTACATTGAGTTACTCATAGCTAGCCAATAAATGATGAGATAGAATTCCTGGATGTGGTTCATCATGGAGATATTGGTGGTCGATACCAAGATGAAGTACAGGTGGTAGGGCAACCAACATATACCAAATATGATAATCACTATCACCATCATCTTAACCACCTAGAAAATTAAAGAAATCAAAATTAAAACAAAGTTACAGACATTTAATATTGCTACGTCTGACGCACGTTTCGTCTATTCTACATTCACCAGAGGAGCTCGCCCTAAAGATTTTTGAAAATGCCAAATAAAAAGCATAGAACAATAACTGAAAGACAAAGTTTGACCAAGATAACCATTTGTTTGTAAGCCAGAAACTCGTGGTTTTGAAAATTTTGATTAAACGGATATTAACAGTTTTGGTGTGCTTTTCGACATAATTTAGTGTTGAAGAAGGAGCGGACGTGCTAGTTCATGAAAAAACAGAATGTTCGTTATTATTTTCGAAAATATACGCTGTTTTTTTTATAGATGCTTCAAATAAACAGATAACAGGAAAAGGAACAAAATTATAATCGAGAAATTCATATGAGTTCGTGACCACTTTTTCGAGATATTTATAATAAGATAAACAAATAACAGGAAAAGGAACAAAATAATCGAAAAATTTATACATGTATTGGTTCGTGACTTCGTTTTCGATATATTCATTATATTTGACGTTAACATTTTGGCGATAAATTTTTGACTTTTTTATATGTTTACTGCATAAGCATTATCAAGCCGATAAAACTTGCGACAAAATAAAAAAAGGATTTTTATAAAACTTTGAATCCCCACTTTTTGATAAATTTATGACATGGATAAAAAGGGGTCGTCGGCAAATAATCCCCCCTATGTAAACGGTGAAAATTACTGAGTTATTAGACAAGGGAGCATTCGTAATGAAATACTGACCAAAGACACTGTTGCTTGCCATTAAAAAAAGTTACCATTTTCGCGAATTTCGCGAGCAACAGAAGTTCCCGAAAATAAAACGTCACAAATAATTGATTTTTCATAGTAATCTAATTGATTCAACGAGGAATGCGAAAATAAATAGTTGCAAAATTACCCTCCGACATTGAAATGCGAAATAAAGTAGTCGCATAAATAAGTTAGTATACAGTATTATGACGAACAAGTGCAAAAATGCAGCATGAATCAGTAAAAAAGTGCGCCTGTTTAATCTATTGTAGATTAATCAAAGACATTGTAAATGAAAGATTAGATAATAAGGAAGTTATGACAATAATATTATAGACAAAAAAGTATAGAAAAAATGCCATATTTTACAAGGTTTAGCCATAAGGAATGACGGACCAAGATAAGTTAAACTTCCTTGTCGAGTTTTTTCTTTATAAAAAGCCTAAATACATGTAACGTGTTATTTTTGTTTTACTTCAATATTTGTTACTCCACGATTTACATGATTTATATATTATATGTAGAAACATGTGTGCATATGCATGTTTCTAAGTTCAAAAAACTCTTTTCAGCAAATTTAAAATGTCGTGAGAAAGTGTTGGGAAAGGCAAATAGACATTGCGGTCACTATATATTTTTTGGAAGATTTTCTGAAAACAATCTGTCAGGATCAGTTTCAAATGCATGAATGTCAAAGAATATAAAAACAAGACTGAGACATACCATATGAATTTAGTTTTGTCAGCAACTATCAGTCACAAGGACAAAACACATATTTTGGGGTAGCGGGAGTAAGCTCAGTGAGCAACTTGTTTTTTGTTTTTTTTCATTTGGGGGGGGGCGTCTTGTTTTTGCTTTATTCTTAAGTATGAAAAACTCTAGAACGATTCAGAACACTCTTAAAACATGCTATTTAATTTAGTTGCATCGCTCCATAAGTAAAACTTACCCTTCTTTTGGATTTCATTCGTTCAAACTGTACTGGTGTATTCTCACCAATGGTCTGCTGACCCCAGAGTTCAACACCAATTCTAGTGTAAGTCACAGTCAACGTTGCCATAGGAATGAGATATGTAGATAACAATATCACAATGTTATACCTGTTAAAAGTAAAACAATAGAAATAGTGAGTGAGTGTTTTGCGCCCTTGAAACGCTACATAGGTTATTTTAAGGTGATGATCATGAATAGGATATAAAGATGATGCGGAATATAGGGGTTGGATAGGATACAAAGGAACAGCAAATTTTGATGACCGCTGGAAAAGGGGAGATGTTGGTAATGACGGAAAATTGAGCCTATGTGGTGCGCTACTTTGCGGTCTGCAAAGGGGTCTTTTACATGTATGAAGCATAGCACTCTCCACACACGTTGGCCTAATGTGGTCAGCGGTCAGGTTTCTTTTTATAAACCTGACAGCCCCTGGCGAGTTGGTGTCACCCTATTCAGCCACCTAGGGTACATAATTGGTGGTTCTGTTGGCTAAACTCTAACCCGATGTCAGAATCCCAAGACCTTTAGTCGCCTCTAACGAAAAGCTAACTTTGTTGCTGGCCTATGTGCTCCCGGGACTCACATAAATATGTTTGTAATAACAAAAATTAATAGATCTATATAATAAGCTGTTTTATGTGTATTTGTTGCCGTATCTTGCGTTATTCTCTTTTAAATCCGTCTTGTTTTTTTTTTTTTTGGGGGGGGGGGGCTTCTGATTTTGTCTGATTTTTTAATCATATGGTATTATAACACCCCATCGGAACTCTTGCTTCGCCAAAACCATACTAGTAACATAATTCATAAACAGTATAAAAAAGGCCCTTACTTCATGTTCTTATACTGATGTTAAGATTTAGTGATTTGAAAAGTACGATGACAGTCGACCATATATAGCTTAAATTAAAACCAGAATAAGAGATTGAAGACATATTCAATATTTTTTTACATTTCTATAAGATTTAAGTACCTTTTAATGCTTCTTTTGAGATTTATTGTCTATTTGTGTTAAAAACATTCATGAACAAGTAAATGCTAAGAAAAATATTTCTTTTATGACCAAAATTTATTATGAAATATATCGTGGTTAAGATGATGTACTTTTTACTTTCGTCACAATGTTTTTTTACTGTATAAATCATGTTGACAATTTTGTGGATGAGGGACACATCTTGTGTGAATCTTTAAATCAGAGATGGTTGTTACTAAATTACATTTGACAGCTAATGTGCTATGGAAAAATCCCAAATTCATCCAATAGAAGTTTGCAATAAGTGTTAAAATCTTTATAGTGTCGACAATTAAGATTGTATAAAAGTTTTAAGAAAATCCATTGACATTTTGAAAAAAAGTTGCAGATTAGACATAGGTACGCACTTGTCGACAAATGGAAGACAACGTTTTGCTTTGGTAAAATCTAATAAGCTATCAGTTTTTAAAATAAAACTGTGACATCACATTTCACCAGAAAAGTGAAATTTCATTAAAATCCATCGATTGCTTTAAGAGGAGTTGTCGATTACAAATGGATACAAAAGCGGATAACTCCACTATCAATATATACCCCCTCTTTTAATTGTGTTTCAAGAATTAGAAATTTTGTGAACAAAGTAGACTGGAATATTTATATTGATTGCAATTTTTAAGTGTTTGTTTTTTTCTTACCAAAAGTCTAAATTACTAGTAGTAACAGGACCATCAGGCCAAATTATCGTACAGATGACAGTCGTATTCAGAGTAATTGTCGTTGAATATATCAGATTTGGAATTGACAACAAGGTCGATGTCAGCCATATGATAAACACTGCGATAATAACACGTCCTGTAAGCCGTGGTCTCAGAGGGTGAATGATTGCCATGTATCTGTAATAAAAACACAAACTGTAAAATTTTAATGACTAAAAAGCTAATGAAAGTAAATTAAACAGACCAGGAAGTGGCTAACATGTCAGAATCAACCATTTAAGTTAAAACGAAGACATGTATATGAATGAAATATCAAGATAATAAAGAATATTCTATGTTATAATAAGTATTAACAACAAAACCTCTGTAGTATAGCGGCCTCAATGGAGGACTACTTTCAACAATGTTGCGACCAGTGTTCAATGTGTACATTTCGTTCTTTGAAGATCATGCAGAAGACTTGAAGTAAAAAAGTTCAGACATTATCACCTTTAATCGATTGCAAGGTTGCTTTGAACGGTATTGCTATTAAATTAGCCCATGCAGGACCCGATGCGTGGCGAAAAGGCACAAAGCCATTTAATACCAAATTCAACACTCCTGGGAGCACATCGCAGGAGCCCTTTAGAAAGTACATACACGTAGCTTTATTCATTTTACCCTTTTATTATTTTTGGGCCTTTTTGCCAGTCATGGGCTCTGCTTTGGAGAAAGGAAATGATTAAAATCCAACGCATATACATGTAGGTTTTCTCTGCAATAAATAATATATACTAATGAGTTCTAAAATTAAAGTAGTTTCAAAGTATTCTTTTGTAATACACCAAACTGTTTTAAGGAAAAGCTTGTATGTTTATCAACGGAGGCCTACGATAGCATATGTCGGACTGTAAGGGGGTTAAGTCCCAATTTAGTTGCGCAGGTTAAAATAATGTACGGAACACCATCTACCAAATTCAGCGGCGGGTTTAAAAGTTCATAACGATAAAATGCAACCAGCCTTTAATGTGACATGTGCATGCTGCTTGGCGTCTTTCAATTATTTCGTCTTTCTAGGAAGCAAAGAGGCTTTCTAAGAATTTGTTTATTTCATATATAAATTCAAATTGAAAACTGTTGTTCCCCGTAGGTTGTGATTGAGATTGGTCTTTGATGCCAATTTTTGAATAGACAAGCACCGTTTTTATAATCACTTTGTTTGACTGTCATTGCTCTTTAGTACACACTTAGTACTAATCTAAAAAAATCAGCGGCAGTTTAAAAAGTTCATAACGAAAATAAGCAAGCAGCCTTTAATGTGACCTGTGGTTGCTGCTCGACGTTTTTCAATTATTCCGTCATACTAAGAACTAGTTTATTTCATTTATAAACTCAATTTGAAATTGAAAGCTTGTTCCCCGTAGGTTGTGATTGAGAGTGGTCTTTGATGTCATTTCTTTCACCCGTTCGGGTTCCGGGTGGTAAATAGGCCCGCAGCAGCGCTAAGCTTGTTGGTAAAAGTCCATTTACGAGTGCTCAGAAACCTGACATCGGGTCAGGCCGCTTTGCCCACAAAGCGACTGGGATAGATGCCCAGGTGGTTGAATAAGGCAGCCCTGACATTAAGATGCGGGGTCGTCAGGCGATAATGCGGAAAACCTGACCGCAAATCATAGTGGTGCACCGTGTTGGGAAAAATGTCACGTTCCTCGCACGTTAAAGAACCCTGCTGCAGGTCTCTTTAAGAGTAGGACCCGTAGGATCCCAATGCAGGAGGCAAAATTTCCCGTCCCTACCCATCACTTCTTTTTCCAGTGGCAGTCAAAACTCATTTCATGTTCATTGTATCACCATTTTCATGTTCATCTCCCGGATATAGCCGAAGGGAGTAAAGAAATAACTAACTGACTAACTAACTGATGTCATTTTTTAATAGATAATCTGAAAAAAGCATTGTTTCATAATCACTTTGTATGACTGTCATTGCAAAAGAGTACTCTTTAGTACAATCTTAGTACTTCTGTGAACTTCACCACCGGCCGTTGCAGTGCGATAACCCATCTGTTTATGTTTAATATTTGTATTGTTTTATTTCCTATTTGAATTTTTATACCATTCGGAGATTGAGACATTTATAAGGAATATTTCAATCGTTTAATTGAACACTTCTTTTCACAGACAAGCGCATGGTATAAATATATTAAGTACGTAAACTGGAATTCCATGCATTGATTTGTGCAACCAACATGTACAGAGTATTTAAGGATAAGTAGGTAAGAACGACCCGACTTGGCATCAAGCCGAAAAAATAGCACTGCTGTGAGCTTTTTTGCCAGTCATGGGCTCCACTTCGGGAAAGGAATTAAAGTCAACCTATACCTTATTCAACGCAAAGGTTTTCTCTGCATTAAATATATGTAATATATATTTGTGAGATCTATAATTAAAGTATTTTTCAAAGAAATTATTCTGTTTTTAAATATCGAACAGTTTTAAGGAAAGGCTTATATGTTTAATGTGTATAAAAAGAAGACAGCATATTATACTGTAAGTAAGTCATATTCGCTAGGTCAAGTCCCAATTAAGTTACAAGTGGTAAAAGTGTAAAGAACACAATATACAAAAATCAGTGACAGTGTAAAAAGTTCATAACGAAAAACAGCAAGCAGCCTTTAATATGACATGTGGTTGCTGCTCGACGTCTTACAAATATTTCTAAGTACAAGTTAATTGTGGCTAAAATTCAAACTTAAAGCTGTTTTTCCCAGTACATTGTGTTATTGAGACTAGTTTTTGATGCCAATTTTGAAAAGATATTCTGAAGAAATAGTATCGTTTTCATGTTTTCATTATCTATGTGTTAGACTGTCATAGGAAAGGAGGACTGAAAAGTACACGCTTAGTACTTCTGCGAACCTATTCATCACAGGTCTCGGTGGTGCATTGACCCCATCTGTTCACGTAAACCTTGTTTTGAATTTTTATACCATTCAGGGAATGACATTGTAATGGGTGAACGAGTGAGTTTTACGCCCGTGCAACGCTATATGGGTTATTACAGGCGATGAACAAGAAAAAAAAGGTGATAAAATGAACATGAAATGATGATAAAAATGAAATATGTGGTGGGGTGGAAACAAAGTAACTGTAAATTTTGAAGAACCACAGGAAAAGAAGAGAGGTGGGTACGGGCAGAAAATGTAGGATATTTCAATCTCTGAATTGAACACTTTATGTCAAAGACAAACACATGGTACATAAACGTAAACTTGAATCGCATGCCTTAATTTATATAACCTGCAAAAAGTTAGGCATAACCAATTTGGTTGCTTTCGTGTGTAAGCCCAACCTGAGAAAATTAAAGATTAATTCAGGCTTATCCAACAACCAAAAAAGGGATTTATTTATGTCATTAATTTGCTTAAATGATGGCTTCATGAATTCTTGAAAAAGTTTTATTCCCAAACCACAAAAATTCACGCCCACAAATTGAGGTTTCTTACAGTATCGAAGGCTTCAGTGATTTTTAAAAACGATGCAGATCTAGAAAACATTGCAGACTACTGGTGAATCATCATTGAAAAGACAGACAAAATGTTTCGTGAACAAAATAGTGTTTTGTTATTCATGGCAAAATTATAAAAGAAGAACATTTCTACATGTATTGTGTTAAAGGCTTATAACTAAGATCAACGTTGAAACGACAATATCCATTAGGTTGAAGGACTATAGACTTTGGTAAAAAGAAAGGGAATAAAGGCACTGGTTCTGTGCTTTATTCTATTTCAATACTTTTTATTAATGTGGTCTTGAGATACAGATATCTACAAGATATTGTACAATGAATTTATCTTAATTTCATTATATTCAAAGTTCGAGTTTCCAATAATATTATATATCAAATCAAGGTTGTCTTGGAAGAAAACAACTAAAAATGTATGTTTAATAATAGCCATGATCACATTTTGTTTATCAAATATTGTAAATGCATACCTAATAGTTTACAAGACCTGCTAGATTTAGGAAAAGCTCACAATAATTACTACAGACAACCAATGTAACCAACTGATAAAGCCAAACCAATATGGAAACTGTAATGAACTTATTTGACAAACATTGTTCTTTTTTTCTGTAAATGCTTGACGTTCATGCAAGGGTCGATATATAATAATTTATTATTGCAATTTTTCGCTGGCTGATTTTCATTGTGTGTTTTTTAATAGACGCTTGTTTGTGTGTCACGTACAATCATTCCACATCTTTTTATCCTCTCAACGTTTTTAGCACTGGATCTTATAGTATTGCGTTGTTTAAAAATCAGCCACGAAGGTCAAAGTATAGAAAATGAAACATAGTCAAAGTTTTTTGATTGATATGCAGGTTTGACAAGAAGTACGTAGATCCTTGTCTGATAAATATAACCGTTACGTTAATCTAATAATTACAACTGTATCAGAAAAAAAGTGAAAAACTTGTAAAGGTAAACCAATAACATCAAGATTTTAATTTAAAAAAGAAGGTAATTTTCTTTATAGAAATGAAATTGATGAAAAGCCCTACGTCTGAAATAATCTCCTTGCAAGAAAAGAAACTTCCTTATTAATGTAAAGATAAAAGATTTGTGTCACGTTAATCATTTGATTGTGGTCAGAAAGTTATAAAATAAAGATTACAATACCAAAATAAACTATGAAAAAGTAAAAGAATATGTACATGGGGCCAAGAATACCCCATGTGGGAATGCAAACAAGTAGCAGTTAATTGCTAGAAAGATATTTATCACACAAATAGAAGATACCTGGATAAAGAGATTTGGAATAAGTAAATCTTCGTGACAAGCAATGCATCGACTCAACAGAATTCAATTTTTTGTAAGAAAAAGATCAGACTTTGTATCCTTAAGGCTTGATATTTTGGTTTTTAATTTGAGAACCAAAAAAACTGTCAAGAAATTCGGCCTGGAACTGTTGGAGTATACTTTAACTTGTTCAAATGCAAATTCAAGTTGCAAAATGACTTTTTCCAATACCTTAAATTTAGAAATAAAAAATATAACAAAATTCCAGATAACTTAATTTGCTATGTCTGACGTGGGTTTCGTCTATTAAAGACTCATTAGAAGCGCTATACCGAAATTTGAAAAAAAACACGTTATGAATACGAAGAGCTGGAAACTAAACTAAATCAACCTACAGTATGTCATGGATAGGAAGAACATTAAGGGTTTCGACAATTTTGAAATTTAAACAGATAATTTCATAGCTTTGATGAGGTCTTCATCGCTAGTTTCGACGACGGAGCAGTCTATCCTCGGATATTAAAACTCGACCAACAGCGCTTACTATCACAGAAATTAGGCATCAAAAGTACAATCAATTTCCAGACAATTTGTTGTGCTACACCTGATGTGATTTTCGTTTTTACAAGACTCTTCCCAAAGATTGAAAATGTTAATCAAAAACAGCATATAAATATAAGGAGCATAGAACAATGAAACTAAATATGCTGAATTGGCAACCAAATCATATCCAGAAATTTGATGCATTTTTTTAATTTGCATATTTAAATATCAGGAACGGTTCCGGTCCAGAATTTTTTATAGAGGAACAATAGCAACTTATGAAATTTTCAAAAATTATCGATAAATATGTGTTACAGACACGATTCGCATGTTAAATTTCAATCAACACACAAGTTTCAATAATTTGAGACCCCTCCTAACAATGTCGGCTAAAATTTCAAGGTTCCCTGTTCATTTAAAATTTCGAAGCGTAGCACTCTTCACAAAGCAGTATAAAGTCTTTGGGAAAATGGCTAATATTGTAGAAAGTCCAACATTTATCTTGAAATAGTTCAAGCTGACTCGCATGTAAACAAGGTTCGCATATTGATTTCTAGAGATCAACTAAGGTTAAACAAGACACAATAAGGCATACAAACCTTATCTTTAAACTGTAGGTTCCTCGGGCGTACAAAGATTGCCTTATTCCTCACCTTGAGTTCAATAGACTCAGAGAATTTTAATCAAATTTGATGAAAATAAGTTTGTTTTTAACCGCCAGGAAAGTTTGCTCGAGGATATTTCTTGATCTCAACGATGGCCTAGGGCCATCGCCTCATTACGACAATTTATTACGCAAAATATAGTCCTATAAAAAACGAAAGTAGTATATAAATCTACAAATTGTTAACAAAACGAATCTTTGGATGGTAAATAATGAATCCTATCTAGATAAATAGTATAATTTAATTATTCGACTAAACTTCCATTGTATCTGCAGTCTAAGCACAAAAATAACAATGTACATTGATATAAACATAAGGTTACCTAAGGCCCCCAAAATAATATAATAATTTGCATTGGTGTAAACCATTTATAACCTGAGCCTACCTATACTAAATAAATTGTAATGAACAAAAGATTACCTGAGGCCTACTAAAGCAATATTCAATGGTGTAAACCATTGGTATATCTATTGGTGTCCTCTCAATTGTAATCAATAATCTACTTTCATGTTTAAAGTTTTATCCATTGATATTTCAATCCGTCCATATTGATGCTAAATGGCTTATGATATTTTTCATACTACACCATTAGATTTTATTTTTTAATTGTACAGTTTTCATACTTTAATTTCAGTTGTTTGTCATTTTTATCTATTTATTATTTATTAATTGATCCTTCTCTATTATTTTACCACTCGATGTAATTGATAATCATGTCATGTATATTGTATTCTGTACATTTTTTATTCCTTGTAAAGCGCTTAGAGTAATTTTTAATTAGTTAATGCGCTATATAAATGGTGTTAATAATAATAATAATAATAATTTATTAATTTATAATTGATACAATGTATACAATTCTTCATCATTATTGTTTGTACTGTCATTGCCCCTTGAGGGTCCATAATTGGTCAATAAACTTGTATTCTTGTATTCTTGGTATAACTATAGCAATATACTTTTAAGTTGACCGTTGATTACCCAAGCCCCCCCTATAGCAATATACATTGAAGTAAACCATTGATTACCCAAGGCCCCCCATAGCAATATACATTGAAGTTAACCATTGATTACCCGAGGCCCCCTATAGCAATATACATTGCAGTTTATCATTGATTACCCAAGGGCCCTTATAGCAATATAGATTGAAGTTAACTATTGATTACCCAAGGCCCTTATAGCAATATAGATTGAAGTTAACTATTGGTTACCCAAGGGCCCTTAATATAGCAATATAGATTGAAGTTAACTATTGATTACCCAAGGGCCCTAATAGCAATATAGATTGAAGTTAACTATTGATTACCCAAGCCCCCCTATAGCAGTATACATTGAAGTTAACCATTGATTACCCATGGCCCCCTTTAGCAATATACATTGAAGTTAACCATTGATTACCCAAGGCCCCCTATAGCAGTATACATTGTTGTTAACAATTGATTACCCAAGGGCCCCTATAGCAATATACATTGAAGTTAACCATTGATTACCCAAGGCCCCCCATAGCAATATACATTGAAGTTAACCATTGATTACCCGAGGCCCCTATAGCAATATACATTGCAGTTTATCATTGATTACCCAAGGCCCTTATAGCAAAATGCATTGAAGTTAACCATTGATTACCCAAGGCCCCCTATAGCAGTATACATTGTTGTTAACAATTGATTACCCAAGGCCCCCTATAGCAATATACATTGAAGTTAACGATTAATTACCCAAGGCCCCCTATAGCAGTATGCATTGAAGTTAACCAGTGATTACCCAAGGGCCCCTATAGCAATATACATTACAGTTTATCATTGATTACCCAAGGCCCCCTATAGCAATATACATTGAAGCTTACCATTGATTACCCAAGGCCCCCTATAGCAATATACATTGAATTTAACCATTGATTACCCAAGGGCCCTAATAGCAATATAAATTGAAGTTTACCATTGATTACCCAAGGCCCCTATAGCAATATACATTGAAGTTAACCATTGATTACCCAAGGCCCTTATAGCAATGTAGATTGAAATTAACCATTGATTAACCATGGCCCTTATAGCAATATAGATTGAAGTTAACTATTGATTACCCAAGGCCCTTATAGCAATATACATTGAAGTTAACCATTGATTACCCGAGGCCCCCTATAGCAATATACATTGAAGTTAACCATTGATTACCCAAGGCCCCCTATAGCAGTATACATTGTTGTTAACAATTGATTACCCAAGGGCCCCTACAGCAATGTACATTGAAGTTAACGATTAATTACCCAAGGCCCCCTATAGCAGTATGCATTGAAGTTAACCAGTGATTACCCAAGGGCCCCTATAGCAATATGCATTACAGTTTATCATTGATTACCCAAGGCCCCCTATAGCAATATACATTGAAGCTTACCATTGATTACCCAAGGCCCCCTATAGCAATATACATTGAATTTAACCATTGATTACCCAAGGGCCCTAATAGCAATATAAATTGAAGTTTACCATTGATTACCCAAGGCCCCTATAGCAATATACATTGAAGTTAACCATTGATTACCCAAGCCCCCCTATAGCAGTATACATTGAAGTTAACCATTGGTTACCTGAGGCCCATTATAGCAATAAACATTGAAGTTAACTTTTGATTACCCAAGGTTTCCTTCCAATAGAAGTATACATTGAAGTTAACCATTGGTTACCTGAGGCCCCCTATAGCAAAATACATTGAAGTTAACCATTGGTTACCCAAGACCTCTTATAATAGCAACCACATTTATGTAAACCATTGGTTACATGATGCCCGCTATAAGATTGTAAATTGAAGTAAATGACGAAACGCGCTTCAGGCATAGCAAAATTTATTGTCTGGAACTCTGTTGTAATTTTTATTTTTGATACCCTAGGTCCTATGTTGATATATAATATTAAAATAGAAAATAATGAGATGTGGAATACATGTACGCGACACAGCCCACAATCAAGCGACAATTCAGAAAAACCACAATGGACAACCGTTAGCATCCTTCAACGAGGACATTTGGCATTTCTCGCGGTTCTGTAATTGGCCCATGGTCTAAATTAACTGCATATAATTCAAATCCAGTCCTGAAATAGTCACAGATAGACACCCGGCTTCTTAAACAAGGAACAGAAAACATCAAAAAGACAAGAACATACGAAGGCTTTGTCAAAGATTCCTGGCTTAGGACAGGCACATATAATATGTGTCGGGGTTAAACTAGTTTTTTTGGGCCCAACCTTCCCCCTATCAATATTCATAGACAAAGCACAAAAACTAAACACACAATAAAAATCAAATCGATCAAAGTCCAATTCCACTAGAGAGAACATAAGACAAAAAACAACAAGAACAAACAAAAGGACGGTAAAGGAACTCTCTAAAGAACACTAGCTGTTACTGACAGCTAGCTGAGAATCATCAATCGACTGATGTAATTAAGTCAAACATATCGATTTTAAATCCGACACAACACTTCAAACAATACTGATTTAGTGAAGTGTCATCACACAAAACCTTGATCGCTATTATGCTTTAAAATGAGAATTGTAAAAACGTTTATGATCGAAGTTTTAAGGTAAGTATCAAGTTATCAATATTTCTGCCAAAAAACACTAAATTCAAAGATTTAACCAAAATATTCAATTCATATCCTTTTGAATTTTAAAATCCTTAGATTTTGAAGCCAATTTTTCATTTCTAATGGATTGCTTTTAAACTTGTGAGCTTTATAAAAAAATATTACCATAAGATTCAGGATGTGATATTCCTTTCACTATCAGAAAACGACGTGTACAATTAGATTTTTCAATAAGAGATCGATACTTGTGGAAGAATTTAGAATTTTGTTTTACTAATTTGTGGTATCGATAACCTAAAAGTAATGTTTGGTTACTTCAGGCTCCTTAGAAGTATTTATAATGTCATGAACCATTTGTAAAGCAAACACGGGGGGTAACCTCTATCATAAAGGTAAGGACATATTGCGACAAAAAATGGTCTACTTTTTAGGGTCTTCATTATGTGAAAATATCAGATGTTGCATATATGATATGGTGTACTTTTCACACATGTACGTAGTAACATGCCAAAACCTGCATAACATCGCTTAAAAAAGTCATTTTTAGGTTACCTCAAAAGACTTAAAATTATATAATTAATTTATAAAATCTGCAATTTATTACCATGAATTTGCTTTCAATGATGATAACAAACAACGTCAAGTTATAAATCTCGTTTGTTGCTACATGTATAAATCTTATTTTTATTAGGTATTTCCTATTCCTGATTTTGTCTGCTTGATAGTTTATGAATATTCTTAAGTTTATAACAATAAATATGCTATAGGTGGTCTTAGGTATCCCATGCTTTAAATCTATGCCGTTGCTTTAGCATTATATGGGATCTTAGGTAACCAATTGTTAACTCCAATGTATATTGCTATAGAGAGCAAACATTGTTTATTTCTGAGTGTATTTACTGTAAGGGGCCTCAGGTAACCAATTGTTTATTTCAATGTACACTGCTGTAGGGGGTCGAAGGTAACATGTTCAATGCTATAGGAGGCCTTGGGTAACCAATGGTAAACTTCATTGTATATTGCTTTAGGGGGCCTCCGGTAACCAATGGTAAATTTCAATTTATATTGTGTTAGGAAACCTCGGGTAATCAATGTACACCGCCAAAGGGGGCCTTAGGTAACCAATCATTTACTTCAATTTACAATCTAATAGTGGACATCATGTAACCAATGGTTTACACAAATGTCGTTGCTATTAGAGGTCTTGGGTAACCAATTGTTAACTTCAATGTATATTGCAATAGGGGGCCTCAGGTAACCAATGGTTAACTTCAATGTATACTGCTATAAGGGCCCTTGGGTAATCAATGGTTAACTTCAATGTATACTGCTATAGGGGGCCTTGGGTAATCAATATACATTAAATTCAATGTATATTGCTATAGGAGGCCTTGGGTAATCAATGGTAAACTTCAATGTATATTGCTATAGGGGGCCTTAGGTAATCAATGATAAACTGCAATGTATATTGCTATAGGGGGCCTTGGGTAATAAATGGTTAACTTCAATGTATATTGCTACAGGGGGCCTCAGGTAACCAAATGTTTATTTCAATGCATATTTCTATAGGGGGTCTTAGGTAGCCTATCGTTTATTCTAATTTATATTGATATAGTGGGTCTCAGGTAATAAAAAGTTTACATCAATGCTGTTGCAATAGGGGGGCCTCAAGTAACCAATGATTAACTTCAATGTATATTGTTTTAGGGGGCCTCCGGTAACCAATGGTAAATTTCAATGTATATTGTGATAGGAAGCCTCGGGTAATCAATGTACACCGCCATAGGGGGCCTTAGGTAACCAATCATTTACTTCAATTTACAATCTTATGGTGGGCATGATGTAACCAATGTTTTACATAAATGTCGTTGCAATAGGGGCCTTGGGTAACCAATGGTTAACTTCAATGTATATTGTTATGGGGGGTCTCAGGTAACCAATGGTTAACTTCAATGTACAATCTTATAGTGGGCATCATGTAACCAATGGTTTACATAAATGTCGTTGCAATAGGGGCCTTGGGTAACCAATGGTTAACTTCAATTGTATATTGTTATAGGGGGTCTCAGGTAACCAATGGTTAACTTCAATGTACAATCTTATAGTGGGAATCATGTAACCAATGGTTTACATAAATTTCGTTGCTATAGGGGGCCTTGGGTAACCAATGGTTAACTTCAATCTATAATGCTAGATGGGGCCTTAGGTAACCAATCATTTGCTTTATTTTACAATCTTATATTGGACATCATGTTACCAATGGTTTACATAAATTTCGTTGCTATAGGGGGCCTCCGGTAGCCAATGGTAAACGTCTATGTATATTGTTATAGGAAGCCTCAGTCAACCAATGGTTAACTTCAATGTATACTGCAATAGGGGGCCTTAGGTAAGCACTCATTTACTTCAATTTACAATCTTATAGTGGACATGATGTAATCAATGGTAAACATAAATGTCGTTGCTATAGGGGGCCTTTGGTAACCAATGGTAAACTTCAATGTATATTGTTATAGGAGGCCTTGGGTAACCAATGATTTAATGTATATTTCTATAGGGGCTTAACGTCAATGCCGTGTACACTTATTCCACGTCTCCGTTATCTTCTACTGAATGTATAGGGCTTCGGTAACCAACTGATATCCGGGCTATTTATATGGATGTACAATATATAGGGGCATGACAAATTCGAATGCTTATTTGAACGTATATTTATAAATGTAGCGTCCAAGGTAATCAAATATATAAATATAAGACCTTCTTGTATATATGTTTTTGTTTTTTATGTATTGTGTATTTGTTTTCATTTATATCATATAATGTATACCTTGATATTTTTGAGGCCCACAATGAAAATTAGACTAGTTCTAATTGGGTTAGCCTCTTCAAATAAAGCATTTACTTACTTACTTACTTACTTACTAGGTAACCGAATATTCATATAATGTATATAAACATATAATGGTATAGCGTCTAAGGTAACCAAATGTATATTATATGTCTTTTGGGGACTATTAAGGAGCCTAGAGTTATCGAATATTTTTTTAGATATAATTTACTTAATACGTATCTATAGGTGGCCTGGGGTAACTAATTGTTCATTTGTTAAAAGTGAAAGTAGGAAAACCCTACGCCGAAGTACTATTTTTTTCTTGATGGCCCCAGGCCATCGTTGAGATCAAGAAATAAGTTTAGGAAGTTTATAAAAGGTTCTAATTTACATCTGTGACGGATGAGAACCGAATATTTTCCGTATTTTTAATACATGCTGTAAAAACAAGGCAATGCAAAGGCGAGGGGGATTTGAAATGTCACGTGACTTATATTTCATTTGCATACATGAATATTAATGAGGCAAAGCACTGTTCATTTCTGGATATGTTATGACTTATTTCACATCTTAATAATTTTAAATGATTTTGATTGACTGTTTTTGTCGTGTCGGCGATGTACTAGTATCAGACATTATCTGAACATAAAATGGTTCTAAATTATAGATACATTTTTATAAACAAAGGTTTGATCTAAAACAAAGTATGACTAGATAAATAGATAAAAAAAACATTTAATTTGAACGCACTTAACTATAAAATTAATCATAACGATAACAAAACATAAACAATAGAATCTTAAATATCAGAAATGAATAATTTATTATAAAAGTATCCTACGTATTTAACTTGCAAAGCTACATGTATGTGGGTAGAACATACATTTTGTATACAGGTATGCAAATTTTTAATACATTTTTAAAAAAGCATTTCATAAACTGTCGAAAACGAGTAAATGAGTTAGTTTTTTACGCCCTACCGACAGGTTATTTAAGACAGCAATAACCTAGGAGCAAGATAACCTTGTGTCAGCAATTTCTTTGTCAAACGTGACGCTCTGCCAAGGAAATCGATATAACTCCCGAAAGCTCTGGAGTAACGAATCAACGAAACTCCTTAAACTGGAGCGGACGGAATGCTACACGAGAAGGAAAAGTTGACAATTGGAAAGTTGAAGTCATCACGTTTGTCACAGAGCTTTGTTGAACGTTTTCCTTGAGAGTTTATTTCGAGATAAAGATCTAGATATGAAGCAGACTTACTAGAATCTGTTGTTTCCTTTATCTCAAGTTCCCGATGATATATAAGATGTAGATCGAGAATAGTTCAGTGAAAGGACATCATCAATATAACGGAAATGAGATTAAAAGAGAGACCCAGTCTACGATCTTTTTTGTCTATAACCGATTGAATGAAGTCTGCCTCATATGAATGAAGAAACAAATCAGCAAGCAACGGTGCACAATTATTACCCATTAAAATCCCAAGTGTTTGCCAAAAAACACGTCCACCAAACTGAACAAATATGTTGTAGATAAGAAAATTGAAGCGTGGCAATTTCCACAAGTTCTATGGAAAACTATCATCAGTGAATACATGCAATATAAGTATCAGAATTGCAAGTTGAATTGATCATGAGAACAAAAAATAATTATAGATTTACACATCAAGTTTGACACAAGGAATACAATGAACCGTATAGATTGATGCATGTATCAGAATAGCTCATTTGTCTTTAATATAAAAAAGTCAATTGCCATAAACTCAAGCATCAATATTTTCTTTATTTATTAAAAGATTTTAAACACCGCGTAAGCAAAGACCTGTGTTTCTGAGGCGTGATAAAAGAAGATGATTAACTTCAACTGCTTCATTGAATTGACAGAAAACTGACAACGTTATAATAATGTGAATGTGCTACATTTACATATTCTATAAAATCAAGACATTATTTTGAATTCGACTAATTTGAACAGAAATTTCTAATAGTACATTTAGACTTTTTTGAAAGAAAAAAATTCTTGCAACCAGAAAACCCAACGTAATTATACTACCTACGTAGTTGTGTTGCCAGTGATCTTTCAATTCAAATAACCAGTTGTAACTTCTGTATGAAGTATCTCTTATCAGGTCCCGAGGGAAAACGGGTCCTTGATGTCGCGGTTTTTTAATGTCATCTATATAATGAACTGTGATAATATATGGACAGTAACTGCCAATTTATCACATTCAGCAGCACAATTAGTTGGAGGAAAAACAGATTTTTGAATAGTTTATTAGTAGTCTATAGTGTCTAAGTGGGTGAACAAGGGAAACAGACAAAAAAATATGCAGGACGCAATAACTAGCATACAGTAGATTACATGCAAACCATAATTATGAAAACTATAAAAAATATTCACACAATATAGCACAAACACAATAGTGATTCTTGAACACGTGTACATGGTAATCACATACAATATGCTATGTATATGAATGACTATTTTCCAAACAAGTGACCACGAAATATTGACATTTTTGTTGAGGAGCCAATTAAGGGTATTCCCCGAAGGTGACTGTTTAAAACAGGTTTGACTATATTTATTTCCAACAATTTGCAATTTTAATTTTTGTTGTGTTAGCGCAATCGCGGTTGTATCAAGAGAAAGACACACAAAGGAATGATATATTTCAAAGAGTTGTATACGTTCGGAGAATGAATAACGTATTTCCAATTTCAATATCAATTTTTAACTAATCTATCAAATCATAACTGGCCATGCTACGACAAAAACAATGAGTACAGCAATATCAGTTTACAAATACATATTTAAAATGCTTTGAAGAAATAACAATATCAACCTATATATGAAGACAACCCAATTAAAAGGGATAGATACTTATCCTTTCTTACAAGATCGGTTATTATGTAAACAGTATGTTTTCTATTAAGGTTGCATTCCAGATAACAATGAGTACAATGATATCAATTTACACTCAAAATACTTTTGTCTTCGTAAATAGTAAGGTAACCCATATTGACGACAACCTAATTATAAAACACCCAGATGCTTCCTTCTTAAACCATTTCTGTTTTCTTGTACGTAGTTTTGTTATCCATTTAGGTTGCATCCTGTGTGAAAATGGTGAAACGAAATTGATCTGACAATGCTTCAAAGAGACATTGAGAAGCATTGACAACCAATCCCATTGTCTTTGTAGGAAGTCTCATCAGCACTTTCTGTGATAAAACAGCACGTTCATCAGCTTATGTAGATAAGTTTCCGCTCTAAGTTCTACAAATGTCAGCTTAGAAGACCACTATATTATATATTTTGAAACAATTAGATAAGACATAGTAAAATGTAGGCGTCCAACATTTCTTTTAACCTATTTTTTTAATTATGAAAACATTCATTCAATTTGATGTAATTAATGCAAAATAAATCTGGTAGAGGAGGTATGACTTTTGCCCTTACTGTCAATTACTGGGGGAGTTAACTTTAAAATGGTAACTGAAAAGATTAAAAAGGTTAGTGGTTGTGTCATGAGTTCAAAAGACCTACATGTAACAGAAAAATACAGATAATCCTTACACATTCTAAGTTTTCGTTTCTTTTCATAGCCATGTGTTCAAGCTCTTTGGTGCAATCTTATTTTAACTTTCAATATTTTCGGTCACCCTTTTATAGATTTAATCAATATACTGAAAATAACATGACTGCATGTATGATACTTTAATTTTTATCGCAGCATGCTACATTTACCCAAGTATCCCACAAACGACCCAAGAATTATATTGGCCAAGTGATTTCAAATAATTGACATCCTTTATATTAAACAGTTGCATGTACATGTATATTCGTTATGTTCGTTTCACATCACAAGCATGTACTAGAACTGAATTGGCATCAGTAGTCAAATTAACAAATATTGACTAGTTCTTGGAATGGTGCATTCGGAAGGTTCCTATTGATATACCATGTATACATGTACAAAGAAATAATGGCGGTAAGATTTTTAGGTTGTATAAAGAAAATAATGAGATCTCGAATAAGTCTACGCGATACAATCAACATTTAGCCGCGACGATTACAAATTCAACAATAAAAAGAGCAAGTATGTGATCAGTGCAAGCGTGGGATTTTATACGCATACGATTAAAATCCAAGCCTAAAATTGCCGTATATTGGCCATTCAGGACATAAAAAATCTGACATTAAGACGACGAGGGAAAACAAAGGCTTTGATAAATAAAGGACCCATGCCTTTGGACATGCACGTATAACATTTGTGGGTCTTGAATTGGTCATTTTGGCCTAATCTTCCTTCTATTGATAATCTTTTTTAAAGCACAAAAGCTACACAAAGTAAAACATCAAGTGGCAAAAGCTCAATTTGACAAGCGAGAACCCGTGACATGAAGTAAACAAGAAAAAGAGACGTACAGAACTCTCTTGAGAACATTCGATATTACTGACGACCAGCTTAGAATAATTTTATCGACTGATGTAGAATCAAAAGGCTCCCAGCGCCTAGTCCTTTAGCAATGAGCAAGCAACAACTTTTCTCCATCATTCTGTAGTGTAATAATCTAGCTGTTGTTCCATAGGACATTTAAAAAATAGCTATTATTAAACTTTAAAGGCGATGATTAGAACTATAAAAGGGTATAAGTTCATCTGATAACTTATAGACTTTTGTAGAGCTCAATTCAACGAGCTACAGTTATAACCGAGAAACAGCTTTCTCTTTCTGCAATGTGACAAAACACGATAAAACGCTATTTTTATCTTCATAAGACCATGACCCAATTTAGTCTTTTCAAGAGATCAGTGATATTAATGATTAGGACAAAAACACGACAAAACGCTATTTTAAGCTTTATACGGAAGCCCGTAAGTGTCAGGTGTATTTTCTTTAAGTCGTGATCACAACTTAGCTAATTCGTGATTAGCTAAGTCGTGATCACTAGTTTGCTAAGTTGTGATCACAAGTTATTAAGTCGTGATCACAACTTAGCTAAGTTGTGATCACGAGTTATCTAAGTAGTGATCACGAATAAGCTAAGTTGTGATCACAAATTACTAAGTCGTGATCACTAGTTAGCTAAGTAGTGATCACAAGTTACTAAGTTGTGATCACGAGTTAGCTAAGTTGTGATCACGAATTAGCTTAGTTGTGATCACGACTTAAAATAAACAAACTCCACCTGACACTAACGGGATTCCGTAGCTTTATACACCAAGACCTGTGTTTAAAACTACACATTGTAGTCTTTGTAGATACAACCTAAATACCGAAAGAATAACGTATGCAACAACGTGACTGGACAGCAACTGGCAAAATAGTTACAGATAAAATAAAACAGGCTTAAGTTAACCAAATATAATTAAATATGACCAAAGGCAATGGTCATAAACTAGGAGATTCTATCATTTATAAGATAAATAACTTTTGATTAAAGATCAATTAGTTGCATAAAAGTTCCTGATGATTATGTTATGGGGTAAATGTTTAGATGACTGTTTACAATGTGGGGGACCATTAAGGGAATTTAAATTAATGAATTAATTTAAAATTATTCTCCCTTTTCATATGATTTTGTATCAGGGAAACTTATATTAGAAGTAAGTTAGAGAAAATGACTAAATATTTTTTTTAGTCTTTTCGAAATAACTTTAAAATGTGTCACACACTTTTTTGTAAACAGTGTACGTGTCCCACATTTTTAAATGTCATTTCTTTATAGTCAAAAAATATTTTGTCATTTATTTCTTCAGGAAATATTCCTTTGAAAAACATCCGATTAGCAGATTCGATGCTTAACTGTACTCGAACTTGTAATTTATTTTTTGTAATCAAATCACGTTGTTATTTGGTATAATATTAGAGACAGAGGAACATGTATTATGTAATAAACCTACACAGTGAAATTCCTTATAGTATTCCTTATTAACTCACGTAAGAGAATAAAAGTCATATCTTAAGGCCTACATGTAATACGTAGAAAGGAGTGGGTAGTGCAATGAATATAAATATAAAATTTTATTTTTTGTTATTAACAACGAATTTTATTTCTAAAAGCCACCAATCTTTTTTTGTTAATTCTTCGCCTAACAATTGAGAAACCAACAGTTGGAGCCAGGAAACTTGCGCCCGTACCTTTTTTAAGCCTTTCATGATATATTTTGAACTGGCATGTACAGATGAGACCAAACCTTACCTGTAAAAAAACTGAACTTAAGAGCGGACCTCCGGTTCACTTTTCTGGTCTGGTTTGGTTCACTTGACCAAACCAAGTTGCAGACCTAGGTCCACTTTTCTAGTTTGGTTTGGAAAGCGGACCACCTCACCACAAGTCTTGTTCAGTCTAAATTCTGGTCTGGTCTGCATTCAATAGTGAACTAAGAGTAGACCAGACCTAAAGCAGACTAGACCTAAGTTCTGGTCTGCTTTTCATAGTAAACCAACAGTGGACCAGACTAGACCTTAGTTCTGGTCTGGTCTTGTTTTAATAGCTCTGCTTTCAATAATGAGCATAGAGTGGCCAAGACCTAGAGCAGACCAGACCTAAGTTTGTTCTGCTCTAAGTCTGGTCTGCTCTGCTTTAAATAGTGAACCGAGAGTGGACCAGACTTAAGTTCGGTCTGGTCTGCTTTCAACAACGAACCAAGAGTTGACCAGACCTAGAGCGGACCAGAGCTAAGTTTGGTCTGCTCTAAGTCTGGTTCAATCAAAGATAAGTCATTTTTTTATAGGTCTGGTCTGTCCGAGATCAGAGTGAACCAGACCTAGGGCAAAGTTTGCTTTTGGAGTGAACTTAAGAGCAGACCTAGCTTCACTCAAACCAAACCAGACCAGAAAGAAGCAGACCTGGACCAGACTTCTGGTCCGCTTTTTTAGTCAGGTTGGCAGACAGGTTGGGTTGGACCCATCTGTATTTGTTTGACAACTACATACATTCAGTTCCTTATATCAGTAGACAGGGAAAAAGTTTATGACACAGTCTTGGACATGCATGCCTTTAATCACTAGAAATTTTAAAAAAGTCCCAAACACCTAGTCCTAGGATTAGCTTCAGACAATGAGTAATATTTTAGGCCATTTATGTAGCAATAAAGTCTTAGAAAGGAGAGGATGGTCCGTTTAAAAATGATATAAATATAATATTTATGTAAAAGCATAAAAGCTATACAAATCATTTTTCTTTGTTTAATCCTCGTCTAACACCTGAAACACCAACTAATGCCAGTAACTTCCGTCCGTGCTTTTGTTCTTGTACGCCATTCACATAGATATTTTGAACTGGTTTAGATTCGTTTTGTAACTTCATAAATTCAGTTTCTTATATCAGTAGAAGACGATGAGACATGACAAAAATGTATGCGACAGAACCTTGTACAAAATCAGTGACACTTTTAAAAAAGGAACCAACACAAAGAATTAACGAACCAACATGTAGCAATAAACATAACTAAATGAGAGGATAGTCAAATTTATTTAAATAAAAAAAAAAATGATTTATTGATATCAGTTCAGAATTAGTTTTGAAAGGGGCACAATTCTTCTTTGTTTATACCTCGCCTTGCACCTGAGACACCATCAATAATTGCTAGTACACTTTGGTTCGTGCTTATGTTCTTTGTTGTCTCTTACATTTTGGACTGGTTTGATTTATTACTTCATAAATTTAGTTTCTTATGTCAGAAGACGATAATTAGACGTCGAAAAAGTGTCAGCGGCACAACTTTGTATATAAATAAGTGGGATTTAAAAAAAATACAAATACCTAGGATTAACGTCAGATGATAAGTCATATATTTAAGGCCCAAATATAGAAATAAACTCGTGGTAATAAAGGAGAGGATAGTCCACTAAAGTCATGAAAGTATTGTGATTTAATGACAAAAAGGACGAATTTATTTTGTAATGTGCAACAATCTGTTTTGATTGTTCTTGTCCTAGCACCTGGGACACCATCAATAAGTGCAAACACACTTTTGTCAGTTTTGTATGGATGTGATATAAGTGTACAAGACGAAGATTAACGCGAATCAGCATATATAAATCAGTGCAAGAAAAGAAAATCACAATTATAGAATTTCTTAGGTAAACGTTTGTATATGTAACAATAAACACTAAGGATGGAACAGGTAGTCCTTTATGTATATTTGAATATTATGGTTAAGTGATTTTTTAAGAACTAATTTTGATTTATCCTCGACTTAAACATGAGAACACATCAATTAGAAACAGTCTGTGCGTTTGGTCTTTGTGCCTTTCAAATAAAGATAGTTTGAACTAAAAAATTGGTATTACTTCATTAATATGTGATTTTTCCAATACGTCAGCAGGAATAAGGGTCTGCAATAGAAGGATAATAGTGGTTAAGGTGTTTAATTTATTCTAAAGTTTCGTTTCGTGTTTATTTGCTGTGTTGGTTTGAAAGTCTTTTTGTTAACATTCTGTTTTCGAGGAACAGGTCTTAAATCAGAACTTTACCAATATTTTATTTCCTTTTTCCCCATCTACAAATCATCTTTATCAGTTTATTGTATTATATAACAATAATGTAACAAAATAGGTAATATTTCTTCATAAAGTGATGGCTTTAATACAATAACAGCCAAATTAATATTTCCTGATATAAAAACAATTTCAGAAAGCAATCAGACAAATGGATGCATGCGACCAAATTTTTAAGTCCGATAGTTAGACGAGTATTATTAATGCAAAAATAAGTTTTGTGCAATGATATTGCCTGTTCATTGATGGTAATCGTTGTCTCAAGTAACTAAAGTACTGGGTCCGGGCAACATAATTAGAGGTTTTCATCTAATTTGATATCATCTAGCTTTATCAATTGACCGTCGTGTCTGGGAGTTCTAAGAAGAGTAGATACGGAAGTGAAAGGACGTCTTTATTTCGTAAAATAATCCCACACATTTCTTAATAATAAATCTTATATCATTTATTAGATTTAGTTTATTACGATATTGGATGAGAAAAACAGATGAATTACATAATATTAATATATATTGAAACCTTTAACATACCTTCTTGTACAAAATGTGTAATGAATTTTTTGGTGTGAAACGGATGCGTCAGTCGGAGTATATTGCTATGAATGCGATAAACCTAACTGCTAAGCTAATGTGTTTGGTAAAGAATACTACTTGAGGTTTCGATAAGAGCAGGGCCCGTAGGTCCAACCCTGCACTTCATCAACTCGTGTTCAAGACTCAAATATGACATGTGTTATAGTATATTCAAATATCCAGTCGGTGGGGTGTAGTGGTTAACGCGTCGGGCTACTTACACCGAGGTTTGTGGTTCTATCCGCATGGGGTTAAAATTTCATGAACGAATTTCGACTTTCTATTGACTTCATTTGCGAAGATGACCTTAAAGTTCGGAAGGGACGAAAAAAGGTTGTTCCGTTTAAGGGAGAGCAATACCCCATGCACGTTAAAGACCTCTTTGTAGAGTTCGATAAGAGTAGGTTCAATGTTGGCCGCTACAAAAACCACAGTTGCAAACTGCAATTTGGGTATGGATTTATAATAACATAAGCATGAAGCTTTTTTTTGGCACAGGATGAATAAATATGTAATTAGAATTTCAAATATACATGTACATGTATGTGATTAAAAGTAAATTAAGCGTAATTGGTCTTAATCGAAAAATATGTCAGATATTAACCACTTTGCAACAATTGTCAAACATAAAAGAATTAAAACATAAATGCAAATTAACGAGGATTATGCCAGTCGAGATTGAAATCAATTTGTCAGAGCTATAGAAGGTTTGTGGCCGTGCAAATATTCGTAAAACCTATTGATTGAAAGAAATGCAAAAGGTACTCTTCAACTCCCGTAAAAATGCAAAAAAAAATGCTTTTTGTAGTTCTTTATAACTATAAAATACTTAATTTATGCTAAGTTTTCTCACATCTGTGGTCGGTCATTTATAACCATCATATGTTCATTTTTCTTGTTTTGACGAGCAATAAGATGTCTTCATTAATCAAAATGCTTAATTACTTACAACCTTAAATAACACCAACGCCTGTCAATTGTGCATTTCTTAATAACTGATGTTTAGAGGAGTTAATAGATGTGAGACATTCGTTTAGCAAGGATAGTAAGCAGTGATTTATAATTTCTTAAAATTGTATATACATATGATATAGGTAATTGTAAAATGTCTACAACCAAGGTAGCAATTAAAATTTCAAAACCGAGGACTTGGCGTTTCTTTATACTTAATTTAGATTAACTATGTAGTACGCAAGCTCCTATAACTACAAGAGCATTATTCTTTTTATCGAGCAGATCGTCATCAATGTCCGGTGCGCAAGCGCTCTGTACTAGTTATGATGAACGAGATAAAAAAGAAAAATCCATTAAATTATCATATTGTCACCATTTGATTTTGATAGGTAAACATAGGTAACCAGTTTTCTGATCATTTTTAGACAAAGTTCTGTTTGATTCCCGCCATCATCATTCTGCTTTTGTCTCGGCGAAAACAGCGACTATCTGATCTTTCCTTTTAAACCGATATTTTGGAGAACCATTTCAAATTAAAGAACATTAATTCATTGAATGCTGCTGAAATTTTGATCGTGAGCCCCTTCATAGTATGTTGCAACATTGTACATCATATAGAAACATAACCGAAAAGTGCATAAAACATATATAGTGTAATGAACTTGATTTGGAAGCAGACATCTTTTCCATAGGAATCTATCACTGAACAGGATTAAAGATGATTATAGTCGTTACTTTGTCTTTATCTATAGGACTATTGGTCATTATAAGATCAACAGTAATTTGTCACACACTTTGCATCACACTTTACAATTAAACATGCAAATAAAAACCTGATTGGATAAAAGGGTTTTTCTTTGCTTTGCCAAGTTGGCAAAACAAGTTCTGTACAATGTATATTGTATATTAAGTTATAATAACACGCTAGCAGTAAAACCTTTCTGGATATATAAGCAACATGACGACGACGAGAACAAAAATGAGCCCTATTTTTCATTTTCTCTATTTCTAAATGCTGATGTTGTGTCCTAGGTGTTTAAATTCGATAAGCCTATCTAATGGTTGACCACTTGTTTACGTTCAAAACGTTAGTTTGATGTACCTAATCAGAAATAATATCAATGTTATTTTAAATGCAAAATAAACATTAACTCTCTTCAAAAGTGAAAGGAACTGAAAGAACCCGGATAGAAACAGTATATTCTATGTTAAACATATGGTTACGTGAAATAATTTTGCTCCCTTCAAGACACCTATAAAAATAAATTTCCCCTTTCAGACTTTGAAAGCATTTGAAAAGCCATATAACTTCAGCGCGATAACATCAAATATTGTGTCACACTCATAACTTTTCTTAGAAGCAAACCATACTTATTCTGTTCTTAATATTAAATTTTCATCATTTCCGCAATTTACAATCTTTGCTTTTCATATTATGTTAACTTTATTATTGAAACGACTCAATAATAAATGTTTTAAGCATAATAAAATAAGATATTTTAAACGTCTTTCCGTATTATGACAAATTATATTCCACATGGACTTTGATCTTTTCTTATATTCTGACGTTTTGCCATTTTGTTCATAAAAAGCCTTTTTTCCTTGAATTTCAAAAATGTCAAACATAAACAAGATCACCTTTCAAAGAAAATCCAAAATAATAACAAAAGAGCTTAGTAATTTTTCGAAATTTTATATTACTATTTATCTTATTTCTTAAGAGGCTTAACTACTCTTAACAGTATGATACATTATCAAAGCTGCAATTGTAAAGAAAAGGGGGATAAAATGCGATCACCTTAATTCTTATACCTTAAAGTGCAAAAGTGTTTGTACAAAAGATAATAATAATAAAAAAACACATATATATGAAAATCACCAAGTATAGAAACTAAACATTTCAAACAAAATATCATTTAGACAGATTAAAATTAACATCCAAAATACAATTAGTGTTTCAAATATAGACCCAACGCGAATGTATAGCATTATATAAATTTCACAAAATATCCCATCGAAGCCGATAGTAGGGACTGTCCTCGATAGGTGCTAGCATAAGCTCAACCTTTAAGGGTCTCCCGATGACTTTAAAATGAGGACACAGCAATGAAAGCACCGTTTCTTTGCTTTGCCTCATTTCAAAGTTGATTGCATATGTATACTTCCTTTTCCTTCATAATAAGACCATTTTCTAAAGATTTTAGATTTTTCCTTCCAATTAGAATATATTGCATTTCATTATGATGCACTTAACTCATTTCACTGGTGCTGAAAACAGTTCCCAATTCATTTAATATATTCTATTTTGTTTATTTGTTTTTTTTCTCATTCAAATTATACCAAATGAAGTACTTATTTTTTTTTCAAAAATTCTCTAAAATTGAAAAATTAAGATTCCTTTAGAAGAGTATTCCATAAAAGCTTATCTGATCTATTTCCTTTTGTAAAAACGTAGATAAGCAAACAAAAACGCATATCACAAACCGCAATCAGCAAATGTGAACCTGGAACCAAAACAAAAGTTAGTTTAGGTTTTCCAATGAGTAAGCAGTTACACGTTGCTTACCCCATCAACCACGTTGCTAACAATGGATTAAGTGTGGGTCAAATCCGGAAAACAACAACAATACAAAACCTTTATGTCAATATTACATCTGTAAATGTGCTGATTTGAAAGGTACAAAGTCCGAATTTGTAAAAAAGCACATGATTTTCCCGTGAAATCACGAGCGACGAAGGCAACCGGAAAACATCATTTACCTGTGTTACAAAAAAAAAAATGAGGCACTTTGCTTGTCAGATGTGATGTGTTATGATCACGGACATCACAATATTTCACAATACTTCTCACAAAACATTAATTTTAGGAAATACTTCATACATCATAGACACTGAAATAAGCAAAGTAACTGCAGTTATTTCAATTATTTATTATGAGTCTTTTTTGTTTGTTTTTCATGGTTTATTTTCAAATTTCCACTATTCTACTTATGTTTACATGTGATTAATTCCAAATTTTAACAAATTAAACAGCAATTGTATATAGACTTATCATGAAAAACTACTGTTTTTCGATTATTTAAGAAATAAATATATTTCAAGGTTACGATAAAATGCCTCAAAAACATTGACGTTATTATGCAGATACCAGAAAGAATATAACTGTTTTTTTTATATTCAGAAATAAAACAATAAACACTATGCAATTGTTTATCGAAATAGACACTCAAAATAATATACAATGCTGGGAGTGGAGATCTTTCTGCATAATGTAAACAGTTTTCTATTTATATGTAATGAATCACCTGACTACAAAGACTAAAACTGCATTTTGATTATTTAAAATAAAACTCAAAAGAATTTCGTACACGTGAATTACCATCTTTTTCACATAAAAACAGTATATGATATGTTTAGACAAGCTATATATTCAACATTTCGTAGTTCAGCTTTAAGTAAAAGTATGGAGGTCATTAAAACAGAAATGTTCACCATGAATTTACTCCACTAAAAACCTTCGGAAGGGCGGACTTTTCGAATTTTATGAGGGTATGGATATCTCTATTGTCCATTAATAATACAAAGATAATTCTTTTCCGACATGAAATTGTCCAAATTATCAGTCATCTTTTCCATCATAGATTATATTTTAAAGTTTAAGGGTAATTATATTTTAAAGTTTAAGTTTACCCTGACATCATCTCAATGATATATACAAACGGCTGTTCCTTAATTTGGAAAAAAAAGAAGTAAAAAAAGTCTACGAGTGGTTTTTTGAAATAGAGACGTTTTCGAAAAAATTGACAAGTATGAAAGATAATAGAGCTTTTTCTCTGTTTTCTTATTATACATTTAGATAATTGAGGAAGGTTTCCAAAATTTTCATTTTGGTGTTTAAAAATCTTTTTTTTTGGAAATTTGAAAACGTAAAAAAATCCAAATGTGCAGCGATTAAAGCAATCATTTTAAGAAATACTTTGATATTAAGTTTTGTTACATAGTAAAAGGAAATGATTGGATGTGGTGTGCTTCTTTTGTTGATTACTATATACATGAAGTAACAAAGAAAGTAAACATATCGATCTGAATAAAACTTTTAGTACTGCCCTGTTGGGATCTACTAAATGTAGGAACGCAAAACAAAAATATTTTTATCTCTTAAACACTTAATCCTTCTAGTTTGTATAAAGACATTCTTTGGAAGTACTCTTTCTATCTGAACCCAATAAATCGATAACAATGCCATTGAAGCTAACGAGGCAAGATTACCATATTATTATATAACAGTTATTGTCATTTGACATTTTAATATGTAGTTCATTCATGTGCGCTCTATATCGGAAAATACTTTGTTGCCTCTCTTAATTTTTTAAGTGCGATAATTGATTATAAATTGCCTTATTATACTTTATTAATCATTTGAGTTGTAAAATGCTTTTGGACTAAGTGCGATTAAGTAAAACGATGTGTATTAGAATGAAGTTCAAATTATTTTGCTGTAAATCATCCGACACTATTACATTCTATGTACATTTTGAACTTTTTCTGATTAATGTTTACTGCCACAAACACAATCAATACTTGAAAATCTGTTACACTAATGAAGCTTCCATCTTATCTGTAGAAATTTACAACTTTCAAGAAGATGTTTTTTTAATTTTGTTTGTTTGTTTTGAATTTATTTTGCTAAAAATACATAATTGAAATTCAAAAGCCTTTATTGAGTTGGTATTGCTTTACACCTACAAATCGTTAAATTGACATCAAGAACTTTAAATCTGTCAAGTAAAAAAATGGCCGGATTTCGTTTAACAGGAAGTAGGTGAGCGAAAGACCTGTATCGAATCCAACGCTATGGGACCCAACCCTGATACTGTATGTTGAAAATCAAATGGCTGTGATAAGGGGTTGCTGAGAAAACTGTTACAAAAATGTCTTCTAACCGAACAGCCCGCCTGATATTCACCATTAAATAACCCGGATTTTACACGCCGTGAAGTATGGCCGAAAAAATGGGAGAAAAAAGCAGACGAAATAGGAAGTGGAACGGGAATAGATATGATCTGAATGGTACCAGGAGCTTTGAAAGCCACGTGTGGAATGGAAAGGGGAATAAGCTCGGAATTTTTTTTTTTGATTAAAAGTCTTATTGATATCGAGACCACAGTTGCGAGGATATGTGGCAGTTTACCTTTAGCCAACATAAGTGGCACGATTGGTTTTGATAAAGATTTATATATATTGACACATAGACAAGGGCATGCAGTGAAAGGGTTACCCCATTTAATCAGATATGCTCACATCCCAGTCGCTCAGTGGACACAGCATCCTGAAATTAGGAAACTTAGCGATTTCAGATGGACTTGAAAGTTGAAGGCTGCTGGCTGCTTTCCATTGCGGATTTTTTAAATTTACGTTTATATTGTAGGTTGTGTCGCGTACACTTATTCCACATCTAATTTTCTTCTATTGAATTATCTAAATCTAAGTCTTTGGTTGATTGCAAGAGCAGCAAATTGGACTATTTTAAGAAAGTGTACATAAAAGAGAGGGGATGAAATGAATATTAAACTATGGGACAAATGCCTTGAAACTCAAACTTTTAAGAATAGAGCTGAAAGTGTACTGGTATGTTTCGGACCTTTGATCACCCAAAAGAAAAAATTCTTATGTAATTCTATTCTTCAATCCTGTAAATGGCAGTAGAAACTTGATTACTCATTTGCCTTAAGCGTGTGTCCCTATTCCAATTGCCATTTGGTGTATGAGCAAAAAAAAAACATGTAATATTCAAAGTAAAACACGCACAATTTGCAGCGTGGGTCAATCACAACCAAAGGAACTCGAAGAAAATGGACCCATTATTCAAATTGATAAACTAAAACAATTGAAAATTCTGAAAGGTAAGAATCATATTCATCTACAAAATGTGTTGCTCTTTGTGTTTTCTTTAAAAAAAATGTTTGTTAATATAGTTTAATTAAAGTATGAACAAAGGATTATTTTCTTCATTTGTAAGACTCTCGATAACCAATGTCCATTGTGCATTTTTTGTGTAAATGAAGAGGCATGCATTATGTTTGGTCAACTTAATATGTATATTTGTTTTTGACAAGACTAAATCAAAAATAAAGGAAATAGGGTACACTAGTCAAATGACTTAAAACGGCTTCTTATTATACTTGTAGTACTGAAGAAGCCTCTCTAAGACTGGAGAGAGGATTAACATGATTAAGGACTCAAGATGTCGTTTGCAGACAATTTTTGTCAAGTTAACTATTTTTTTACATCAGTCGATGGATGCTTCTTAGCTAGCTGTCAGTAACTTCGAGTGTTCTCAAGAGAGTATCTTTACGTCCCGTTAATTACCTGTTGTCCTTTTGTCTCAGATACTCTCTTGTTGAATTGAACTTCCTTCGATTTGATTTTTACTGTGTGTTAGTTTGTGCTTTGTTATTGATTATCATTAGGGGGAAGGTTGGCGCCAAAAAACTAGTTTAACCCCGCCACATTTTAATGTGCCTGTCCTAAGCCAGGAATCTTTATCAAAGCTTATGTTTGTATTTAGTCGAATTTTTGTTAATTGTTTTTTGTCAAGAAGAGGGTCTTTCAATGCACTTTGGGATTGGGCTTGAATCATATGTATTTTATTTTCAATCCAGGGGCCAATTGAAAAACAGCGAGCAGCGACCGCTGGTCACATTGAAGGCTGCTGGCTGTTTTCCATTGTGGATATTTAAAATATACGTTTATAATGTAGGTTGTGTCGCGTACACTTATTCCACATCTCATTTTATTCTATACCTAGATGTGAAAGAATTACTAACTCAAAATGGACCCAGTCAATTTTTTTTGTAGATTTTGTGTTTATTTTTGTTGAACATGTTTTTGACGAACCTTTTAATCATTTCAATAAAAAAAATTGCTGCATTTCTTTCTTTTCATTTCTACCAGAAAATTATATACAAACAATGTATAAAACGGAATAATCACACAACAAAGTTCTTACACTTCTATGTCATGGAAAAGTTGTTAAAAACAACAACAAAATCTTAGCATTTGGATGAAATGCAATTAGATTTTTCATGAAACTTGATATACTGTAACAACTTATGCTTATTAATCAAGAACCGAAGAAACATAATTAATCCCTTATTACAGCATACATGTATAATGTACTTAAAATTGTTGGAACTTTTTGTATAGAAGAAATATTGACGGTGACCAATTGCAGTTTGACACAACAAACATCAGTGTTGCAAGTGTTGTCAAAATGATAACTAAAACAGGAAATAAAACACCTGGATTTGTGACACAATTGTTTCACACGAATTTGAAACATGTGTTTAGACAAACGCCAATAGAATATAAGACATGTCTTAGACCTAAACACACGTCCATAAGACATTTTATAATTCATGTCTAACTGTAAGACGTGTCATAAATCTAAACGTGTCTCAAAACGTGAGACATGGGTAGTGTCTTGAAAAGTGACTTAAGCCTAGACACATTTTTACAGTGAATCAAATAGAATTTTGGTATGCGAGTCTACCATGATGAATAACAGATTAAGAATATATCACTTTACCTCACTTTTTATAAACAAAACTTTTTCAGGAATCATAACCCTTTGAACTGAAATTTCAGTTTTAGCACCTTGTTTTCAAAATGATTATAAATATTAAAATGATATTTGGACTTTTAGGTGACTATAATTAAGTTTACGTGTATGAAGCTCCGCTAGTTTTTCCCCCAAAGTATTACCGTATATACTTTGGAATATGGGACCGGAAGTAGACCATGTATTGTTTTGCAATACTCTGAGAATGCTTATTTGAATAATTTCAAACATGAAGTCCCTCATTTCGGAGTTACAGACATTACAGATGTCTTATTCTCCTTATCGTGAACATATAAGTGCTGCACCTAATTCTTACATGATTTGATTTGAACAGTAAAGCAGTATAAGCAGTATTGTACTAATTGTGAATTACAAAACACGAAGACTGCACGTCCTTTAGTTTGCTCTTTTGTTCAATCAAAAGAAAGAACATTAAAGTTTACGGTACTATAACAAGTACCTACAGGGGAAGATAATACGAGAACAAATACAAAAGGAATCCCTGGCTAAAATCTGCAATTAATCATTTCAATCGGATCAAAAACATCTTTATTAAATCCCAGCGTTGATGGACAGACTAACCAGTCCCATGCCAATGCCTTTCAAATGAAGGTATAGACCATAAAATTTAATTCAATACCCAAGAGATTTGCAGTTTCATCAAATTCCAAAGCGTTCGAAGAAGAAAGACATGGATATTTTCTATTTGATTGCACTGCAGCGATAAATGATTTGAAACAAAAAAATTGTTCTTTTTATAACGTGTTCAAATTCATACGAGAAAAGAGTTCGAAAAGGATAAAATGGATTTGCGCAATAAAGCCTTTATCGAGTCGGTGAATTTACGTTATAACTATACATCTAAAAGGGCGAAAACACGATGAGGGTTAGAAAATGGACATGGAATATATGTGGTGAAAAATAATGGGATACTTAATTTTGAAAACCACCGGAACGTGGGAGAGGTGGGTAGGGACAGAAAATTTACCTTTGTGGTTCACTACTTGGCGGTCCACAAAGGGATCTTTTACATGCATTAATAATCTGTTTTACATGTATTGTAAAAATAAAACCTGAAATCGAAAAAAAAAAAATAATTGTTTTATGTCATCTTTATATGTCATAGATCTACTTCACTCCTTTGTAATTTAAGAATATAAAGCAATAAATGGCGGGTTTCATCAGGAGATAGATCATTTAATTTTCTATATTTTTCCATTCATTTTATCAGTGCTTTCTCATAGTCGTATTTCAAACGAGTATTTCCGTTGTTCCCACATCATCTACTCTATCTACGTAAATATACAAATAATTGAAAGGAAATAAATGAACACCTATGTATCAGTAGCACGACTTTGATTTCATCACTCCCAATATATGGGATTGTCTATAAGAAGCAACGGCATGGTAAAGCGGCATTCGAATCTTCATAAACTCCAAGACAACAGGGAGAAAGTGAAAACATTTGACGCTAGCACAAAAAAAATCCCATTTAATTTATTGATTAGTGGTTTGATTTTGTTTGCTCAAAGTCCTGCCTGTGATATTTCAGCCATCATATCAGCAGGACACAGAATATAAAATAAATGAGTTGACAGTGTCAGACATGTAACCTTGTATGAACGTTGTTGAAATAAGAAATGCCAAAAAAAAAAACGTTCTCGTAAGCTTAAAACAATTGAATGGCTACGTGCATTACTTATGAATCAAAAACTGAAAAGTACCGATATCAATAACAAAAAATCTGGTAAAATAACCATTCATTCTTACAAAGTAGTGGCAAACAAACACATAAATTTCTACAACCAATACACAACAAGTCGTCATTTACGTCAAGTTCTGACGTATAAAAATAATATATGTTCAATATTTTTCCGTCTGTTTAACTTTATCGACAGTGATACAATTTTTATTCCTATCCGAAAAAAATCTGGAAACCTCTGTTCTTTACTAGTATCACCGTAGCCTTTGAGAACTTGATTTTGAATCTAATTTGTCTGATTGTTTGTGATGCTTAAGTTTAGATAACAGTAAATTTTAAGGTTTCAGATTTTGTTTACTTAAACGTCTTTCATTTTAACGAATCCAAGCTTTAGTCCTATTTATTCTCTTGTTGGACTTGATCAATCAAAATGTGATCAGATGATATCAGACTTACGAACATTGTCTATTATTTTTTCTTCAAAATGTTTTATTTTACGTAGTTTTGACTTAAATATTTTCGTCAGAAAAAAGTACAAAACATGTACTTTGTACATTGTACATTGCACATGTACTACACATAGTAGTTCATTTATGAAGTTACATTTTCTATCCTGATGCCAACTGTCTTTATATTTCTATGATAATAACTCTGAAACTCTTTTATTAAAACTTGTTATTATATAGATATAGGTGAAAGATCGTGATTTCCGAGTTAATAAATTTCTAGATTTTAACGGAGTTAATTACAGGATTTATCTAACTCGCGTGCGAATTTATCTAACCCTCGTGAAGTTTCCCGCAAAAAATACGTAGCTTAGATTAGTGCGCAATACACAATTCATTAATCAATAATTTATTCCGTTTTCATTATTTGATGATCTATTAGTCACGTTTTTCCAAATTATCTATATAATAAATAGTATAACTAATTCGGGGTGACGAATATCAATTTTAATGTCACTCGTGTCGAATAACGCTAGGGGATTCAACTCGTGCGCGGAGTTCCGCGCACTTGTTGAATCCTGGCGTTATTCGAGACTCGTGACATTAAAATTGATATTCGCCACCACTCTTTAGTTATACTATAATTCACAGTTTTACCTCAGTGTAAATATCAATAATAATAAGTTTTAAATAGTCCATACAAAAAAATTTTGAGGGTTATTCTAGGACTAAATTCCGACTAAACTAAAAGCATTACAGATACATATCTATAGCACCCTTAAACTTAGGATTGTTTAGAGCCTTACTTTCAGTATCTTCATAAGTTCATTTCGTTTGAATTCCACAATGAGAAAAAAAATCGTATGTAATTGTCTGGTAGTCAGAAAAGAATTTCTTACAAGTATAGTCATCAGTTCCATCTATATGTCAAAAGGAATGACAAATGCTTTATAAAACAAATTAAATCGCAATATCAATAAGTACGACCAAATAACTCATGTCTTGGCGCCTTTCAAGATGCCATAAACCATTGTAGTTGAATAAATCTCTGGCCATTGGCATTAATATGGGTGACAAATCATATTATCACCATTTTTGTCACTGATATTAACCATGTTGAAAGTGGTCATTTTATCCCAAATGACAAAACTCATTCTTTCATACGACAAGTGTAATTTCATTTATAGACCATTATTATTCTATAACTATTGTGTTATCATAGATAAAACCTTAACCTTAGATGGTTTTTTCTATTTTTTTACGATTAGCAGTTTGTACGTCTGGTTGATTATTTTACCATGACAAGAGGTTTTTTTGGAGTTTTTTGTTTTGGTCATTCACAAATATAAATGAGCATCGATTGCACAGACTTATTTGTCGCAGTTCTATTGTTTATCAAGGCAGCAAGGTCTGTAATAATCTACTTCAGGTTTTTGATATAATAGAGTTCACATTCATAGTGGCTTTTTCATCATTATCAATTTCCACCCAATAGTCTATGCTATAAATAATTAGTATATAAAGGTATATCTTTATTTAGTCTTCAATAGTTAAAACAAAAGAGGCAAATATAAATGCATGGATTGCAATGAAAGGTTGTGTTTAACAGTTGAAATGTTAATGAACAGGTTTCAGTTTTGAAAAAAAACTTAGTGCATTTTGTTTTTTACCCTCGTGTTTTGTTTAATGTTTGACATTATTAAGTGCATAGCGTAGCTATCAAAATATCAGTGTTGATTTTTTTTTCATTTTCTGATGTCACTATATACGTGACGGTATGTTATTCAGAAGGGGGCATCTATGCTGAAGGATAAGAAGATTGACGTTTTTACCCTGAAAAGTTTTTTTTTTAATTTAAATAACTATTTATGTGTACAAAACAATTCAAAACACTTTCAAAGATGGATTCTTATTTTTCAGACAAAATAAATTTCTTATTTCGACAAAACTGAATAATTATGCCAATTGCTGCAAATCCGTGACAACTGCATAGCAGCATCACTGTCTCAAGAATTCATTTCAAACGATTTATTAAAATGCATCATTGTATTTTAGTCCCAGCTCGAAATACGGCAAGAAACTAACGAACTTGCTGTGTTGGATTTCGGTAAAGCAATAACTAATTAAATAAAAAAAAAATGCTTTACTATCGAACATGTAAAATTAAAATAAAGAATAATTTTGTGTTTCCATGTTTCTAAGATCGCAATGGAAGAGGGAGGTTTGGCGCCATAAAACCCGGTCTAACCCACCTTTTCGTTTGAAATGCCCGTACCAAGTCAGGACCATTGCGATCTACCAATTCTCCGGTATGACTGATTCGTTTTTTTGTCATTTTCTCTGGACAATGAGATTGATCATTCAAGTTCAGTAGTTTTGTTGTTGCCTTTATTTACATGTTGTCTGTTTTTGTCCCGTTCTTGTTGGTGTTTACTGGTTATGTCTCTACCCTTTCGGACTTTTGACATTCGGATACCCCATCGGTACCTCTGCTTCTTTGAATGCAAATAAGGATTTTCCGAAAGCAGGTCTCTGTGGTTATAATACCAGAGAAGTACTAATGAAGCTTTTACAAACTATTTAATCCGTATAAAAATATCAACTTTAATTTCTGATCTCAAAGACTAAACTCAGAGTTTTATTTTACACTGTGTGAAATTAAGTTCAACTTTTAATGAGAGTATAAAATCATTAATGATTTTTACGAAACTCTATATAGACGTTCGGCTCAAAATATCATATCCGGTCTGAAAACATTACAAGAGAGAAACTTATGTTAGGATGCAATATAACCCAACAAGCTCATAGAATTAATGTCTCTAAAGTAAATACCTCATGGTAAACATATTAAAACGATTCTATACAGGAAAAAGTAATGGCCGTTCAAAAAAAAAATCCGGACATTCACATCCGAATTTAAGTTTATCTTTTGACGTCTTATTTTTGAATGAACTTTTGATTGATAGTTGACGTTCGTGATATTAATTTGTATTCAAGATAATGACCAGGCAGTCAGTGGCCATGGAACAGTAGATTTTTTTTTTTATTTTACCTTCTTTGGCTCAAATATATTCATTTTAATACAACAGAAAATTCAAACATGATTTTCTTATGGATTTGTGTTAACTTGCATATATTTTTTGACTGGTTAAATTGAGAATATATTTCCAGACATTGTTCAATCTTCAATTTAGCAAGCACAATTTTGTTGAAATGCAAGAATCAACGCTTCAATATTTTGCCGACAATTGACCTGGCACATTTTACACACCCAGGTTCCAATTGATTGTCGTTTCATGCTTAATATATCATAAAATGACATGATATCTGTCAGCTTTTTATCCATGCAAATAATAAAATTATTTACCAAACCTTGCATGTTTTCCCTTGAGTAACAGCGCGCTATATGTTGTCATAAATTTCTACTGTTATCTGTTATCAAGACCAGAATATTGAAGCACATGAAATACAATAACTAATTAAAAAGCTGTACATATGTAACAGCATAACGTTCATTCATCTCAGTTGTGAGTGTATTCAAAATTTACAAAGAATAATGTCGTGATAGGTTTTGCATTAATAGTTGTATCTGTGAGATAGCATTTCATATCGAATATGATTAAAGTTGTTTTGATTAAGCTTTATTTAGTTTCAGTATGGAAAAATTATTAAGAGCATATTCAAAGTATTAAATATTAAAAGCATTATAGAGTGGAAACTGATTACATGGGAACAGAACACTTCACCAAGTAACCAAGAACAACATTTAATTCGCCTTTTTTTTAATAGTGTTGGGAATAGCACTTTTGAACAGGAGATATGACATTTTGTCCATAATTGGTCCTAAACATTGGTTTATCGTCATGATGGCTTATAACGTGTTTGAGAGCTGTTCTTCAACGTTGCTTAACTTTGGCATTGTTGTGTTAGGCCATGATGATCCTTAACAAAATATATGAATACATGTAGGTGACCCTTTTTTGTACATGTATGACATCAAAAACAGATAATTATGATGTTGGTTTTTTGTATAAACTCACAAGAAGGACCAATAATCTCAATGCATAAATAAAATTGATTTTGACTAATGGTCAATTAAATGCTTTTAACTAAAATAGATAATTATATGGGATAAAACATTTAAGGGATAATTGACAACCTCAAAATTTTACACATCATATCATGGATAATGTTTTTTATCTGATGGGGCTCCGATTGGGTATTTTAAGTTCATTAAATGATTAATAAGTTATTTTCTCCTATTAAATGAAATTTTTATTGAGAAAACATGTAATATAAAATAATATAAAACAACTCACATCAATTTTGTCCTGTCTATTTGAAATAATTCAAGTTTGTACCAGATTTGTTAAATATGCATCTTCATTGTCAGGACAAAAATTGTCTCCATACCTTAAACACTTGTAATAAAATCATTCACTCTTAAATATTAAACAAGATATAGAAATATGTACTGTAACTCTAGTTTAGAAGGTAAACAAATCTTTCAAAAAAGAGACACATATTTTGCTATGCCAAAGAGTATTTGCTGACTGATGAATGCTTTTACGCCAAGCGTTTTGTAATAAGAGTTTTTTAATTATACGTGTTAAGCACTGTATGACTTAAACAACATTGTTGTGATAATTTAATTACTTTCATTAGTATAAAGTTTATGTGGTGATTGAAAACAGGCTTCCTAATAATACAAAAACGTTTTCTTTACAAGAGAGAGATAAGATAAAATTAGCAAAATCAGACATCGTTAGATAAGAGTAATGCGACTGAAAAGTTACCGCTTTAAAAGCATTTTCTTGTTTATTTTGTATCATTATCAAATTACTAGCTTTGAAATGTGATTAAGCTCATTTTAGGGTAAAAAACACACATTTAAGAGAATGGACATGACAGGTGTATCAGAGAATCTTAGATAAATGAATCTGGCTTTTGATATAATAAATAGACCAACTGCTGTTAATGTAGCTATCTGTAGCACCAAAAACATACATTATTCTAAAACACTAACAGTAGTCTAATTTTTTTCTATCTTTTTCTTGTTGAATCTTCAAAGTATTGCAACATTGTACCGTATAACGGGTTATTTTCGCGGTTGTTTATTTTTCGCTTATTTTTGCGGGTCGAAGGAAACCGCGAAAAAAATCCCGCGAAAATATCAATCTAATGCAAATCATAAACAAACACATTCACATTCCGCAAAAAATTAAACCTGCATAATATTTCCACATACTTTTTTACACAAAAACCAAGAAAAAAACTGCTTTACGGTATTTAGCAAAGGCATGCTAGGATCAATCAACAAATAACATATTTATCAATTCCTAAGTTTCAGTAGGTTACACAAAAGATTTTAAATATTATGTCGAATAGACCGAATTACATATTAATTTCAATTAAATATTTTTACATAATAGAAGAAAAAAATGTACAAATTAAAATTTCCTGATTAGAGCCATTTTAGATGAAAAACTTCTTCAGTTCGGAAATAGCAAAAAAAAATGATGTTGTAAAACAATCATCTGGACGTTTTATCATTATATAATATCTTTAAAATGTTTTAAGCGTCTATTTGATATCGAATCATTTTTTTTTCTTAGAAGAAAAGGTTTAAGAAGTACACGCCTTACGAGGCTAGAAAAAAATGAGATGGTGATGATACCTTTCGATTAAAAATCTTTAAAAAAATCTAAAACTAACAAAAGAAATTCAAAGAATCTTTCCATGTAAAAAAATCCTAAAAATCTTTTTTCCAAGTTCAAAACTGTGTATGAGGAGTATCTTGAACTAGGAGTTACAATTCTTGTTTTCAAACAGAAGCTGTGTTTTAGTGGCATTGAATCCTGAGTATAATGTATTTGTATGTCTTGTCCGAACATGCTGTATGTTAATTACATATATTGTTATATCGTTCTTTCTACTCTATGGATACATTAATAGAACACTGTGTGCCTTTTACATCACCTTTTGTTAGGTTAGTCGGCACTATGCAAAAGTGATATCCTCACCGGAAGCACATTTGTACCTCGGAAATCTCCAAACCCTCAGTGAATATTCGTTAATGAAACAATTTCGTTAAAATATGATTTATGCATTTTATAAGGAAATAAAGTCGTAGAAATGGACACCATTAAAGATTAAAGTATTTTCTTCGGAGTTGGCCATAATGAGTAACGTTTGGACATAAATCTTGAACAAGTCATTGGTAAACCCACGGACAACATTGAAGAAGCCGACCAGAACCTGTTATACATAGACAGGAAAAATCAACTCGTCTTAAATTTATTCCAAGAACATAAGTCTCCAAAGGCTTGATTAAATGTTTTATATGGTAAATAAATTTTAGGTACTATATAGTACAATGTTCGTAAGGACTATGAATTTCTTAAATGGATTTTTCTAGGTGTATGAGGTTTTTTTTAAAATGGTATCAAGTGTATCATCCGCAATGTGTTTAAAAAAAAAGATAAAACTCATCAAAATTCACGTATTTTGAATATATTTATCTTAGATTGGGATGCAAGATTTATGCTTATATGAACCTCCGCCCGTTTTCAATTCGCGAGAGTTGCATCTGTAGCCTTTCCATCAAGCCTTCTCGTTATATTATACTGTACAAAGATGTTTTGCTTGCTTGAAATATTTCTCTCCCAATACAAACTAATTTTTGTTCCTTCCGAAGGACTGATATTGTTCCTTGAGACCATTCCTGAATTAATGATAAAAGAGTTGGAAAATTGGGGTCAGGACAATATATCACACAGTAAAGTGTTCCTACTGTATATGACGACATTTAAATCTGTGCGGGTTCCGGGAGGCAATTAAGCCCACAGCCTACTGTTCCTATTTCCCACCCACCCAATATTTTGCTTCCCAGTGCGTGTAGGCTTTACCAGAATTCAGCATTGTTTTTTTCGACAGATAAGAGGTTTTTTTTGGTGTGAAACTGGGTAAGGGTTGGCGAAATCACGCATAGGAAGTGTTCCTTATTGTGTGGATTTATTTCATGTAAATGTTCTTTATTGTCTGTCACCATAAGTAAGGGTTCAAGATTGTGCAAAACATTTGCCAATGGTTTTTCGACACTTTCTGAGCGCAATGCGTTATGGTGCTTTGACCAGTCTTGTAAGTTTGCTTCATTTTCTTTCTGGTTTGTGGTCGTAAATTGGCACTTTTAGCATGAGTATATGCTATGAGTGTTGTGTCCTGGGTGTTTCTACACAATCCAGTATGCTGTTTCATTTTGTTTATGTCCTGACTATGACTGAAATACTGGCGACTGGAAATTAAACATACATCAATAAAATGCTCAATCTTTTGCAGCTTATCATGTTGTTTTATCTTCTAGCAAATAAATATTACAAACGCCATATTTTTATTCGGACATTTTTAGTTTGCACTGAAAGAATTAATTCATTTTGCAATCTTTGAAAAAGAATCACATACAAACAGAATACATTACATAACAATCTGTTAATATGAAAATAAAAAATCTGAATAATTGCTTCTACATTTGTACTTTCGGGAGAGAAAAAGTGCACAAAATATAGCGTCCAAAAACGAAAACCAAGGAAGTATAGGTTAGGTGATGCAACCTCAATCAATATTTTGTACCTGACCAATTACTTTTTTAACAAAGAGAGCATAACCTAGCTATCGTAAAGTTGCTTGATTCCTAAAGGTTTGATTTATCAATAAATTAACTTAACCAAAGTTTTTTTCCCTTTCATACATTTATTTTTTGTGCCGACATAACAAAAACGTGTTACCGCAGACTGTTTTTTGCTTGATTAAAATCCCATCTTACCCGGGTTGTGATTGATTCATTGAACGGCTTTTTGTTACCCGATATGTGTTAACAATACATGAGTGAACATTTTTAGTATGGTCATCTGAACATGACTGAGAGATGTTTAGTAGTTAACGTGAACATGTTTGAAAAGTGTTAAGTAGGCCATATGAACATGACTGAGAAGTTCTTAGTAGGCCATGTGAACATGACCGAGCAATGTTTAGTAGGCCACATGAACATTACCGAAACGTGTTTAGTAGGCCACGTGAACATGGCGGAGAAGTGTTAAGTATGCCATGTTAACATGACTGAGCAGTGTTTTGTAGGCTACGTGAACATGACCGAGAAGTGTTTAACGGGCCACGTCAACATGACCGAGAAGTCTTTAGTAGGCCATGTGAACATGGCGAAGAAGTGATTAGTATGTCATGTGAACATGGCTGAGAAGTGTTTAGTAGTTCATGTGAACATGACTGAGAAGTGATTAATTTAGTCGCGAGGCCATGTGAACAGTACTGGGCAGTGTTTTGTAGGCTTTTTGAGCATGACTGAAAAGTGATTAGTAGGCTATGTGAACATTAATGAGAAGTGTTTAGGAGGCAACGTGAATATTTGGTAAGCCGAAGTAGGCATGTGTTTAACGCATTAGATAAAAAGTGTTTTGAGATACAATACAAGGTTTATTATGGATATTTGTTAATTGCCTTTTCATATAATTCTATACTTGCTATGTTCTATGTCTGAAACCAAATACAAATATTTAGCCCACATCATTTTAAGGGTAACTTAAGTTTTAAGCTATGAAAACACTTTATTTCTGTTTGATTTTTATTATTATAAGTATCGCACTGATTTACTGAATATGCATATGAAGAATTGGAATAGTTTTAACATGCAAAATAAAAACAAATCTGCACAAAAAGTACCTAGCAAAAATCTGCGTCTTGATAGGATTTAGTATCTTTTACTTCAAACTTTAAAACTGCTATTGTTTTTGTTAAAAACTCAAAGAGTTTAAAGAGGTTCTACGAGCTTCACTTGATCTTTCTGTTTTAGCGAAATGATAATAAAGTGCAAATAGTCAATTGCAAATAGCTATCTTCAAGTGTTCGAGTTGGACTAAAGTCACAGAATCCTTGATAGCTTGTAACCATAGCAACGTAAGGAATACTGTATTAAAAAAAATCGTAGGAAAAAAATTTCGTTGTTTAAAGCACAAAACTGAATTTGTCGGGATTTTTTTTTGTGAATTTTTAAATCTAATTTTAAAACATCTTTAGCTTAGTATTTTAAATGCGTGAACTTTTCTTACTATCAAATTGTCCACGAATGTTTGTGTTTCTACAGTGTGAGAATAGTGTAATCATTTTTTCGTGGGATAAAATTTCGTTGTTAAGAACACAGAATTGAATTGGTCCGGACAACTTTTTGTTGATTTTTATATTTGATGAACATTTTTAACTAAAATTAAAAAAATCGTGGTTTCTTCTTAATCTTCAAATAAACCAAATTAAACCCTTCACGAACATTTCTATTTCTACAGTAAGATTTAAAAAAAACTTATGTTGGATTCTTATGTGAAATGTTCTTGTTATTCGACAACCGTTTAAATGATAATAGGTTGCTTTTGAAATTTAATTGTAAACAGGGAAAATTTGTTTACGTGAAATGAACGCGAAGTTCACTTGAAAACTTGACATGATTTTCAATAAACGTTTAGTTGACGTGAATATCACGAAAAAAATGTTCTCAAAATTTCTAGTTTTCTTATACCGGTCACAAAATTGTATGAAAATATAGAAAAAAAAATCCCAGCATAAAATATGTCTCAAGTTGAACGCACAAAGCGTTAGATCTAAGGTAAATAAAAACTTCTATATAAGTACAATATATTCTATATTTGAACACGCTCCAAAGGTTTTAATATACATGTACTCACTCATATGAAACTTGTAACCCCATTACAAAGTGAAAACTACTCCGTTAAGTACAAAATGTAGCGCTCAAAACTGATTCCTATTTATTACACAAACTAACATTATATACATGTAAGTTCGATCATCACTTGCAATACGTGAAATAATCAACTGCAAGTACATGTTCGGTCCAAACGGATTTTTTTTTCCATTCTAAAAATAGAAAACTATGTTTTTTAACTAACTTTTTACATTTATTTTCGTGAGCATTCAACCTTAAAGGGCATTTCGATTGACGAAATTTAAAATGGTTAACGAAGGATCCCATATGAATTAAATGAAAAAGAAAACACGCTTCTTTAAATTCTTGATAAAAAAAGTAACTTATTTTCGTTACTACGTAATATTGTAACTTTTACCTACGAAAACAGCCCTAATACATGCAGCCCCATCAATAATAATGAAACCAATGCATACTTTCTGTCAAATGAGAAAAAAACGAGAAAAAAACTACAAAGTACCTGTATACATAAAAGGTCAACCTTTAAGGTACAAAATGTTAGTACATATAAAACACACACACATACTAACCTGTCAATGGCTATAGCCATTAAAGTCAGGACACTCGCAGACAGGGTACAAATCGACACAAAGTTCGCGCACCTGCACCATATGTCACCAAACCACCAGTTCTGGTAAAGAAGGAATGCCGATGTAAATGGCGTGTTCAACAGGGATATAAGGGTATCTGCCACTGCCAGATTAACCAGAAAATAGTTTGTTACAGTTCTCATGCGCTTGTGTGCCATCACTATCCATATAACTATGAGATTGCCACTTAAGGCCACCGTTACCAAGATTACAAAAGCTGTCAAAAATATCAGCTGGCTCCACCAAGGCATTGGTTCTCCCATGAATGTCTCGTTTGAATGAAAATTCGTGTTTTCAGAAATATTTATTGTTTCGTTCATTGTGGTATTGTAAATAATTTCTCTCATCAAGAATTCACATTTTAAAAAAGTTCTATATGCACAAACATTGTCAATTGTATGTTAAAGTAAAATCATAAATTCTACAGCGTTAACTATGATTGTTAAACAATATATTCCTCATTCTAGAAATCTTTTAACGGCAAGGATTTATATTCTACGATTCTCGAAGACAGATTCACAATTATACGTTCGCCCTTAACGATTAATTTGAGTATTTGATTACTGCTGAATAAAATCCAACCCTGTTAAACAAAGATTCTTTTGGCTAATCAGAAGATTTGTTTTAGTCTATTTAAGAAGCAAGCAGTAGAATTTCAAAACGAAACATTTATTCTTCCAATTTGTATCTATTTCTTTCCTAAATTAGTGATGAGTTGATTTGAGTCTCATCCAGTTGACTATCCAGATAGTATAGCTTTAGCGAACATTTCATATATTCTAACTTAACTATAGCTGTTTCCGGCTTCTTTTAATACTTTGAATTCAGTAATTCATCCAATAAAAAGTTCAGATATACATGAATATTAATTTTCCTAGATTATAATAAGATGCTTCAACAACGTCATATAAAATGTCACCAAATAGGCTCCATCACTCGTTGTATGTCTGCTACATCTTAATGTTAAATTATATTAGAATCTGAAGGCAAGAATCCACAGTGCGGTATATTAATTACTTCAAACATCTGGCAATAAAGCAATGTCTGGTTTTAAGCGTGATTGTTAAATGAATACAGTTTTTTATCTAATATCCTTTTGAATGGATGTTGTAAATGAAATCGCTATTTAGAAAATGGGTATACATACGTATTCGAACATAACACTATGCGAAAACAATAAGGATTATTAGATGGTTCAGAAATCGATCTTTATCAATGAAGCAATGTTCGTTCATGTTTATTGATACTCTCGCCCAATACTAATAAATGAAAAAAACAAAATGACGAGACTTTTTTCTCCAATATCTTTACCGCTATGTGGTTTAGTAATTATATTTTCAAGTTGATTAGCTTTAATTATATATATGTTTTTTGTGATTCTTTGATGTTTTTAATAATTTTCTTTGTAACATTGTACACCAAGATTAACTATGAATGTACACTTAAACTGATTAATAAAATGTGAAAATAAGCAAACCTCTTGCCAAAATAATTAGTATTCGTTTTAAAACAATATGTAGATAATAATTCTCGTTAGAATAATTATCTTGATAATTTAATTAAAACAACATATACGGCCCTAACTATAAGATATGAAGTGATTACATCACCCAACACATGTATCAAGTGATATGGTTTGCTTAGTTTTTACATCAATCACTTTTTGTCTTGCATATTATTTTTTTTTATAGAATGTTCAATTTGGGAGGAGATGCTTGGGGCGATTGAACGTAAAATAGAAAAGTAAGAAAAAAATCGATTAAAATTTGGTTACTTAAAAAAATATATACAATAATAGTACACTGACTCGACATAAAATTTTTATACGGATGAGGCTTAGAAACAGGAAAACGCGAGGGTCTCCCGAGCGTTTTCTTGTTTCGAGCCGAATTCGTATAAATACAATTTTATGTCGAGTCAGTGTACTATTATTGTGTTTATACTGCAATATTTTGTATTTTCTTTGGACTAGTCTTTATCTAATAAAACACAAATAAAAAAAATCGATAAATGATCCTACCGCGGGCCCCTCTCCTAATATGGTCATAACACCTGTGTCGCCAGGTAAGGGGCACACTGTATAACTTGGAATGGTTTATGTACTATGATACAAATGTTTATGGTCTAAAGTAAATTAATGTAATGAAATTTGAAAAAAAATAAAATAAAAATAATATATTTATACTGAAGCATAAATTTAAAATTAAAAATTGAATGCTACCGTTTTTTTAACTAATATGCGCCTTACATGTAAGAATGCAGCCTAATATCATTATGCTAGAAATAAAAAAAATAAAAAATAATTGTTTTTCTTGGAATAAAATGTTATACATTTATTAAATACATTCGGCGTTATCAAAAGTATTTAAAATTCGGGTATTCAATTCAGCGCATTAATATTTACACCTGTCAATCAAAAAGCACGTGGAGTCCGTGCAACTGCAAACTCAACTAGCTCTCTCTATATATGTTGTTTACCGGTTTATACGGATTTGATAGTAGTTGCCTACATAAATTGGGCATATTTAATTACATGATAGAACATCCAATTATTTCCCACCCATTTTTTAAGTTTATAGTTTTTAATTTTCTTTTAGCGCACACCTAACAAATACTTTTCTTAAATTTATCTATACGGGGATAAACGGTTAATTTAATTTTGCCGATTTCAAAATTTCAAGGAGTAACCTCTCATCAACAGCATTCACGTCAAAACATTGGAAGATCAATAACCAAAACTATGAAAATGCATTTGTACAAGTAATCAATACCAAAAAGTTCGAACAGGAAAGCCAAATCAAGGACCACGGATATCTGTATTCTAATTCCTTGCATCTGTCCTGACTTCTCAATCCGAGTTGCATGAAAATTTTCACATACTATCCTTTTTAAAATTATATATTAAATAATTGGTGATTTATGTGGTTTTAATTGTCATTCCGGACCATGAAAATTCTTTAACAGCATTAGGAACAAATTCGTAGAGATCTCTGCTAGAGCGAATAACACGCTTTCGATCTGTGCTCACTAATACCAATATTCATTTTCCCACTCATACGAAAGGTTTCTTTTATTTATACATATTCATTAGAGTTTTGATTTAATTCTTTAATGTAGCCGATGTGTCCTAGAATGCACCCCCCTCCAAACCCCCCCAAAAAAAACACTGTGTATGTATAGAGGTTGTACTGCTAATTTTGTGATTTACAAATTATCAAGTTCCATAAAAAATAATATAATAAGGTATCCCTTATAAAGGGGCTTGTGTGGCGGAATCTTCATGCTTGAATACCACACTATCGGTAATTAGCCAATTACCAAATAAATTCTTCTTTTCTAAATATTTGTACCATACTATATTCGACCTTGTTTTACAGCATGCCTCGGAAAGGGGGCGTGTACTAAAAGTGATATACTGTCACTGACCGTATATCACATATCGATATACGGTCACTGTAATTTGACTGCTCAAATAGACCGATTGCAGTATAAAAAGCAATTCTTCGTCATCAGAATATTTTTCTCCTTATACTCTATAACATATATAATTTTTGGAATGCTACAAGCAAAATGGGTATTCACTCCGGATTCCTTTGAGTAGAATATGCATATTCCCACAAAAAAAATTCAATATCAGCATAAGGCAAATTTTTCGCGGGAACTTGCTGTGGAGCTCTCCGCTCTCGCGGGCACTTAGTATCCGCTACGAGCTGTGCTCGCTATTTAAATGTTAATTACTAGTATATAGCTTTAGGGGACAAAAACACTTCATATTTCTAAATCTTACTCCAGACATAATTGTATTTACTTAGTTTGCTGTTCTGAAAATAAGTAAATTCGAGTAGCACTAATCTTTTCTCCAAGAATAGCAAAGTTTATCAATATTGTGAATGGCCCATTCTATATGGTTATATAGGAGATGAAGTAGTTTTCCTAATGCACAATAATTAAATGGTTCATTTTCTAAGTTAAGAAACCCAACGTATATACCACACCATCTAATAAAGTATTTATTCTATGCATGGTTTAAAATAAACGGAAACTTTTTTGAGGGACGAAGCAAACGGGAGCAACCCAACTTGCCGGTGAGACACGATACGCATGCTCAATAGGGGAAGTAACTACATGTACTTTACCCACATAATCTGACTGTAAATAAAGTTAAATTTTAATTATTTTGGTAAGCTTAAAATTCTTGACGTATTACTGGAAGGATGTGAACGGTCGGTTAGAAACAAAATTTCTCCATGAAAAGCAGAAGAAAGCGTTTAACAAAGACACTTTGCTGGCAGTGTACAACGATGGGTTGCGGCAGACTTTCGAACTAATATAATGGAAAATATATCGGGTATCGACCCTTTGACGATTATCATTTTTTTACGTATAAAATTTTTAGAGTGATCTGACAACTCAATTACTGTAACAGTTCAAAACTTTAAGTGACGTCACAAACCGATTTTTAAAAGAGTATTTAAGTAGTACTCCACCTAAGAATCATGCAAAATTGAAGAAAAGAGATTCATCGATAAAAAGGCTACAGTGGTTTATTTTTAACAAAAGATAGTTCAAAGTATACAAAATAAGAAATAAATAACAATTTGCTCACAACTGTCTGGTCCTGGGAGAAATCTTGCCATTTTGTTACAATGGTTTCTATTGAAATTATTGACAGTTTTAAGAGTTATCTCCCTTTCTTACAATTTTCCAATGCATTCTATATATTTTTTTTCTCTCAGGACCAATGCTTGTTTGGAAAAAGAGTACAAAATATCGAATCAGGGTGCTAGTAGGAGTAACATATCAAAAATAAAGTGGTGTAGGCTTTCCACCCATGAATCGCTTTTTGCATGGTTCTTATAAAAAGTGGTACTTAATTATTTAGGCTGAAACTGTCCATTTTATTTTATATATCAATATACGAACATGTATTTTTTCATCTTGTTTGTAATAAGTATCCTGTTTATTGTGCATTTTTTATATGCATCACATTAGAACACTGGGTGATATACTTTCTTTTAAATGCTTCAGGGAAAAAAAACATGTGCTGCAATAAAATGATAAATTTCGGGCGGCGGTCGAAAAAAAATTGTAACTGTTTTCTTTGTCAGTAACTACTGATCACAGGCCCATGGTATTTAATAAACAGCATAAGCACGGGGTCCGATAACGTTGGATTCAATTTCAGGACTTTCATTCAGCTACTTCCTGTTAAACGAAATCAGGTCATTTTGACTTTGACAGCCTTTTTCAGATGTACATGTATAATTGTGACCCGGAGTAAACTTAACACTTAACAAAACTTTTAAACCAGCTTTCCATTCCTAAAGGGTTATTTTTATAAGAGCAGATTTTAATAACCTCTGAAATATAATTGACTAGAAATGTTTTTTTCAACGTTTCGAAATACTTTTAAAGAAGAAAAAGCTAAAATATTGGCTTTCATTTTATGTGAAACCAATAGCCTAACCCTTTTTGTCATCATAGACAGCTATAAACTTGATAGGATTGAAATGTAATTGTCAGACTTTTCCTGTTTCCTGTCATTTCAACTTTGTAACGATGGTCATGAAACCATGCAAGTCTTAAACATCGAATGCTATCATTTGAAAAAAAAATCGATTAAAAGAAATCTGTAACAGACTTTATAGCATTTAAGTTGAGAATGTACTTTAATTTAGTTACATAAGGAAAAAAAGCAAAATTAGCAATTTATCAATCAATCATTTATTCTGAACCATTTTTATTAGCATTCAGTTTCATGTTTTATTTAGATAAAAAAAAAAACCAAATATACCCTCATATACCCAACCGGTCTTTAAAACTCGACGACAACAACCTGCGACCGACTTCACAAGCTTAAGCCTTAAAATTGACCTTAATGACATTTTCAAAGTGACATAAAGGGATTACCATGGGAGAGCCTCAAACTTGTGATGTCAATTTTATAATTACTCGTCACCAATTTTCAAAAATGGCAACGCGATATTTCGAACGTGACTGTGAAGTTCGCATTTGTTGGGTTACATGTATGTCCATGTAAAGCTCAAAAGGGGCGAAAAACTGGCGAGAGAAAATAGTTTTAGTACTTGAACTTTATTCTTTTGATTTTAAATTTTCAATCCCTTCATTATTATAGAAAAAGCAGATGTACCAATGGGACATCCAAATGTCAAAATCCGAAAGGGCATTGACAAAACCAGCAAACACAAACAAGGAAAGGACGAAATACAGACTCCCGTGCGGGGCCCGGGTGGCGAATATGCCCGCAGCAGCGCTAAGCTTGTCGGTAAAAGTCCACTAAAGAGCACTCAGAAACCTGACATCGGGGTTAGGCCGCTTTGCCCACAAAGCGACTGGGATGTGTGCCCCAGGTGGTTGAATTGGGCAGCCCTGACATCGAGAGATGCGGGGTCGTCAGGCGATAATGCGGAAAACCTGACCGCAAACCATAGTGGTGCACTGTGTTGGGAAAAATGTAACGTTCCTCGCACGTTAAAGAACCCTGCTGCAGGTCTCGGTAAGAGTAGGACCCGTAGGATCCCCATGCAGGAGGCAAAATTTCCCGTCCCTACCCATCACTCCTTTTTCCAGTGGCAGTCAAACCTATCCTACCCGATTGGCCTTGTGTGCCCATTTCTTCCACTTCATCACCATTTCATGTTCATTGTATCACCATTTTCATGTTCATCTCCCGGATATAGCCGAAATCGTGCTGCTTGGGAGTAAAGCAATAACTAACTAACTAACGAAATACAGACAACGTTTAAAGCACAGAAACACAAAAACCACTGAATATCGAATAACAATGCAAACTCTAGTCTTAATGAGAGTGAACTTAGGTGCTCCGGAAAAGTAAATATGTGCAGTTCCTGCCTGCTAAAGCACACCGGTCGCGCTGCAAATTTCCAATTCAGAGTGTCAAACCAGGTAAAGGAAGACAAAACAACACCTTATGACAAGCTAACTCATCTGAGAGATAGAAATACCATATTGGTCTATGAGTGCATTATGTCTACTGTAAAATTTCTTAAGTGACGAAAGCAACCCAGGAGCAACATAACCCTGTGTTAACAATTTTTGTGTCAAACGTGACGCTCTGCCAAGGAAATCGATTTAATTCCCGGCAGCTCTGGAATAACGAATCAATTATGATACATAAATTTTATATACCTGAGCGGACGGATTGTTGCTACACAAGAAGGGAAAGTTGACAATTGAAAAGTTACCCGGAAGGGTAAGCAATTCCTACTTGTTGCAACACATCCGTCGTATTGTTAATGGTCAATCTAGCGTGTCGATAAAGGACCGGTGAACAAAAACAAAAGGAAAAAAAACACCTTTGACAAACGAACATCTGTACCCATGCGTAAGAGAGAAATCCTATATTTGTCTATGTACGCATGATGTAAACGTCCTCATCTCTGTGTAAGGTGTGGTAATAAAATCGTTGGTTATCGAAAAATGGTTGTTCTATATTCATAAACAAACTGGAAATACATGTAGTCATTCTGACCTTTTTCAGAACCTCAGCATGGCTTTACACTCATATATGAATAAACAATAAACAGCATTCTTTTCATTAATTTCGTTAGTCCGTATAAACGAAATAATTCTGAGTGGATGTTTCATAAAATTTAGGATTACGTGGAACATATACATGATAAATTGATATCAAAAATTTATTTAGGCAAAGGTAGTCTTGCACGTTGGTCGGGTATGATGTTTATTAAATTGATAGCTTTTGTCAATTGCATCAACTGTAAGGTTATATAAATAACACAACGCTTTAGATGTTCGTAACCAAAACGTTTGCAATTGAATAGAATATTCTAAAAAGCACAGGCGTTTGGGTCCAGGATTTTATTTTATTATAAATAACGTGTACATAAAAATTTTCATCTCATCTCTATACTATTTCCACAAGGCAAGAATGTTTGAAAGTTCTAAAAATAGAACTGACGGAAACTCCCTTTTTTCTTGTAGAAATATTTTTTACCATAAACAACTAGAAAATTCTATAACTCCTTTCAGCTTAACCCTCTTTCGGAAGCAAAAGTAAAGCATGTCAGTACGTATAAATCTCACATCGGGTTTTTTTTTCCTACGAAGCGATACAAAAGATCACCACGGACGGAAGTGGCTAAAGATTTTCAAGGGAAACAGTATTCCGCCAAATAAAAGAATTTCCGAGTGACACTACAGTAAGGTAAAATCTGGGCGAGTTCGAACAAATCATTTGGCGGAAAATCAGGTCTCAATTTTATTTGAAATATTTTTACTGACGAGATGGTAGTATAATAAAACGTATCTACAATCTTGGACCCGATGTGTGTTCCATAAATTTTCAAAAAGACGTTCAGGGATAAAAAATACGTGGCTATTTCATATTCAATGATAAAATTGGAAAAAAGTAGAAGAATGTTGTCTCCCTTTAAAATTTTGGTCTACTTCCGTCCGTGGTGGTTTGTTTAGCTCGCTTCATGGGAAAAAAGATTAGATTCAAAGTCATTGCGTATTACTTCACGATAAATGTGTTCCCAATTGTGAGATTAGACTGAAAGGATTCAGAGAATCACCACTATTTCATGTAAAACATTCAATTCTATGAGAAAATATGGGGGTTTTCCGCCAGTAAATTTTGATCTATTTTTAGATCTGTCAAACATTCTTGCCTTGTGGAAATAGTATAGAGATGAGATGAAAATTTTTATATACACGTTATTTATAATAAAATAAAATCCTGGACCCAAACGCCTGTGCTAAAAAGGTGCTGGGGATATCAATGAAATCTATGCAATGAAAGAAACATTTGCAACTATAACCTTTGAAGTTTTATTGTAATCCTGCAATCTTGGAATAAGCATGTAATTCAACGGGCAACCATCAGACGTATATTTTAGCTGGGAAAGTCTCTCATGAGCAAATAATTTTTACGTTCTTAATATACATGAAAGGGTTGATACATTATACAATGAACATGAAATGATGATGCACAAGGCCATTCGGGACTGCCACTGGAAAAGGAGTTATGGGTAGTATAGGGACGGGCATATTAGCTCATGCATGGGGATCGAGACCTGTAGCGGGGTTTTGTAACGTGACATTTTTCCATCACGGTGCACCACTATGGGTTTCTGTCAGGTTTTTATCATTTTAGTCCGTCGTCCCCGGCATTTATTACGACAGGGCCGCCCATTAACCACCTGGGGCACAATCCCAGTCGCTTTGTGATTTCTGAGCGCTCTTCAGTGGACTTTTACCTACAAGTTTAGCGCTGCTGTGGGCCTATTCTATTCTAATATGATTTATTCCGAAAAAAATTCTTTTGACGGTAATGGCATTTAAAACTGTACCAACTGCACAGAATTTTCAACAAGAATTCCCCCACTGGACTGCTCAACAAAGTATGGTTCTGAATCTTCTGGTTACTTTACTTTTTCCGAAGTGGACAGAACCTGCGAGATATGAAACCCGGTTATCACGAAATACTGTTGATGGAGGGAGAGGCCATATATATTCACATGGTTAGCTCAGAACATACAATAACTTAGATTTGGGCATACATCTCTTGAATGTGTTTTTTTGCAAATACGCCTTTAAAGCATGATTTATCTGTTCAAAATCATCGTTTTCCTTTATTGTTTATTTTAAATGAAAAATTGTAAGCTTTAATATTATAAACCATAATGTGATGTTGAATAAATACACGCGACACAACCTTAATAAAAAAGGATCAGCAATGAAAAGCAGCCAGTAGAGACAGTCTTTAATGTGGCATGCGGTCGCTGCTCGTTTTTTAAATCTGCAATTTGCGCATGCGCTTCAAACAAAGCTTACATACTGTAGCAAGATACTGCCTTTATTTCACGGTACTTCCTTTGCTTGCGCCAGGTATACAAGTCACTATTTATATTCAAAACAAAATTACCGAACTTGGAGGAACAATCTCAAAGTCCACAAGAAAAAGACAAAAACGGAAGACATACCGGAAGAATAATAAACTTTAACACATACGATATTGTAAAACTTACGATGAAGTTCAATGTTAAAATATCGATTTAGAGGGTTTATTCAAGTATAAAAAAATGTATTTTATAACTTTGTTTTTTTTTATTTCTATGCAGCTGGTTTTCTTTTTAAGTTTTTTTTTATTCAAACATATTTAAGTTGTGATAACTGCTATTGTCTCAGCCTTTTAGAACTACAGATATATGAATGCCCCTTTGGAACTTTTTTTACTAATTTGTCAACTACTTGCAAAAGGAGCAATAAACCTTAACAAGAAAACCTCCAATGTCTGTGATTGCAAACTATTAAAGAAACTACCTTGTACATGTACACGTTTCATCTACACTGACATTTTCACCTTGTTGAACTTTATCAATCGTAGTTTTTCAAATATATATTTTTTCGGAATTTTTTACTTCTGTTCAGGGAATAAACGTTGTGATTCGTAAAAACCAAGAGATTTGTTTTTCTATTTTTAATAAAAAAAACTTTAGGTACTGAAATGCCTTATCGATGTAATGACAATATCAAAGGGGTGGGCAATCTCTCCAGCCAACAATGTAGTGAAGTGACTGGTATGAACCTGTTTAACCCTAATGGTAGACATAAACGTAGTCATGGTCATAGACGAAGCAAACCTAGATCCGTTGCCTATCAAACTGTCACCAGATCTCTGTCCGATACGTTTGAAGATCTACTCACTTGTCTGCAACAACCATTAGGTGTTCATCAAGTTCGTACCTTTCTGTTTTCACTACGAAATTGAAAGACCTACGTGGTATTGGGTTGGAAAAAAGACCTTCTGATATATTTTCTCCTTCTTACAGACTTTCTAGTATTATGCGACATTGCCCTCTCCCGTCTTTACAAACCTGTAAGAAGTGAACCACTTAGTACTGAGGATAGAAAATTTCTCCACATTCCATTTAAGAACAAAGGAATAGACGCTATCAACATCAGCAATATCCTCAATCGTAAAGATTGCTCCACTTCTCCCTTCCTCTATGGTCCATCTGGTCATGATATCAAGGGTGATCTAAAGATAATTGAGAACGATTTATTACATGTACGAGATGTGGTTTCCCATGGACCTAAATTCAGGCAACCACAGCGTATTAATTGGAACCATAACTTTAAGATCATCATGGACGCTGTGGAGGACTATGCCAGAGCCTGGATGAAGCGGGAAGTGGACCAAGAACCAGATCTTGAATCGCTGTCGGACTGGGTAAGAACTATCCGATCTCTTGTACGCAGTCGAATTGACAAACTTCGGAAATGTGTTAACCCTCGGCCTCGTTCTGTATTTAGAGATCGTGAAGCTCTCGATTGTCTCTCTTCCTTACACGACAAGTATGTTGCAATACAGTTTTCGTATGTAAAGCACATTACTACAGCTGTCTGATCAAAGAGCTAGGCATTGATGGTAACTCTGCTAGTGCTACATACACTCGGACTACATTTGACAATGATGAAATCATAGCCAACCATAACTCTTTCGTGTCCTCTTTAAATATTCGTTTGAAGAAGGAACATGAAAAGTTACCATATTTGTATTGGATACCTAAACTACACAAAAATCCGTACAAAGAAATGTATAAATCTTCATCATGTTCAACAACAGAGCTGTCCGTTCAACTTACCAAGATTTTGTCTGTTGTCAAAGGAGGGCAACAAACATAATGTGAAACTATTTATAATCGTAGTGGATAAAGGTAATAACAACACTACCGAACTTGAATGATCAATCTCATAGTCCAGAGAAAATAACAAAAACGAATCAGTCATACCGGAGAAATGGTGGATCGCAATGGTCCTGACTCGGTACAGGCATTTCAAACGAAATGGTGGGTTAAACCAGGTTTTATGGCGACAACCCCCCCTCTTCCATTGCAATCTTGGGATCCGGTAATGAGCATAGAACACAACATGGTTGTGAGACACATTAGGGATATTTAGGTGACCATCTCAATACAGCAGACCAGTCAAACACTTATTAAAACAATTAACCACCATATCTTTTAACTCAATTTTGAACTTTTCTACTAGTGGCTGATAACGAAGAAAGAATTTTTTTAGGGATCGTATGTGACGTATTTTTTTATAGCCCAGCTCCAAAAGTCGGTGGCGAAGAAATCGGTGTCTGAATCGGAATCAACCACATGTGGATTTTAAAAAACTCATAACATTTATTAGATAATTTTAAATCTCGGTCATTTTCCGAAGTTCATTCTTTGAAAACTTTCGATTTTTCAACTTTGTTCACCACATTGCCACACGAAAAGCTAAAGTGTCGCCTAAAAAAACTTCTCGAAAAAGCTTTTTCTAATTGTAGGAACTTTGTTGTTATAGGTTAGTATTCTAAACATCTTATAAAGATAAAATCTGTTACACATTGGACCAAGTTTGCAGTATGCTTGACAACATATTTGTCACATTTTGAGGAGAAATATTTCAGCAACAAATTGACATTCCAATGGGCACAAATTGTGCTCCTCTCCTCGCCGATTTGTTTTTATACTCTTACGTTAGTTAGTTAGTTAGTTAGTTATTGCTTTACTCCCAAGCAGCACGATTTCGGCTATATCCGGAAGATGAACATGAAAGTGATGATACAATGAACATGAAATGATGATGAAGTGGAGGAAATGAGGACACAAGGCCATTCGGGTAGGAGAGTTTTGACTGCCACTGGAAAAAGGAGTGATGGGTAGGGACATGAAATTTAGCCTCCTGCATGGGGATCCTACGGGTCTTTCTCTTACCGAGACCTGCAGCAGGGTTCTTTAACGTGCGAGGAACGTGACATTTTCCCAACACGGTGCACCACTATGGTTTGCGGTCAGGTTTTCCGCATTATCGCCTGACGACCCCGCATCTCTCGATGTCAGGGCTGCCCCATTCAACCACCTGTGGGCAAAGCAGCCTGACCCGATGTCAGGTTTCTGAGCGCTATTTAGTGGACTTTTACCGACAAGCTTAGCGCTGCTGCGGGCCTATTCGCCACCCGGAACCCGCACGGGTTTATACTCTTACGAGACTGAATTCATATACTCTTACGAGACTGCAGTTCTTTTCACAAAAAATCTTAAGATTAATTTTACTCTTAAGATTAGATTTAAGATTTTATTGGTTTTCACAAAAAATCTTACAAGAATCTTAAGAGAAAAAATACTCGTAACTCTACGAGTGCCCCTAGTCACTCGTAAGTGTAAAAAAATAATCTTAAGTGTACTATTTTAATCGTAAGAGTAATCTTGTCAGTAAAAATGGCTGCGTTCTTTTTGCTTTTTCACAACAGACGCGCTATACGGCGAGAACGAGTGTTTAGGGATAGAACAGATGACTTAGATACGCTAAATGACAGTCAGCTACTTGCCCGGTATCGTTTTCCACGTATATTGATTTTAGAATTGACAGATACAGTGAGAAACTTAATAGAGCCACCAACACAAAGGTCCCATGCAATACCTGCCCATATTCAAGTAAGATTATCAACAATCTTCTTCAATTTTACATGTAATTTACAACAATCAAAATCTGCGTCAATGTTTTGGTGTTTTCTATCACGTCCGCGTCCACAGTCGAACAGCTAAATTAAAGTGTCCCCGTCAAGTACTTCAATAAAACAAAACTTTGGATAATTATTACGTATTACAAGGTAAAAAAAGAGAGATTTATTGTGCCTAAAAAAATAACCACATGAAAGAAAGTTAAAAATACATTAATATTAAAGAGGTCTTATATCATCGCTAAAAAAAAATTACTGTTCATTGAATTTTAAAATAAGCTTTGCCTGACATGAGAACTTTTTTGCATGACCAACGATATTGTTCATACCTTTTTACTCATATCAGAAATGTTGCTTAACATAGATTCTGTAATAGAAAAAAACGATCAACCCGAGTCAGATTTGTGAAGGTCGACTTAAGCCAATGCATAGATCATGCAAATATGGATCACAATACTAGGTCCATGTTGTTAAAAAGAAAAGATCCCCAAACTGGCCAAAGCATGTCAGATAGCAATGCAATGAAAGTTGGATTAGGCATGTAAATGGTTACACATGACAAAACCTCAACAACAAAAATTGCAATTAAAACCTCACCAAAAGGGTGACGTTCCGGGTAATTGGAGCTCCCTTTTCCTCCTTAAGTTTTTTAATTTTTATGTAGATTTTCGACAAATTTGTCTTAATTTATACCTCACTGGACTGCCTATTAAACCAACCCTTTTAAAAATTATTGGATATACTCCGCTACGATGTAATAATAATAATCAAATCTAAAGACTGTTTTGTCTTATAACAGTTTGTCACTTCGTCATACAGCTGATACAATATTTCACATATTAGGACCATATAATACAACAAATTTTTGCTAGTTGAGCAAAGTACCGGTACAAACAACTCCTTTTGCAATCTATCTATACAGTTATTTGTCACATGCATTGATTATAAATAGCCACAACGAAATTTAATAAAAACTAGAAAAGCTGTGAGGGGCAGCTCACAAATGAATAACCCCACCCCCAAAAAAGAAATCAAATAAAATTTTAAAATAGGAGGTGCACATCTACCTTACATGTATGTCACAAAGATTGTGTGAAATTTTCATGAAAATCCATCAAGAGGATTAGGAAGAGTTGCGGATAAGAGATGGTTACCCTGAGGTGTAACGAAAGGACGGATACGGCCTTATCAATATATACCTCCCACTTTCAATCGGGGGGGGGGGGGGTGTATAAAAATAGAGACTGGTAAAATAACATCCAGCAACCTACAATAACTGTATTTGACCGATTAAAATAATTCAGGGGCGGATCCAGGATTCACTTGGGTGGTGGGGCTCAAGTGTAGTTTTTAAAGGTCCCATTTTTCAAGCCTCATCATGCGTACCTGTAGCCAGAGGGTTCGAAGGGTTCGGATGACCCCCCCCCCTCTAAAAAAAATGAAAAAAATAGACAAAAACAAACTAATTACTAAAATTTGGTTCAGCACTGTCAAAATAATGAATATTTTGAAAATAGACCCCCCTTAAACGTGCCCCCTGTACCCCCCTTCTGGATCCGCCACTGTAAATTAAATTAAATAAATAAAGTGCACACGTACATATATCATCCTATTTATAATACGTGTTTTTAACACTGCACAGAGGGTCGCATTCATTTATTATTTTAATTGCAAATAGGTAATGATAACCTTGAGGATATTAGCAAAAGGTGACTACCTCTCAGAAGTGGCAGATATCCATGGAGTTTCCTTGGCTTCGTCGTCAAGGATTGTCACTAGAGTGACAGATGCCATATGCCAGACACTCAACAACATAAATATGCCAGTGGATAGAAGAGTGTTGAATAAGATCAAGGAACGGTTCTTTGACAAGGCTTCATTTCCAAATGTAATTGGGGCAATAGATGGTACATTGATCCCGATACAAGGGATGGGTGGTGATGATGAGCCTAACTATGTTTGCCGCAAGATGTACCATGCCATAAATGTTCAAGCCATTTGTGATGCCGATTTGAGGTAGCTTTATGGTTTCAATATTAATCTTTATGTGTGTATATACATAATTGTACTCTTAATCATACAATTAAAAGAAGGTCGACCTTAGTCCTAAAAAAATTGTGTCCATGGATGAGTGGCGGATCCAGAAGGGGCATACGCACAATTTAATTGAGAAATTTAAATTTTTTTGTATAAAATTGACCGAACTACTTCATGAATGATGAAAATTTGACAGTTTTTGAAATTACGCCCTCCCCCTTTTCATTGAACTCTGGATCCGCCCCTGCAACAGTTGGGAAAATGTTTTAGTGACACAAATCAAACCTTTTCAATTCCAGTTTGTTTCACATATAAATTATGTTTAAAAAGACAATGTCCAGAAGACAAAATGCCCCATCTCGCAACTTTTATTTTTCCCCGCAATCACCAAACAATGAAGTTGATTCCAAGAGTATACAATATAATTATTCTCTGTGTGATCGGGAGAAGACCATTTCAGTTGAAATAGGTGTTAGTATATACGTCAACAGATCTCCAGCAATTAGTCCAAAGATGGTGCAGGTGCAACAATGTATCATTTTTACTATCTCAAAAATTATTTATAAAAGCATTGATGGCAATTGTTTTTTTAATACAAATAAAAAAACATTTAATTAATAATGTTTCAGATTTACAAACATCGTTGTGAGATGGTCAGGAGCAACACACGACTCCTTTATATTAGTCAATTCAAATGTGCCTGACATAATGGAAAGGACCAATAATGGTTGGCTTCTTGGTGACTCTGGCTACCCTTTGAAACAATGGTTAATGACGCCAATCTTGAATCCACAGAATGAACAGGAAGTTAGGTTCAACAAGAGTCATTGCAAAACTAGAAATGTCACTGAAAGAGCTTTTGGTGTGTTGAAAGCTAGATTTAGGTACGGTCTATTCAAAAGAAAAGATCAAACCATTAACATTTAAATTATCACCTTTTCCCAGTTCCCTCAAGGGTAGAATAAAATTAATCAAGGAATATTTGTCTTAGTGACAGAAAAATCTAATCTTTGTTTGGTAGGATAATAATCAAAATACAATTTGTTGTTGGATAAAAACAAAATGAATGTTAAAGTAAATTAAATTAAAAAGTATAGGTTTCTTTTTATCAGCTACAGCCAATGTTTGGTTATAAAAAAAAAACAAGACCAATCGATGTCTGGCCCTGCGTCGCACGGCAAAACGTTGAACCCTGTACGTTCTAGGCCCAATATGGACAGTCAAAATATTTTGACACTTGCATCCTATGGTGGACTTACAAAGAATATTTGTCACATGCCACCCAATATTGTAAAAACAGACAAAAAATAGTTTCTATTTTTTTCCCCTTTTGGTCCCCTTATTGCTAAACAGAAAAGGTTGGTCAAGAAAGAATTGTATCCTCCATTTTGTATCCAATATATGACCAAAATTAACTTAAAAAAAAAAATTCTAAATCGGACCATAAATAAAAAATGTCACATTTTTGCCCCTTTTGGACCCCTTGTTCCTAAAAAAAAAGAGAGGGGACACCCATAATCATTCCCACCCTTCCTTTTATGGTAAGTAACATAACTGTAAAGTTTCTTAGCATTTGGTCAACCAGAACAAAAGTTATTGTGGAAACAAATAAAAAAAGTCACTTTTTTGGCCCCTTTAGGGCCCCTAACTTCTAACCGAAAAAGAGAGGGGACACCCAAAATCAGCCCAACCCTTCCTTTTATGCTAAGTGACATTACTGTAAAGTTTCATAGCATTTGGTCAACCAGAACAAAAGTTATTGTGGAAACAAATAAAAAAAGTCACTTTTTTGGCCCCTTTAGGGCCCCTAACTTCTAACCGAAAAAAGGGGACACCCAAAATCAGCCCAACCCTTCCTTTTATGCTAAGTGACATTACTGTAAAGTTTCATAGCATTTGGTCAACCAGAACAAAAGTTATTGTGGAAAAAAATTAAAAAGTCGCTTTTTTGGCCCCTTTTAGGCCCCCTAATTTCTAAACGAAAAAAGAGGGGACACCCAACATCACCTCAACCCTTCCTTTTATGGTAGGTAACATTACTGTAAAGTTTCATAGCATTTGGTCAACCAGAACAAAAGTTATTGTGGAAAAAAATTAAAAAGTCGCTTTTTTGGCCCCATTTGGGCCCCTAATTTCTAAACGAAATTATAAAATGCCCCCAAAAGGGGAGGTGCACATCTTCAATATATCTGTTATCACTGTGTAAAATTTCAGAAAGATCTAGTGTTTGGTTTTTGAGATTCAGATTACACAAGACAGGCACCCCATAACGGGACGGACGGACAGACGGACGGACGGACGGAGTGACCCGGCTACTAGACCTGCTTTCGCCTTCGGCGACGCAGGTAAAAAATATGCATTTTTCTTGCAACATTGTTGTAAACTAATGTTACATGTAAATGCTAAAAAAAATTATAAATAAACCACAATGTAAATGCTAAATTATATATCTTTTACAGGTGTCTTCACAAAACTGGAGGTAGTCTTCAGTTCAGACCCCCAAAGAGTTGTAAGATGATAGAGAGTTGTTTCAGGCTACACAATAAAGCTGTGGATGCCAAACTTCCAGTTCCAGACTGTGATGAGATTCAACTGCGGTGCCACCAAGATGTGATTGCTAACAACAACCAGACACCAGCTTGGGGCATCAGGAGAAGACTCATTCAAAGATTTTGAACATAATAATTAACATACGGGTTATTCTATAATGTGTTGTTCTTTTTTTCTTTTTTCTTTAAAACAAACAATTTAACATTCACTAAATTTTATTATGGGAGACACAGAGAATGAAGTATGCCTCGGTTCTCCCTTTAATAAATCTCTGATTCCTTCCAGAGCTTTTGTTGACTTCTTTTGCTCTTCAACCATACTGTGCATCAGCTTGAGTTTCTTGTCCCTGTACATCTCCAATTCTTCCATCTTCTTCACCTCCAAACTAAAAAAACGGTCAACTTCATTATCACAGCTCACATCTGAAAGATATAGAATTTATAATGTTATATTATGAACCAAAGACAAAAAATCTGTCAAAGTCAAAAATGGCTGGATTTCAATAAACAGAAAGTAGGTGAGTGACGACCTGAAATCAAATCCCATGTTATGGGTTCCCACCAGGATGCCGTGTATACCAAATATCAAGAAGCTGTGATTAGTTGTTGCTGAGAATACTGTTTATAAGTTTAATAAGGGGTCATCTGACAACATTGATTAACTTTATTCATTAAAGTATCGAGTTCAATTAGTTGAACATTTTAGCAATCAAAAGCTTTACATGTATATTTTTTCAACAGATTGCCAGCTGTAAGGCATAAAGAGGATATTTAGACATTTAAGGAACCATAACTTCTATAAAGGGTCGATAAAAACTTCCATCATATTGAATTTTTGTAGGGCTTAACTATCTAAGTAAATAGTACAGTGTATTGTAATTAACTTAAAGTTTTTCTCTAGCTTTAGCTGTTTGCAAATACAATGGGGAAAGGTTGTGAAAATGAACAATTTTGATGCTCTATGGGGAATAACTCCTTAAAGTAGGGGTCCTACAACTTTGACCCTATTACAGATTTTGCAGATCTTTATGTGCTTAACAACATGCAATTTAAATTTCTCAAATATCTTTAATAGTTTTAGGGATATTGAGCTTAATAATACAAAATTTGAAAAAAAATCAAGAAAAAACACAACAACTCCAACAAGGGTGGTTAGATCTTCTTCAAATTTTCAGGGCAGGTAGATCTTGAGGTGCTGAACACTTTTGCTCTCTATAATAATTTTGATATCTGTCACCATTTACGAGTAACTCAGTTACTTGCAAAAAAACTGCAATTTAGAACTATGTTCTATTTTTATTACGAATAATAAAAAGCTTCGCAGAGCGCAGCATGATACGACCGCAACATGTTGAACCTTGAACGTTTTAGTCTAAAAGTCCTTATACTGGTATACCTTTTTAGCTCACCTGACCCGAAGGGTCATGTGAGCTATTGCCATCACTTTGCGTCCGTCGTCCGTCCGTCGTCCGTCGTCCGTTAGCTTTTTTCAAACATCTTCTTCTCTGAAACTGCTTGGCCAAATGCAGCCAAACTTGATATGGTTGTTCCTTAGGGTATTGTGCAAAAAGTTTGCGTTCGGATTTTTGATACGTCAAAAAACATGGCCGCTGTTACTAAAAATAGAACAGGGGGGTCAAATACAGTTTTTTGCAAATAACTCAAAAACGGTGACAGATATCAAAATTCTGGCATAGGGTAGAAGTGATCAGCACCTCAAGATCTACCTGCCCTGAAATTTTCAAGAAGATCTAACAACAGGTGCAGGAGTTATTGCCCTTTTTCTGGATTTTTTTTTCAAAATTTTGCACTTATTTAGCCCTATATCTTTAAAACTATACAAGATATTTTAAAAATTCAAATTGCATATGATTAAGCACATTAAGATCTACATTTCATGTAATTAGGTCAAAGCTGTGGAACCATTTCTTTTAGGAGTTATGGCCCTTAAAGTGTCAAAATTTACCATATTTCATTACTTTTTCCCTGAATTTCAAAGTTTCACTTGTCTGACACCATACATCCAACTTCAACCAAACTTGGCACAGTTGTTTTATGGCATAAATGCTACAAGTGTATCCTTCAGATTTTTGATTCGTAAAAAAATATGGCCGCCATGGCTAAAAATAGAACATAGGGGTAATTTGCAGTTTTTTGCTAATAACTCAAAAATGGTAACAGATATCAAAATTCTGATCGGAGACAAAAGTGATCAGCATCTGAAGATCTACCTGCTCTGAAAGTTTCAAGAAGATCCAACAATTGATGTAGGAGTCATTGCCTTTTTTCTGGATTTTTTCAAAATTTTTCACTTACTTAGCCATATATCTTAAAAACTATACAAGATATTTCAAAAATTTAAGTTGCATATGATCAAGCACATCAAGATCTACATTTCATATTTTTAGGTCAAAGCTGTAGGACCATTTCTATTAGGAGTTATTGTCCTTAAAACAACAAAATTTACCATTTTTCTTTATTTTTCCCCTGAATTTCAAAGATTAAATTGTCTGACACCATAAGACCAACTGCATCTTAACTTGGCACACTTGTTTAATAGCTTATATGCTACAACTCTATCATTCATATTTTTGATCTGTTAAAAAACATGGCTGTCGTGGCTAAAAATAGAACATAGGGCGTAAATTTCATTTTTTTTGCTAATAACTCAAAAATGGTTTCAGATATCAAAATTGTGCAAAAATCGAAAGTTATCAGCATATTAAGTACCTGTCCTGAAATTTAGGAAAAGATCTGACTGCTGATGTGGGAGTTATTGCCCTTTTTTCAATTTTTTTTCTAAATTTTGCACTTATTAAGCCCAATAACTAACCAGGTTATTTCAGAAATTTAAATTGCATATTGTTAAGCACAATAATATCTACAAAATATATGTATCTGTGTAGTTCAGGTGAGCGATTCAGGCTCCTGGGAGCCTCTTGTTTCTTTCTCTTGTTGTTTTCTTTGAAACCATTTCCATCTTGTGTTGCAGTTAAACCTTGCTCTAGAAAATAACAAAAGGGAAAAAACATGGGTTTAAGGTTACATAGTACCAAAAAGGTATGTGCGTGAAGTCATTGCCTGTGAAGGGAAGATGCAACACAGAAGATAATACAGCGCTTTTTACATGTGGTTGTAAATAAAAAAAAAAATTTTGTAGAAATGCTGCACAATGAATAACGTTTTTGTTTCACATACGATTTACATGTGCCTTCTTAAACATAGATTTTTGTCCCGGAAAAGCAATGGGACCATGGAGTTTTGCACCTGGAAAAAATATCCATATATACATTCTAGTTTCTAATGATAAGAAAATAGAACTTGAAATTCTAATATTAAGACAGAGAGAAAATATGACTTTTTATCAAAATAGCATTGTTTTCAATAGGAAGAGTTTTTGGTACAGTGCACTCTTAAGTCCATATCATTTTTCTTGAACATTTTCAAAATAAAGTTACCAATCATTTCATACAATGACACTAAAAGGTCTTGTAGATTGTTAACAAAATGTTAAGAGGCAAGATAAGTTAATAAAGAGGTCTTTTAGTGGAAAATCATACATTATTCAAAATTATTGATGGAGAATTTACTTTAACACTGCGTCATCTGGACTTTCAATAGACATTTTGGGCAAAAATATTATTTGATATAATTTGGCAAAGGATTATACCATTTCTTATTACTTGATCAGGTCTTGTATTTTACTAGATTTCATTAAACCTATATATGTAATGGAATTTGTAGTACCTTGTAAACATTCATGTGATGGCTCTGCTGTTTCACACACAGTTTCAATGGAAATCTCCTCTGAAGGTCTACTATAAAGATCTGGAAAATAAAAATACATTATAAAGTGACATGTACATATATATATTGACCCATGCATTCTATGCACATTTGATTTTTTTTTATACATTTATACCACCTTTCATAGAAAAATTTGCGGTCGTATAAAACTTGGATTGCATGCCTCTAAATGGCCCTCCATCACACAAAACATATTTGTTTTTTCTTTTTTTTGTTTCATTAAAATATGCATGCATCTTTGAAAAATATGGAGGACATATTTATGGTCTACAAGAAGTGAAAGATGATATATGCTTTTTCACTTACATTGTAGTGTCTTAACATGTTCCAGACCATATTAGTATCTGGACTATATGCATATGGTTATGATCATATGGTTGGACCATAGGCATACGGTCAGGTCAGGGCTAATAAAAATGGCTGATAGATGATTTAGTTTGTTAGACACTAGACTTTTTAGACTTTCTTCGAAAAGTATTTATTTAAACAACAATTTGGAAAAATGGTTAATAATAAGAAAAATACTCATCTGGTCCAAATACTTATCTTGTCTGGCCAGTTCTAGCAATATGAGTCGAGTATACAAACATATCTAACCATACCCATACTGACAGACCATATGAGTATATATGTATGGTCCAGATATTCATATGGTCTGAAACATATATATGATTATATATTTAAGGTACATACATTTGTACATGTTTATATTAAGGGCATTTATACAATTTACAAACTATCTAAAGTGACATAAGTCCTACTACATGATGTACTGCATGATGAAGTCAAGTTTGAAGATGAAGATGGTGTTACATGTGAGGCTGATGTATCAATGCCGCCTTCTATTCCTTCTATCATCGTCTTTGTAAAGGTTCCTATAATCTGGAAAATACAGTATTCTAGAAAGAACATGTTACATTTACATATTTTTTTTCAATATAAAGCTACAGTGTGTATTAAATTGGCTTTTTAAATAAAAATGTCAACATATACATGTATAACACCATACATACCTAACTGACAGTGACATGTATGATGTCACATGGAGTAGATAAATTTTTACAAGGATATAAAATTAGAATACAAATTTAAAAAAAAGTCCGGGGGGGGGGGGAGGTTGTAATTTCTTCAAGAACTCGTAAAGAACAAGAAGATGAAAGAGGCAAGGTCCGTAAATCTCACTTTCAGATATATCGACGATGTCCTCTCTGTAAACAACGCTTCGTTTGTTAGTTGGATTGAGTTAGAGATTAAGGAAACCACCGAATCATCCAATTGCCTCAAATTTTGTATGGACCTGATTTAATGTTAACTTTTAATTCACAGATTTAAACCTCGAGATAAAAGTTGTGTTTTTGTGTTTTTTTGTAGGGTTGCGGGGGAAGGGGGGTATTTACCGCATAATGCGTAATGGGGCCAAACCATGGACTTTTTTACATTGCCATGCAAAGAATTTAATTTTGAGAGCCAATATCAAGGCAGTACAGGCAACTACAGTTTAAGTACAAAGTATAAAAGTTTTATATACAAAAGAGTTTCAGCATAACGTTTTTTTTTTTAAATATAGATTCCTTTTTTTATTATGTTGATCAAATTATCGTTTCGAAAAAATCATCAAGAAATGACTATTACGGCATAAAAGTCCTGGGGAAATACTGTTGTCATTTCTTTCATCAGACATCAGACTTTTTTGACATTCCTCAATCCTGATTATATTTGTGCCAAAACTTTCTCATGTTACATGTATATATTAAAATGTGTCTATTTTGTTGTGTTTCGGGTATGCGAGTACATGTATTTTTTTCGTTTAAAGTTCTCTAAATTTCTTATTGATGGACATCTTCTTCAATTTTGTTTCCCATCTCTGCATTACCCGCAGTGTCTTATTGAATTAAACTTTACATACATGACAAAAATAAAACTGCATTATAAAAGTGCAATTTCGAGGAGCATTACGAATGTTAATTTGATATTGCCGTGTCGCACAAACTGGTGACATGTAAAAGACGTATAAATGTCGAAAGAATATACAGACAAATGCAAATCAAATAATTTAGAAGAATGTAATTTCCATCTTGAGTATATCAGTACTGGCATTTAAAGTGAATTTCTAAGTAAATTCAACTTTATATGTCAAATAAAAAGTTAAAGGACTCACTGTATGGAAAGAGCGAAAGGGAAAAACGGTTGATTTCTGTGCCCCGATGTAGTTTACTCCTGTGTCATTGTTGTATTGTGGGTAAAACAGACGATTGTAAACATCAGGAAGACGAAAATATGTCATTTAGGTAGAAAAATAGATATACTAGTGTTGTAAAGGTTCATTTGTAGTTTCTTACTTGTCACTCTATTGTTTTCTAACAAGTTTTAAATCAATAGATAAATAATGTCAGAAATATCGCAATGAAAAAACAAAAAGTTAAAATGTTGAAAATCGCATAATTCTTTGGCACATCTGTAAGCAATAAGTAAGTGTAAATATTCTTCATAATACTTTAGAACATATTCTACTGTCGAAGATTAGAAATTGTCCTCTCAAATGATTTTACAGCTGTGTTTAACTTATTAGGCGAATGTTTATTGTGTGCCCTGCTGCTGTTAAGTTCTGTGCACGCTGTAGTTAATTTGAGAGCAGTTTTTAAAGTAGCGAAAGTTTATTTATGTGTTCTGATAAAACTTATCAGAATAGAAAAAAGCCTTTAATTTGTAGAAAAACTCATTTCTAAGTAGCAGTTTGCGTTTTTAATCTTTATTTGATGGAATATCTTATGAAAGGTTAACAAAAAACCTACAATAAGTAACTGATTTGTTGGTTTGTAAACACTCAATAAAAAGGGTTGAAGAAATGCTGTCGTTTATTTCCGAGTTCACGAAAGTTGATTTCTGAGCAGCAAAAATTGATGTAGTTTATTTCTGTGCTATTTATTTTTATTATAATTAATTTTTATTGTTTGATGTTATAACATGAATGTGCTTTAAATACAGGCTAGTGGCACTATTGGAAATATTTTTTTTTTCAATTTCAGAAATATAATATGGATAAATTAAAATGCGAATATTGTAATTTTTTTTCTGGCATATTCAACGACACAATTTTGCATTTTGTCCATAACCATTCCAAGGAAAAAGTAAATATCAAAATTAGAGTGGATGAGAAAAAGAACAAGTTTAAACATTTAAAATTTTATTTGAGACCAGAAGATGAAATTCTAAATGAAAAAAAAACATTGTACCAGATGAATAAAAAATTTACAATAACCGTTGTTGATTTTGATGATGTTTTGGAACCCCCATTGTCTATTGATGTTGGGTATAAAACTGTTAGTTTTATTGTTCGGAAATATTATTTTGAAATGTTATCATAAACAAACCGAATACTGTATAGCAGGAAATCGAGACAGGTTTATTTTGCGATTTTCGCACTGACATTGCTGCACCTAAATTGAAAAATTACACGACGCGATATGTGGCCTCCATTTTAGTCTAAATGGACAATACGATTACTGTGCAAATTTAAGACTGTGTTAACTAAAACTCAGTAGTACTTCCAGGAAAAGCAAAGACGGTCGGTGCGAAAAAAATCCCAGGTTTACAGCCTACAAAAATAACTCAATACATACTATTCTATTCTATTCTGTATAAATATAGATTTCATCACCAATTAATTTTGTCGTGCTTTGTTTAAAGAGCTTTATATATTATTTTTGTAATTTATAGAATAAGTAAAACATTAGATGGTTTAGACAGGAATTATAAATGAACACTTGTTTTAAAATTATCCTGGGGCCGTGTTAACGAAGGTGTCCTAGGATTAGGATGGTCTTTGGACATGTCTCGGTCCTAAGTCGTGTTATTGAAGGCATCCTAAAAAATGGCACGTCCTAAATTTGGTCCGTAATTAAGGTTGTAAAAATTGTTATCCTAGGACCATCCTTGTGACTTTAAATTTAAAAAAAGTGTCTGAAATAGGTTTTATCCCCTTGAATTAGAGTTGTATGTGGCCCAACTCTCATTTTTGATATTTTACTTTCTACATTAAGCAAACTAAGATATTTTTGCCATTGATTAAATTTTCCCAATAGTGACCTATATATTGGCGTTTTACCTGTTACATTTTGACGATATTATTATATATGTGGTACTACACTTTTGAAATTAACATTTAACAGTTCATGTGGATATTTGCTTCCCAAACCTAGGGATTTACTTTTGGTATTAGTGATTAAAGCAACGCGCAGAACAAAAAGGAATGGAGAAATGCAATGATATTGCAATACATTATTTTTATTCTCTAAAAAAAACCAAAGGCAATGCAATAAAAATACTTAAATCTATTTTGCATTTGAAAATGTAAAACAAAAAAGTTTTTTTCAAACGCCTTCACATCGGCGTAAATGCATGACATATGGCTATTCAGGATTATCCTTAATTCGTATAAGGATGGTCCTATTTAAGGTTATCCTAAGATGGTTTCGTTTTACATCCTTGGACGCGTCTAAGGATGATCCTTTTTACATCCCATTTTAAGTCATAAGACATTGTTTAGGATACAGCTTAGGACAGCTTCATTAACCTGTTCCCTGATTTAGAGTTAGAACTAAAGTTATATTTCCATTATTTGATCTGATTTTCTAAGGCCAAGTATTTATAACTCAGAACGAAACATTCGCAACCACACAAATAAACTTCCGCGGGCTCTGAAATATACATTCGCATGTAGAAAATCAGCACAGAAATATACATTCGCGGTGCAAATTTTAACACCAACTCTTATTTCATCGATCTGTCTTGAACCTTTGCATAATTAAACTTTATTTATCAACAATAGAGTTCTATATATACTTAAATACCCGATGAACAGTTTTTGTTCACTTGAATTTCATCTGCAAGTGTTTTATTTTTGTAATTTTTCCAAAAAAACGTGTTTTATTTATAAATTGACGACTTTTTGTGATCAAAATAGCTTATGACATAAAAATGCAAGTAAAACTTGAATAAACTAAATCGTTACTATCTAATGTTGAAATCACCGACAAAGCAGGATATGTAATTATTTAATAATTAAAAAAATGGCAGAAAAAACAGACGACTTCATTTTGAGCACAGCAATAAACTACATCGGGGCACAGAAATCAACCGCTTTTCCCTTTCGCTCTTTCCATACAGTGGGACTGAGTTTATGATCATTTTTTATTTCTTACTTCTGTAAATCATTGTTAATTGCTACTAAAAAGGTCACTGTAAATTGGTTTGGGAATTCTGAAGTTTAAAATTTGTATTTTTGTTAATATATATAATTAAAGTATTTTTGCTGATTATTTGCTTTCAAAATTCAATCATTTGATTTTTTATTCAGTTTAGATTTTCGAGGACTGGAAAATGTAATTATGGAATATTGTCAATTGAACTTCAATTTTGTTTGCAAATTAGATTTAAATCACAGCCAATTCATATACTTTGCGCTTCCTGTTTTTCTTCAGAATAACACATATTTATTCTTAATTTTGCACTTGTACGGTTTTTGTACCAATTGGGTTATTTTTCAGGCGAACCCTTTTCACTCAGTTATAACCATATTTGCAAGTGACAAAAGACATTTATTTTCGTAACAACTTTAATGTTTCAACGACATGAATAAGTTTAAAGTACTTCTATCGTTTTCTAGACATACTAGAAGGTCTCGGTACCTTGTGATGTAAATCTGTTAAAATGTTATAGACGAATAAAAACAAAATAAATGTATCAAGAATTTTAAACAATTATCTTTTTTGTCAAGGGCAAAATATATCCAGTCATTGGAAGCTAATAGTTATTGCTTTTTACAAACTTTATGCTGAATAAATTAATACATTTATTCGACAAAAAAATGTGTAGTTAGTGACACCGATTTAATAAATAAACATGTACCTAATAATACCATAACACACATATGGTGGGACTTTACTCTTTTGTTTCGGGCATTTTGTAGTTTTTTAATATTTTACATTTAGCATTTCCTTATTAACTGTATCGGCACTTAATTATCAGGAACCGTTTCTCAAAAGCAAAAAATGCCTTTAAACAAAAATTCAAACCAATCAATGCAACAGCTCGTTCCAAGTCTTCGGAATATAATGAGTTAATCTCTTTTTAATATACATATATTGTTTCCTTATTAACTTCATTCCACAGACGTTAAAATATTATTCAGTATTTTCCCCCGCAAGAAACCGACTTAAGCAGACGTCATGTTACCTTTTTTTTATAATTACTAATACTGTGCGTAAATGCATTTTGTTATTGAAGTTAAACTGCCTGTTTTGTTTCTCTAGCACAGACAATACATCATAATTTGATATATATAATAGTTTTCTTAGACTCTTTGCGTTTCTTTATTGTCAACGATACAATGTTTTCCCAAAGCGGATATAGTATTTCAAAAGATTTAATAAGATATTATTTGGAAAGGCTCCACTTTAATATCCTTTAAGCTGGTCACGAATGCTGCCTATGATAGACACGTTTATTTTAAGGATGGGATGCTCATGTTGTCAGGTTAGTTGAAATAAAAAGACAATATAAGTCAAAAGTCTGCTACATATGTAAGTTTTGTTGCTTTTCTTTTACTTTTATAGAACGGTAAGATGCGCATTAAATGGCGATAAAGTGCGAAATGGGATTGGACCAAGTTCTTGAACCAACTTCTGTCATCTTCGTTACGTCGGATCTGTGTTTCTTTGTAAGGTTTTTAGGAACCTGCAAGAAACCATTTCAAAATGTCGATTTAACAGGGCATGAGAATTTCAAAAATCCGAAAGGGCAACGACAAAACCAGTAAACATTAACGAGAACAGCATGAAGAAACACAAAACATAAAAACGCAAAAACAACTGAATGCGAACTTGTAACAAGAGTTAACTCATGTGCTCAGGAAGAGTGAGCAGTTTTTTTCTTGCTATAGCACACCGGTAGCGCTGACAATAATCAATTCAGCATGTCAAATCCGATAAAGAAATACAGAACAAATCGCAATGACAAACCAACATATGCACTCATCTGATAGATAGATATCCGTATTTGCCTATAAGCGCTCACTGGAGTCTGCTACAAGGGCGAATCTCTCAAACTATAAACTAAAGAGGGATTTATAGAAGCAGTAAGCTTGTTGCCAAATCCAAGAAAAATAAATATATTTCAACTATATGTGCATTCAACAACAAACAAAAGTCAAGATAAAGATACGATTGTTTAAATTATTGTTGTAACATTTTGAAAGAATTTTAGGATTGAACAATAAAATTTAATAAAGCCATTTGATTACAAATCTATTTTAGCATATTAGTGTCCTTGAAACTAAACTAGCCACAGAAACAACTAAACACTATAATAAAGCAATCCCTTTCTTTTCCTTATCTTGTTTTGCAAAAATGCTACATGCTATCAGACAAAGAAAAAGAATTGCAACAACTTAATGTCTCATCACATTTGTAATTAAATAAGAGAAATGCCATCATATTGCCTAAATAGAAACAAATGTGTCAGATTTGATCGAGATTTATACCTTTAACAAGTCGTAAACCATCTCTTTTGGGTCCGAAGAAATATTTTTGATTGATGTATGGTTTAAGTAGTGCTGCGCCGGAAACGGACTGTCTGCGGAAGTCATATCTGATTTATAAACATGGACAGGAAGCTAATTTTATTAAGTTTGTATTGATTTCCAGGGCTATCATCACTTATGACAAAACAAGTGAAAATGTTCATATACAAAGTGCGTTAACTTGAAACAAGTGATATTTTTCATGTTCTATAAAACGATAATATACTTATAGATCGACTATTTAATCTTTTATAGGGCAGGTAAATGAACTAACTATATAAAGTCAGGCGGCATCTAAAACACAAGGAAATGTTCCACGTGGCAAATGAATTAATACATGTACAACTACATTGTAGAGATTTACCAGAGACATTCAGTATAGATGATCATCAGTCAAAATACACACAGATAATTTAATAACCTTTATTCACAGCAAACCTTAGTTTGTCGGTAACGCCCAATTCATAATTACACCTCGGAAGGTCATTTTTTAAACAGAGAGTTGTGTGCCCCATTTGGTATAAAGCATAATCCTGTAACCTTACATGCGGGATCGTCAGGCCTTAGCGAAAAGAAAAACTATTCGCAAATCCCCCATGTGATACACTGCGTTTATAATTTTACTCAATATGGCTGGCATTTGTTTTTGCTATTGGACTCGTGATCTCAATAAAAGAGGAACGGCGTGACTGATACTATAATAGAGCTGGTGGATCGTTTAAGTTATGTCCCTTTGTTATTTTCGGTCTTAAATAAAATTCAAACAATATATACTTGAAAAAGTGTAATAATTTCGACCGGAGTTCGCGTTGTTGATTGATATTCAGTTATTTTGTTTTTCCATGTTTAACATGTTGTCAGTTTTTGTCCTGTTCTTGTTGGTGTTAACTGGTGTTGTCTCTGCCCTTTCGGACTTTTGACATTCGGATACCCCATTGGTACCTCTGCTTCCTTCATACATTTGTTTAAAATTAAAATTTGTGACCAACCTGTTTGACCTATAATTATTATCTGTAAATATATTAATTAACGTTTAATACCCCTTCTTGTAAGAGATGGGGCTATATTGCAACCACCTTGTTCGTCGTCTGTCCGTCAGTCCGTCCGTCCTTCCAATTGTACGTCCGTTACAAACTTTTGTAACAGATTTCTCGGCTTCTACCTAAGGAATTGATTTAAAACTTGGTATACAACTTAAACATAATGGGTTGTACCGTGCATCCTCTTTCCAGGTCAGTCGCTCATCTACTACCAATTTTCCGAATGGTCAAGTGGGGGTTTCCTTAGCACAACTAAGTACAACCCCTTATTGAAAAAGATATGGTTCGTTATTGTTTTCTTTAAACCAGACATTATAAGATCACAATGAAAGTAGGAGGTTTGGTGTCATAAAACCTGGTTTAACCAAGCAAGTCCGTATCACTGTATTCTTCATTTTCCCTTTCTGATGTTTTTGCCTTGTTTTGTCTTTTCTTCTTGAACATAAAGACTGATGATCGGTAAGTTTGTTCTCATTTGTCTCATAATTAATATGCTTTGAGATTCGCACTTATAACTATTACATTTTGCTCTGGTTAACATCTTGGTTGCTTTTACAAATCTTATTTAGACAACTTTTATGTATATATTCTATAAATGTTCAACTATAAAGTTTGACACTACAGTTGTTTATTGTCTATAAATGAATTTTTTATTCCCACAATGGTCATCAATATTGAAAATAAAATTTATCTCTGATATATATATGCGCGTAGAAAAATAAGAATCGATGAACGTTAAATTCATTTGAATTTCATTAATTTAAAATGTGTGAAAGAAAGCTTTATATTTTGCTGTTACTTTTAAGCTGTGTTGGTATAAAACCTTGAACTATGGCTATATATTGGCATACTGTATCATTTTGAACCAACCGATACCCTTTTGCAGATATCTTTATAATGACAATAAAAGCGAAGAAATAAATGCACGTTGGTCCAAGAAAAGTCCATTTTGGTAAACATAAATTTTGACCATTGCATCAAATGATGAAATCAACTATTTAATGATCTTTACATGCTATAGTCATATAGAGTCTATTTTACTTTTACCTTTCTGCATTCATGACTCAAATGGTCGGTTAAATGTAAGCACGTGTTTATTTTTACGTTACTAGAACTTCTTTCATGCTTCGTTGATTGCTATTTTAAATCTAATTCGTTTCTGCGATTTTTTAACGTGTTTTTCTATAGTGGGAACCTATGACAGGGAATCATGCGCTGATAGACAAACACATGATTTCTATCTCTCAGATGATGAATCAAGAGGCTCGAAAGAGCCTGAATCGCTCACCTTGTCCTTAAGCTATAAAGGGTCATCTGTCTTCCGACATCTTTAACCCAATGAAGAATTGTGTAGAGCTTGGTAAGCTAAAGGTTAAGGTTAAAACAATCAACAGCTTTTCTCTTTCAGAATTTTTTTTATTCTAAATGGCAAAAAACATGACATGAAAAAATAATATAAGGGATCATCTGAAAACTCAATGAGCTGAAGGTAAAGGAGCACACAGTTTTTCTATATCCACAATTATAGTTTATATTATTAATATTCTAACAGGCAAAAACATTAACAACGGGTTTTATCTTTGAAAAGCCATAACCCCTATAAGGGGTCATCTGACAACTTGGACCCAATGGAGACTTGAATAGCTTAATGAACTGACGATTTAAGCAAGCGACAGGTCTTCTCTATCTTCAATAGTTTTAATTCTACTGAGCAAAAACATGAAAAAAACGCTTTTTTGACCTTTAAGGGGTCATTTGACGACTTCCACTGAATGGAGACTTTTCTATAGCTTTTGATTCCAAAGATTCTAAGATCATTCGGATTTTCTAATCTTGTTTCAGCTTTATATGACAATTGAAGTGATTTTACCATATCATCTAATTAAATTTAGTAACAACGGCCATGTTGTTAATTATTGAATCTTTTTTCAAATGAGGATCGTTTGTTGCCATCACTTCATAATTCATTCATGCAAAGTTTGTTTCAGTTAGATTAGTTGAGTGGTTTCAGAGGAAAAGATTTTGGAAACTTTTTATGTTCGATAACAGGCAAGTGGGTTGTTGAAATGGTTTTACCCAGATACACGTATTCAACGACTTAAATGACTGTTGGCAATGCGAAGAGTGTGTTACTTGCCAGATCAACTGAGTTCACTCTCGTTTAGAAGTGAGTCCTGTTGCTCATAGATGTAACAGCTTCATTGTCCATCCGACAGATTATTCGATACCCAATCGATGTACATGTATCTACGAGCATATATGTCTGTTCAGTAAAGACAACAGCGTACCGAGGGCCAAAATGACCCTGTTAGCGGCATTGTTTTTCAGACGTGAGGCTCAATCAAAAAAATCATGAAGCAGTGTATTTATTTTCACCAACAAATTCTAAAAATATCAGTTGGAATACGTAAGATTTACAAAACAGTTCGTCAGTTTCATAAATTGTCTAATATGTCATTTCATTATTCTCTTTTTGTTCGTTATATAACTTGTTTTTTTTTAGGAAAAATCTCTCCATTCGTTGATTTATTTTTCCTTTGATTGTGTTGGTATAAAAGAAGATCCTGTAACAGAAGCAACTAATCGCCGTACATGACTGATTTATTTAGGACAGACCGGCATTACCGTACGTTACAGATACATCAAAGGTGCCATTAAAGCGTTACCGTATTATTTACTTCACTGACCATTTGATTAGGGATAAATATATTATTAGGAAATGTCTATAATTTGTTGTCTCGTGTGGGAAATATTGATAAATCATAACTAATTGCGTATTTAGAGCCGCACTGTTATAACGTCAATGATGTTTGTTCTTAGTTGAGTTTGTGGCTGCTAGTGTCTCTAGAGATTGTTCTTTGGTTTGAAATGTGGTTTTATGTCTTCTGTGTTACTTTATTGTCCGTATAGATCTTAATGCTTTCCTTATTTTACTTCATTGATAAGTGGACAGAGTATAAATTCACTGAGTCTTGGTGCACTTTATTATATCAAGTATGTGGAATATATACTAACCTAAATTTGTCTGCTTCTCTTTGCTTTATTTGCAAATCTTCAAACTTTTAAAATTTTGTTAAAACCGTTATTCATGATTAAAATTTAATTGAAAAATATTTTATTAATTCATCCTAGACGGTCATTTTTTTTTTGTTTTTGTTGTTGTTGTTTGTATTATGATTGATTGAGTTGGTGTTTACCCCCTTGGGGCTCCTCATGGGGGTTACCAGGAATCAAGTAATCAGCATATTTTTTTTGCCAAAGTAATCAAATAATCATATCTTTTTTAGAAATGTAATCAAAAACTTTTTCCCTATGGGAATTAAGAAATCAATAATTCAAACCTTGGTAATCTAATAATCATTAAATATTTGCTGTTGTAATCAAGTAATAACCTTTAGAATGGCCTGGGAATCGTATAATCAAAAACCCCATGAGAAGGCAACCCCTTGCAACGCTATATAGGTTATCAAAAGGCGATGAACATGAAAAGGATGATAAAATGAACATGAAACGATGATTATAAATGAAATAAGGGGATTGGGTGGGAAACAAAGGAATAGTAAATTTTAAAGAACCACAGGAAAGGTGAGAGGTGGGTAGGGGCGTATTATATGTTAGGTTTTAGTAAGCACTCCTTTTTTACACACGTCAAAAATTTAGAGAGGGAGCGAAGAAAGTAAGCGTGTTTTTTTTTTAGGATTGGTAAAATATTTGCAAATAATTAAACCACCAACCAACCACAAGCGTAAATGTACCGTTAGTCATAATTAAATGTTCCTAAGTAATAAAAGTGGGTGTAAAGAAAACGATTTATTTTGGAATGCTTTATATGGATATGTTCAAGAGTAACCTCTCGTTACATGTAGCAGCAATTGAATAAAATAATTGGAAGAAACATGTAGAAAACAAAAAACAAAAACAAGTTTCCACACCCAAAATTTGATCCACATTGAAGATAGTAAACCGATCAATGATATTGACCATATGATGTGTGATTTCCACTGCTTTAAAAAACAACCATCGATCAGTTACTAATACCAGAAAGTAACGATAGCAAAAAAAAAAACAAAACATCTTATTGTATGAATTAAGAAAGTAGACACATCTATATCAAGCAAAAAACCTCATAATGATTAAAGGATAGGATAAGATTGATTCAAATTTTACAAATTGCAGCTGTCGTCTATTGTTTATCCGTTATCAACATTTAAATATAATATAACTTGTAATTGCTTTTAAAGAAAATAATGAGATGTGGAATAAGTGTACGCGACACAGCCCACAATCAAGCGGCAATTCAGAAAATCCACAATGGACAATCGCCAGCAGCCTTCAACGAGGCCATTTGGCACTGCTCGCGGTTCTGCAATTGGCCCATGGTCTAAATAAAATGCATATAATTCAAACCCAGTCCTGAAATAGTCACAGATAGACCCCCTTCTTAAACAAGGAACAGAAAACATCAAAAAGACAAGTATAAACGAAAGCTTTGTGTTGTTTTAGAAAATCTACAGCACCATAGCAACAAAAACATAAGTTCCTAGTTTCTGAATGAAAAAGTTATTCAAATTGTATTATCTTGTGTTGGGGGAATTTCGTGCATTTTATTTAACACTAATATTTGACCTTGTGTTAAACTCTTATAAGAGCCTTTAGAAAAAAAACCACTAAATATTCCCCATTAATTTTGTATATTGAGACCACGTTTAGATGTGGTTTTTAAAGCTGTGCTTTTCCTTAATTTCAACCTTAAACTACTTTGTAGATTGTTCCATTTAATAAGAAAGTTTGCTTCTGATATAATCTATATTTCTGAACACAAAGGTGTCTATTTTAAGTGATAAAGGGACTGTCAGGTTTTCCCAAGATGAACAAATCTTAATAAGGTATGACAAATGAGATCCTTCAATACAAAATGGAATGAAGAGTATTCGCCAGCCGTTTCTCTATTTCCGTTTCATTGTAACAAATGGCATCTGGTATCAGAAATTTTACAAGGTTGTCGACGTTTTCCCTGTAAAAGTGTGCTCCTGATCGAAATGATGGACACCTGAATAAACACCCATAGACGTGCTCTGAATACATTGCTACGGATTGCACTGAATATGTCATTGGGCTGATTAAAGGATGCACTTTTGATTCTTGTTATAATCGATGCCGTTTATACCACACTGGTAATCTGATTGAATATCATGACCAGATCAGCATAGTTTCGGTCGAATCATAGACAGGGAAAATTAACAAGAAAAGATAAAAAAAATTTTTTATATAAGAATGGAAAAACGAAAAAAAATCTGATTTTTAATTTATTAAATGTTTCAAAGAGGGAAAACACCTGCTGTCCCGTGCGGGTTCAAATGTAGTGCTCAGTGTCTTTACATAAATCTTTAAATAAAGATGCAAATCTTCAGTCAAAAACAAAATAACTAAACAGGATCGAGATGTATATAAAGACAGAACAGTGAACCGATTTTTCTTGCATATTTGAATAACCAATAAATCTTCCCATTGCAAGGTTTGTGTATTCAGTTAAATTATCTCAATTCGAATTTCTATTTGTAAAAATGTTCATAACAACCACAGATGAGAACAAAGATCACATAAATGAATGAACTACATGTACTGTCGCGGGTGTTATTTTCGCGTTTTTGTAAAGTGAACCTTTCACGTGGGGGATGAATTCGCATTTCAATTGATTACTTATACTCTTACTTAAAGAATAACTATTCGCGTGGGGCATATTTTCGGGGATATTTTGTTATCGCGAAAATTACCCCACGCAAAAATTTCCACTTTTACCGTACTCTTAATACATGTCCTAGATATTTTGTTAATCAGAAAACACAATTTTTATGCTCATTAAGTTCTGTTTTTGATTAGAGGGAATCTCCTTGTTTTTGTTAGATCGTCCGTCTTCCCACCAACTGCACCTGTGAGATGGTTATGAATAATTCATGAATATTCATGAAGAGTTCATGAATTGTTCATGTAAAATCTTAGTGAACATTCATCAAATTATTCATGAACATTTCAAGAATAGTTCATGAACAGCAAATGGAAATCATTTCATGAATTTTTTATTCATGAAAAGTGCATAAAGACGATTATCCATGAAAATAATAGTTAATGAATTGTTCATGAATGTAATAAATTTCATAAAAATCATGAACATGACGTTCCATTTGCAGTTCATGAATTATTCTTGTTAATTTCATGAACATTATTCAGGTAATGTTCAGAAAGATATTCATGAATAATCATGAACCAAAATTGTGCATGAAACATGAATTATTAATGAACGTTTCATATTCATGAACTGTTCATGAATATAGAAATTCATGAATGTGACGTTCCATTTGGCAGTTCATTAGTTATTCAAAATATGTTCATGAATGTTCATGCATAATATTCAAGAATTATGTTATATAATTTATTTTATGAATAATATTTTTGATATGTTCATGAATAATATTCTTGACATGTTCATGAATAATATTTCTAAATTCTTCCACAAGTATCGATCTCTTATTGAAAAATTTAATTGTACACGTCGTTTTCTTATAGTGAAAGGAATATCACATCCTGAATTTTATGGTAATGTTTTTTATAAAGCTCACAAATTTAAAAGCAATCCATTAGAAATGAAAAATTGGCTTCAAAATTTATTACGGAAAGGATATGAATTGAATATTTTGGTTAAATCTTTGAATTTAGTGTTTTTGGCAGAAATATTGATAACTTGATACTTGCTTTAAAACTTCCGTAACTGTATTTACTATTGTCATTTTTTTAAGCATTATAGCGATCAAGCGTGTCGGTTTTGTGTGATGACACTTCACTAAATCATTATTGTTTGAAGCGTTTGATTTTTCTACATCAGTCGATTGATGATTCTCAGCTAGCTGTCAGTAACAGCGAGTGTTCTATAGAGAGTTCCTTTACCGTCCTTTTGTTTGTTCTTGTTATTTGTCTTAGGTTCTCTCTAGTAGAATTGGACTTTGATCGATTTGATTTTTATTGTGTGTTTAGTTTTTGTGCTTTGTCTAGGAATATTGACAGGGGGGAGGTTGGGCCCAAAAAACTAGTTTAACCCCGCCACATATTACATGTGCCTGTCCTAAGCCAGGAATCTTTGACAAAGCTTTCGTTTGTACTTGTCCTTTTGATGTTTTCTGTTCCTTGTTTAAGAAGGGGGTCTATCTGTGACTATTTCAGGGCTGGGTTTGAATTATATGCATCTTATTTAGACCATGAGCCAATTGCAGAACCGCGAGCAGTGCCAAATGGCCTCGTTGAAGGCTGCTGGCGTTTGTCCATTGTGGTTTTTCTAAATTGCCGTTTAATTGTGGGCTGTGTCGCGTACACTTATTCCACATCTCTTTTTTTCTATGTTCATGAATAATTTTCTTCATATATTCATGAATAATATTCCTGATATGTTCATGAATAATATTATTGATATGTTCATGAATAATATTCTTGATCATGAAGACAGATTTCTGTACGGCATCATTTCTATTACCCATATACACACCATGTTTGGAAAGAGTCAATGTCCTATTTAATTTAAATAACAAAAGAAGAATGGTCAAAGACAGAAATGGCCGGATTTCGTTAAATATAAAGTTGGTTAGCTAAATACATGAACAAATCCCATGGTATTGGATCACCTGTTAATGCTGTATACCAAATATCGGGAGGCTGCGATAAGTGGTTCATGAGAAAACTGTTACGATAATTTTTTCCCCGCCCGCCCTCCGCTCACCATTTTATAATCTGGATTTTGAATGTTTCTTACCGTCAATGCCGATTCATTTCCCACACAAACTCGGAAAATCCAACTAGATAGATGGACCCAAAACTTCTTAGCGAACCAATATTTCGTAAACTGTGGGAGAAAACATCTTGCCTCTTCCTTGACGTTTCTGTTTTGTTCTTATTCTGTTTTTGTCCAGTGGGTTATGCAGCAGCTCTATCCTGAGGCGGCGGATTGCTCCTATAAACGGGAGCGATAGGACGATAGCCTCCTCTTCCTCCGCGGCAAGCTCTAGCAGCTAACACTCTATCCACCATATGAAAATCCCTATCAGCCCGTACGGGCAAGGCCCTTTACACACGGTAGTGTCTATTTTTAGCGTATCTTTACGCATTTTCTTGTTGCATTACTAGTAATAAAATTGCCACGTCCACTAAGATTAACACCTATAGGAGGCATAATAAATATGATCACCACAAATGTATCACAATTTTACTGGTAGCATGGTCGGTAATACTAAATACACGCCGCCCGCTGGGATTTTGTGGTACAACAAATAGCGTATAGCATAACGTCATTACTGACGTCATTTAGGGTATTATAGAAACGGAAACGGACAGTTTCCGGATTAGGGTGCTTTCATTAAGGTCTGCAAAAAGCATGAACATTCATGAACAGTTCATGAATTTCCATGATAGAGATAATTTCATGAATATCTATGAATATCTATGATTTTTCATGAACATATGAACATCTATGAACATTCATGAATACCTATGAATATCTTTGAATATCTATATTTTTATATAGTAGCTAAAACTAGATACATTTTGTCCTCAAGATTACAAAAAAAATATCTCAGATTGAAGCTTTAATATCTGTTTGAAATGTTACATTTTTTGTATCTTTTTGCTCATACAAAGTTTTGTCCTGATGGACACTACAATAGGACATTCCTTGAGATTAACACAAGTCAATAGCAAATTATCCCAAAGCCAAAGTCTTAAAACTAACAATTTTTATTCGAACATATAGTAAAATTCTATGAAAAAATATTTAGAATATCATGATTCGGGCTAGTAGCATGAAATTTCATGAAAAACCTTTTATGAACTGTTTATGAACTTTGATGAACGTGATAAATTGACGAAAAGAACATGAAATTTCATAAAAGGCTTTTTTGATACATTCACAAAAAACCATGAAAATTCATGAAAAAATCATTTTATGCACAGTTCATGAACAAAATTCATGAACTCTGTTTTGAATTAGTCGATGAATTTTTTATGGACTGTTCATGAATATTCAAGAATATCTATCAAAATTCATAAAGTCATTGAGTTCGCATCGCAGGGGTGGGAAAAACAGATTACTCTTAATTCATACAACGCACTACGGATAAGATTTTTGCGAAAGGAACTACATGTACATTTAACACGTTTATGAAAAGTGCTAAGAAAAAAATATTAACTTCCCTTGGATGTTATTCAGCCTGAGGGTAGATTATTGCATTGTTTTCAAACTAGAGCTAATTTAGATAGCGGGATATATGTATCATGTTTTGTCATTTATGGAATAATAAGAAGTCATTTAAATTGAAATACCATAAAAATGTGAATTGCATCATAAAGGTCCTCAGATTTAAACCCCCACCCACATTTACAAAAATGTAGGATTCTTGCTGCTAACATTTAGAAGCCGTTCCTTTAAAATCTTACAGTGCCATACATTTAAAACCAAGCAATTTACAGACTGCAAAGCAGAAAATTCGATTTATATTTACATTACATCGCATGATATAAGTAATTTTGATGAATGAAGACAAATAACATTTTTCTTAATTTATAAATGATTAAATTACAGACATGAATTTCCTTCTGATTAGTATGAAAATATTGTAAATATTTCCTGATAAAGCCCAATAGTTGTTAAATTAGATTTCCTATAAAACATTTATGGTAAGATCTTATACTTTTTTGTATAAGATGAAATACCTTGTACTTAATTTTTCACTGTAACATAAAAGTCCATACAATCCTGTGAAAAAATTACCAAACACATTTGACCTACATGTATATTCTTCCTTAACGGCGTCTCTAACAAATCTTTTTATAGTGGTTGTCCGGCACACACGGTCGTTAATCAAATTCCGCGCAGTGCCCGTTCCCGTTCCGTCCATTGCTGTAAGACAGAAAGTAGTTCTGGATGGAGCCGATCACTGTGCGGAGTTTTGGTCGTTGATGTCAATAAAAATGAGTTCAACACCAAGACGAAGTTTCGGGCGCTTAGCTAACGGAAAGACTGGGATGTGTGCCTCTGCTGATTGAAACTGTTAATTCTGTCAACTTTTACTTGAGACCCCGGTGAAGGACGCGTATGCAGTGTCAAAACATTTAAATGAAAGGGCATCGTTTATTGCTATTGTTTTTCATTGTTTGCTTTTGTCTTTTGTCTTTAAAATGTAGTTTGACCTATCATATAAATCTTTTACTGAAAACTCCACGATGGAAGAAAGCCGCCTTAAATCTTACCAGTGATCGCTTATTGTCGTCTTGCATAGGCACTAGATTAAACATATAACACATAAGACATAAAACCGATCGGTAAATTATCAGCTGAAGACAAATTCTTCACATATATCATTTTTATATAGAGTCGTCAGGAACAACCATATACAGCTTTAGATGATCTTAAACATCATTGTGTGTTTGGTAATTTACCCTTGAAAAGGCTTTTTCGAATGCAAGGAACTTTGTTTAGGTTTTAAATTGTCTTTACCTGAAACACACAATGTCAATTTATGCCAGTAAGTTTTGTTATTTGCATCAAATCATGACATTCATATTAAATAATTACCTTGATTTAAAATTACTGATGTGGGTTGTAACTGTCTTTGTCAGTCATTTATAGAACTTTACTTTGATTTAAAATGACTGACATGAATTATTCGATGATACATCTTTAGTCAGTGTCAGTCATTTAAATCAAAGTTTAGTTCTATTAATGACTGACAATGACATTACAATCCAAATCAGTAATTGTAAATCAAAGTAAATATCTAAAATGACTGTCATGATCTAATAGCAAAATTGACTTCCCTAAACTGATATAGTCTGCTACAGTTAAAGGCAACTAAAACAGTAAAAAAGAAAAAAAAAGATAATTACTGAAGATATTGCATCAAACAAAATCTGCATTTAACTATATAACAGGTAAATAGTTGTAACTCAACAGTTAGCATCAGTCATTTTTAATCGGATTAGAACTGACATAGAAATGGCAGTCATTATTTTGGTTCATAGTGAGGTAGTCAACCAAGGGAAAGTTTCATTTTTCTGAAATCTGAATTATCGTCCTTGTTTTTTTAAAGAATTAAGCCTATATCAGCATATAGTATGCACAAACCTGTACACTTTTTTCTCATAAATCCTGCTTAGAAAAATCCATGACAGAATTCAGAACTGTTTCAATTTGTTTTAATGAAATCGTGAAATAATCACTTTACTTTTGTGTTCCTCACAATCAAATATGTGATTCACCACTCTGGCAACTTAAGTCTGCACTTTAAGAGGTTTGTTTTGCAGTATAAATCCGCGTTTGCAAATACCATGTCTTTGAAACTGCTTGAAATAAGTAAAAACCATTGCGTTTTCTGTCTTTGGTTTCCTGTATCGGTTAAGAGGAGATATACCTGCTTGATACCTTTTAAGTTTTTATTGTTTCATACGTCAAATACAAAACATCTTTTATATATTTTTGGTAAGACTTATTGAAGTCCATATTTTCATCTTTGATCCATTTGTATTAAGTTACCCATTTGTATGATCTAATTTATATGATTTATAAATTCAAGTCTATAAGCATTGTATGCCTTCGACTTTGAAGTGGAAAATTACGCACATTACCAATTTATATAGGTGAATTTAAACTTATATATTTGTAAATTAAAAGATTATTGAACAATATTATACAACTTATCTTTTCATGTTAGTATTCACACTATATTCATGGTACACTGACAATGTATAATTAAAAATATATTTTTGAAAGTGATGAATACCATAAATAATATATTTAGGTGTTGGTTTTTATCTTACAATTTCTAACGTTTTGACATCATCGGATACATACAGTTTTCAAAGCCACGAAAGCGTGACGTTTCTGTTTATTTGACCATAGGCTCAAACTTCTGTAGATTACCAGTCAGTTTTGTTTTGAACCCTTGTACCGGACTGAATTGGTCATAAGCAACGCCAATGGTGTGCTATAGCAAGTAGGAACTGCTCATGTTTTCAAAGCACCTGAGCTCACTCTTGTTGTCACTTGAGTTTGCTTTGTTCGTTGATTTTCAGTTTTTGTGTGTTTACATTATTTCTTAATGTGTGTTTCTTCGCTCTGTGTTTACTGATTTTGTCTATGTCCTTTGGAACTTTTCACATTCGAATGCACCATTGATTCCCCTCTGCTTCTTTAAAACGGGAAAACAAAATGCCACAAGCATACCCAATTGGTCTTGTGTTTCCAACCCACTTCAATTGGTCATCATAATGTTATGATTAATTTAGCCAAAATCGCAGTGTTTTGTTAAATGATTGATCTAATCTTACCAAAATGAAACAGTACGTCTAAAAGCGTCTTATGCCTTTGGCTACAACGCGAGGCTTGAAGAGCTTAATAATGTCTTTCTTGTAAAGGAGGTAATTGGTGACTTTTATTATAAAATAAAATAATTAATAAAGTATTAGGAAATATTGGTAAATAAACAATATTAGATAAGGAATCGTCTGGTTAAACGCTGACGTATATGCACTATATGTATGTTGGTAAGAATTATATAATAATAAGGTCATTTATTAGATATGGATTCTTCGTTATGACATATTGACATGGTTTCTCATGTACTTTCCATTTTGCCTACTTGGTGACGTCTATATGGAAAAAAATAGGAAATTTTTATTTTTTTGGGGTTGTTTTATATTATAACATCAGTCATTAGGGATTGTTTTAACTGATCTTCCAGACTGTAGATTTAAAAATAGAATTTATAATAAGGAAATGAAACTGATGCCATTTAATTTCAACTTAAAATGAATGGTGGGCATGGTGCTTCTGGGCAATAAAAGATAGTTAGTTAGTTAGTTAGTTAGTTAGTTAGTTAGTTAGTTAGTTAGTTAGTTATTGCTTTACTCCCAAGCAGCGCGATTTCGGCTATATCCGGGAGATGAACATGAAAGTGGTGATACAATGAACATGAAATGATGATGAAGTGGAGAAAATGGGGACACAAGGCCAATCGGGTAGGAGAGTTTAGACTGCCACTGGAAAAAGGAGTGATGGGTAGGGACGGGAAATTTTGCCTCCTGCATGGGGATCCTACGGGTCCTACTCTTACCGAGACCTGCAGCAAGGTTCTTTAACGTGCAAGGAACGTAACATTTTTCAACACGGTGCACCACTATGGTTTTCGGTCAGGTTTTCCGCATTATCGCCTGACGACCCCGCATCTCTCGATGTCAGGGCTGCCCCATTCAACCACCTGGGGCACACATCCCAGTCGCTTTGTGGGCAAAGCGGCCTGACCCGATGTCCGGTTTCTGAGCGCTCTTTAGTGGACTTTTACCGACAAGCTTAGCGCTTATGCGGACCTATTCGCCTCCCGGGTCCCGCACGGGACGCAATAAAAGATGAAATAGGGATAAAAGCGCATGACATAGAAATAAAAGTCGAGCACAAGTTATATCATACTGCGATTTGTCCTTTTTTAAGAACATTTAGCTACCAAAACAAACTAAGGCGCTTAAATGATTGAAGGAAAAAAATTAAGACGACTCTGCAAACATTACAAATTTAAACTATCAACTCATCAACGTTTGCAAATATTCGCATTTTATTGTTTAAAGACGTACTCCAATCTGCTGTTACGAACTAAGCGGATCAATTGTCTAAGCCTTTGGCATTGTTTTGATTGGATTAAAACTACTTGACCGATTTATGGTTAAACTTGAAGCCATGTTCTAACATTTATTTACCGAATGTCTTAAAGTTTGAGCATTGTTACACATTTAAAGAACAAATGATTGACTAACGCGATTTGATTTATTACTTTTGCTTCGACTTTTGTGTCCAGACTTCCAATCTTATTTCTTTTTTGCTTGATGCAAATGTCTTATATTTCAGTACATTCACTGAATTGATTTTTCATTCGCAAGTGTCCCGATTCCGTCAATTATGTCGTTTTGTGTGTTTTTTCACAATATCTTTTTTCTTAGGTTCCCCTTAGCATGTCAATGTTATATTTTTTTATCGAGACACAGAAAATGACCTGCTTGTGGTTCTTAGCTTCATTAATTTAATTTAAGGCAAATCATTGATTACGTTCAACTATCAAATTTAACGTTCGTGATTTGTCCCAATTTCAAATGTGATTTATCTGCACTCATTTGAAATATTTGAAATCCTTTATTTATCTTAGAAGTACACGAGGTTCTTAGACACATTTATTCTATTTAAGTGCTATTTGTATACATCTTTACGTAAGAAACCTTTTTCTGTTCCACTTCTTTGTGCAATTTAAGAGTATTCTTGTTCTATGTAACTAGATAAACGGATGTCTAGCGACCATTTCGACTGACATGTAAGATTGCAAAACAATTTCAGATATCTTGTTCAATTGAACTTGATCATTTCCCTTTATTCTATATACACATGTATATATGTGTTGCATTTAAAATATATAAAATAATTCTAAAGTTTTTACAAGAAAGTAGCGACTTCTTACATAATACTTTTTTTATTTGAAATGACAAGACGTTCTTAGTGTATGTATGCTAATGCTCGATCAAATGTGTGTATGTTATTCGAAATTGATGATCATTCATTTTTTTTTCATGAAAAAAACAACAAGTGTTGACATTAATTACTAATTACTCGCAGTCTGAACATATATATGTTTTTGCACCTATAAGGTGATATACTTACATTTTATTTTTCGCTTAATCGTACGGTTATTTATTCATATATATTTTTTATGCTTTGATATTTTTAACATTTTTACTGGCTTTTTTAATGAAACGAACAAATTTCGTACTTAAATAGAGCATTTGGCTGTGGCATTGACGAGGAGAGTCATGTAAATAACGAATATACAAACAGTACACAGGAAAAAATAGTAACACATGTTTTCCTATGTTTGGAAAACATTCGTTTTTCATATGTTTTTCATGTGTTTTACATGCGCTTTGACAAACGCTTGAAAAACGCCTGTAGAAAAAATGTGTTTTTCGTATGTTTTGTAACTCATGTGTAACACATGTTTTTAATATTTAAAGCTGAGGAGCCATTCTCCATAAGGATCAAAATGGTATGGACATGACATTAAGATAATAAGATTTTTAGAAATATGAAAGGTTCAGATTACATACACTTCTTCAAAGAATGATTACTGTATAAGTTGACATCTGAAATATATATCTTTAATTTCCAATTTATATGTTTTTCATGCGTGATACTATTTCTACGTTTACCATGTGCTATGCTCATACGTTTTACACATGTTTTCATGCGTAAAACATGCGTTACGATTTTTCCTGTGTAACGCATCAACTGTGATTCGAAAACTCCATAAGCAGAAGAGGACGGAATGTTGCTACTTAAAAAGGGAAAGTTGACGATTTGAAAGTTGAAGTCATCACGTTTGTCAGAGTTTTGTTGAAATTCTTTATTGAGAGTTAATTTTTAGGTGTAGATCTAAATATGAAGCAGATTTCTTAGCATCTGTTGTGTCTTTTATCTCAAGATCCTGAGGATATATGAGTTGGAGAAAGTCATCAAATCGAGAATTGTTTAGTAAAAAGACATCATCAATATCACGGTAGGTCCCGTGTCCGGCGACAGGATTGTTTTTTCGAGAGGCATTGTCCGGTTTTTTCGAGAGAGGTCCAGGTTTTTTCGCCTGTCCGTTTACAAAAAAATGCTTAAATTCTCAATTGTAAGTGAAACAAAACGAAAAAGAGGAATATAAGTATTCAAAGTTTTCGAATTGTTACTTTTCTTCCAAAAAAATCCGTAAAGAAGCATCAGTTAATGATTTATTAAAATTGACCAGGTTTTTTCGAGAGGCACAACAACTTGTCCGGTTTTTTCGAGAGGTGTCCTGGTTTTTTAAAAATTTTGACTAAAGAGAGGAACTGGGTTTTGTGGAAACTATACGACTTAAGTGGAAACTAATATCCCTCCTACTCATTAAACATACATTTAAACACATTGCATGCAAAATATCAAGTTTGTAACTAACTTTAAAACATAAGTAGGCTGCCCACATGCAATTTCTTTGAAGACTAAATTAGTATTTTGACAAAATTAGTTTTATAGTACATTTGTACTTTTGTGACTTTCTTGGTGTGCTTTAATAAATTACCGGTTTCAAAAAGAGCGATTGTTACGGTGGGCAAAATTTTAAAAGGTAAGTGGCAACCTTGTTTTTGTGCCTTTTCAGGTCTTTGAAACTATAAAATCTACATGTACATGTATGTTAGAAACAAATAAATACAAAAAGAGCATATTTCACTGGTGCATTCTGTTATTTCAAGAGTTTAAGGTTGATTTAGAATATGGGATATTTACATATTTATTCCTGGGATACGGGACACTTGAGGCAAAACAAACTAAGATATAGAATACTAGTATTTAAATCTATTCTTTTACAGGGATATGGGATAAGAAAAAAAACCTCTATTTTGGATACGGGATATTTGATAAAAAACATTAGGGAATATGAGATATTGGAACCCCTTAACGTATACATATATATGTATGTAAAGATACAGAAACTTAAATAGCATTTGAATTTCATACTCTTATGTTTGTTTTATGTCAGGTCGACTCTATTTCAGTCATAATCAGCAGGACAAGAGCTAATTGAAACACCAAAATGTATTCTGTAGACCATCCTGGACACAGACCCATGTATGTCATTCGAAGGACACATGCACAACCACAAACCAGAAGTAAAACGAACCAACTCACAAGATAGGCCAATGTTCCCTTAACGCACCATAGGCCAATGCATCCAGAAAGTGACGAAATCCTTCCTCTAAATTTTCGCACAATTTGGAACCCTTCCATATGGAGACTGACAATGAACCCTTACCCGAAATGAGAACATCTACCTGTGTGGGATATAGCCAACTCTTACCCAGTTTCAAATAACCATCCTTTATCTGGCGAAAATCCTGCTGAATCCTGTTTGAACCTATACTCACTGAGAGAGAGAAGCGGGGTTGGAGTGGGAAACAAAGGATCTGTAAATTTTGAAGATCACTGGAAAAGGGAAGAGGTGGGTAGATGCGGAAAATTTAGCCTGTGGCGGTGCACAATGGGATATTTTACGTGCAGGAACCTTGGAACTCTCCTCGCACGTTGGCCCAATATGGTTTACGGTCATGTTTCCGCATTAGTATAGCCTGATGAACCGACATTTATTATGACAGAGCTGACCCATTCAACCACCTGCGGCACACATCACAGTTGCTAAAGTGGGCTAAGCGGCCTGGAAAGATGATAGGTTTCTGAACTTTTACCGAGAAGCTTAGCGCTGCTGCTAACCTATTATCCTTCTGGGTCCCGCACGGGAGCATACTCTTATGAAGTTTTTTGTTGAAACTATACTTAGTATAAAAATTATATAATATAATAAATACATAAATTATGTGTAAAAATTTTGAGGTACTGAAAGGGCATTCGAGACGGAGTCTTATATAATCCTGGATAAAACATCAGACATGAAAAAAGACGACTCTATGATACAAACAAACACATCCAAGAAACAACTACAAGTCAAGTTAAAAGAAGGTAGCCCTGGAACTTTAAGCAACTTCTGCTTGTCGCAACACAAACATTTTGTTTCCAGTCAATTATTCAAGGAGGCTATTTTCAATTTATAACAGTTGGTAGTTATGCTAAGACAATATAGATTCATGGGTTCTGGTTGTAGGCGTCAATTAAATGTGCCTGCCTGTTTATATAGGCTATATTAGGTTGAATTCTTGACTTTAACTGACGTATTCTTGTCCAAAACCCTTGAAATGATAGTACCGTATTTCTATTTGTTTAACAACATACAATGTCTTTTTGAAATATGATTTAAGAGGTAAACAACACGCACAAATTGTTTATCTAAAGTATGAAAAAACCTGGACCTCTCTTGCAAAAACCTGGACGCCTCTTGAAAAAACCTGGACATGTATTTTATTTTAATTTAAAAATATGTAAGACGCAACTTTTTGGCGTCAATGTTCAGGATGCCATAATATAACATTGATGTTCACTAATAATGGTTAGCAATCTCGTTCAATATATTTGTCTTTAAAGGGGTGAAAAATGCAAAAAGGTAAAAACTCAAAAAACAGCCCACAATTTTATTTAGGAATCACATTTTTTTTTATAGGAATTGGTGTTGTTATACAATTTGATAATACTAAAATATGCCTACCCGTTGGTAGCATTTTGTCTTCGCTTTCAGTTAAAAATCACTAAATATCACCAAACTTTACATTTTTATTGATTATTCTCTTGAAAAAACCAGGACAATTGTACATCCCTCTCGAAAAAACAATCCTGTCGCCGGACACGGGACCTACCGTGAATATAACGGAACCTTAGGTAGTCTACGGTCTTTTTTGTCTAGAAGAGATTGTAAGAAGTCTGCTTTATATAAATGTAGAAACAAATCAGCAAGCAAAGTTGCACAATTAGTGCCCGTTGGAATTCCTATTGTCTGCTGATAAAACTCGTCCACCAAATTGAACAAATATGTTGTCGATAAGGAAATTGAGCATGTCTACTATTTGGTTTTTCTGTATATTTGTTATTTTTTCTTAGACTCATTGATGACAAAGTAAGTCTAACTGTAAACGACTACCAAATATTTGTACCTGCATTTTCCGTTCTTTTTTAAAAAGCTGCGTTTAATCAGCTGTGCCAATCGTGGTATGAGTTGTTCATGTGGAACAGAACTGTAAAGAGTGGAGAAATCGAAAGTTTTGATGCTGTTGCAAGATGAAACTGATTTCGAGTTAAGAATTTCCATTAGTTCTTTCGAATTCTCCAGGATCCACATTTGATCGACAACATTCCTAGAATAACAACAATCGTAATATTTCTGGAGGCCGGATTTTATTGCCGTTAGTATTGAAGTCAACAGAACTGAAAGAGGTTAAGTGATACATTTTGATGACCCTGCAATGAAGCGCTGTTTTTATGGATTTTTATGTAAATTAGGAATCCAATACAGGGATGGAATGTCATCATTGTCAGCACCAACAGGAAATGACAGATTTATGATTGTCAATAAGTTCCTTAATTAGACAGTGTTGTAGCTGTGTATGTGGTGCTATTGCTGGTACAACCAACCCATAATTTAGCTGTCAAGCAGTCAATATAGTGTATGTTGCACACAAAAATGATGTTATTTGGTGCTTTGTCTGCAAGTACAATAACATATTTGTCATGTAAGGTGGACAGTGTTTCTGCAACATCAGCGTTCAATTGTTAAAACTAAATGTTGCTTTAGTGCTCATTGAGCCCTTCAAAGAACTAATTATTTTCAAAATCAATGACCTCATATCTTTTACACACTCCGACAAAACGTCATTTTCTTTCTCCTGTTCTTTCTTGACCAATTTTATGGCATAGTGTTCAACTGAATCCATAATTGTTGTAAAATTATGGTTCCAGTTGATATGTCTAGGCTAACGATATTTTGGTCCTTTAGCAAAAACATCGCGGGCCATAATTGGATGGGGACTTTTCATTGCACAAGGGCAATCAGGAGTTTTTGCTTTGAGGTCATTGATTTTGAAATCCCGCAACACTTTTTAGCTTACCTGGCCAAAGGCCATGTAAGCTTATGCCATCACTTTGCGTCCGTCGTCAACCGTTGTTGTCCATTCACAGTTTCAAAAATCTTCTCTAAAACCACTGAATCAATTTAACTTAAACTTTGCAGGAATGATATATGACATGTTGGCAACAAACGATCTTCATTTTAAGAGCCTGTTCATGAGAAAACCATGCAAAATCGTCCAATAGCAATGTTTTCATTTTTGTAAAAGGTATAGTACAACTGAAAGACCATCCTATAAGACTTATTCAGGCAAATTTTTTCCTTCGAAAAATCAAAGATGGCCACCCTACAGGCCTTAATAGCTATATATAGCATTCATCTGATTTTTCAGTGATTTCAATAATTTTTTTTATGAAAATAAGACATTTTCATTGTGATTTTTTTAGTTTACGTATATTGAATGACAATTGTAACAATATTTTTTGAGAAAGTGATGTTTTGTCTTTTAAATACAGTGTAATTTTCGTAATTCATAATTTTGGTTCCTCTGGTACCTTTAGGTAGGACTTGGGCAGTATTCCAGACTGTTCAAAAATGCTAAAATTTGTTATTTTTAAGGGCACTTATTGTCCAAGGTAACGCTTTTTTATCCTTATCTTTTAGTAATTCCAAAACAATAACATATCAAGACAAACTTATCAAAAAGCCTAGCTGGGATTTTACCTTTTGACTTAGCCACAGCCCCGGAAAACAAGGACATATTTTGTTAATTCTTCATAAAATCTACTTTTTGGAAGATTCAGTTTAAAACTCTGAATGTGTTTGCTATGAAACAAAATACATTTAGAACATTTGATACAACAGATGATCACAATACAAGTACCATTAAAGGGTCGAGAAAGACATATACTTGGGGATTAAGGGTGAAAGATGGGAATATCTTGTGTATTTTGATGAAATATACAGAAATGGCCAACTTTAGGGGACTATTTTTCATGAATGAAGGGTTGGACTATTAATATGGAATATCTTTCCAAAAGACTGTTCTATGGTCTATACAAAAACATATTTGTAACTTTGCTTTCGGTCATCCCTTACATGTTACAGCATTACAAAAATGGAGATTTGGCCATTTTAGCACATGGCTAAAATGGGCTTTGGGGGCCTAATAGTGGCATCTTTTTGAAATAATTAAAAGATGTACAGAACAGCAGACTTTATAGGCCAAATGTATATAACTTGTTCTATATAAACAAATAATATTGCAGAAATCAAACAAAAGAGCACTTTTTACTTGGTGGTCTAATATAGCCCCAAGAGCCGTTTTACAAAATGGTCTCTAGCCACCCTTAAAATGACTAAGTCAGACCTAAATGTGAAAAAAAAATATGAACCAGGAAAATTGTTTTATTTGTAAAATTCGACCATTTTCTGCACAATAAAACATTTTGTATGGTGGATCCCGACCAAAAAAATGTTAGTTTTTGCTTGAGGACAAGGGACTATTTCGCCAAATGGCCCTGGGAGCCATATTGGACCACCAAGTTGAAAGTGCTCTTTTGTTTGATTTCTGCAATATTATTTGTTTTTATAGAACAAGTTATATACATTTGGCCTATAAAGTCTGCTGTTCTGTACATCTTTTAATTATATCAAAAAGATGCCACTATTAGGCCCCCAAAGCCCATTTTAGCCATGTGCTAAAATGGCCAAATCTCCATTTTTGTAATGCTGTAACATGTAAGGGATGACCGAAAGCAAAGTTACAAATATGTTTTTGTATAGACCATAGAACAGTCTTTTGGAAAGATATTCCATATTAATAGTCCAACCCTTCATTCATGAAAAATAGTCCCCTAAAGTTGGCCATTTCTGTACATTTCATCAAAATACACAAGATATTCCCATCTTTCACCCTTAATCCCCAAGTATATGTCTTTTTTGACCCTTAAATGGTACTTGTATTGTGATCATCTGTTGTATCAAATGTTCTAAATGTATTTTGTTTCATAGCAAACACATTCAGAGTTTTAAACTGAATCCTCCAAAAAGTAGATTTTATGAAGAATTATCAAAACATGTCTTTGTTTTCCGGTGCTGTGGCTAAGTCAAAATGTAAAATCCCAGCTTGGCTTTTTGATAAGTTTGTCTTGATATGTTATTGTTTTGGAATTACTAAAAGATAAGGATAAAAAAGCGTTACCTTGGACAATAAGTGCCCTTAAAAATAACAAATTTTAGCATTTTTAAACAGTCTGGAATACTGCCCAAGTCCTACCTAAAGGTACCAGAGGAACCAAAATTATGAATTACGAAAATTGAACTGTATTTGAAAGACCAAACATCACTTTTTCAAAAAAACATTCATACAATTTCAATTCCTTCTATTTAGACTGAAAAAATCACAATAAAAATGTCAAATTTTCAAATAAAATTTGATTGAAATAAGCGATAAATCAGATGAAAGCTATATATATCTATTGAGGCCTGTAGGGTGGCCATCTTGAATTTTTCGAAAAAATAAATTTGCCTGAATAAGTCTTATAGGATGGTCTTTCAGTTGCAATATACCTTTTACATAATTAAAAACCTTGCTACTGGACAAAATTTCCATTTTTGCATGGTTTTCTCATGAACAGACTCTTTAAAAAAATGGTTCGATAAAAAACATGTCCGCTGTTACTAAAACAAGAGGCTCTTAGGAGCCTGAATCGCTCACCTGGTCTTGATGTTAACCCTATGATGAACTTTTAAGAGCTGAATAAGCTGAACATTTAAGCAAGCAACAGTTTTCCTTTTTAAGCAATAGTTTTCATTCTGTAGGCCAAAAATGTGCAAAATGTTATTCAAGGGCCGTCTGAACACTTTGACTCTTTAGAGGCTTTTTTAAGAGCTTAATGAACTGAACATTTAAGCAAGCAGCCATTTTTCTTTATCTGCTATAGTTTTCATTATATCAGCCAAATACATGAAACATGTTTATTTAGGGGCTGTAATCCCTATAAGGGGTCATCTGACAACTTTAATAAACCCTATGAATGCTCTTGTAGAGCTAAATGAGCTTAACATTTAAGCAAGCAACAGCGCTTCTCTATCTGCTGTAGGCCAAAAACACTATTTTTCATCTTTAAGGGGCTGTTACCCCTATAAGGTGTCAACTGACAACTTCGACCCTTTGAAGACTTTTGTAGAGGCAAATGAGCTAACCATTTAAGCTAGCAACAGCTTTTCTCTATCTGCAATAGTTTTCATTCTATAGAACAAAAACACTATTTTTCGCCTTTAAGGGGCTGGAACCCCTGTAAGGGGTCATCTGACAAATCCAACCCAAATGAAGACTTTTGTAGAACTAAATGAGCTGAACATTTAAGCAAGAAACAGCTTTTCTCTATCTGCAATAGTTTTCATTCTATAGGCCAAAAACACTATTTTGGCCTTTAAGGGGCTTTAACTCCTATATGGGGTCATCTGACAACTTCCAACCTATGAAGACTTTGGTAGAGCTTAATGAGCTGAACATTTAAACAAGCAACAGCTTTTCCCTATCTGCAATAGTTTTCATTCTTTAGGCCTAAAACACTATTTTTCGCCATTAAGGGGCGGTAACCCCTGTAAGGGGTCATCTGACAACTTCGACCCTATGGAGACTTTTGTAGAGCTAAATAAGCTGAACATTTAAGCAAGCAACAGATTTTCTCTATCTGCAATAGTTTTCATTCTATAAGCCAAAAACATGAAAAAACGCTATTTTTCACCTTTAAGGGGCTGTAACCCCTATAAGGGGTCATCTGACAACTTCGACCAAATGGAGACTTTTTTCAAAACACCTTTGTAGAATATCGACCCCATTCTTATTTAAACAGAATTAAATCAAAACTACAATTATTAAGTTCACGATATGTTTTTGTTCCTGCGGATAAAGCGGCTTACAATGTTGTTGTGGTATGTCGTAAATATTATCTGGATGTTTTAATGCATGAAATTAAAGGCTCATGTACTTTCGTTCCCGTGCAAGCTACAGAAACCAGTATTATTGACGATCATGTCATAGCAACCACAGCACTTCGAGCAGCCCCTTCATACAATAAATTACCTACTATGTACTGGATACCTAAATTACACAAAACCCATATAAATCCCGTTTTATCTCTGCATCAAGTAAATGTTCCTTAACCAATATTTCTAAAGTCTTGTCTCTTGCTTTAACTACAATGAAAGAATTTATCATCCGATACTGTGATAAAATTTTCGAAAATAGTGGAATAAATCATTTTTGGAGTGTTAAAAATTCTCTTGATGTTTTAGACAAACTTCGGGCATTTGAAAATACTTTTCAATCCGTAGACAGCTATGACTTTTCCACTTTATATACTAATCTACCTTACAATTTTATCAAAAAGAAATTTGAATATTTAATTAAATGGTGCTTTGACAAATCTAAAAGTGACTACATCTGTTCTAAAGTGTCACAAGTATTTAGTAAATCGTTTTTTAGTAACGAAACCCACAAAGGTTATGTTAATTGGACCGACATAGAAGTTATTACTGCATTAAACTTTCTTTTAGATAATATTTACATCCGGTTCGGTAAACAAATATATCGCCAGGTCATTGGTATTCCAATGGGAACCAATTGTGCTCCACTCATAGCTGATCTTTTTTTATATTGTTACGAATCACAGTTTATGGCCAATCTACAAAAGGACCCAAACAAAAACCACCTTATCGAAACTTTTAACAATACATATAGGTACTTAGATGACATACTTGCTCTAAACAACCCCACATTCTCAAATTTAATAAATGATATATATCCTAAAGAATTAACCCTAAATAAAGCAAACTCGACCGACAGTAGATGTCCATTTCTAGATTTGGACTTAAGCATTATCAATGGTAGATTACACACTAAAGTATATGATAAACGGGATGACTTTTCATTCCCAATAGTTAATTTTCCGTTTCTTGAAGGAGACGTACCATTAGCTCCAGCTTACGGGGTATACATTTCGCAATTAGTCAGGTATGCTCGCATTTGCAGTGATGTGTCTGATTTTAATGATAAAAATTGTTTTATTACAGAAAAAATGCTAAAACAAGGTTACCGTTACCACAAATTAGTCAAATCTTTTACAAAATTTTCTTCGAAAAATTTGATTGTACACGTAGATTTCTGATTGTTAAAGGAATATCTCATCCTGATTTTTATAGCAATGTAGTTTATAAAGCACAAAAATTCAAAAAGAACCTTATGGAAATTAAAAACTGGCTTAAAAACCTTTTGAAAAAAGGATACGAATTCAATGTTTTAGTAAAATCTTTGCATTTGGTATGTTTTGGCAGAAATTTTGATAGCTTGATAGTAACTTTAAAACGTTAAATTTTCACTTTGTATCCACTGTATTATTTATAAGCACCACAGCGATCAAGTATGTCGGTTCTTTATGGTGATAAAACTCTTAATCATTCATTGTTTTGACGTGGGGTGTCGGATTTAGAACTATGTATTTGATTCTTCTACATCAATCGATAAATGTTTCTTAGCTAGTTGTCAGTAACTTCGAGTGTTCTCAAGAGAGTTCCTCCTTGTCTTGTTGTTTTCGTACAGTATTTTGTCTTAGGTTCTCTCTTGTTGAATTGAGTTTTTGTCGATTGAGTTTTACAGTGTGTTTTATATGTAGCTTTGTGCAAGCTTATCAATAGGTGGAAGGTTGGATCCAAAAAACTAGTTTAACCCCGCCACATTTTATATGTGCCTGTCCTAAGCCAGGAAACTTTGCCAAAGACTTTGTTTGTCCTTGTCATTCTATGTTAACTGTTTTATGTCAAGAATTGGGTCTTTCGTTGATGATAGGGATTGGTTTTGATACTTTTGTATTGTATTATAAGTCTTGGGCCAATGCAAGACGGTAAGCAGTGACCTATGGTCATGTTGAAGACTGCTTACTGTTTTCCGTTGTGATTTTTTGAATTGCTGTTTGTTTATGTTTGTTGTGTCGCGAACACTTATTCCACATCTCAAAATCGTCTATTTTGTAGAACTTTTGATGCTGAAGCAGTGGGGTGGCATCAGATTTCATCTATCTCTTATACTTTTTGATTTACAAGCCAAAAACAGTAGTCTGACCCCCCTGGTCTATTTTTAGTAACGGTGGCCATGATTTTTGACGGATCAAAAATCAAAACACAAGTTTGGTGCAGGACACCCTAAGGATCATTCACACCAAGTTTCATTAAATTCTGTTCAGTAGTTTCAGAGGAGAAGATTTTTGTAAATTGTTAACAGACGACGACGACAGACGACGACGGACGCCAAGTGATGGCAATAGCTCACATGGATCTTTGGTCCAGGTGAGCTAAAAAGAACATAGGGTAAAATCACTTAAAATGGCTTAAAACTCAGCAACCCTAATCGATAGAACAAATCCGAAGGACATAAGCCTTTTCAAAATCAAAAGCATTACAAAAGTCTCCGTTGGGTTGAAGTTGTCAGATGACCCTTGATAGGGGTTATGGCCCTTTAAAGGTAAAAATAGCGGGTTTTTTTTTTCATGTTTGTCCTATAGAATGAAAACTATCGCAGATAGAGAAAAGCTGTTGCTTGAACAAACGTTCAGTTCATTAACTTTTACAAAAGTCTCCATAAGGTCGAAGTTGTCTGTTGCTTGCTCAAATGTTCAGCTCATTTAGTTTTCCATAAGGTCAAATTTTTCAGATGACCCATTATAGGGGTTACAACCCCTGAAAGAAGAAAAGGGTTTTTGGCCTTTATAATGAAAACCATTGCAGATAGAGAAAAGCTGTTGCTTGCTTGAATGTTCAACTTATTTAACTCTACAAAAGTCTCCGTAGGGTCAAAGTTGTCAAATGACCCCTTATAGGGGTTACAGCCCTTAAAGACAAAAAAAGTGTTTTCGTCTTAAGAATGAAAGCTATTGCCGATAGAAAAAAGCTATTGCTTGCAAAAATGTTAAGCTCATTTAGCTCTATAAAAGTCTCCCTAGGGTCGAAGCTGTCAGATGACCCTCTTATAGGTGTTACAACCCCTTAAAGGCAACAAAATAGTGATTTTGGTCTATAGAATGAAAATTATTGCAGATAGGGAAAAGATGTTGCATAAATGTTCAGCTCATTTAGCTCTACAAAAGTCTCCATAAGATCAAATTTGTCAGATGACCCCTTACAGGGGTTACAGCCCCTTAAAGGTGAAAAATAGCTTTTTTCATGTTTTTGACCAATAGAATGAAAACTATTGCACATAGAGAAAAGCTGTCGCCGCTTAAATATTCAGCTCATTTAGCTCAAAAGTCTCCATAGTTTCGAAGTTGTTAGATAACCGCTAATAGGGGTTACAGTCCCTTAAAAGTCGAATAATAGTGTTTTTGCTAATTTAGAATGAAAACTATTGCAGATAGAGAAAAGTTTTTTTGCTTAAACATTCAGCTCATTTAGCTATACAAAAGTCTTCATATGATTGACATCAAGACCAGGTGAGCGATTCAGGCTCTCCTGGGGGCCTCTTGTTTGTAATTGAAAACCTAGGGTGCAGCTGTGGAAGTATAAGTACATGTATAAGAGATGATTGGAATACTTTTGTCGTTGATATAAGGAAGAATATGTGCCTTAAAAGATTTATGATGTAGAATACTTCCTAAATTAATGGCATCCAAACATTTGTTTAAAAAGGGTAATACAAATGACAACAAAGTTCCAGACAATAAATGTTGCTACGGCTGACGCGTGTTTCGTCTATTCCAGACTCATCAGAGGTGCTCTACCAAATTTATTGAAAATGCCAAACACTATATATATGATTATGAAGAGCATAGAACAGTAAAGCCAAATATACCAAACTGGGGAACCAAATTATTACTAAGATGATCTTCCTTTATCTGGGATAGGAAGAACCTTAGGGTTTAGACAATTTTGAAATTTAAACAGATAATTTAAAGTTTTGATGTGTTTTCCAACACAAACGTGTTCGTGCCGGAGCGGGCTAACATCGGGGAATTAAAACTCCTCCAGCAGTGCTAAGCTTCACGGGTGTTCGAAATACAAATGACAACAAAGTTCCAGACAATAAATTTTGCTACGCCTGATGCAAGTTTCGTCTACTCAAGACATATCAGAGGTGCTCTACCAAAAAAATTGAAAATGCCAAACACTATATGATTATGAAGAGCATTGAACAGTAAAACCAAAAATACCAAACTGGGGAACCTATTTATTACTAAGATGATCAGCCAATGTCTGGGATAGTAAGAACCTTAGGGTTTATACAATTTTGAAATTTAAACAGATAATTTTAAGCTTTGAAGTGAAAGAAAAGAACGCTTGTCTTTACTATTTTCATGTGGAACGACAGGTTTGAAAAGGCGGTTGTAACGGATATCAAGACCAAAAGCGGTCAATAGACAATGCGCAATGAAGAGAAGAAAGTTACAGACAACAACAACAGTCGAAAATGAGACGAGGACTTCATCACCAGTCGAGGATGAAACAGTCACGCCAGTCGAAGATGAGACAATTATACCAGTCGAAGGTGAGTCAATAACAGTAATGGGAAAGAAACAATGCCACCAATAGAAAATGAGACGCAATAACTAATTGTAAACAACAAATTGAGATATATATATATGTGCAAAAATAATGAAACTTACACCAGTCGTTATGCAAGAACTTTAAAGATTTGGCTTTATTTAATACCTTTTGATGTTTTTCACCCTTAAAGCACCTTAAAAAATGACTTTTCAAACAAATGCTTTTACTTTTTTTGTGACGTGCTCAGGTTTTTATCAGTGTCATTAACAACCATATTGCGATTTTCATTCAAGGAAATGCGACTTTTTTGGTATGTTGGAAAGATACTATTTCAAGGTCGTTTCCGTAGATTTATGACGGGTGGTAAAAACACTGGACAGGAAAACTGATCTTCACAAGGATTTAATGACCAAGGGAAAGCTATGATATTTTTTGCTATTCCAAGCCATTTACCTGGAAAGTTTTGATACACATACTTGAATACAATTCCCGAAAATAACTGGGCAGGGTAAGTTCGAGTTTATGGTCAGAATACAGACCCGCCGTACTCAATTGCCATATCTTTTGACGACAAAAAGTAATCTCCTTGGTTGACTGACGATTCTAATGATATTGACTTACAAGGCTATGGATATGTTCCATGTGAGGTAAAATAGAACCAGTTCAAGACCATATGTTCTAAAATAATGGACTTATACAACCGTCTAAGGACTTCTGACGGAATATTTCTAAACAAACAAACCGGCCCAATTTTCTTGAATCCATACAATATATTTCAAGGAAATTTAGTTTGAAACAAAAGAAATTTCGTCCTAATTCTTAATACTTAAAGACCAAAAGTCAATCAAAGATACAAGTCAAGCAAATTTTGAGGTAACTGGCAGTAAAGCTTACCAAGCATTTTCACTTGAAAGTCTTAAAGACCAAATTGCATATTTCTTAGAAACTATGAATGAGCAAAGTCAACGGCTACCAACTATCAGACCAAAAAGAGTGAGTGAATGAGTGAGTGAGTTGGTGTTTTACGCCCGTGCAACGCTATATAGGTTATTTACAGGCGATGAACATGAAAAGGATGATAAAATGAACATGAAATGATGATGATAAATTAAATGTGGAAATGGGGTGGGAAACAAAGGACCGGTAAATTTTGAAGAACCACAGGAAAAGGGAAGAGGTGGGTAGGGGCGGAAAATTTAGCCTATGTGGTGCACTACTTGGCGGTCCACAAAGGGGTCTTTTACGTGCATGAAGCGTGGCACTCTCCACACACGTTGACCCACTATGGTCGGCGGTCAGGGTTTCCGTATTATAGACCTGACAACCCCCGCGAACGAGGGCTACCCTATTCAGCCACCTAGGGTACACACTTGGTTGCTCTGTGGGCTTAGCACTGACCCGACGTCAGAATCCCAAGACCCTTAGTCGCCTTTTACGACAAGCTAGGCTCTGCTGCGGGCCTATTCGCCACCCGGGCCCCGCACGGGACGACCAAAAAGAGGCAATGTCGTATGGATCAGCAAATGAGATAAATGCACTTGCAATTATTCATTTAAAGTTTATTTCTACTTTTTGCCATCCATGACTTACTTTTAAGACAACATAAGAATTCTAAAAAATAAAGATGTTGAAATTAAAGCTGTTAACCAGATGGAACATTGCGAAATTAAAAACAAAATTCCAGCGACCAGGAAAAAGACCCAGGGAAAATCCCATTGGTTAAACGGACACGATGACAAAGGTTATCGAGACAAACACCTTTAAGTAAGTTAATAGACATTTATCATTTTTTAAGTCGCCTAAGGTATAGTTTATATATGCGATGATTTTCGTGACGGTTGCTGATTACTTTCAAGCAAATTATATATATTTTATATTATCTATTGAACAATAAAACAACATAAGCATATTAATTTGGGAAACGCCATAATAAGCCCATACCATATGGAATACGAATATTCAGGTGCTTGAACACCAGCGAGAGATATGTAAGTTTAAGAGCTGTAAAAATTATTATTTCATATAAAAAATGGTCCACCGCCGAGCCACAACTTCGGGATTTGAATCCGTTCAACGGATTTTTGCTGAATCATATATATATATATGGTTGTTAATTCCGCTTTTGTCTGCCTTTCAATTGCCTCCTTCGTCGTTTCGAAGATTATGTTAACTGATGTGCATGCCCTACTTATAATTATCCTTTATATCGAAGGTTATAGGGTCCTTTAAGGTTAATGAGGACACCTGACTCTGAAAATATATGCTCATTAAAAATCAATTTTATTGCCTTAAATATCAAATAATGTTGATATCTTTCATATAAAACTATAAAAAAATAGGTCACCAGGCTTGTTTTTTTTCCCATATAAGGGTTAACAGTTTGACTAAATTACAATGGCTATTAAAGAAAAGGACATATACATGTAAAATACATAAAAACACTGCTAGAGAAAAAATCTTACATTACAAATTTGATTTTATTAGATTAGAATTAATATTATTAAGCAAACTTTGATATAAGATGGAGTAAATAGGGGGTCACCGGCTTCGTTGTGAATCTGCCTGTAGAATCCTTTGTATTTTGATGGTAATATTTTACATGGATTATCTCCCTTGATATTTTCAAAAAAGTGATTTATTAAGTAAATAGTCATATCTCTGTTAAAAATATTATTATGTGTAAAACATTTCTTCTATTAACTCATTTAATATTTTGTCATGTATTTATTGATTTGCTAGCATTTTCTTTGCATATTTAGATGTGCTTGGTCACATGACACCTGTCCTCATTAACCTTAATACATACGCATACGGAAGATGTATTCTTGTTTATACAGACGAATTGCATACATTAATACTGTTGATAAGAAAATCTTTAAATTGTTTAAAACTATTTACAGGTGTGGCTTGCGGTTCATTGATTGATTGATTGGTGTTTGCTTAATGTCCCGTGGTGATACTGCACCCATAATCGGGACATAAACAAGTTGTTCTCATAAACACTATCTTAGATTCGAAGGCGTCAATAGTGTCCAGTTCTACGATGTCTAGGGAAGTGCATCCTAGCACGAACTGTAATGGGGAAGAAATTCAATTTCCTGGTATCAATTCTGCTGTTTTCTATTTGGAATGCTCTGTTGTGCCGTGCTCTTAATGTTCTAAGGTGTGGTATTAACCTGTTGAGTTTAAGTATGGCTACATGTACGAGCCCTCGATATATTTTAAACATTATGAGGAGTCTCGAGTCCTATCTACGGTCTTGTAGAGGTTACCACTTTAAGTTGTTTATGATATTTCGTACACTGGATCTTTCTCTGTAACTGTTGGAGTATAGACTCAACTTTGATTTTTATTGCACTGTTTATATGGGTCAAAACAATACCGGCGTATTTAACTAGGAATCTGTCAAGTGAAATATATGCCTTTTCTTTCATATCAATTTATGATTTCAGATTTTTGCATAGAAAGCTGATACCATCAGGAGATGGTTTTGTTAGATTTGTTACATGCGTTGTTATTGTGCTCTTGTCATTGTAGATTGTTAGTGAGTCCAAGATATTTTGAATCTTACTTCTAGTTTATGACCATGAAGTTGATTGTTAAGCTCTATAATTTATTTTTTCTTTTATTGATGATAATGAGGGCTGCGTTTTATCTGAATGGAACTTCATTCAGACTTCTTCCTATTTGTCTAGTTGATTAAGGTCCTCATGTTATGCATCCGCATCTTTAGCATTTGATATTGGCAGGTATAAAATGCTATCGCATTAGCAAATAAGTGTATTGTGGAGCTAAGACGAGACTAAGTCGTTGATATAGTAGATGAAGAGTCTTAGTCGGAGTGATGAGCCAGCTGGGGGCCACCAGTGTCTACATACTGACTGGATCAGATGTTAATCCATTTACTAGTATTACTTTTATTACTGCATACTGTTTACTTTCTGATAGTTTGCTTTAGGTCCATTTTTAATGTCATAATGCTTGAATTAATGTATGAAAATGTCAGTGTTAGTTTTATCGAATGCCTTTGTGGGGTCTATAATGAGTATGTTTATCTGTTTTTGTCTTTAAGATTAAATAATATGTCTTCAACCAATTATATCGATTTGATTTTTATCAGGGGCTTATGTGTCTAAAACCGTAATGCTGGCATCACACGGTCCCGATTTTGACTTACGATGGACACACGAATGAGAAAATTTCAACTAGCGAAATAAGTCCCAAATTTGGAGAGAGAAACAACCCGAATGGTAAACGATTAGAACCAATGCCTAACGATTAGAAAAGTTAGCACATACGACTAGCTGCGAACCGATTACGAAGATACCAAGATTATTGGAGAATTAGATTCGAAGGAGAAACGTATTTAAAAGATGTCTGTACGACGTTGTGTTTAACATACGATGGGTTTACGATGCATCCCGATGGGTATGAAATGTAATAACGCTATTTACAACAAGATTATATAGTTTAGTCTATATAAATTGTCTTTTGCTGCTTCTATATCAAGTAAAAACGAAGGTTCTCCAAGTATACACCTGCTGTCCCTGATGTCGACCAGTAAGAGTAGATGAGACATTTAGTCTGAGGCTAATATGTAGAGACTGTTAAGATAGAACAGAAAAAAATTATACTTTATCTTGTTTTCTTCGTGCCTTGTCCATGTGTGAGTTGAACAAAGCACACATGATCTGAAAACAGCAAGTATATTTTGTACGTATGTAGAAACATTTACACAAGCCGTGTATTGTTATTGCAAATCGCGTAAAATATGACGGCCCGAGTGTGAAAGGAGCAAAGAGGCACCAATGGGGCATTCGAGTGTCAAAAATCCGAAAGGGCAACGACGAAACCGGTAAACGCGAACAAGAACAGCACGAAGAAACACAAAACAAAATCAACCGAACAGAAATCAAAAACTCGACTCAAGTCGTAACAAGAGTGAACTCATGTGCCCCAGAAGAGTAAGCGTTTCCAGCCTGGTATAGCACACCCGTTGTGTTGCTAATTTCCAATTCAGTGTGTCAAATACGGTAAACGAAGACAAATTTCTACGACAAACCAACATCTGCAATCATTTGAGAGATAATAATCCCATATTTGTCTACGAGTGCACGGTGTCTACCGTAAATTTGTTTTGAGTGAAGACTGTTCGCCACTTGATACTTCCAACTGTAAACAATTTCCTGGATTATATGTTTTAGGCCTACCAGAAGCATAAGCAAGTAAGACGAGACAAAATCGGACTAGAGCCGAACTGTGCCGCACTTGATACTAGCGACTGTATGTTTATTACATTGTACAAATTAACAAAGGTCTATTCTATACGTTTACTTTATTTTTAATTTATTTAAGTTGATCATGTAAAATCTGCTTGTTTGACCCCTCTAATCGTTGGAGATGTGGGTTAAATTTGATTAAGTTTTGTTTTAATTGGTATCATTGGCAACGCAACAAGTGTACTGAAACAAGGACATCTTATATGTACCTTTCTTGAATATATGGGTTCGTTCTTGGATCAAAGTGAAGTTTTTTTTATGATGGATGCTTTGTCGTCATATGTGTTTCTCTTTTTCCTCGGGTCCTCTTGGAGTGACTGGTATTTTCTATGTATTTCGGGTATTTGCCATTCGAATGTCTTGTTGGTCTTCTTTGCTTCATTCAAATTTCAAAGTTCATCATTTGCCCGACATCAAACATAACTAAACTCTACTTATCATCCCCTATTTATCTACGAATGCATGATGTTATCAATATCATACTGTTATATCATTCATTTTTTTTAATACATCATTACGTAAGAAGTTTTTTTTAACTTTACTCTTTTTTAAAAAGTACTAGAATATCTCGCTTTGCGTGGTTGGAAAACGGATGTCAAACCCCATATTTTCTTAGATCATACAATCATGTAAATCAATTACAGATTACAGATATTCGTAGGATAAATGTCTTAATATGTTATTTTATGTATATTCGTAACTTTTCTTGACATTCTAAGGTCTATATCGGATACTGCTGTTGTAATTTTCAGAACTATTTATGAACTTAACCTTTTATGGAAAAAAATAGGCGTAGATCAGTAGAACAATATTGGTCATTATGCAAGAAAGTTCAATTACATGTATACTTGCTTTGTACTCTTGTTCCAAGAACGAATCACAATATGCGCCCGATTGAACAGGTCAAAGAATCTACCTTTTAAGGAAAGTGTTTACATCAAACTTTTGACCAATGGTTTTTGAGAGAATATAAATAACTACAATCAACGAGAAATGGTTCAACAAAAACTGACTCGCAGAACAAATCTTAAAAAAATAAGCGGTGAAAAATAGTTGGTCAGTATCAGATAACAAGATAAGATACATGTATAAAGGACACCAATTTGTACCCCGAGGAGCATTGGCCAGTAGGGAGATTTTAGTGTTAATTTACCTTTGTTAATGTTCGTTGTGAAATAGAAGTCAAAATGTGGAATCTAACACCCAACTTGTTTTATAGACGAATCGCGTGTCAAAGCACATGAATAAATAGTTAGTCTAAGAGCTTTTTTGTTACAGAAAATAAATGTGCCCTTCTAGGTATTTTTGAAATTTGATTAGATTTCTTAGCTGCGTGAAAAGTATTCCGAATTTAAGAAAGGAAACTTCTATAAATTAAAATTTTCTTTACGTCGTCAAAAAATACATTATTATAGACATATTAAGACACAGCTAGATCTTTAATCTTAAGACAAGCCTTATTATTATTATTTTGTTACAAATTTTAGCTTTCATAAGAAATGCTGGGTCCTGGCACAGGGGCTTGTGTATAGTAAAAAAATAAAAATCCCCATATATACCCTTTCACGTATATAGGGGAATTTTTATTTTTTTACTGTACACAAGCCCCTGTGGTCCTGGGATGAAAACACTTGTGTGTTTTAGTCTTAGAGTTTCTATTTAACCTTTTTTGAAAATATGCATATGGTTCAAATGTTAAAATTCTAGTCTGATCATGCTGATCGAGATTACAATGATTGTGTAACAAATTGACTAAAACGTTTAATGATTATTGAAAATAAACGGGAACAAGTGCAGTTCAACTGTAATCATTTTAGGCTGATCGGGATTGTGTAACATATTGACCTACTAAGCTCGATTCATGGATATTTATAAAGTAAAGTGTATATTTTAATACTGTTTTCTTTTCTTTTAGATTCTAACTCTTTATTTAAAATAGAATAAGATTACATATATTTAAAAGAGGACCATATTTGCTTTAAGTAATTAAAGCATGCAGATGGTGTAGCTTAATGGTCACATATTAAATTATTTAATCATTTTTAGATAAGCAGATTTTTACGTTGTACAATGTTTACATCAAGTGTAACAAAACTTTACCATGCAGCGACTTCAAAACTTTTATACATCTCTATATGTCATTCGCCGAGGCGAATGACAATAAGGTTTAAAATCAAATTTTTTTGTTATTGACTAAATATGAGCGAGAAAGTTATGGAAAATATGTTTATGTTGAGAACTTTCCTATAAAAGCGTCGAAAAAGTTTTACTATTTTTCCCCATTTGAAAGGTCAATTTTTAAAGATTTTGATTGATTGACAGGTCAAATAAAATCTTGATGACTCGACCTGTTGAAAAAAAATTTAATAAACCACATAAAAACCATACAAAGTTTACACAGGCAAAATTTAGACATACGTCTGACGTACGTTAATAAAAACGTGCGTCTGATGTAGTGCATAAACGTTCGTTAAACATACGTTTCTAACCGCTGTACGGTAAACGTATGTCAAATTATTGTAAAAACATATGTCAGACGTATGTTTTTTAAACATGCGGTAAACGTATGTTTACCATACGTCAGACATATAGTTTTCTCAAATGTATGAAGTTAGCAAGTTTTTTATTTAGTGTGTTTTATTATGAAATAAAAAAATTGCCAAGATAAATTTTTAATGTGCGTCAGACGTACGCGGTTAGAAACGCCATTTTAATATGCGTCAGATGACATGCGTTTAACGTACGCCAGACGCACGTTAAACGCGGTCAACATTTTGCCTGTGTATAAAAAACAACGGGCTATTTACATTCATTTCTGTTTTGTCAGCCATGGGAGAACTGTTTTGTTTAAACTTGTTGAATTCTTTACATGAACAAACGAGTCGGAGAAACGATATCCATTTTAAAAATGGGTGGATTTTATGATATTCTGTATGAAATATGCTAATGCTTTCTTGAATATGTATCCTTTTTATGTTTATTTATTTCATTAAATAATGCTTTCAGGGCCTTGGTAAAAAGCAAATAAACTGTACACGCGTGCATTTAAACACACAAAAGTGTTGATGAGCTCCGGCACCATCACTTTTGCATTGGAGAACACATCAAAGGTATAAATTATCCGTTCAAATTTCAAAATTGTCTTAACCATAAGGTTCTTGCGGCTATCCTCAATATAGGTTGATGATCTTAGTTATAATTTTGTTCCCCAATTCGGTATTTTGGTTTTAATTTTACCATTTACTTTTTAGTAGTGTTTGGCTTTTCAATATTTTTGGTAAAGAGTCTCTGTTGAGTCTTGAATAGACGAAACGCGAGTCAGGCGTAGCAAAATTTTATGTCTGGAACTTTTTTGTCATTTTAATTTCTAACACCTGTATTGGTAAGCGCTATTGGTGGTCTGGTGGAGTATTGATTCCCTGAAGTGAACCCGCACCGGCACCACCACGATTATGTTGGAGAACACATCAAAGCTACAAATTATCCGTTTAGATTTCAATTTTTTATAAACCATATGGTTTCCCTACCTCAGACATAGGTTGATGCTCTATAATTATTATATGGTTCCCCAATTTATTTTTGTATGCACTTCCTGATCATACAGTGTTTGCCTTTATAATATTTGTGGTAAAACGCCTTTTGTGAGTCTTGAATAGACGAAACGCGCGTCAGGCGTAGCAAAATTTTTCGTCTGGATCTTTGTTGTCATTCTTAATTCATACATATTTTGGTTCACAACACGATGAACAAAATATAAACATGTATGAATTGCACTATAATTGCAAAAATAACATTGTACATCAGGGACTGTTTTGCGTCCAGTTAATAACAATACCCGCTACATGCAAAGTATTAAGTTTTTATGCTGATTTCTTCCTTTTAGGAATAAATTTTACTTTTTGGACTATATTTGACTCTTTTATGAGTTGTATAATTTCTCTACCACTTGTACCAAAGAAGAAACATACAAACAAGAAACAAAAATAGCCAATGAGGATCCATATGAGTAGATCTGATGAAAAAGAACCAATTAAAAAAAAATACTGCATGCATTAGGTAAAATCCGTGTCGGAAAAGTTCGAAAACCCTGGGGAAGTGTTGATCAAACTAAACACAATGGACCAAAAGGGTGTCAAAACGTGAAGTCGAAATCGTAGTAATTTTAGTTGGTTATTAATTTTATTAGTATTTAGACAAAGCCTTACGAGATATTTTCTGCTATCATTTATTCTATGGCAAAACATTGAGCAGGGTGTAATAGTTAACAAACTGATCATGAAAGTGCTGTGTTGTATATTAAAATGATGTGTTATTTGCTCGTTGTATTATGATTTCGCGTATACTAGTCGTCGGGGGGTGAAAGCTATTGTTATACTGTGCGAAATATTTTCCGAGGGTTTTGCCACTTTCTTAATGCATTGGCCTGTGGCTTGTTCAGGATACATAGGCCCGTCATTTTCTTCCTGGTTTCAGCTTCTACACTCGCCTTTTTTGCATGACATTACATGGGTCTGTGTTGTGAGTGCTGTGTCCTGGGTGGTTTTACGAAATGTTGTTTCAATTTGATCCTGATTATGACTGATATTATGTTGGCGTAATATTATGATATTATGGTTAGTTTTTGTTTTACTATTGTCATTCTCGAACTTATCGTTGACCGGTCGGTTTGTTATGAACACTCCATGAAAAAGACGATATACAAACGATATTTTATTTATTAACGATTTAGTTCTTGGTGATGCCATTCATTTTTTACTCTATAAAGTAAATACTTTGAGTCTCTTAATAACCAAAGGAAGACAACTTTTAGATATAATAACAAAATATATATTGTAATTAAAGAGCACTTTGTTTTGGAATGCAAACACCACAGTGCATTAAAACACTACAGTTAAAAGATACATTTCTGATAAAATATAAAGTTTTATTCAAAATTTAACTCTCAACAAATAACAGTTCCATTTTAGGCTCCATACTCAAAACCAAATCTGAAATTGGTTTAAAACTTACAGCTGCATTTATTTGAGAATGCTTTTAATTAAGAAAATGGTACATGTATGTCATACTGATACATATAAAACAAATTTTAATTGGCTGTACGTTTTATCATAACAATAATATTGAAAATATTAATTAATGTAAGTTTTGTATTGCAAATGCATCTTAAAAACCTTCATAATGCTGTTTCAAATATATATTTTGCATATACCATTCATGCCATTGTGCTAATAAAATACATTGTCATAATTTATTTTTGATATAGGCCCAATTTCGGACGGCAAATAGCAATCGCTTGGTACATTAATTGGAAGTGCTTGTTATTTTTTAGTCTTGGTTTACCAATTTTTTATGCTTTAATGTCAGCTTAATATATATATCATACAGGGAAAATTGGAATCCAGTACCCTCAGTAGGCAAATTCTGATTTACCTTTATTTGATCAAGTGTAAATGGCAATTCTAATTTCTCCAAGGAGAAATTAAAGTATCCAGATTAGAAATATAAAAATAATATTACTAGTATTATCATACATATTAAATAGATATAAAAAAGGTTAGTTAAAATTCTAAATTTTGTAATGCTGGCGTCCCAAATTTCAAAACTAAAAATCAAAATTAAAACCGAAGGGTAACGATTAATTGCGAATCTCATTGGCTTCAATTCTGGTCATTCATTTCAACTTAAAAAAAAATAACTCCCGTCCGTTTGTTTGATAAAAAAACTTAAAAAGTTGTGAATTTTTCATAAAACATTGGAGAATTAAAGCTTATAAGTTGCATTTTACAACCATGCAGGGTACGGATGGAAAGGAAAATCATTTGTCAGTTGTATAAAAACGTCAGATTTACAAGAAGTAAAGAAAATAAACACATAAATCGATTTTGAAGGGAGTGTGTGAAGTCTTTCTAAGATGGCGGCTTTCCTCCCTTGTGGTCATTAAAGAGTAGGGGTCATTTTTTTTTAAAGTCGATATAAATGACCAGAATTCAAGCCCCTGTGGAGCGGATGGCTAATAAACGATTAGAAAAGAAGTACATTCAAATAGCTGCGAACCGATTTCGAAGTTGTTACGATGTTTTCAAGATTAGTCGAGAACTATATCCGAAGGAGAAACGAAGTTATACGATGGCTGTACGACGTTGTTAAGCATGCGATGAGTTCACGATGCATAGCGATGGATATACGAAGTATGAAATTTGCAATAAGATTATGTAGTTAAGTCTATATAAATTGTCCTTTGCTGCTTTTAATTTGTATGTATGGATAAAAAGTTAAAACGAAGGCTCTCTGACTATACCCTTGCTGTCCCTGATGTCGACTAGTAAGAGTTGACATTTGATCTTAAGCTAATATGTGGAGACTGATAAGATAGAACAGAAAAAAGATGGTGTTACTTTATCTTGTAATGTTTGTGCCTTGTCTGAGAACGAATTAACGCGTAGGGCTACTAACAACAAGGTTTGTGCTCCGATCCTCGTCAAGGGTAATTTCATGGACAAATTTCCCGACTCTTTCTTGACACCGTTTGCGAGAATGGTCTTTAGTTTCTTTAGATGCTAGTCCTTCGGAAGGGACGAAAACATGTTGTCCCGTGTATGTGGACAGCAACATTCCATGTACGTTAAAGACCATTTGTAGAGTTCGATAAGAGTAGGCTCAATTTGGGGCCACTACAAAGGCCACACTTGCAAACTGCTAGCTGGAGATGGATTCACGTAAGCATAATCCAAGGTAAATAAATCTGTTTAAACTAAACTTAATATGACAACCCGTTTTGCAATTAAGTGTGAAATGTAATAAAGCGTTTTTCAATAAAATTATAGTTCAGTCTACATCTTTTTCCCCTTTGCTGCTTATTGTTTTGTATCTATGAATACAGATAATACAAAGGCGCTTTAAATATACCCACTATGCATGTTCCCGATGTCGACAAGTAAGAGTAGATAATATCTGACTTTGATATGTAGAGAATGAAGATGGCAAAGAAAAATGATGTTATTTGATTTGTTAGGCTCTGCCAAAGTCAACGAAAGCTGCGCGAGAGTAACCCGTTATAACGCTAAAGTCAGGCGTTATTACTGTAACGAAAAGTAGCGCGTTATTACGGGAAACTTATTAAAAGTGCGTTCAAGCGCGAGAATTAATTTTGAGATTATCAACATGAGTCTAATGGTATTCATATATTTCTGTCATATAGTTCATGAAACAACTTTAGCTGTTGCGAACGATTCTTGATCAAAACTTGTTCACCTTATATACAGACCCTCTAAAATTCAAACTAACCACACGCACGATGAGCGCACGCACGATGAGCGCACGATGAATGCACGATGAGCGCACGATGAACGCACGATGAGTGCACGATGAACGCACGATGAGTGCACGATGAGCGCACGATACACGTTCCACGCACGATGAGCGATGAGCGTTTAAACATTCACACGCACGATTGAATCGCTCAAATACACGATTGTGGATCTCACACGATTAACCACTCAAATGAACGTTACACGATGAGCGATGAACGTTTAAACGCTCACACGCACGATGAGCGATGAACGTTGAATATTCATGCAGAGAAAATGAAAACACGTTTTAGTTAAAGTTTTCAGATACAGTACTAGCCTACAAGTAATTGTCGAATTTATAATGTAAAAAACAATTCGTTTTTATTTACTGTTCCTATATACCATCAGTGAAGCCAAAGCCAAATACGGATCCAGCAGTGTTAAAATCATTAATAAATTCATTTAAATTAACCTTTTGGTACGTTTGCGCAACATCATATAAGACATGTATATCTCCCAACTTGATAATATTAACAATATTCAAAATTTATTTCTTTTTATTGAATAAATTTAAAGACTTATACAGGTTACAACAAATTATTCATTTCTAGTTAAATTAAATCTAAATATGAAAGGAGTAGAGCCACGAATGCCTCAAATCGACCCGGTATTTTAACTAATTTTTAAACTACTTCAACTCTTCGTAAATTTATCCAAAATGAGTCAAGGCATAACTGAACTTTTCATATATGTAAGATTTAACAAAATATCTACATCACAGGTCTAGCCTTGGCATTTCAAACACGCCATAAATTATACAATTCTTAATTTTTCGCCTATTTTCACTGTTTTCTCGTCGTATTTTGTCAAAAATAGTATTGACCACTTTCGTCGACCATCGTAATTTTTTGATAATCATTTTATAACATAAAATACACATTTTTATCACAAAATAATTTTGGTCGACGGGTGTGGCCATTTTCGTTTGAACCGATTTATACATGAATATCAATGAAAAATGTCAAAAAAACGAGATTTTGAACAAAATAGACTGATTTTTTAGCTCACTGTCCTCCTTGTTGATAAACAATTAAACCAAAAGATATCGAAATTTATAAAATATGAAGTCTAATGAACATCAAGGGAGCAATTACAAGGAAGTATATCAAAGTTGAACTTCTGGGCCGATTTGGGGCCTTCGTGGCTCTACTCCTAAATTTTGAACATACGAAAATATTATTTGAGTAAAATGCAGCGACCACTTTATAGAAATAAAGATACATTGTAACAGGGATTAATACAAGTTTTCTTATTTCCAGATTGTAATAACAAAACTGCAATAATTGAGAGAGGAAACCTTAGGTATAAATCAATAAAACGAGAGAACAATACTTGCCAAAACTGCGATTCCCGTTAAATTTTCCAGCCAAAATGAATATTTATAAAATCTAACTTCATAAGAGAAGAACTTTAAAATTTTAAACAGAAAATATTCAAACGAAAATAACTCCTTGAAATATTGTCTTCATCGGATCATCATTGCAAAAGATTGCCCCATTTATCAATACTGGCAATACTTTTGACCTTAACATTAATATTTCGTAACTATAAACGTCCAGAGCTCTGATAAACGTCTATATCTTTTGTTTAAATTTGTTGTACGCGTATATAATATGCTTTCAACTCTTAGTGGAATAACGATCATTAATTAACAAGGTCCTGATCATCACCTGTGGTTTTCTTCCCCTTAGATACCCGCTGTGATCTTCCGCATTAAACATCCGTTATATATGCATGCGGTCTGTATTTTGTTTATTTTGTACACGACATGCAAATAATGAGTTCGGTTAGTCTTTGTTTTCACATTCATCATAAGAGGAAACGCTTATCTTCATTAAAAAAATGTGTATATATGATTTGATAAAGAAAGACATTTGAAACTAAACATTTTAAATAAAGTACATGAACTGAGTCTTCTTTCTAATAACCTATTAAGTTATACGTTTTTACACCAGAGACTTTGACAGACAGACACCAAAAAGTTGGCGATACATGTAACATAGTAAACCAAGGACAGACAGACGGACACCAAGTGATTGAATATCATTGTGTATTTTTGTTTGTTTGTTTCTTAGTTTTAATTTTCTCGCGTTTTTTTTTTACAACCGGGATATTTACAGACGGACACCAAGTGATGGACATAGTAAACAAAGTACAGACTGACGGACACCAAGTGGTGGGCGAGATTTTACAGCGGCAAATCAAAGGGTTTAAATTTCTAAAACTGTCTATAAAAAAAGATTACATATCTTTACAAACCTTTCGGCTTGTGATATTTATAAAAATTAGAATGGTATTACTAACTTTGGTATACACTGTGGAAAATTATCTTTTACGGCTTAGTGCATGTTTTGAGGTAGCCCGGCTTTAAGGTATTTAGACGCACCGACCTATAAATGAATGGTGCTTATGCTTTTCCTTTAAAGTGTAATGTCTGATTATCCAATGTCTTGCTTATGTAAAACGTGGGTACGTCGTTTTACCTGAAAACATGACATAATTTAAATGTAATAATATAGTTTGAAGCAAAAACTTAAACATTGAAGTAAATGTCGTATTGGTCAAGAAAACGCATCCTTTACTCAAATAACGCCTATTTCAAACTTGAGCATTATAAGATCGAAAGAAGCCGAGTTACGCGAGTTGTAGTATATGACGAACGAAGGAACAAAATTGAATGTAAAATACTCAACAAACAAGAAGGATGAAAATTGCATACCGCGACATGTGGTCGTTCGTTAATAAATATACCAGCTATTGCCGTATGGCGTACATACGGACACAATTTAATAAATATAATATAAAAAGAAAAAATAGTTAATAAAGATCCTGCGATGATATGTAAGGGCATAAAGTTCTACTCCTGCCCGTTTGTCCGTCTATCGGTACGTTGGTATTTCTAGTATCGTCATGGATTCCTCCCAAGTCGGTTTTTTGAGTCCACGTCCACGACTAAAACATGACATGATGTAGGATGGAGCGGCGTTGACTCAAAAACCCTGATTTCGGAGGATGCCGTCATGATTTTTCTAAACCATTTAAATGTACATGTGAAAGAAAGGTGGTTCAGTATCATAAGGTGTATGTATGTTCTAAGTGACTTGCAGACCTGTACCACCACTATTTTTGTCTCGGGACTGGGTCGATATGAACATTTTTATAAAAAAATAGTTTGCAAGTTTTCGTCATGTATTTTCCGTTCATGATAATGATTTAATAGGGTGGTTCAGCGTGACCGTGTCACTGAACATTACTTCTTGTCTGGGGATTTACGCGGGGCAAGTGTGTGCCATGAACAAATTCCTTCTTTATTTTACTACTATTACAGATGAATTGACCTTTTCTTTGTTTTTTTAAGAAAATTTAACTGCTGCGTGTCAAGAAAAACTGGTAAGAAAGATAAAAACGTAGACATAACAAAAGGCAACACACAGTTGTTAAAGCACGGGTAGTGCTATATAATCTTTACAAATTATCCACATTTGTTTGTATTTTACGGCACGTCCCGAAGAATGGTTTATATAATCACTAGAAAAATTCCTAGCCATACATGTACACCAAAACGGGCGAAATCTGAGGGCCCATTCTAAAAAGTGTTCTTTAATTTATTGAGTAGATAAATAAATATTTTCCTAAACGTCTTTTAATAGAACAGTAAAGACATTGTATCTTTTCATTTTTTTCTTTAGATTATTTTGTCTTCTTCAAATTTTGTATATTGCCTATCTTATGAATTACCTTTTTGTTTATTTGACATGTTCAGAGTCTACCTTTTAACACCTGTCGATCGGGATACCTGGGGCGTCATGCTGTGACATCCGCCTGCCGCTTTTGGCCCGCGTCCAAACAACCAGCTGTGACAAATTATGCACACGTGAAGATTGATAGTTGATAAAAAAAATATATGTTCAATTTGCCATCAGACAACAGTTACACGTTCATTTTAAGTCAAAATATTATAATTAAATATTATATATTTCTTGATTAAATTTAAAATTTTAAAAATGAATGCCCAAGATATTATTTTACATGTACAAATGCTCTTTAAAAGAAATAATTATAAAATTAATGGGCTTTCATACCCCGCTCTCCCTGATTTCCCCCTTACTCATAATCAAATAGTTAAACTTATTTTCGTTTTTTATTAAAATAATATTTATAAAGACGTATTTGCAATATCATGCCCGTTAAAATTTGAATCTATTATTTTCGTTATGAAATTACAATGAAAATTTTTTCGATGCGTAATTTACGTTTTTCTAATGTTTTTTTTCTCTATTTTTTTTTGTAATATTCGTACAAATTTTATGTGTTGTGTTGTATCTTATAAATAAGCGTTGCTGTTCCGAAGCAAAAAAAAAGTTAACACTATATTAAGAAATAATGCTGCGTGCAATTAAGAATGATTCAAAAAAACATAAGATGTGTACTAAACCGAGAGTACGGGACAAAACATTTATTCATGTATATGTACATGTATTTATAAAACGTCAACGACGGAAAACTGCCAACAGAACTCAGTATCAACATGCAGGGGCCGCTACTCACTGTTTTAGTTCTAGAATGAGAAATCGGCATACATTCATGACATATCAGAAACAATATTTTAAAAGAAAGACTTTCTTTCAACCTAGCGTTTTGACAATTGCATGCAAAGAACAAATAACATAAAGACGACAAATGAAAATATAAGCTTTGAAAACAATTAAAGACATTTAAAATGTGGCGGGGTTAAACTAGTTTCGAGGTATAGTCCAGTCTCGAAGCTCCCTTTTAGATAATCCACAGCAAAGCACGCAGTTAAACCCCCTCCCCACGGAAACCACCTACCTGAGACAATAATTAAAGAGATTGGTCTCCACAACAGTGTCTCCGCGCTAATTTGTAAATTTAGATTCGGCCTGTTGAAATAGGCACTTTCATTACAAGCGAGTAAACTTTTTTCTTTTCATTTTTATCACAATTTTTTCCAAAGGAACAGTTTAAAGTCAATCGTAAATTTTTTTTCAAAATTCAAACTTAGAAATACACCTCTTGGAAATCTTATACATTTCATTTCAAATCTTACCTTACAGTATCTTATTTAGTCGTGTTTAATAACCAAATGATTCGAGAATATTCAGGTGAAATTTGAAGGTAATTTGATAAATTCAGGTCAACTAATTAACAGTTTGAAATTGGTGACAGGACGCCCGCTGGTCGATAACTCTTGTGACAAATATCAGTCTGTTCGCGTGGTGTTTGATTTTTTATTTTTCACCATTCTTCAGATTTTATTAAATTACAAACAAAATGATGAATAAAACGCTTCGAAAATAACATCAAACAATGTACGAGAAATTCAGCTATCTAAAGGTACTTTTATATTTGAATATACTGTAGAAACACCAAAGTTTAATCGAGAGGATCATCTTCACAAGAACGACACTGTTATTTTCAGCCATTTCATATGTTTAATAGGATGATTCGATTTTCTTCAATATGATTTTCTCAGCACCTACGAAAAATCAGACACTTCACCATTTCCGAGATATACATTATAACCTTTGTTACAACAAGGTAAAATTTATTAATATTCAAATCTTGCTACTGAAAATGATATCTATGACAGCAAAAGTATTTATCAACCATTAAATATTTTTGTTAATATTTTTTTCTTCTAAATATGCAGAATCATACATATACCTCTAGCGGAAATCGCGTCCGAGGCGGGTCACTCGCTCTGACCTGTGATGAAACAAGCACTAATATATGAAATAAAACAAACAAGTGTGGCCACTAAAAGTATGTCTCGCCTGCCCGCACCATCGCTAAAATCAACTACCTAAGCTTTCATTTCTTGATATAAACATAAAAAAGTGTCAGTATACCTAATAACAGATGCCTAGTTATTATACTATTCAAGCAATCCATTGTCCACACAAGTATTACAAAAAGTTTTCTGTCTGAAAAAAGACCTAAGTTCACAGAGTCACTGGAGCGTAAAAATGGGGTCATGGTCACATGGCATGGTGACAGTTGCGTTGTCCATAACCGCAACTGTCTGTTTACCCAATATCAGATGCCTAGCTATTATAACTTTCCAGCAATTCATTGTCCATAAAAGACTTACAAAAAAGTTTTTCGGCCTGAAAAAGACCTAAGTTCACAGTCACTGGAGCGTGAAAATGGGGTCAGGGTCACACGGCATGGTGACAGTTGCATAGACCATAACCTGAACTGTCTGTATACTAAATATCAGATGCCTAGCTATTATACTTTTCAAGCAATTCATCGTCAACAAAAGTCTTACAAAAGTTTACAGCCTGAAAAAAGACCAAAGTTCACAGAGTCACTGGAGCGTGAAAATGAGGTCAGGGTCACACGGCATGGTGACAGTTGCGTAAACCATAACCTGAACTGTCTGTATACTAAATATCAGATGCCTAGCTATTATACTTTTCAAGCAATTCATCGTCCACAAAAGTCTTACAAAAAAGTTTACAGCCTGAAAAAAGACCTAAGTTCACAGAGTCACTGGAGCGTGAAAATGAGGTCAGGGTCACATGGCATGGTGACAGTTGCGTAGACCATAACATGAACTGTCTGTATACTAAATATCAGATGCCTAGCTATTATACTTTTCAAGCAATTCATCGTCCACAAAAGTCTTACAAAAAAGTTTACGGCCTGAAAAAAGATCTAAGTTCACAGAGTCACTGGAGCGTGAAAATGGGGTCAGGGTCACACGGCATGGTGACAGTTGCATAGACCATAACCTGAACTGTCTGTATACCAAATATCAGATGCCTAGCTATTATACTTTTCAAGCAATTCATCGTCCACAAAAGTCTTACAAAAAAGTTTACGGCCTGAAAAAAGATCTAAGTTCACAGAGTCACTGGAGCGTGAAAATGGGGTCAGGGTCACATGGCATGGTGACAGTTGCGTAGACCATAACCTGAACTGTCTGTATACCAAATATCAGATGCCTAGCTTATATACTTTTCAAGCAATTCATCGTCCACAAAAGTCTTACAAAAAAGTTTACGCCGTCGCCGCCGCCGCCGTCGCCGCCGCCGTCGCCGGAAAGTAATACCTATGTCTCGCCTTCCGCGACTATTCGTCGCAGGCGAGACAAAAATCAGATATTTATTTAATTATTAATTTATTCGTTATACAGGTTCTTTACTCTACGGAGACTTGCATACATGTTTTATAGTCAAAAATAAAACTTATGGATAATACGTAATATGTATCTATATTTGAAAAGATAACACGAACAGACTTCAATCACGACAATGTATACTATTGCATATACATGCAGCTGTCTTTGGACATTAGAAATATTAAATCATTCATTTACACGATTAAACGTTCATTTACACGATTGAAACATTCATTTACACGGTAAACCACTCACACGATTGAATCGCTCATTCACACGATTGGAACGTTCATTTACACGATTGAAACATTCATTTACACGCTAAATCACTCACACGATTGAAACGTTCATTTACACGATTAAACGTTCATCTACACGCTAAACCGCTCTCACGCTAAACCACTCACACGCACGATGAGCGCACGTTGAGTGCACGATGAGCGCACGATGAACGCACGATGAGCGCACGATGAACGCACGATGAGTGCACGATGAGCGCACGGTGAATGCACGATGAGCGCAAAAATGGTTAGTTTGAATTTTAGAGTGTCTGTAGTTCCTTACCGGTCCGATATCTAAAAAAATTAAATTAAACATTTGCGTACTGAAACGGAACGTAACCTTGATCTGTTACCCGTCATGGTGAACTCACATTCAGTTCACACTCAAAACCAGTCTTATAACTATCAGGGTTAAGAAGAAAAGTGTGGGAAAATGCAATTTCAGTGAATATTCAAAGTTCAAAGGGTCTTAAATCCCGGAAACGGGAACCGGAAGGACAGGAACGAAACGTTAACTTGATCTTAAACTCATCATGGTAGACTCGCATTCCAATATTTAGTTTAATATCTAACTATAATTTTTAGAAAAAGGCCTGAAAATTACTGTGACAACGAGACGGCCAAACAGATACACAAACGGGCAGACGGAGTGCAAACCTACGTCCCCTTCGGATTTTGTCAGTAGGAGACAGATAAAAATTAAAGTAAGTTTACAATTTCTGATATTGAAATTTATGTATTAAGAGATGTTACATGTAGTTAGTTATTACTTTACTCCCAAGCAGCACGATTTCGGCTATATATATGAAAGTGGTGATACAGTGAACATGAAATGATGATGAAGTGGACGTTATGGGGACACAAGGCACTGGAAAAAGGAGTGATGGGTAGGGACGGCGCAATCAAATCTTGGACGAGGACGTGGAAGAGGGAAGTGCCTGGCTGGAAAGATCAAGGCAAAAAGGAAAGCGTCAGAAGATTCTTTATGCAGACGGTCTTCGCCTTGCTTTGTATTTTTCGTCTTGTACATTTAAGAATGATCATTCCATTTCCAAAAAATTGTTATTTCCTTTAATTAAAAAAAAATTGTGAATAGAGAATTAAAATGTCCCTATAAAGCACTTTTGACACGTTTGATATTTTTGTTTCAGAAATCGTTTTTCTTTGACCAGTGCCGTGTTTCCATCTCCATGATATTACTCTATGCCATTACATTAATTACGACGGATATATACGAACTCAAAGCGAGGTCTTCGCGATGCTGTGTTTCTTTCCCAGCACCATTGGAAAGCTTTTCGTCTGGGATTGTAAGATAAATGAAACTGACGACACTTAGAAGGTAACACGAAATCATAAGATGCCTTTACGAAGGCATAACGATAGAAAGGATGGATTACCAAACATAACACGAACAAGGACCTTCGCACAAACCTTCTGTATTTTTTTAACATTTAAAAAAAATGGATGCACTTCGAACTTTAACCCGGGTTCAGAAAATTTCCACAGAAGCTGCTACGAGGAAAAGGATTGCAACACGAAAAGAGCGATCTGGTTACGATCAGCCCCGATTTTAAAGATATCCATAATCATATTTCCATCGGGGTCTAAATCGGGATAATGTGACACCAGCATAAGGGCAAGATTTTATCATTTATAACCAGGGAAATATATATATCTATATGAAATTAATATTAATGTTTTAATTTTTGTCACCTTAAAGTACACAAATGGAGGAATTTAGATCTTATATATCCATGTAATTTCTGTCTTTATTCCGTCCAATTTAAAAAGATTTGAAAATTAAAGAAATATATATATTTTTCCCGAAGCAGGAGTAAATATGAAAATACAAGAATAAGGTGATTTGCTATAAATTGCAAACATTAATTTGAAAGAAATAAAATGTACTTTTATGCCTAAGTTTTACACAATGGTTTCTTAATAATTTCAGAAATGAGAGTCCCGTTATATATGTTATATAACAGAAACGACGAACGCTATGCTTCGGATTGTCTGCATCTTATTTTCCGGAAAGAATGTAGAGTGAGTGAGTGAGTGAGTTGGTGTTTTACGCCCTTGCAACGCTATATAGGTTATTTACAGGCGATGAACATGAAAAGGATGATAAAATGAACATGAAATGATGATGATAAATGAAATATGGAGATGGGGTGGGAAACAAAGGACCGGTAAATTTTGAAGAACCACAGGAAAAAGGGGAGAGGTGGGTAGGGGCGGAAAATTTAGCCTATGTGGTGCACTACTTTAATCTGTTGGATCATCTGAGCAGAAGAAAGAGAAGATTATTATAAATTATTTGGATTACCTTTCTTGAATCACTAGACTGAGTGTTTTCAAAATAATGGTTTCTGCGAAAAAAAAATTCATGCAAAAAAAAAAGGCCAAGAGAAAACTGTTTTGTCTAATTTTAGACATAACCGTAAGCAGATTTTTTTTAGGGGGGGTTCGATTGAGGGATCGATTTTCCAAATATTCCTTTTTTAATAGTGCTTCACCAAATTTCGGCTTGTGTTTACCTATATTTTTCATTTTTTTTTTCTTTTTCGTCCAAGGGGGGTTAGTCCGAAACCTCGAACCCCCCCCCCCTGGACATTTGAACAACAAAAGTACGGCTTCGGTACCAAATTAATCTAAAAATCTATGAACAAAAATCACTAAATAATATTTGTAAAGCTTTACAATAATTCATATTCGTGGGGTTAATTCCGCCTAGAGCATGCATACGCACTGTTTTTAATTATGTTGTTCAATATCACGGTCAGTACACTGTATCTCGAAGTTTTAGCCCGTTTAAATATTCACAGCTGCGAAAACGCAATGTTTGCCAAACAAAGAAAATTACATTTATTCGAATATAATAAATGAAGATGATTTAGATAGTTCAAATTGAGTTTGTTTAATTTGTCACCATATGAAAAGTCTTCAGGAACAAAACATCCGAGAACCCGATCGATGGCCGCATTAAATACACTAAAAATATAATCAGTCGTCACGAATGTAAACAAATAATCAATCAACATTGTCGAATAATTTTAAGCGAAATAAACCAAGTTTAAGGCACATTTGGTAACAAATTGATATTGATAGTTTTCTTATATTACATTTTGGCCTAAATGATATTAAAAAATTGGGTACTAAAAAATATGATTTTGATAGACAATATGCCTTTAAAGAAACGAACTAAAAAAACTCAATAAAGTTTAACATTATTATAAATCTATAGTTATGATTAACTTGAAATGAATATACACACATTAAAAAAATTATCAAATCAAAATTACAGACAGAAAATTTTGCTTTGCTTTATCTGCTCATTTGTCAATGTATGTCTATTTTTAAACCTCTCTATTGCATCTAGCTTTGTCTCTGTTGAACAAATTATGTCATAATATTAAACTTGGGATAATTATACCTTTTTTTCAAACCACACACATACATTGTAAGTGACTAGATGTTCAATGTTTTATTAAGTTTAAGGTCACGTGTTCTAATTATCTAATGGTAGTTTGGTATCCCCCATGGTTCACCTATCTTTTTGATTGGGACCTTCTCTGGGGGTTACGGTGCATTGTATTCTTTTGTACGCGCACATTGTGATTGGTGCCGTTAGCAGGTTTTCATCTCAATATCTTCGGTCGGTGGGTTCACTTTTTCTCCTTCGACGAATAGTCTGTCTCGTTTAAAGAAAGTTTAAATTTTGTTCTCTCGCTTTTTGGAAAAACGGCAAGAGTAATTTATTGTTCACTAATCCCATACGAAGTTTCCTTTAGTTCCTTTGTCGCTTTTCGTACACGCTCCGTTTGTTTAAGTTTTCCAAATCGGTGCGCCCTTTCGTATTCGAGGAGTGTTTCCAATTTCAGTTCTTGTTTCATAAATTGTTCGAGAATTTTTCAGTCATATCTGATCCCAGACCAAATTGTAGCACCGCTACAAGAAAACAGTGGAACTTATTTTCAGCTAAAATCATGCTAAAATTGCACTGTGAATTTGACAGCGTAAATTAGCAGCTAGACAAAGTCCACTAATTTACCACTATATTTTAGCGGAATTATTAGTTCCACTAAACTTCCGCTAAATCTGCCACTGATACCTACTGTTACTGACAGTGTAAAATTAGCATCCAATTCTAAATACCACTAAAATACACTAATAAATTTAGCGGTTTCTAGTGGTTCGCCTCTATTTCCACTAATTTTCCACTACATAAAGATAAAATAATTTATGAGAAATCAGTGGACAATGAGCGGTAATAAATTCCTACTAGGAAAAAAGTTTGAACAAATATGAACTGCTAAAATACGCTACAAAAACTCAATACATTTATAGGCCTAGCTAAAGTACGCTAAATAAACTTATAAGGTAGATTTAATAATTTTAAATAAGAAATCAGTGGTCAATGAGCGGTACTAAATTCCTACTAGGAAAACTCTGTTAGAAGGTTTTAACAAATATGAACTTCTAAAATACGCTACAAAAACTAAATATATTTAAAGGCCTAACTAAAAGGCCCTTAATAAAGTTACAAAAATATAATAAAAATATTGTTTATGAACCTGTAAGTTTCTGAAAGTGTGCTAAAGTTACAAATTATAAAATATACGGAAAAAAAAAGCAAGATAAATTATGAATAAATGCTAAAATCATATATTCGCTACTCAAGATTGACTTTGTTGCATGGTTTTAGAACCAAAACATCATTCGTTTAATTAAAAAACTATTTTTTTTATAAAAATAGTATTTAATTGCTTTTCCTGTTCTCCATTAATTCCGTGCATCACTTATCATTTTAATAAAAACATGTACATGTTAATTAAAGCTACATTAAATTATCAGATAAGTTTATCAGATAAACAGCATGAAGTCCATCTGGATGTGGTCAAGAAATCTGTAATACTTGTAATCTAATTGAATTAATTATTGTCTAGCCAATCAAATGTTTCAACGGATTTTGAAAATTATAACATAGGACTTTGTCCCGATGTCTTTGTGAAGGCAAGCAACAGAATTTTACAGATTTTCTTTGTTTTTTAAATGAATAGATGTGGATACTTGGAAATCGAATGCAGCATATTCAACATGTTGAAAGAATGAAATGTCTCGAAATATCTTAATATGGAGTAGGCATTGCCTAAATGCGAGCATAGATAAAAGGGACTATACGTTTTGTTTATATGATGATGATCATAATCAATGCAATCAAATGGTGCATAAGTTTATTTGGTAAACAAGTTTTTCCATTTCTAACAATCTTTTTCATATATATTTTTCATTCATATTTTGTTCTAAATGTCGACATTCAGGGCTATCGCTATCATTTAATTTCCAATATTTCCATTTGCTTATTTTGGGGCGAGATGGTATGGGGCGATTAAGCTTCGAGACATGTCAGTTTCGTACGTGCATATAACCAAGACGAAACGAGCTGCTTATGTGTATTTATTATTTTAAGAATATTATTTTCTTGTAAAAAGCGCAATTTATTATTTCTTTTAAGCATTATTTCTTTTCTTATCAATTATTTTAACATTCACTCCGGCCCTGTAAAAATAATAACCCTTTCCGGACCATAAAAAATCTAAATCAGCATTAGCAAATTTCTCGCGGAAACAAATACCGTAGAGCTCTCCGCTCAAGCGGGCACGAAGTGCCCGCTTGCGAGCTATGCTCGCTATTAGTTACTCTAGCAAAAATGTGTTTTAAAGTGTAGATTCAATGGATACTTGAAAATCGAATGCAGCATATTCAATATTTTCAAAGTAGGAAATATCTCGAAAAATCTTATTAGTCACTTTAGCAAAAATGTGTTTTAAAGTGTAGATTCAACGGGACAAAATTGGAATTGAACAGTATTGTGGTTGTATGGAATATTAAAAAACATTCAACTTGACATGGAAAATATACTTAGCTATACTTTGTGAAATTTGAATAAAACAGCGTGTATCAGCAATATTTTCAATATTGAAAGTGTGCACTGGATCTGTATTTTTTTTGCATAGTTTGCCTGGACTTGCGACAGTTTAGATGTACAGTTCAATAAAAGATATTAATAAAAAGTCTTCCAATGAATATTTTTTGGAGGACCACTAAAAGCCTGCTAAAATACCACTGATTTTTGCTAAAAGTACCACTAAAATCCTGCTAAAATACTACTGATTTTTGCTAGGAGTACCACTAAAAGCCTGCTAAAATACCACTGATTTTTGCTAGAGTACCACTTAAAGTCTGCTAGAATACCACTGATTATTGCTAAATAAACCACTACACAACTACTAGAAATACCACTGGATCTTACTAAATTGACCACTGTTTAATGCAAATACACCACTAGAACCATGCTACATATTTCTCAATATCATCATATACAACATTTAATCTATCCACTACATTCTGCTACTTTTTCCACTAATTAGTGCTAGTAACTAATTTGCATAATACGCTAGATTCATACTAATACAATCCACTACATTCTGCTGTCAAACTAATTTAAATAATTGAAACGCTAAAAACATGCTAGAAATTCCACTAATTATATACTGTCAGTAAATTTTAGCTTCGATTGGCTAAGAAATATGCAAATGAGACACACGACAGTAGTAATCTAGCAAGAGTCTTACTATATATGTAGTGGAAATTTAGTGGTACTGTTTTTTGCTAATATTCCTGCTGAATTCATACTAGACTACCACTACAAGGTTTAAATATTTTCCACTAAAAATATACTAAAACTCAACTAGGATACTACTACAAAAGGGTCTGGGATGTTTCATCTTCCTGTATTGGCATTCCGGTAAAATTAAGTTTTCTTTCATTGATCTTGTTTGGATGTCTATATGTGTGTCGTGTAAATCTTCTAGGTCTTTTTGAAGTCTTACGGTTTTGTTGTTAGTTGTGTTATTTTCTGTTCGGATTTCGCCAACATCGTCTCGTAGTCTCTTTTTGTTTTTTTTTGTTGTCTTTGAAAGTTTCATGTATAAAGTTCATCCCTTTTTCTACTTCGTCAATTCGCTTGTTCACATTTCAACATTTTACAAGAGTGTCAATAGTCTTGTCGAAGTTGTTAATTACTTGGAAGTGAAGGTCTTCCAAAGTATAGTAATGATTTCGGAAATCCATCTGCGTCTCGTTTTTCCTGAGACCGACGTACAACCTATCTTGTTGTACATTCGCTCTCCGATAGAAGTGTGGTTATTCTTTTTGGTAAACGAGCTTTCTAATCTATATTTTTATAGCCCCTACATATTACCTGATGTGTTGTTTTTTTTTCTGTTAATGAATGTTTTTTCTTAAGGCCATCACAAATTTCATTTAATTTTTTAGAAAGATTGTCTTTTTTGTTATTGACTTTTACTATGTGGTTAAAAGTTTGCTGCATCTGAAGGGTTTCTTGTGTATTGATATCCTGGTTAAAAGACTGGGGATGTTGGTTAAACTGTTGCTGTTGTATGGGTTGTGGAATTATAAGAAGGTGATGTCTCTGTTGCATTGGTGACTCATAGGGTACATTAAAAGTTGCCATATTGATTGGTTGTTGAGTGAGTGAGTTGGTGTTTTACGCCCGTTCAACGCTATATAGATTATTTACAGGCGATGAACATGAAGAGGATGATAAAATGAACATGAAATGATGATGATAAATGAAATATGGGGATGGGTGGGAAACAAAGGAACGGTAAATTTTGAAGAACCACAGGAAAAGGGGAGAGGTGGATTGGTTTTTGAAGGTTTGGGATTGAATTTAAATGTTTGTTTACATTAGGTCCCGTCTTTTCACCAGTGTTCACCATTTTATGGTGTCTTACCGCTTAAGGTTACAAGATACCAAATGGGACTGATTTTAATTTAAATGAGTTTTTGCATGTTTGCTCTTTTTATTGAGTTACATCGAAAAATCAAATCAAAATTGGGGGTCACCATCCTTCATTTTCCACAATTTTGAGAACATTCAAGATTTTGGGTATTTTTCATATAGACGTAAACTTTTTTCCGGTTAAAAATAGGTTCTGACCAAATTATATGTCAAATATGTACCAATATGCAACAAAAACTAACAGAAAAGGCCAGTTAAAATTAGAATCCATTGATACCAAATAAACCATAAGTCACCATGCATTTTTCAAAGATATAAGGATAAAACATTTAGGTGTGGAATTGGAATATGACACAAACGACATCACGTCTAGCTCTCTCTTTCAACCTCACGTTCCGTTATATTGATGATGTCCTTTCACTAAACAATTCTCGATTTGGTGACTTTCTCCATCTCATATATCCACAGGAGCTTGAGATAAAGGACACAACGGACTCTAGGAAGTCTGCTTCATATTTAGATCTACATCTAGAAATTGACTCACAAGGAAGACTTTCAACAAGACTATGACAAACGTGATGACTTCAACTTTCCAATCGTCAACTTTTCCTTCTTGTGTAGCAACATTCCGTCCGCTCCAGCTTATGGAGTTTACGTATCTCAATTGATTCGTTATTCCAGAGCGTGCGGGACTAACATCGATTTCCTTACCAGAGCGACACGTCTGACGCAAAAATTGCTCACACAGGGTTATGTTGCTCCTCGGTTGCTGTCTTCACTCAAGAAATTTTAAGGAAGACATCATGCACTTATAGACAAATATGGGATTTCGATCTCTCAGATGAGTGCAGATGTTGGTTTGTCATAGGCTGTGGTTTTGTCTTCCTTTACCGGATTTGACACGCTTAATGGACTATTGGCAAAACGACGGGTGTGCTATAGCAAGCAGGAACTGCTTACCCTTCCGGAGCACCTGAATTCACTCTTGTGTCGACTGGAGTTCGCGTTGTTGATTGATATTCAGTTATTTTGTGTTTCCATGTTTTACATGTTGTCTGTTTTTGTCCCGTTCCTGTTGGTGTTTGCTGGTTTTGTCTCTGCCCTTTCGGACTTTTGATATTCGGATGCCCCATTGGTACCTCTGCTTCTGTCATAACGTCAAATGTTAAAAATAAAAGCAATTCCTCAAGATTACTTATACATGTATCAATAGTGTACAAGTATAGTAAATTATAAAATAATACACTCCCGAAAGGAACGATGATGGTAGAAATGTCAATATTTTAGTTGTACTATGAGCTGAATTTTCCTTCAACGTCTGGAATAGCACGCGCTTGTTTTCCCGAACTTTCTGCGTCTTTTTAACGTTTTTATCTATGAAAATTTTAGACGTCATTAAACGCTCACGTAACCCATTAGAAAAGCTAGTATGTTTTTATTTTCGAACCAAAAAAATTAAATTAATTGAAACCTCGGGAGCGTAACAGGTTTTACCTGCCTCATATTAAAATAATAGATAATGTACAATTTTAGACGGATTTTACCAATAAAAGGATTTTTTTAAAATCGTTAATGTGGATGAAATGGAGAGGGGGGTTGTGCAATATTTCGTTATATTTTTTTTAGAAACTACGGATACCTATTGATATTTTGCAATGCAGCATCAATAGTGGGTCCCTTACTTAACTCAGCTAAGCAGGAAGTAGTTAAGTGACAGGTCTGATTTCGGTACGAACCGGGTGTAGCAAAATCGGATTCCTTCTATTACTAGAGTCTTATGATACATAACTGTTAGTACGTCCGCCATGTTCAATTAGTTTCACATCACTAATATGGTGCAGATCGGTTAAAAGAGACATCAAAATATTGCAAGTCCGAAAACCACCAGACAAAATCGAGAACATAAAAGTCAAGACGGATAAAAAAGGGGAAACTCATAGCATAACAAATAATACACATAAAGCAACTAAACTGCAATTAGTAGCATGAACTCACTTTAGTTGAAACTAAAGTTTACTCGGGTGCTCCAAAAGTGCGAACAGTTCACAACCGTCATGTTTTCAACGATCTAGTTTAGGCAGAAACCTGTAGAGGATGACAATTCAAACACTCTACAGACAAACCATCGTCGGTACTTATCAGAGAGATAGATAGCAGTATTTGTCTATGAGCAATATTGAAATCTTAAACCCTATTATATGCTTAAATTGTGGGTTTGCTTGCTCCAGTTCAATAAAACCCTACAATCAAATCTTAAAATTTAATGTACTAATTTGTTTACCCATATAAAATTAAAGATAAAATTAGCATTAAAAAATCTTTTAAATAAAAAAACCTCATATTTCGTCTTACAGGAACTGAGCGAACAACAGATCAAATTATCCAAGTAATTCATAAGAAAAGTATAGAAAAGAGATTTTATAAGATATCTTTGAAGACACATATTACACATGTATCAACATGCTTACACATGTATCAACAATATGCTTTCACAAGAAACACTTTCTAAAATAATAAATAAATAAACACACGCAAATATAGAAGTTAGCACAAGAAATAAAAACTTAGAAAATGGTTCAAAATTAAACTAGTTCATTATAATTATAAGTTTATAATTTTTGTAAAAGTCAATACCTAATTTTTTTTTTTTTAATTTTCTAATACTTTTTCCTTTTACTAACAGGTAACATCTATAGCACCCCTTAGAAGGCCCCTTAATCCCCTGCATTAATTAGATGTTTTTTTAGTCCAGTAGGCGTTCAGGGAACAAACCATTCAATGTTATATGGGCTCATATATGACTTTCTGTAAAAAACTCTTAAGAATTTCTTAACATTCATCATTTATAACCGGGGTTTTTCAATACGATAAATTTGTCTTAAAACTGTTGATCTATTTACTTCAAACATTTAAACAATATGTGTTCAAGACCAAAATTGAAACAAAGTTGAAAAGTTTCTTTTCTTGTACACTACATTATTTCTTTAAATATTTATAGAACTACTGCATCCAAGTACTGTGAAAGGTTATAATTTTGCGTGGTTTTAATTTCGCGTTTTTAGTACCAAAATGCATTCGCGAGGTTTTAGTTTCGCTTTTTTTTTCAGATCATGAAATATTGGGTCCTTCTTAATGTAATGCGTGGGGATATTTTCGTGAATTTGATATGATCGCGAAATTAACGAAAATAAACCCCTCGCAAAAACTTCCCCTTTGTTTATTTTTCGACTATTTCTAAGCATTTTTTTAAATTATGATACATTAATAATGCTAGAATTTTGGTACACCTTTTTTTCTAATAGGGTGACCTTTCGCACGTTTAAAGGTAAAAACTATTGGTAAATCAACTCAAGTTTGTATGCTGTTTTGTCAATGTCATGTACTGGAGAGAATTTCATATACAAACTTGCAATGAGTACACCAGTTTGTGGTATTTTTTTTCACGAAGAAAAATAAATTAAAGCCTTAAAAATAATATGTTTTGTTACATTTTGTACTCCATTTCAATTAACCTTTATTTTGATATATTAATTTGATGTACACATGTATTTCAAAATAGATCAGAGAATTTCATTCAAAAGTAACAACAACATTTTAGGAATGTTTCAAGAGTAAGTAACGCCAAGACAGATAACACTTAACGTAACGTCATTTGGTATCCTGTGACCTTAATTGAATTATTATTCGGTATCCTCTTCCTGATCTTCTTCGACCCCTTAGCTTTGGATTTTTCACCCATTTACACATTTTCAAGTCTATCATTAGTCCATTAAAACACTTCTCAAACACTCTATATTGAATTTCCAAATTTTCTGATGAAACTACGAAGGAAAGATTTCAAGCCATATTCTTGCACATGCGTACATACATGTACTTTGTCTCTCATACCCCGAGTCAATATTTAGATGGAAGTTTATGGTAAATTTTAGTGTTGTGGATTTCACTGGCTATATATTATAAGGATTTTTTTCAAGAGGAATGGTTTAGATCATGAAAGGTTTATTTTAAATTGTATATTTTTTCAAAACGCATGAAATAAGACAGTAATTATGATTTACTCGTACGAATGTGGACGTTCCGTAAATGTAGATTGAAATTTGTTCAAATACACTAGACAAAGAGAAGCGGACCTCATCGTTCTGTAATTGTACAGTGTAGTACAAATTCTTGCGGACTTGGCCGCTATGTAATTTGATCTAATTTCAGGCCAAATATTAACGGACTTGGCTGCTCCGTAATTGTAAGGCAAAACATAAGCGGACTTTGCCGCTGAATACTTTTAGGACGAAAATTAGACTTTTTACAAGTCCTACTCTAAGTAAAATGTTTAGTTCATCATTTTCTGGTTAAGACTGATAAGAAATATCTCTGATTGTTGGGGGAGAGCCTCTCACATACCCCTTTGATACTAAATGGCGCTTTAATATAATTTTGAAATTATAAATTTATTATAATAAGAAAGGGACTTGTACATGTATCAAGTCTAGACGTAAATGAGCGAACCATGCCATTGCATAATTTTAAGACTTGCTCTAGATCTGTAAATATTAAACGAAGTTACTAGGTAATCGGATTTTATGGCTTATGCAGTGATTGCAGAATAATTTTAAAAGATAAAATCAAAAAAGCGAGCCTAATAGTGCACTTATATTATTTTGATAACTCATCAATCTAATGGATGCATATTTTAATTTGAATATCATGAAACTTTAACAATTATTTGTGATCGTATTTAAAACTTAAATCTGTTTTTATGTTAATAAGCAATAAAAGTTATACAATTATTAGAAGTTCATGATCATTTACGTTACAAATAGAAATGAGAATTCATCATATACAAATTAGGAGTTCGTGATCATTTGTTATAAATAGAAATCATAATTTATTCTCAAAGAGACATAACAATCCTTGCCTTGTTTTTGTGTAGATGTTTTATTTTTAAAGCGGAGGTTGCCCCCCCCCCCGCCCCCGGACGATGCATGTTAATATGGTGTTATTGTTTAGATGCAGTGATCTTTTAAATGCATAAGAACGATATATGTTTTAATTGTAGTTCTCAATATCGTCTTTTCTAGGAAAACTTAATATTTGTATGCACAGAGCAAAGATAAAACACTTGCAAAGGCTAGTATGAAAGTTGGTCTGGGTACAATTGTATTGTATAAAATATTAGTGAGCATAAATGTTTGGGTCTAAAGACTGAATGTTATTACAGGTCTATATTATTTTTGTGCAAAACCATCTTTTTCGTATACAAGACTACTCTGTTTGCTATATGTTTTATTTCAATAAGACGTATTGATATAAGTTGGATATCAGGAACTTCATTGAAGTTGCCATACAATATCTAATTTCACTCTGAAATAATGAATTTTATTAATCTATTTTCCCAATACGACTTGTGGTTCGACTAGTTATCTGCTAACCCAAAAATCAAGGGGTGTAGGTAATCATCGAGTTCGAGTTCGAGTCAGAGTTAGAGTTCGAGTTTAAGTTCGAGTTACGACTCGAGTTCGAGTTAAAATTCGAGGTAAAGTTCGAGTTATTTTTCGAGTTCGAGTTGATATTTGAGCTAACTCGAAAGAGCGATTTTTATTGCAATAATCGAGTTACTACTCGAGTTCGAGTTAGAGTTCGAGTTACAGATCGAGTTAGAGTTCGAGTTACAGATCGAGTTCGAGTTACATATCGAGTTAGAGTTCGAGTTGGATATTTACTTTAGCGCAATTACATGAATATTGTCAAACATAACACTTGTTGGTGTTTACTGGTTTTGTCTCTGCACTTTCGGACTTTTGACATTCGGATACCCCATTGGTACAAAAAAATGTACCTCTGCTTCTTTTAAACTGTTTAAGGTTGTCGCCTTGCAATAGTATCATTTATAAATATATGTGTATATATGAGTAAAAACCAATACATGTACATATTTACCTAATGTCACAAAGACTGTGGACAAGGAGCACATATGTACCAATGTGGCAATCTCCCGCCCAATTTACAAGCGGGGGTATAATAAAAACTTGGTATACCTATTCTCCGGTACTGGACCAACACGGCGAAATCCCCATCTTTTGTCTTTGAATATCTGAAAATATTATACCCCCACTCGTAAGAGAGGGGGATATATTGCAATCACCTTGTCCGTCTATCTGTCCGTCCGTCCGTCCGCCCGCGAGTTATTTTTCAGGACAGTCACGCATCTACTCTATGTTTTCTTAGCGACCTTAGACATTTTAAGGGTCAAAAATAGGACAATTTGTCGTAACAGATTTCACGGTATCTGCTAAAGGAGTTGATTTCAAATTTGGTACACAGCTTTATTATGATGAGTTGTAACGTGCCTCACCTTTCCAGGTCAGGCAGGCATCGCTTCGAAAAAGAGGGGGTTTTCTGGTTTACCGATGACCGCCTTTCCGTTACTTCGTTCGTCCTTCCGTAATTTTCTAAGCAACTGTATGACGTAAATGTCCGTTTTTATATTACTTTATCCTATGTATACCTCCTGTTATACTTTGCCGAATACTTTTTAACGCAAGGCATTGTTTTGGGAGCAGGCATATCATTTGTAAGCATTATCTCAAAGATTTACTTATTATCTATCAAGTTTCTTGAATGAAGACAACAACAATTGAACAGTTAGGGAACGACCATTATATTTTTACGAGGGGGGGTATGGATATTTTATTCGTCCCGCCTTTTTATTTTTGAAAAATCAAAGCCTAGAATTTTTGTTTTCCGCACATTTCTTATTTTTATTTTTGATTAAACTATAAACATAATCTTTTTCAGGCAGAAGCACCGTCCAGCTTTAAATTTCCTGATTTTTGGCTTTCTTCCTTTTATTTCTATTTCATCATAGCCTCCTCCCCCGCCCCCAAATCAAATGGTTGCTCCTTAACATAAAACTGTTTTAGAATTTTTGTGTCAGAAGCATTTTAATAGATGTCCGAATTTGTTTAAGAAGAACATAAACATCTTATGTAAATATATTTCCATTGTAGTCGGGTTTTTATCTGTAACCGCATTATAAATATGAATCAATACCTTAGTAAGTTAGTATCTCAAAGTAGATTGCTGGTTACATGGAGCAGAGTTGCAAATATAAATGATGAAAAAAGTGTGCAAAAAATAAATATACAAGTCGTTTTGTAATTCGAACTCGAACTCGATCTGTAACTCGAACTCTAACTCGATCTGTAACTCGAACTCCAGTCGTAACTTTATTATTTCCATGAAAATCACTGTTTCGAGTTAGCTGAAATTAATTTTTAACTCGAACTCTAACTCGAACTTTAATTCGAACATGAGTTGTAACTCGAACTTTAACTCGAACTCTAACTCTGACTCGAACTCGATGATTACCTACACCCAAAATCAAGTATGTGTTGTGTTTCACTTCGCCCTTATTAGTAAAAAAAATGTTTTACGTTCAACTGAATGTGAGAGAAAGAGCATACTAGTAAATGAATTCTTTTAGTCTAAAATGGAAGTACATATAGTCGTGTAAGCGTGAATTTACACGGTTTGAATACAGTCCTGTCTTAGATTTATTCAGTTTAATTTCCGATGTTAAAAAGTAGAACACATACAGATTAACTATATTTCAAGTTTGATTAATTTGTCAAACAATTGCAGTAAATTTATTTGCTTCTGATAAAGTCAATTTAAAATATCATTTAACGTAGGGAAGTTGATCGCTTAATTGTATTACTACAAGAAATACCCTTTCCCAGTTCCAGCTATAGTTTTGAAAATGCTTTCGTTTTCGTTTTTTGTGTTTTTTTCTGATTTCAGCTGTGTACTTAGACCATGAAGACCCCAATGTGGAACTGCATACAAACCATATAATAACACAACTGATCTTCATCCCTAGTGTGAAGCTAGGATACATCAGATATTCGTATTAACCTCACCTTACTGCTGTAAAAAGAAAACTTCACGACTTTTTCGTTAGCTACTACATACAGTTCATTTTTTTTGTAACTCAATCATTAATAAGCAGAATTGTCTACCAACCTCCAAACCACGTATGCGTTTTTTTTTCACTTCGCCCTTATTAGAAAAAAATGTTTTATGTTTGATTGCACACAAAAAAAACACACATAAACCACAGGGACTTGCTCCCCTCTGTCAATATTTTGTTAGAGTCAATGTGCGGTACGAAAAAAAAACTTTTTTCGTACCGCACATTGACTCTAACAAAATATTGATAGACGGGAGCAAGTCCCTGTGCATAAACTGACAGCCCAGAAACATCATGTATATAACACACTATCGATTTGTTATTCTTAAATCTTTGTGCCATGCGATGCTATAGCCTAGTTCAGCGTGTCAAAGGCGGATCTAGGACCGGTGTTACATACTAGAATTTCCCCCCGGAAAAATGAGTATATACTCAGCTTCCCCCCGGAAGATCTAGTAATTATTATACTAGATTTTCCCCCGGGGAAAAATGAGTATATACTCATTTTCCCCAGGGGAAAATCTGGTATGTGTAAACACATACTCATTTTTCCGCTATACTGGTCTTTCCCCTAGTATTCAAAACCGTTGCACTTTTAAATAGCTGTGAAAAAGGCGAGGCTTTGATATCTTTAAGATAATTACTAATAATTAATTTAAGTTTAAGAGTATTCTTTTATTATTATTATATATAGTGCGGAAGGGATATCATAGATGTTTGTAAAAATTTGAGAAGGGAAATCTTTAGTGTTTGTGTGCACGTTCAGTGCAGATCAAATATTCTATCTGCTTAGATTTAAGAATGAAAAGGCCATGCGAAACAAAAATTTCAGACTATCATGCACATCCTTTACGCACCTTTCCTTACAGATGTCCATGGTTAATACCGTACTCAACGTGACACAGAGAAATAACTATCTGTCAACCTATTCATTATCATCTCAAAAAAAGAGCCTTAAATGCTATATCATTACTGTTGAACCACTTGCTTCGAGTATCCAAATAACGTGGACCGGGATCATAGAAATGAACCGGTGTCCGTCCGTTTGTGCGTCCGTCACAGTTTATGTATTCAGCAACTGTTATTTACAGGCTTTCGATATTTGGTATTCAGTTTTAGGTAGGATCGCGTCTCAAATGGTGGAATGCGTTCTCAGGACTGTCGCGTATCTGTTTTCTGTTAAACAAACCGACGTAAAATGTTAAGCTCTTGGGGGAGACAAAAAATATGTTTGTATTTTATTTATTCCTGAAAGTTTCCTTTACAGTGCCTGTTTCTATTTATTTTTTTTTATTTTAACTCAAATTGATGTTTATGCTTTTTCTAATATATGAAACAAAAAGCCAAATAAGACTAGCATGATAATAAAACAGAATCAAGACAATTTAAAGCTTTAACCAAAAGTAAATTGAATTTGATAACAATTCTTGCAAATAGATCATGCTTTTTCTCAAAGTGCATTATTAGAAGTGTTACATTGACATAGTGATAAAAATTATAACTTTAAATCAATCAAGACTAAACGGAGCCTTAATAAGAAGGGAGAAAGATCAGTGTGGGTTTGCGAAAAGGGGACAATCTAGTATATACTCATTTTTCCTACTCAAATTTTAGGGGGGAAGATTCAGTATATACTGATATTTCCGGGGGAAAAATCTCAGTATATACTGATTTTCCGCGGGGAAAGATGAGTAGGGGAAAAACTAGTATGTAACACCGGCGTACCGGGTGCCCCCCCCCCCCCCCCGTTTGACAGAAAAAAAATGATTAGGAACTGTATTAAACAATAAACAAGAGGACCCAGAAGGTTTTTTTTTATAATTGCGCCCCCCCCCCCCCCGTTTGAAAAGTTCTGGATCCGCCACAGCATGTCGTAAGAGTAGACTTAGGGATCAGTGATTGTGACGTTGGGTTAGTGCTTCGCAGCAATGTTTATGACGTTCGTCCCGCCAAAAGTTAAAAAAAGTATCCAAGAGTTGTCTACCTTATTGCGACGAATACTCGGAAAAATAAAATGCCTGTACCATATATATTCGATAAAATATTTGTAATTTTAATATCTTATGTAGTCTGACATAATTATTTACAATTATCCAAACCATTATATTTCATAAATATTACTCCATAGTTATAAAAACCCGAATAAAAGAATTTTCTATTGAAAATTAACTTAAAGTCCCGCCCCTTTTACCTTATTTAGCAAATCAGGCAAAATTTGATACCCCATTTCGTAAATAGATTTTAGCACCCCGAAGATCGACATCGATTGTTTTAGAATTTCACCACACAATAGATCATAACATATGGAATTTGAGAATTGCTGCTCATTTTTTGTATTTTTGAAAATTATAACCAAAAAATTGATATCAAGATGAAAAACGCAGGTTTTTCTCATTCTGATTTACCCTTTTTGTCCAAAAATTAAAATAATTTCTCATATTATCAACAATGAGCATCTAAATCCAAATAAATCGATAAAAACGAACCCAAATAAATGATTTTTATTCAATTCGATGGTGCTTATCGGGGTGCTAAACTTCAATTTCCAAATCCGAGAAAAGCCATGTTGAAGACTAAACGGTTGCCATGGATACTTATTTATGGTACTATGTCAGCAGTTATTTGACGCATTTACGTATTTTCTAAATCACGGTAGGTCCCGTGTCCGGCGACAGGATTGTTTTTTCGAGAGGGATTTACAATTGTCCTGGTTTTTTCAAGAGAATAATCAATAAAAATGCAAACTCTGGTGATATTTAGTGATTTTTAGCTGAAAGCGAAGAAAAAATGCTACCAACGGGTAGGCATATTTTAGTATTATCATATTGTATAACAACACCAATTCCTATAAAAAATGTGATTCCTAAATAAAATTGTGGGCTGTTTTTTGAATTTTTACCTTTTTGCATTTTTCGCCCCTTAAAGGGAAAATTCACGAATTTTGACTTATGGTCTTAAATGATAGAATATGTCATCAAAAATATATATCCAAATTTTTTTCAAAAAATTCTTATTTATAACAGAGATATTTGGCATTTTCTGATTTCAAAAGCAACTCAGTGACGTCAGTGAGATAGTCTTGGGTGCATTGTGGGATATGACCGGATATCTGTGTATTACATCTTTATCCGATTAACGCTATATAATCGATATCGATATTATATTTAATAAAACACAGTGGTGACGCGTGGTCTAATTGGTAAACAAAATAAAATATTTAATAACGATAAACCGATACGCAATAACATAATTATTATGAAGATTTCTTTCAAATATAAAGTATTTTTATCATTATTTGCGAACAAAATTTTTAATTAATGATTTTTTTAAACATCAATATTAAATAATTAAATCATGATAATAATTAGAATTCTGCTACATGATTCTAATGTTTTCCATAAATTACTCTATTTTAATTTACATCGTTAAAATGATTTGAAAATTTTCCCTTTCATATGATAATCACGCTTTCTAAAACAACAAGGTGTCACCTGGCCAGACATCCCAGGTGTTAATTGCAAATTGGTGATTACGTAATTTGCCCAAGGTAAGAATTTTGTATATTCGACGTGAACCTTTTCCCCGGCCTTTTAATCTCATTAGACAGCTATCGATCTGATTAACTGATCCTTGAAAGGCTATCAGTTCAACGGATTAATTCAAATCAATTAAGCATGTCTAATAGTCACCTCATAAAGATCAAAGAAGAGACGGTGATCTTCAGCTGGGTATTACCTTTTCTTAGACTCTTTCGTCTCCTGATTGTTAAACGGGGTTTAATAAGGATTTTGGTTTTGTAAAAGATTAATGGTAATTTCGAGAGAAAAATGAGAAAAATAATTGCTATTTAATATACCTTGCACCAATGTCCCTTCTAAATATTTGTAATGTCTGATTACGTGAGAGACGTGTCTGCTAGCAGCTTTAGTTCTGCAAATTTGGTCGAATTGGGTCAGGAGGGGCATCAACTTGAACCAGAATATACGGAGGAAGAAATCCGGTAGATAGAAGAGTTGGAGATAAATCGCTAGACTGAATTTCAAAGCAACCCAATTTTACACTCAATGGTGCAAATGTTCCGATCGCTATGCTCGCAGAATGCCTATGCTGCCACGAGTTAACATTATTCACCGATATCTTCGACCCTGGTGCAAGCACGACTTCAAGATAGTTTGTTTAAACCCGCGGTTGTGCTGAAAACTAGTTAATATGTTAGTTACGCCACCGGGGGAGAGCACCAGACGTCCTATTAAATAGGTATATGAATAGACGTTACTACAACTTACTTTTTTTTCAGAGTGATAAGGTATTGCCGAAGATTTCACTGATTGAAAACATTGAGTTTTTCTTGACCCATCAAACAAAATATATATTCTTAGCCAACAAAAAGTTAACAGTACAAAACAAGGAAGTAATAATGTAAAGGCAAGGTAACTTTAGATACCACTTTCATTCACATCTTAATTGCAGCCAGAGCAGACTTATGGCATACAGACAGTTTGTATGTTGGGTCAGAATATGTCTACCTTTAGGAAGAAAACATCGTGTTTTGCTGCCAGCTTGTGCTGTGTCTGTCATCAGAAAAGAATGTCCTTCTGCAGATGGACAATACGTACGAAGGATTTAGAGAGTGTATTAGTGACACAGACTCTGAATAGATTTTCCTTCAATGGCTTATACTTTTTTTATAGAGTTGACAATAAGCTTAGTTAAAATTTGTTTTCCATTCATAACTTATAAAATGTATAAGCATAACCTCATATAAACTCATTTCATCTTTTATTTGTGTGGTTTTTGTTGTTGTTGCTGCTGATTATAAGGGGGCGACCATTGGATTTTCATGGGAGGGCTATTGTGAAATAGAAAATAAAAAGGCAGGATGTCAAAATTAAATAAAAAGGCATGGTAGGATGTTGTTTTTGGCTGAAAATTTTATAGTTAGAAAAATATCCAGGCTCCAGTGTTCTCGAAAATAAAAAGGCAGGACGAAGTGAAATACAATATATATATATCTAAACCCCCCGTCCCAAAAAGAATTCAAATATTCTAACTTTCATACGAAACGCAAGATCTAAATTATTAATTTTGTATTGGCACTTTTATTTTTACTGTACACTTTGCATTCTCAGTTTACTTTGGAACCGATCTGACATTTTAAATATTAGAAACGGGTGTCAGACAAAGTTTAGAGTTTGACAATGTAGAATTTTGTTACATTGATTTCATTCTAAAGTTGTTGGTGTGGTTGTCTATCTTATGCCCAATCTACGAAAGAAGGAGTAGGAGGACATCTAGTGTCTGGTTCTGTACGTCCGTCCGTGTACGTCCTAATGTTTGAAGATCGGGCATAATGTCTTTTGGATATATTATTGTTTGGGCTTCTTATGCAGAGAAATACAAGTGATAAAATATTTATACGTTTTATAATCTTACGAACACAAGATTGTGGTATATACTCATACGGCTGTCTACATGAAGGTAACACGAAGCGTTTTCTGTATAGTGTGCTTTTTTGTTTTACTTTTTAAAATAGAAATGTAAAAAAAAAACTTAAAAAATCACCTGAAGAAGAACAATTTTACTATTTTACACAGATAAAGATGTCGAAAAATCAAAGACACGAGTGACAAATTGTAGGTCTTCCGTTGTACTTTGTAATAAATAATTAACAGAAACAAATGATCTCTTTTTCTGTCATAAACCATTACACAACCACCTGTTAATTACCATCCCCGTGAAGTAAGTAATACCTGGGAGTGTCACAAGTTTAAATACGTTGCCCCCGACTATGAATTACTATCTTCGTATAGGTAAAAATAATAATATCTTCTATATAATGAACGCTTAAGAAATCCTTTAAAGATAATAGAAAAATCATTTGCGCATTTTTAAGGAATGCATAGGAATTGGATAAAAAAATGAACAAAAATTGTCTGTTTAAAATGTATATTTACTAGTTGTTAAACAAATATTCTGAATAAATGCACAGTTATAACTGAAGTGTTAAAACGCTCATACAAAACAAAAAGATAAGTTTTATTCCGCTTTCGGTTATATTCTTAATTTTACGCACACCCGTTATAATTCTTTTTTTTTAAACGAAACTGATATTTTTGTCTTGTGGATTTGTGGATTTTTATAGCAAAGATTCCGACCGTTACATACTAGCCCGGGCATTCTAGGTAATAATGTAACATGTAAGAGACGTTTGACTATAAAAAATAATGAAATTATTATTGACAAATACAGATAGATATAAACATTTTTCATGGACAAAAGAACACTGCTTACTATTAAGTCACCCTCTAAAGATGTTGCTTCAAAATGGTCTTCACACACAAACTTGTATACTTGACATTGCTGATAGTGGATGGCAAATCTAAAGACTGGACCCATTTAAGATGCAGGTCAGGAAACGGAATAACACCTAACCGTTACTACGCTGAGTAGAACAACCAAACTATCATCATGATTTTAAATGACGATAGAGTTGACCATTGCGTGTCGTTATCGTTTTGGTACTTTGTGGTTATTGGATATTAGGTGATGGTCACGTGACAATAGGGCCTACTAGCCGTACAAAATGGCCGCACCCATCGTTCTAATTTATCGATACAAAACGCTCTCATACTCGCTTATTAGTGAAGATTGAAGAGTTTTACATGTATATTTATGTTTAGTAAAATGTTATGAAAAACATATGTAAAAATTATTTTTTTGCGAATTTTCCCTTTAAAAGACAACTATATTGAACGAGATTGCTAACCATTATAAGTGAACATCAATGTTATATTATGGCATCCTGAACATTGATGCCAAAAAGTTGCGTCTTACATATTTTTGAATTAAAATAAAATACTAGTACATGTCCAGGCTTTTTCAAGAGGCGTCCAGGTTTTTGCAAGAGATGTCCAGGTTTTTTCATACTTTAGATAGACAAGTTGTGCGTGTTGTTTACCTGTTAAATCATATTTTAAAAGACATTGTATGTTGTTAAACAAATAAGAATACGGTACTATCATTTCAAGGGTTTTGGACAAGAATACGTCAGTTAAAGTCAAAAAATTCAACCTTATATAGCCTATATAAACAGGCAGGCACATATAATTGACGCATACAACCAGAACCCATTAATCTATTGTCTAAGCATAAATACCAACTGTTATAAATTGAAAATAGCCTGCTAGAATAATTGACAGGAAACAAAATATTTGTGTTGCGACAAGCAGAAAATGCTTACAGTTTCTGGGCTACCTTCTTTTAACTTGACTTGTAGTTGTTTCTTGGATGTGTTTGTTTGTATCATAGAGTCGTATTCTTTCATGTCTGCTGTTTTATCCAGGATTATATAAGACTCGATTGCCCTTTCAGTACGTCTTAATTTTTACACATATGTATTTATTCTTTATTGTATATATTATAGTTTCAACAAAAAACTTCATAAGAGTATGCTCCCGTGCGGGACCCGGAAGGTGAATAGGCTAGCAGCAGCGCTAAGCTTGTCGGTAAAAGTCCACTAAATAGCGCTCAGAAACCTGTCATCTTTCCATGCCACTTAGCCCACAAAGCGACTGGGATGTGTGCCACAGGTGGTTGAATGGGGCAGCCCTGTCATAATAAATGCCAGTTTATCTGGCTATACTAATGCGGAAACTTGACCGTAAACCATATTGGACCAACGTGCGTGGAGAGTTCCAAGGTTCATGCACGTAAAATATCCCATTGTGCACCGTCACAGGCTAAATTTTCCGCACCTACCCACCTCTTCCCTTTTCCAGTGATCTTCAAAATTTACAGATCCTTTGTTTCCCACTCCAACCCCGCTTCTCTCTCTCAGTGAGTATAGGTTCAAACAGGATTCAGCATTGTATTTTCGCCAAATAAAGGATGGTTATGTGAAACTGGTTATGAGTTGGCTATATCCCACACAGGTACATTTTCCATCTAGTATGACCTCATTTCGGGTAAGGGTTCTCCGTTGTCAGTCACCATATGGAAGGGTTCCAAATTGTGCGAAACTTTTGAGGGAGGATTTCGTCACTTTCTTGATGCATTGGCCTATTGTGCGTTAAGGGTACATTGGGCTATCTTGTGAGTTGGTTCGTTTTACTTCTGGTTTGTGGTCGTGCATGGGTCCTTCGAATGACATACATGGGTCTGTGTCCTGGGTGGGTCTACAGAATTCATTTTGGTGTTTCAATTAGCTCTTGTCCTGCTGGTTATGACTGAAATAGTGTCGACTGGACATAAAACAAACATTAGAGTATGAGATTCAAATGCTATTTAAGTTTCTGTATCTTAACATACATATGTATACGTTAAGGGGTTCCAATATCTCATATTCCCTAATGTTTTTATCAAATATCCCGTATCCAAAATAGAGGTTTCTTTCTTAATCTATATCCCTGTAAATAGAATAGATTTAAATATTCTATATCCCAGTTTTTTTTGCCTCAAATATCCCGTATTCCAGGAATAAATATGTAAATATCCCATATTCCAAAACACCCTTAAACTCTTGAAATAACAGAATGCACCAGTGGAATATGCTCTTCTTGTATTTATTTGTTTCTGACATACATGTAGATTTTATAGTTTCAAAGACTTGAAAAGGCACAAAAACAAGATTGCAGTTACCTTTCAAAATTTTGCCCACCGTAACAATCGCTCTTTTTGAAACCGGTAATTTATTAAAGCACGTCAAGAAAGTCACAAATGTACCATTAAACTAATTTTGTCAAAATACTAATTTAGTCTTCAAAGATAAGTCAGATAATGCATTTGGGCAGTCTACTTATGCTTTAAAGTTATATTAGTAACAAACTTGATATTTTGCATGTAATGTGTTTAAATGTATGTTTATTGAGTAGGAAGGATATTAGTTTCCATTTAAGTCGTATAGTTTCCACAAAACCCAGTTCCTCTCTCTAGCAAAATTTTCAAAAAACCAGGACACCTCTCGAAAAAACCGGACAAGTTGTTGTGCCTCTCGAAAAAACCTGGTCAATTTTAATAAATCATTAACTGATGCTTCTTTACGGACTTTTTTGGAAGAAAAGTAATAATTTGAACATTTTGAATACTTTTATTCCTCTTTTTTGTTTTGTTTCACTTAAAAATTAAGAATTTAAGCATTTTTTAGTAAACGGACAGGCGAAAAAACCTGGACCTCTCTCGAAAAAACTGGACAATTCCTCTCGAAAGAACAATCCTGTCGCCGGACACGGGACCTACCGTGTAAATACAGATCAAATTCCTGTTCATTTCGATATAAAATAACTTTATAATTGATTTTTAATTTGTTATGTTTGAAAGGGTCGGGAAACGGACGTTTTTCCGGACAGTGCATTAACCAACCTGCGTACACCAACAAAGCGACCAATTTGTGAACCCTAGGTGTTAGGATACATATACCGCGTTCGCGTAGGTTTTGGGGTCATGATACGACAACTTGACCGCTGACAATTCTGAACAATCATCCGGGGAGAGTGCCACACTTCATGTACGTACAAAAATCCCTTGGTGGATCACCAAATAGACAACCACAAATCCTTTTTTTTTTGTTCTACACATTTCTCTTCCTTTTCCAGTTTTCTTCACAATTTACTGCTCAATTGTTCCACCTAGTCCCGTATTTCTGGTTTAACACCATTCTCATAGTAGGTATAACTCACCATATTTAGTTTTTTTTTATTCCAAGTGAGAAAAATAGCACCCATCAGGTTTTTTGTCTTACTAGTTCTTGTCTTTTAACATTTGAGATTGATCGTCTTAGTTCAGTAATTTTGCTACAGGTAGTTTATTTATTAAGGATTGATTTTATTCTTTCTTGGAATTTTTTATTCATAGAATATTCTGTGTTGAGATGAAGGAAAGAAAAGTCAATACACAAATTTGGACGGAATTGACACTATGAACAGTACAGCTTTCCAACATCATTCATGTGGTATTGTCATATTTTCTTTAATAACATTATTCTTCGGCATAATATTTTATCCTAAGAAGCAAAGTGGCACCAATTGGACATTCAATTGTCAAATGTCTGAAAGGGCAACGACAAACCTGTAAACACGAACGAGAACAGCACGAAGAAACGTAAAAGCACACAAAATCAACCAAACAGTAATCAGTAACGCAAACTCCAAAAATAGAAGAATTTTCTGCCTGCTATACTACAACCGTTGCGCTGTCAATTACCAATTCAATGTGTCAAATCGGGTAAAGGAAGACCAAACAAAGCCCGAACTCATCTGAAACATAAAACATATGCTCTACTGAAAAAAAAGATGAAATTTCCGTGAGCTCTGGAATTCTGAAGTAACGAATCAATTGTGATACGTAAACTCCATAGGCTAGAGCGAACGGAATGTTGCTTCACAAAAAGGAAAGTTTAACCTCTTGTTCCAGATTTTGTTTTCATCACAAATCAGATTCAGAATATTTTCAGGAAAAATACCAGAACCAATATCATTATCTTCTTGATGAAGAATCACGATTGACACTAGGGCTGCTTTTAAAGGACTAGGTATAGCTTCTCTGATGTTATAGATTATAGATTATAGATTTTTTTGATGTTATGCTAACTGCAATTGCTGATATTGTTTTTTTAGTCTGTCCAATTGTCCGTCTATTTGTCTTCCACCCATCACACTTCAGATTTATCTAAGAGTTGCTTTTATGCTGATTTCTACGCTTTATTGTCCTGAACATATTGTGGTGAAAGGCAATTTCAACAGATGTATTCCAAGCGGGACATTTTTGCATGTTCTATTAAATTTCTTTATCGGATGTGACAAATATTAGCATTTTCTGCAGTGTGTCGCCTTACCCTTCCGCAACATCTGAGTTCTATTTCGTTTTTACTCGAGTTTGTGCTGCTGATTCCGTTATGCTGAAAACACTTGATATTATTATTGTGATCTCAAAATAATGTGAAAACGAGGGACAGAGAACGGACGATTTTTTTTAACATCAATATTATATTTAAGTCAGGTGTTTGTTAAGGTAAGCTTAAAATCTATACATGTACATGCAGTACACAGATTAGTTAAATTGCCATATTTAAGACAGAATTCAAATGTGCAATTCTATGAAATCATTCATGTATAAGACCATATAGAAAATTGTCACGAAAATCGTGACATTAAAGAACCTTATCGAAAAAAGATTTTCTTTATAACATGTACATCAATTTAATAATGATAAAATTTACGACACGTCATTTAACTTGATGTGCTTTACATTTTCATTATCTTCGGTTTTTGCAGTTTAACAGCTCTAGATTGTAGACATCTTGGATTGCATCCTGTTGAAGGCATCTAAAATTTTTCAGCTTGTCTTTCTTTTAGGATCTGTTCGTTTATTTTATTTGTTTATCATGTTGGCCATTCTAGCTGCCATAACCGTTTTGCTGACCGGACTTTTTCTTTATTTTAAACGACAAACTTTAAAAAACGCACCTCCAATAGTAAAAGGGTTGCCGCTTATTGGAGTGCTTACTAAGTTGGATTTTGAAAGTGCTCATTTAACACTTGAAAAATGGAGTCAGGAATACGGAGAAATATTTCAATTCCAAATTTTAGGACAAACATTTGTAAGCTTGAACTCGTGTGGCATTATAAGGGATGCTTTTTTGAAAGAACCAGTGGCAACTTTGTCGGCATCGAGGCCACCGACATTTTTTGGCAAATACGCCATGGATAATTACCATGATATCGCCCTTGCCCAAATGGGTAAGGTGTTCGTCAAAAAGAGAAAACTAGGATACAAGCTATTAAATACGTATTCTGAAGGTCTTAAAATCAAGCAGGAACAGATACTGATGTGCACCAAGGTGGCCGTGGAAAATATCAAACTTGACATTGACAAAGACATGGATCCTGCTATTGTTACTGAAGAATTTCTCTTGAATGTTGTTGAAATTCTGGTAAGATTACTCTAAAAGCTGTTGGTAATAATTACAAGATCTTTGCCTATGAAGCATCAAATGTAAAAAATGGAACAAAAAGGAGTCGTGAGCAATTTTACTATAAAATCAGTCAATCGTTCATTGAACAGATGAACCTTGATATAAAAATGCCTAAGTGTGTTTTAGCGCCTATACCCGATAGCCAACATTCATTATTTATTAGTTTCTATTGGTTAGTTAGAATATTTGACATTGCTTCAGTTCTACGCAGCGCAAACATAATTTCCACACTTTTTAAAAACCCTTATAGTTATTTAACTGCTTTTTGGTAAGTTCTGTATGTGAGTTCACCATGACGGGTAACAGATCAAGTTTAAGTTTCGTTTTCCGTCCGCAAATGTTTACAATTCCTTTAGATATGGGACCGATAAGGAGCTATATTTTGTAAGGCAAACATGCATTGTTTAAGAATCGTGAAATCGCGTTTAACTTCATGTCAAAAAATACGAAAGCCCATTGTCCTCATTTTGGTTATAAAAAAAATGTGTTAAAACGCGCTATTATAAATTTTCCCGTAATAACGCGCAACTATACTGCAATAATATGCTACTATTCCGTAATAACGTATTGGCGTTAAAATGGGCTACTCTCGCGTAACTTGCAATAGGTAGACTTTGACAGATCTTATAACAAATCAAGTAACATAATTTTTATTGCAATCCATTCTCTACATATTAAATTTAGAAATCACGTACTCTTACCGAATCGACATCAGGTACAGCATTGGTATACTTCATGGCTGTTTTTCATTGTGGATGTTTTAAATTTACGTTTAAATTGGAGGTTGTGTCGCGTACACTTATTCCACATCTCATTTTCTTCTATTATAGTGTCCTAGTTTGATCTTTTATCTGTATATACAAATAAAAAACAGCAAAGAAAAAATTCTAGACTGAACTATAATGTCATTGCCAAATGCGTCATTGCATTTCACACTTTTTGCAGAACGGGTTGTCATTTTTAACGCGATTTGCAATAACACTGCATGCTTTGGTGTAATGTTTCTTTATAACTACAGCAAATACAAGTTGCTGTTTTCAGATAATGTGTTCTTAGGTCAACTCAAAAAATGTTCAAAACAAAATAAAGTAAGAACATCTGTTCTATCTTAATAGTCTCTACACCATTTCGTTTGAAATGCCTGTACCAAGTCAAGACCATTGCGATCCACCTATTCTCCGGTATGACTGATTCGTTTTTGACATTTTCTCTGGACTGTGAGATTGATCATTCAAGTTCGGTAGTTTTGTTATTACCTTTATTTTCTACATATTACATGATTGTGTAGCTTTATATATCAAACTCCTAGGTCGACATAAGGGTCAGCAGAGGTATAATTGGACAGTTATCAATACATACTGATGTGAAATTTATACATTTATATAGACTAAACTTCTTTTTTCTTTACGTCACTGCTGGGACATTGTATTCAAGACATTACTGTCTTAATAAAAAAAAACAACTTAATTACAAAAGGAATTAAAAAATACTTAGCGTACATGTACCTCTTAGATAAATAAAGCAAAATCATTTCTCAATTGAAAAAGGCAGCTATTTTGTAGATTCCAAATTTTCAAAAATCACTATATTGTGGAATGTTTGGGATTGTCCTTCAGAACACAGGGGTATTCTGTTATCACTATGTTTTTGTTTTCATCTGGGAGTGCAATTTGACGTCTTATGACGTAACAATTGAAAATGACACTTTTCCCGTCATTTTTTTTCATGGAAATATAAAAAAAAGATGCAAATTTACTAATATTCAGTATATGTAATAAATATTACATTTAGTTATATTATGTTTTAATTACTTTTTTGATACTTATTAGATTATGTTTAAATAAATTAAAGCTGAGGTTTTATGATTTTTTTTTCCATTCTCCAATTTTACCCTTTACAGACAGTAGGCAATGCTTATATATAGAATATAGGACTTTTTAATTTTGATATCGATTTTATCGCTTGTTTTTGGTGAACCCGAACCAAAAATCAAGTGATAAAATCGATCTCAAAATCAAAAAGTCATATAAAAATTAATCTCTTTATCGGTAATTAATTGTGACGTAACGTACTGACCCGATAATTTCGGTGATACACACCTGTTCGTGAGACAGACTTTATCAGGCAGTACCCATCAAAGGAAAAATGTACTAATTACCGATAAATATGTAGGCAATGCTTATATATAGAATATACATGATATAGGACTTTTGAATCTTGAGATCGAGTTTATCACTGGTTTATGGTGAACCCGAAGGTTCAACTAATAAACCAGTGAGATTTCAAAAGTCCTGTATTCTCTTTATCGGTAATCCCCGAGCAAAAAATGCGATTTTTTCGTTAAAAGGGTTTTTTTTAAAATGATAAACATCTGTTCATGGTGCAGGGTTTATCAGCGGTAAACATCAAAGGAAAAATGTAATGATTACTGATATATCATATTATTAAAAATCTATTAATATTATATCCTTTAATTTGATAGCTAGTTGGTAGATGCTCCGGAAAAGACGGCCAATTACAGAAACTCATTCGAGATGTGGACGATGATTTAAACACATTAGCTAACCAAGGACTAGATATCCTGTATGGAGTATTCCCATTCCTACGCTTTCTACCATTCAAACAATCAAAGAGGCTAAAAGAGTGTGAAGACCATAAAAGAAATTTGATAAGTCTGTTATTACAAATATCTGTAAGTTTAAATATAATAGCGAGCACAGCTCGCAAGCGGGCACGAAGTGCCCGCTTGAGCGGAGAGCTCTACGGTATTTGTTCCCGCGAGAAATTTGCCTAATGCTGATATTGATTTTTCATGGTCAGGAAAGGCTCTCAAATTTTACAGGAACGGAGTGAATTTGAAAATAATTACCCATTTTGCTAGTCGCATTCCAAAAATTATTTATGTAATAATGTATAAAGAGAAAAATATTCTGATGACGATGAGTTGCTACATTTTTTTTGTATTAACCAAATCTAATCGTATTTTCTTGCTTTTCTATTTAACGTTCAATCGCCCCAAGCATCTCGTCCCAAATTGAACGTTCTAGAAAATGAACCAAAAACAAAAATAACTACGATGATTTCAAATCTTATTTGACTGCATCGATTCGAAATAAAAAAAAATTATTCGTTCATTAAACAATGTTAACAATGGCACTAAACACGTTAACATTACATTTATTTTACAGAATTATGCTGTGCTCGCATTTAATTAATGCCTATTTCATATTAAAAAACTGTATTATGCATGTTCATGCTATTTTATAATGATACTAATAAGCTTGGGCTTATGACGCACCGATTTGACACACTGAATTGACGGTTGGCAGCGCGACGTGGGTGTTTTAGCAAGCAAGCCACATGCTTGCTCTTCTAGATCTTGTCCACTCTCATGACGACTTGAGTTCACGTTGTTGATTGTTATTCAGTTGATTTGGTGTTTCTATGTTTTATGTTGTCTGTTCGTTTTTCGTTCTGTCCGCGATCCTCGATGGTGTTTACAGGTTTTGTCTCTGCTGTCTGTCGCCTGTTAACATTGTTTTTCAAAAATCTTCTCCTCTAAAACTATTGAACATATTTCAATGAGACTTGGTGAAATTGATATTTAGGGTGTTATGCAAGATAAAAAGTGTTTCAAATAGACGCTGTTGCTTTAAATAGTCCAGGGATAACTGGCTTTGGCTTGTAAATAAAAAAGTACACGATATATTTATAGAGAATCATTCCTTCTTCTTCAAAGGCTCCACCAGTATATCCATATGGTCAATTCTGTCAGATGATTTCTCATTCGGGTTATAGCCCTTCGGATATATGAAAACACTGGATTTCTTGTTTCATGTTTTACATATATTTGTAAAATTAAATGTTAACTATTGCAGATAAAGAAAAAAAAGTTGCTTATTGACACCATCAGTCTTTGTTGGTTGAATTTACGATATTGAGATGTGGAATAAGTGTACGCGACACAACAAACATAAACAAACAGCAATTCAAAAAATCACAACGGAAAACAGCAAGCAGTCTTCAACATGACCATAGGTCACTGCTTACCGTCTTGCATTGGCCCAAGACTGATAATACAATACAAAAGTATCAAAACCAATCCCTAAATCATCAACGAAAGACTCAATTCTTGACATAAAATAGTTAACATAGAATGACAAGGACAAACACAGGCTTTGGCAAAGTTTCCTGGCTTAGGACAGGCACATATAAAATGTGGCGGGGTTAAACTAGTTTTTTGGATCCAACCTTCCCCCTATTGATAAGCTTGCACAAAGCTACATATAAAACACACTGTAAAACTCAATCGACAAAAGTTCAATTCAACAAGAGAGAACTGTACGAAAACAACAAGACAAGGAGGAACTCTCTTGAGAACACTCGAAGTTACTGACAACTAGCAAAGAAACATTTATCGATTGATGTAAAAGAATCAAATACATCAGTTCTAAATCCGACACCCCACGTCAAAACAATGAATGATTAAGAGTTGTATCACCATACAGAACCAACATACTTGATCGCTGTGGTGCTTATAAATAATACAGTGGATAAAAAGTGAAAATTTAACGTTTTAAAGTTACTATCAAGCTATCAATATTTCTGCCAAAACATACCAAATGCAAAGATTTTACTAAAACATTGAATTCGTATCCTTTTTTCAAAAGGTTTTTAAGCCAGTTTTTAATTTCCGTAAGGTTGTTTTTGAATTTTTGTGCTTTATAAACTACATTGCTATAAAAGTCAGGATGAGATATTCCTTTAACAATCAGAAATCTACGTGTACAATCAAATTTTTTTTTTCGATGAGATGTCCATATTTATGTGAAAATTTTGTAAAAGATTTGACTAATTTGTGGTAACGGTAACCTTGTTTTAGCAATTTTTCTGTAATAAAACGGTTTTTATCATTAAAATCAGACACATCACTGCAAATGCGAGCATACCTGACTAATTGTGAAATGTATACCCCGTAAGCTGGAGCTAATGGTACGTCTCCTTCAAGAAACGGAAAATTAACTATTGGGAATGAAAAGTCATCCCGTTTATCATATCCTTTAGTGTGTAATCTACCATTGATAATGCTTAAGACCAAATCTAGAAATGGACATCTACTGTCGGTTGAGTTTGCTTTATTTAGGGTTAATTCTTTAGGATATATATCATTTATAAAATTTGAGAATGTGGGGTTGTTTAGAGCAAGTATGTCATCTACGTACCTATATGTATTGTTAAAAGGTTCGATAAGGTGGTTTTTGTTTGGGTCTTTTTGTAGCTTGGCCATAAACTGTGATTCGTAACAATATAAAAACAGATCAGCTATGAGTGGAGCACAATTGGTTCCCATTTGAATTCCAATGACTTGGCGATATATTTGTTTACCGAACCGGATGTAAATATTATCTAAAAGAAAGTTTAATGCAGTAATAACTTCTATGTCGGTCCAATTAACATAACCTTTGTGGGTTTCGTTACTAAAAAACGATTTACTAAATACTTGTGACACTTTAGAACAGATGTAGTCACTTTTAGATTTGTCAAATTGTGAAGTTGACAAATGACTGTTTATAGTTGTTTTGGCCCTTTAAATAAAACAAAATGTATTTCATGTTTTTGCCCAATGAAATTTAAATTATTGTAGATAGAAAAAAAGCTTTTGGTTGATTGAACCTTCGGCAGAATGGGCTCTTCTAACGACTAAATTTGTTTGAAATTGTCAAATGAATCCTTATGTGGATTATGGCCCTTTTATTATCATGTTTATTTCCACGTTTTGGGCTTATGAAATATAAAATATTGGAGATACAATGTATAAAAAGCTGTTGCTTGCTTAAACTTTCAACTCATTGAGCTTTATAAAAGACTCAAGGTAAAAAAGGTGGTTTTTTTTGTCTTGATTTTGCCCTATTGAATGATAATTGTTGTACAATATAAACAAAGAAAAACTGTTGATTGATGAAACGTTAAGCTCATTGGGGTCTGCTACACTTTGCATTGGATGAAAGATGAAAGATTACCTTTTGTATGGGCATTTATAGGTGAAAAACAGCGTTTTTAATGTTTATGTTCTATAGAATGAAAAGTATTGCAGATAGAAGTAAGCATTTGCTTGCTTAATCCTTTTTATACATTGAATGCAATATTTTTGAGTTTTATTGGTGTGTAAAAGCGTGGACCTAAGCACATTTTTAATGAAGCGCGGTAGCGCTTCATGTTGAAAATGTGCGCAAAGGTCCACGCTTTTACACACCAATAAAACTCAAAAATATTGCATTCAATGTATATAATTACATTCCGATAAAATATATTTAATGTTTGCACAGAAAATTGCACGAAATGCATGGTTTATCTTTTTAAAAATTACTCCGCGCAAGTCGTTGTTAAGGTGGCACGTGCAAGTGAGTTTTATCGAGAAATAAAACTGCATTATTAACCAATCGAAACTGTCGTTATAAATTAGAATGTAATTATTTTCTAATAAAGCTCTACCAATTTGCCATTGGGTCAAAGTTGACAGATGACCCCTTATAGGAGAAATAGTTCATAGAGGAGACCACTGCAGCCTTTTTCACAAAAAATCTTAAAATTTATCGTAAGTGTTGTTTTAAGCCAATCAGAATCATTGAAATTCAATCTTATGATAATTTTTACAATTACGATTTTTTTATTAAATGAACCACAGGCTGGCTCCTGCGAGTCTCTTATTTCTTCTTAGGTATTTTTTTCTTTTATATACATGTATAGTCTACCCCTTTTAATTGTTAAAAACAATTGAATATGTTAGTACATGTGACTAAAGTGACTGCAAGTACCAATGCCAACATCAATATGAATTTATTGTTAGTTTTAAATGACAAACAGATAAGCTACTACTTTAAGGAGTACCTTCATCTCATATATACATAACATAGTAATTTCTAATTAGGGAAAATACCAGAGTCTCGTTTTTATCAGGGGAATCACATTATTGCCTCTAACTTGATATAATAAGATAAGAAAACACAAATATACACAATGGGTAGATCATTTATACTGATTATATACTGTTGTATTATCTTTCTAGTTTTAAAGTCTCTTATTTATAATATTTAAGCGTCAAATTAAAGAAAAAATGTCTAACTTTCATAAAATAAAAACGAGATACAAGACTATGTTTGTCGTATATCGATGCACACAAAATAAATAACACTTTTGAAATATTGTTTATACATATAAGATCAGTTCAATGGAAAAAATAAAGAAATTCTTCCATTTAATGCATATCGTAAAATACCATAGAGTGACGCCACTCGAATATCCATTTAATATTCTTTACATTATAAGTAGTAACAAATATTTTGATTATATCATCAATAATATTTTGTAACCTTCAGCACAAAAAAAACTAAATAAAAAAGAAAATGCAAGGAGTGTCGCCACTCAACATTCACTCCTAGAAACACGAGGAATTCAATATAAATTTTTATTTCTTTTGATATATATTGTTTCTGATTTATCAACTGCCAAGAAACAGGACTGAAGCCCGCTGGAAGCTTAGATATGAAAAAATACTTAACCGATCAAAGAAATGATTGACTCAATTCGCCTGTCTATAGTATATTTTTATATAAACATTTTCTTGAGTGTCGCCACTCATTAATTTTTATCCTAATGTTTATAAGTTATCTGTAAAAACTTTCGTTTGAGTCGCCACTCATTACATAGTATTAACAATGTTCAAGAAATATTGTATGATAATGAACAATTATAGGTTCTTACATAAGTTCTTGGAAAAGACCGGCTGATCTTTCATGAGTGATAGAATTGTTCAGTCTTTTTGCGAGTGGAGCGCAGCGGAACGAGTCAAAAGATCTAAAAAATTCTATCACGAGTGAAAGATCATGGCCGGTTGTCCAAGAACGCGTGTAAGTACCTATTTCTTCCGTAAAAATGTATTTTTTATATTCAGAAACCTTAGGTGACTTCATTCTAAAAACCGAAAGTTTAAAATAACATTGCATTTCATTGGTCGACATCATCGATCAATATAAGTACCGGCGGTTATTATTGGTTAATTGACCAGTGTGAGATCGCTGCACGTGCTCGCATCTCAACCTGGTCATCTCACACTGAAGAGAGTCATTTACGGAAGAAAGGTTATATATTGGGTGTAGACACTTTACAATTGTGAAGTTCTAAATTAAAATATTTTAAATTATTAAAAATATTTATGAATTTGTCCAGCAAAGAGATTAAATGTGTAATATTTTAAATGACTTGAGTTTGATAGTAATTTTGTTGCTATGTGTAATATATTTACTATGTTTTCGTTGTTAAAAAATGGCTATAACGATGAAGACATTATTAGTCAGAAAAATATCTTTCTAATATAGTGACATGTACATTACATATTTTTTTTATATCGTTTGAAGTTAACATTAACGTCATTTTATTGTCATTTATAGTAATATTCTATCAAGTAGATTTAAATATTCAATCCAGATGGAAAATCTTCTTGGTTTTCATCACTTAATTCTTTTCAGCAATTGTTGATGATGATCTAAAAATAAATAAAACACATTTATCATTTTTAAGGAATAATAAATTTTAATCATGCATGCCAAGTTTTATTAGAAATTAGAAACCTGTTGCTTATGCATGCTGTTTGAAATTGTACAAAATAATTTAAAAAAAAAAAACACAGATATAACGTGTAAAATGTTCTTTTTAAAGATCACTAAGTCCTAGAAATGATCAAAATGCACACTTTTCAAAATTCTAAAAATAGGGAGTTGGAATTTTTTTTTCTGAACAAGCGATCTTTATTTTAGGCCTCAGAACATTAAGACTAATAATTTATCAAAAAAAGATATACTTTATGTTTGTTATTTTGGATTTTTAAAATTTTCGGTTGATATGATGTTGTGAGCTGATTGAAGTGTGCTTGTTTTTATGTTTTCTCTTTGTTGTCGTTGACTGTGGACTTTTGACATTCGAATGCCCCATTGATTCTTCTTACTCTCTTTCAAATTAATTAAAGCAGGATTATATACCGGTAAAATACGTTATTTTTGAAATAAAAGTTGTCTGATAAAATGTATTTCATGTATTTACCTCCGGGTTTTCTTGTTCTTCATTAAGAAGTCGTCTTAAATCTTGTGGTAATGGTGCTTCAATATTTACATTGTCAAGTGCTGCGCGATCGAATGACTTAAAATACTTAAGTCTCCAGCAGCATCCACGTCTTGACTGTTGGAGGAGAACACTTCTGCTTTTTGAAAGCTTTTCAATCGATTTCAAAAAGTTTGTCCACCAAGATTTCTCTTCTGTACTCATATAAGATTTCCATATCTCAAGGCTTTTCTTTAAGTCCTGGATGTCCAATTTAGCAAATGATAACTCTAAAACATTTGGTTGAGTTAATGGGTATATACTTATTTTGTCTTTGTCAGTCTTGAAAAAGCCGTTATTCAAAACTTTCCAAAGATGGGAGGCACTTTTTCTATAATACACCTGGACTTTGTTCGTTGACTCATCTAGTCTGTATCTAAATGTATTAGACTTTGTGTGTTTTTAACTCCAGCTATATAAGGATCAAGCCATCCACTAACATCGTAGCAAGCATCTAGCTCTTTGGCATTCGATAAAAATGACTGTAACTCAGGAATGATCATTGCATTGTTATGTCTAAGTTTATCAGCATACACACTGAAAAGTTGATCGATATCTTCATGTGTATGACCAACGGGAAGAAAAGAAAGTTGAACCTAAAAAATATTTAATAAAAAGCTATTACTATGCCATTTTTTAGCATTAAATTGGGATGCTTACAAGGTACATTTATTCTGATAATTTATTTCTAATGGAATATATAATGCCTAGTGATAGACGATAAAGAGATGTGGAATAAGTGTACCCATCTCTTATCCGCAACTCCTCCTAAATCCCTAAATGGATTTTCATGAAACCTACACACAATCTTTGTAACATAATGTAGATGTGCACCTACTATTTTAAAATTTGATCAGGATGATTTTGGGGTTTCCCATGGCAAAACATGGACTCAGCTATTCGACTACATGCGGGTACCCAAATCTTATCCGCAACTCCCCCTAAACCCCTTGATGGATTATCAGAATTACACACAATTTTTTGACATAATGTAGATGTGCACCTACTATTTTAAAATTTGATCAGAATGATTTTTGGGGTTCTCCATAGCAAAACATGGACTTGGCCGCTTACCCATCTTTTATCCGCAACTCCTCCTTAACCCTTTGATGGATTTTCATGAAACTTTCACACTATCTGTGTGACATAATGTAGATGTGCACCACCTATTTTAAAATTTATCTGCTTAATTTTTTTAGGGGGCGGAGGTATTTATTTGTGAGCTGCTGCTCATAGTTTTTCTAGTTTGTTGTCCATTTTATTTTTTTTGCTAATTCTTGTCAAGAAATATATCTAAAAATGGAGGATAAATATTGTAAAAACCCCCTTAAAAATGCTCTAAGGGGCCAAAAGGAGCAAAAATGAATGGTAACAAGGGTATTATAATTGTAACTGTAATTTACTTTGGTCTGCTTATGAAAAAGTATTGAATTTCTGTGAAATGTGGATGGAAAGTCCACCAAAGGCTGCATTTGTCAAAATCACTTTGTTAGTCAACCATGAGCTGCATGTGTCCAGAACAATTAACTATCCATATTGGGCATTTAACGTACAGGGTTCAATATGCTGCGGTCGTATCATGCTGCGCTCGGCGAAGCTTTTTATTGGTTATGGTGTCATTGTTATTTGAATAAAATCAAACCATTATTTATTTCAGATACTTTATATGCAGGTACATGTAGTCAGAGTTCCGCAATCATGCAATAAAAGTCATAATTTACCTCGTAGAATATTTTTCTGTGCACTAAAAGCTCTAGAAATGATAGTACAAATCGGTTCTTATTTTCACGAAAACAATTATCCGCTTGAAGATAAAGAACTGGAGGTAAAGGCTTTCCCTGTAAAATATAAACAATTTTACATTCAAATAACTTTTAACAAACAGACATTGCATAAAAATTATCAAGCTACGATTTTGATCAAGTTTGATTTTGAGGTAGAATTAAAAAAGATTTAAAAACAAATTATAATGGTATAATATTTTATTTAATTGTTATTATGTTGATTTATATAATCCTGTCAGTCACTAACGAAGGTTATAATGCTCTGATCACTGTGCTTGTGGCATCAAATTTTGTTGGTCTTTTTTCTTATTACATGCATTATTTTTCAATATATTAGTATGTTATACCAATTACCTAAAATCAAGAAAATCACTTGTACATTTTATTGCGTGTTCATCTCCTTTGTGGTGTCTCAATTGACAAATGAAAAATATCTTATCTTAACTTATCTTATCTTATTGAATTGGCTTTTTTTTGTGTGGTTTGTTTAGTCTTATGTCCGTTCTACTGCATGCGCTCTACTCATGACAATAGAAGCAAAACAATGTGTCTTTTGGGTCTTTTTTTACTTAGTAATACGTCTTTTGCCATTTCCAATAATTTACAATTTTATGTTTGTACGCATACTGACCGAAAAGTATGGATAAATTTGGAAACTTAATAATGATTACAAAAGTATATTATTTTATGATATTTCAATAAACCAATCGATTCACAAATGATTCAATTGTGTTTCATACCTTCGAAATTTCCCAGAGGCACTTTAATAACACATTCAAAGTAAGGTTCGAATCATGTTTATACTGGTAGTAATCTGTAAACGCAAACTTCTGGTTTGTACCATGACTTATAATGGCTGTGACATGTGTTTTGAGCGGTGTCGTTGTTGCAATGTCCTGAAAAGATATATCATTTTCATAAAATGAATTTAGAATAAAATAAAATGGCACTAGCACTCTAGTCACTTTGTTTCATGTTTCATGAACATTAATCAAATCAATAAAGAGGTATTATTACACAGATAAAAAGACAAGATATACATGATATATAGACTTTATCAGAGAACTATTTTTAAATCCTTCAGTATTTTATCGTTATCAATTTTTAAATTGACCTGAATTTTCTTATGCCTTTATATCCTGGCAGAATAAATGTCAGTTTGCTATACAGAAACATTCTAAAAAGACAAACCATTATAATTTATACATAATTTATACATAATTTTGATTGTCTATACTTAACTATATACTATTTCTATCATGTCTATATTTTATGAAACTTCGATTAGTTTCAAAAACTGCAAACTGTTGACTTTTTTGCTTAAATTTGGCATAGAAATATTTAACAAAAAATATTATACCTTTCCCTTTCTATCCTTAAAATGGGGTATACTGGTCTTTGTTTGGTCCATGCCATCAACAATTAAGCTTAAATATCTGTCAGGTCTTCTTCTTGCTACAGTTCTTCGTCTGTAATATGCTAGCTTTTCCAACCTGAAATGATTTATAACATTTATGAACAACGGGACCTTTTAATCTTAAATTCAGCGGAGTATCTTTTATACAATTATAATGTTGAATTGTTCAGTACAATTTTTTGTATTTTGTATTTTGATCATGCTATATTTGTGCTTGTATATATGTGACTGCAGCCCTAGTTTTTAGGGTTAATAGTTTGAAATAAAGTTATTATATCAATATAAGATTTATAAACAAGATATTGAAAATATGGTGCTTTGTAGCCTTCGGGTTCTCTTCCAAAGACACTCAATCCAGGATAAACACCTTTTGCATCTTTTTTTACATGTCTTAGATTACAAAAAATATTCTTCAGAGGGCACAGTTAAAGACATTTAACAAAAAGCTCTGTTGAAATCGTTACAAGTGCTACACAAGAATATGGTAGACATATACAATTTATATAATAATCACGATGTTTCTTTTATGTGGTTTAGACATACATAATTCTGTGAAGATGAGCCTGTTTTTCTCCAAATATTTCCTTTCTTTTGGCAGGATCTAACTGTGACTGCAGCAATCTGTCTAGTTTGACACAAACTGTGCATTTTGTAAACAAGTTAGTCTGAAATGATCAAACATGTACATTATTATCATTACAAAAACTTCCATAACATTTTTTTTGGGACTGAAAAATTTAAATGTATGCTGTTTATTTACAAAATTTGCAATTACAAATTCCATATATTCCAGTACATGCATTAAATATTCTATCTTTTATCGATTTCTATCGTTTATATACATGTACGTATGGTAGTAAAAACTCAACTATATTATGAAATTATATATCAGCATAGATATAAACTTTACTTACTGATCTTATTTTGACATGTCTGTAAAACTGCTTCCATGTTCTATAAAAGGTTGTACAGGATACAAAGGTCTGAAATTCAATTATCTGCTCATTTTTGTATGCAGAATATATTTCTTTCTTTCTTAGACCAAATGGCAACCAAACTTCATTTTGATGTGGTGGTTTTTCGCCTCTTTTAGCAATATATTCGGATAACCATATAATGGCCCTCTGTTTGATATCCGAAAGGTTAAGCTTAGTTTTGGTGGTTCCATGGACACTATCATTGATCCATCTAGTCTTAAAGCGATAAAAACTGCTTTTTGAAATGCCGTAAGCCATTAGCCATGCCTTTTGGCATACTTTTTGACCATATAATCGGAATGTTGTCACAGATTTGTTAGGTGTCTGGAAATCTTCAAGCTTTCCATAAATCCAGTTTTCTCTGCTTGCTCTTTCTAAATTCCAGTACATTTGGCGTGCACTCTTGACCAGTTTTTTAGTATAAAATTGTTGCAAGGTGCAATTTCTAAAACACCCACAGTTGTGTAAAGCCTTTTTAATTGCTAGTGGTGTTGTCTTTTTAGCTGATAATTCTTTTACTCTGTACTCTTTGTCTGAAAAAAAAATGTTTGAAACTTTAAGGATAAGTAACAAATTCTGTTCGTTAAAGAATAAGCAAAATTATCAATACAAATGCAAGACCCAATCGAGAATTAAAAGGAAAACTTTTTCAATACAATTGACACCTCTATAGAAAAAAAATATGACTTACAACTCAAGACCCAATTGAGAATTAAAAGGAAAACTTTTTCAATACAATTGAAACCTCTACAGAAAAAATATGACTTACAACTTTTAGCTATAAAATTGGATTAGCCAAACATTTATATCATGTATATATTTTACTATCAAAAATATGATGTGGAAATCACGGGGTAGAAACCATATGGCGACCAAGGCCCCCTTTTCGAAATTTCTGAAAACGCCACTTAATTATAACATCACTGAAGTTAAACAATTACATGTAGCAAAAAGCCGGTTGTCAGATCAAACATGAAAAAAATACATTGTTTAACCAAATATAAAACTACAAAACAATTTTACAACTAATGAAGTCAATAAATACATGACACATTATGTATTTTAAATTCATATATCGTTTGTTCTTTTATATCCACATTGGTTTTGGGATTCCGTTTCATGATTGGTATGTTAAATTTGTTCGCTTTTTTCACATTATATTATTATATGTATTGTGTTGTTGCATTTCATGTATGCACTTCGCGTAGATGCCCCGGGGTAGATGCACGCAAATGAGGAAAAGAACTTATGAATACATGTAAGTATATATTAATAAGTTTTCATAAATATTTAGTTGTGACATACAAATCATGAAACATTCCTCAATTACTTAGTTTTGTATAAAACTAAAATTCGGGAGAATGAATATAAGAACACACAAAAATTGATTGGTCAGTGCTTCCTTAAAACTAATAGAATTACATCATGTACTTACTTATAACTGTTTTCCGAGGTGTGCTTGTGCGTATAATTGGAGGTTCGTATTCTAAATGACCAAATGGCATCGAACTTGTTGATGATCCGCTTGTATCAAGGGCTGAGGAGATAACTGAAATAGCTTCACTTTTGTCGCTTATTGTAGATGATTCTTCAAAAAGATCAGAAAGTATCAGTGGGGCCCGTATTGGTGGTGGGGGTTCATCGTCAACAAAATCATATACATCCACATCATTCTGTATAAGTGACAGGTTATTTACGTCAAATACGTAACTTTTTCTCTTTCGTTGTTGTAATCGTTCTTGAATCACAAAACTATTGTCACTTTCTATTTCTTGGTTGCGCATGGAATCTTGATAATAGAATGAAGGTTCACCCTTTCCTAAATCAATACATGAAATATCAGCTGAGTCGTTAAAAATTGCATGTTGTTTTGACTCATGCTTAGAAGAAGCCAATATATCCCCTTGTTCTAATTCTAAAAGAGATTCCTGAAAAACTGAGTTTTCGTCCTGCTCAGAAGTTTCAAATGTTTTAAATGCTTCGTTAGATGATTTTTGAAACACTGAGTTTTCGTTCGGTTCGGAAGTGTCAAAACTTGCAAATTGTATTGTCTGATTTCCTTCCGAATCCTGATATTCTGATAATTCTGATACATCACTCTCTGATAAGCTCATTTCACAACCTAACAAAAAAATTACTTATAATAAAATAAGTATTAAAATCGACGTCAGTATGCTTTACTAATAGGTTAAAAACAAAGTTAATACTTTTTTATAAAACAACTGTCATAATGTTTGACATACTAATTGATTGTCATACAAATGTACCACTTATATATAAACATTTCTCAAAGGAATTTTCCTTTAAAAACATTCTGATGAATATGTATCTTTTTTTCTATTTTTGTTTTGTTACAACACAAAGAAAAAAATATTAAATACATGTATTGGAATTTATTGTATATCTCTTTATATCAAAGATGGAACGAGACTCGGTAATCTAATAAATGAATAAGGTTTAGAGTACTAATAATGATCTAAGCTAAGTATATCACAAAGGAGGCTAATCAGTGTAAATAAAAAAACTAGAAAAATATATCGAAAAAAAACATGCTTAGTGCATTTTTTGTCAACAAGTGGTATTTTTATTCGTATTTCTAATATTTTTTCCATTTTAAATTCTAAACAATTACAAATATACATATTCACTTCTTTTATTATCAATTTATTGTATAAAATAAAGAAAATCGTGAACATCACAACACTTATCAGTATAGAAAATTACTTACCCCTTCTTTGCTTATTTAGGTACACATGGTACATATAACTTATGAAGATCGAGATGTTCTGTCCATGAATATTTTCTCTGTTAATATATGTAGTTGAATACACGTACATGTATATGAAGGACATCTGGTATTTATGTGAACTTCACAGAGAGCAAAAGTAGATATGTCAATAGTGTTGTTTGTTTAAGATTATCTTTCAATTCATTAAGTAGTAGGTATATCATACGGTTAATGATAATCTTATTACTAGACTGTTATGCATTGTTGATAAGAAATGCCAATGCCCGGGTACCAATGGACATTTTCTGTTTTTGGCATCTTTGATTCGGCGATGCTACCACTTAGTAATAACGGGATTTGCATTTTACTATATCGCGCGGTATGACAGTGTGCAAACATGTAACATGACAAAAAATCATTTAAAGTATAATATTAAATGCTATATAGAAAATTAACATTATCGAAATGCATTTTTATTGCAGTATCATAGTTCTTGCCTGAGTTTTACATCTATAGTCTTCTAACTTGAAAAAAAACAGCTTTTCGTATTTCAGTAAAATAACCATTTTCCTGACAAATACAAAGAAAATCTGAGAGCTTCTGCTTACAAGTGATTCCATCGCTCCCAAAAGAAAGCTAAGGAGTCCTTTTTTATCAAGGATGCACCGGGTGGTAATAAATTATATGGGCTAAAGCAATGTACAAAATATTAGACCTCTGTATCATGTAGTTGCTTAGAAAACTTGTACGACTTTTTATGTTTGTACACTGTCTGTAAAAAGTATATTCGGCAAAAAGGAAGATGATGACCTATGAGCGTAAAGTCGATATTCTACATATGATATCATGATTCTAAAAGAACAATATGAAATTCTGTGTCAAAGTGCAACGGATATTACGTTTTACACGTGCGGAAATGCGGTGGATCAGACGAACGAACGAACGTACAAGCCTAGGATTAAACCGCATATCCCACCCCTTTACCTCCGCTTCTTTGAAGTGTAAAAATTTGTTAATTTGTGAATATGTTGATGATTTTAGTGTTATCAAAGAATATGTGTTTTAACCACTCATTGAGAAGTCTATTTAAAATTAATGTTATATTACTAATAAGTGTTAATTTGCAAACTTAATATATCAGTAAAATATTGTTTCAACAAAATTCATGCTTGAATTAAGTTTGTTTTGAAAAGGATTAACTCTTTGAAAGGCTCGATGAGCACCAAGGCAACATCTATTTTCAACAACCCTGATGTTGCGAAGACATTGTCCGCCTTACATGACAAATATGTTGTCGTACCTGCTGATAAAGCGCCTAACAACATCATTTTCGTATGCAAAAGCCACTATATTGATTGTTTAACAGCTGAATTAGGGGTTGGTTGTACTAGCAAAAGCACCACATATACAGCAACAACATTGTCAAAGGAGGAAATAATCAACAATCATAATTCTGTCATTTTTTCCTTTGGCATTTCTGTTGACAAAAAGAACGATGACGTTCCATCCTTGTATTGGATTCCAAAGTTACATAAAACTCCTTACAAGCAACGATTTATTGCTGGCTGGGTCATCTTTCAGTTTTGTTAACATCAATATTGAAGGCAATAAAATCAAGCCTTCAAAAGTATTTCGATTGTTGATACTCTAGAAATGGCGTCAATCAAATGTGGATTCTCAAAAATTCTAAAGAACTGATGGAAAATCTCCATTCTAAGTCATTTTCATCATGTAATAGCATTAAAACGTTTGATTTCTCTACATTATATACTTCAATTCCACATTCACAATTAAAATCTCGTTTGGCACAGCTGATTAAACGTAGCTTTATCAAAAAGAATGGAAAAACGCAGGTACAAGTATTTGGTAGTCGGTTATAAAAAGACTTACTTTGTCATCCAAGAGTCTAGCAAGAAAAACAAATTTACAGAAGATCAAATAATAGAAATGCTCAACTTTCTAATCGACAACATATTTGTACAGTTTGGTGGACATGTTTTTCAGCAAACAATAGGTATCCCAATGGGCACAAATTGTGCACCATTGCTTGCCGATTTGTTTCTTCATTCATATGAAGCAGACTTCTTACAATCACTTCTAGACAAAAAGAACCGCAAACTTGCTTTATCCTTCAATCTCACATTTCGTTATATTGATGATGTCCTTTCACTAAACAATCCTCGATTTGGTGACTATTTACATCTCATTGCATTATATACTTGAATGGTATGCATTCGTATACTTAGAACAAATCTATGCATCATACTAGTTAATGTTTTGTCTCTTTGGATTGGTTTGATGTTAAATATATTTTTAAATAGAACATGACAAAGCGAAACAAGAATATGCCCAAAAGACATAATGCACAATCTCGCAACATTTGGGACGGACGGAAGGACGAACGAACAGACCCGAACACTATATGCCCCCTACTCTTCTAGATGGAGCATACAAATATATATTCTACAGTTAGCTTTGAATTCGTGTATAGCTTGGTTAATTAGTTATTCTTTTACCCTAAAGCAGCACGATTGTGCCGAAAATGAACATGAAAAAGGGTGATAAAATGAACATGAAATGATGATGACAAGTGGAGGAAATGGTGACACAAGTGCAACATGGGATACGAGTTTTGACCTGCAATAGAAAAAAGGGATGGGTAGCCTCCTGCATGGGGATTCTACGGGTCCTACTCTTATCGAAATATACTTTAGGGTTCTTAAACGTGTAGAAATTGTGATTATTATTATTATTGTTATTATTATGGTTATATACCAATATGGTTTGCGATCAGGTTTTCCACATTATACATTTGCAGCCTGACGACCTGGCATTTATTATGACAGGACTGTCCCATTCAACCACCGGGTTCATACTCCCAGTGGCTTTGTGGGAAAAGCAGTCTCATCCGATGTAACGTTTCTGAGCGCTCGATCTTTAGTATACTTTTATCGACAAGCTCAGCGCTGCTGCGGGTGTACCCGCACGGGCATTTGTGTATAGCAATATAAATCGTTTATATCAATGTTTTAGAAAATACTACACACGGACGAACGGACTAAAGAACCAGAAAGATTTGTGCATCTTCATTGCTATTGAAAACATAAAAAAGATAGTACTAGTATATCATACTTCAATTATAATTCATTTCATGTTTATTGGTCAAATTTTATTTTCGTATTGGTTTTTTAGTACATTTGAATTACATGTACATTTCCATTAAACACTGTGAACAATTCATCAGCAGTTCAGTAACATAGAGTTGCAGTAAAATTTAAGTTTTCTGCAGACAGGGATTATAAAACACATCCTACAATAAAAAATGCCCGTTTAATGATACATCTTTTAATGAAAAACAACACCGAGTTTTTTGTATAACCTAAATGCATGAAATAATAATTAAATGGATTAAATATAATGTTGTAAAACAGGAAACCTCTTTTTTCACGCCGTAACAATTAGAAAAGAGAAATGGTGTAAATCCACTCAAACTCATTCAAAAAGCTCCCCTTTCAAGCTTGTTTTATCTTTCTGCCATTTTACCATTAAAAATCATATTCATTTCTGAATATTTATATAGAAATCCGACCATCTTTAATAAAAAGATGGTTATGCCCTTGAAACCTTAAACATGTAAGAATATAGAAGAATATAGTATGCTGACATCCGGGGGGTACTCCCATTGTAAGTGGCCATACCTTCATGTATGTGGCGCAAAACAGGGTCTGTTTTTCACAAGTTTCTATAGTCATGAACGGGGTCATAATTTTCAATCTCTTAAAGAACATGTTTATAAATGGACGTCAAAATTCGCCATCTGTAATTCAGCATATCATTTTCATAAAGAACGATCAACTTAAAAAAAATAATTGTTATTTTCCAAATTTTAGTTTAATATGACAAACTTTAGTATACATCATTGAAAAAGTATGAAAATGACTATATTTGACTGCCCAAAATCAGTGACAGGGTGTGGTTTTGTATGTTTTTGAAGTCACGAACAGGTCCAGGTTCGGTGCGTCTAAATACCGCATAGCCCGGCTAAGTGCACTTAGCCCCCAAATATGCACTTAGCCCTATAAAATAATGCACGTTGAAATGCGTTTGACGAACGCTCAGCTAAATGGAAACTAACGTGTCTAGCGATAATGCAGCGCACGTCTAGCGTCAGTCTAACGACGAAGAAACCTATTCAACGTGTTTAAAACGTGTACAGAGAGCACCGAGCGTCATTGTAACGAACGAGTAGCGTATCAACCCCAGAATTTTATAAGTTAGATTGAATTACAAGGAGGAAAGTCAATTTCAAAGCTTCAAATACTAATTCTTGCAAATTGTAATACACCTGTCGTGTTTTCGATGATTTTTTTTGGGGTACAAAAATAATCAATTACAACGAGTAACGACAGTCTAACTTCAATACTCATTTGAAATAATGTGTATTTTGAATATTCAATAAGCACATGCCTTTTTCTCTATTAAGGACATCCGTCATGCTGTCTGCGATCATTTAGGATTAGTCATCTACAGACCGGTATTTCTTACATGTATATACTCTTTTGAGATTTTGAGAGTTTGTGAACAAGCGCATGCATTCCTCTCTGTATATTTTTGACATATCAAAATATAAAATCAACACTATATTTTATTCTTTTAAACTGAGTGCAAAAATCATCACTTTTGGTTAAAAAACGGCTTTAGAATAATTATACATTCATATTACCAGAACGCTGAAAACCAATATTTTTATAACCGTTACGAAACTAAATTTCTATAATTATAATTAATTAATCCAGCAATACATTTAAGCCAGATAATAGATCTATTTGGGCTATTACGAAATGATATTAAAGAAATTAACAGAAATCCTAGGTCTCCCCACCGAGAGAAAAAAATATAAGTTAGACTAACGCTATGAATGCGTTCTGAAGTCGTCACACATGCGCTAGGCAAACGTCAAGTACGCCGGACGATCGCTATAGATAAGTTTTGAATAAGTTTGTCGTGCGTTGCAGGTAGTTAGTCTGACGCTTTGTGGTCGTCCACCGAGATATTTTTTGAAACTTTTTACAGCGACTCCCAACGTGTTCCAACGTTTTAGAAAATTATTCGAACGTTCGGCACACGTTGGCTAAAACGTTATAGTGTGACAGGGCCATAAAACGTGTGACAGGGCCATTAAGACCTGAAAATCGGAAAGGTTGGAAGACCTACATTTGTTTTTTTTTTTGTGTGTGTGTCTCTTAAAGTCAGTAATAAATAAAGTTAAAAAAAGAATAAAAGTTGTAATTAGTCCCTGAAACAGCTTGGCTGAACTATTGTTCTAACCAAGGACTAGCATGTACAGTTTATAAAGAAAACGGTACTTAAATGTGTTATAATATACAGTTAAGAGAGAGGTGCGTTAACTATTTTTTTCCAGGTCGTTTTAAAATAGTTTTTTACGCTTAACATGTTTAAAGTTTCATACGGAATACACCATGCATATAGCCATTGTATCACCACGACAGCACAATACCATGAATACGAATGTTTTGAACATGTTCAAAATTTACATGGCGTAGTCGTGATGAAAATGTAGTGTACTAACATCTTAGTGAGATCATGATGTGATAGCAGAACAGTAGGCTTCAGTCCTACTAATTTTCTTGTTCGAATTTTATATACCATCATTAGTTTTTTTTATAAAAAGTTCTTTTAAAAATGACAGTTAAATGTCGCTGTTGTCGCTAACACTGTTTTAAATAAAAAAATGTTGCAGTTTAGAAAATATCCAGTAAATTAAACATGTAATGATCCTTCTTTTTTAGTTTGTGATCAGAACATTAATTGGCTGGGTCATCACACTCAAATTAAAGTTAAATCTTTAAACCTTTCAACTAATCAAATAAAAAAAAGGAATACAATGAAAAAAATGTTCATTATGATGTCTAGCTTTATGATATCAATGTCATTTGAGTGTCAACGAAGTCAAGATATGAATGAAAAATATAAGAAGTGCCATCTTCATCCATGGGGGAAAAACACAGAATGTCCTACTGAGAGTAATTCTATAGTTTTGACACTTGATATGTTCCAGGCATGTCTAGTACACATTGCAAATATACATGAATACAGTTGAAGAACTTGACTGTACGGATTTTAATAATCGGATTAACTGAGTGTTAAACGGGGCAGTTTGTTTGTATACTCATCAGAAGATCAGATAAGGATCAGTTTATAATGTTGAATAAAGCAGAGCGAAATGGAAACGAATATTCAAAACATAAAGTTGCCCAGAGAGAAGAAGTAATAGTGTAATGTGGACTTTAGTAAAAAACGACTTTAACGATATAGAACTAGTGAGGAATGATTCTTATGAAGGCGAGGTGGAGCGTATTGAAATGTCCAACAACGAAAATTTTGTAAAGGTCAGTAGAATTTCTTTTTTTATTATTCGTGTTTTACATACCTGTTTATATACCCAAAAATACAGACTGTACATGCTTTGGTTTATATGGTATACATACTCCACAGTTCTTAATGTTCTGCTCTTATTAATGTCATAACATGTACAGTATTGAACTTTAGTAGCATATTTTTAGATTGATTTCAGAAATTATCTTCATTCACCTTTGATTTTATTAAAATATTTTGAATTATGAATCTTCTGTTTTGACAGGTAAACACTTATCTCGGAAGCAAGCTTTTACATGTGGGAAAGTTTGACTGGAAAGCAAATGATTTTGCTGGGCAATTCAAGAATAATCTAGGCGGAAGAAGCAGTTTTTTAAAGAAGTGGAAGGAGCTTGATCCTGCAAGTAAGTATAATCAAATCTACAATTTTCTCTTTTGGTGAAGTCTTTCGAATAAGATCTATGTTCCTTTCAAAAAAGTATATTATATGATTTCAAACATGTTTTCTTTTAATGAACCTGGTAAACAGATACATATTATTTCTTCTACTGAAATCAATAAGAAACGTTATGAAGCAGTCATTTGAAGTGCGAAGATCATTCAATATTATATCTTTATGATCTTCGATTATATGTTAGTTCATTGTCTTGTTTCGCATAAGTGTTCGTTGTAAATGTGTTATATGCTTTACTTGTATTTGTTTTGGGTGAGATTTTGCAATTAAAGTTGTTATAATTGTTTGTTTCGTTTTATAGGTGTCTCAGATGGCAATTTAAGAATTGACCATACTAAACGGAGATTTGTATCTGAAAACACAAGCAAGCATGAATCAAATCCAACCCCAAAGAATAATTCACCCGCAACACAGAAAAAAGACTTTAAAAGCAGAAAAGAAGGTATGAAATTCCCATGTGCTAAATCAAAGAGAGGGTTCTCATCTAAGAGTACATTGTAATAAATAATTTTTTAACACTGCAATTTGATTAGACAAAAAATGCATTCCAATAAAAAAAGACGTATGAAAAAAACTATACCGCAATGAAAAAAAATGACAGTTATTCCTTTGAATAGAAATGAATAAATTTGCGTTTATTTTGATTAATATTTACTATTTATCAAAAAGCATTAGTTTATATTTTTGACAGGCAACGGGCTTTCTCTGATGTTTCGTCATTTTGCAATGGCTCCTTTTCAAGCTCAATAATGAACGCAAAAAAAATGTTTTTACATGTAACTGCATATTCCGTGAACAATATTTTTAAAAATGAAAAAAAGTAGCAGATTCATTCAGGAAAACAGTATGAGAATAAGAGATGAACGAATTCCCAATATCTGAAAAAAAAAATAAAATAAAAGAAATCCAAAATATATGCGGAGCTAAGCCCTTAATGCCCCCTCAAAATTTGATTCGTGCATTTGCAAAACATCTATTTCAAGTATTATTTGTAAAGAAAATTGTTATAATCATTAGAAAGACAGACTGTAGCCCTAAATACAAGATTTTTAATAAATAAAAAATTTGTTAATTTAAGGAAGTGCATATCTATTATGTATGACATGTATGTAAAACGCATATATTAGGTTGCATTGTATAAACATTAAGATTATACTTAATTAAAAAGTTTAAAAGTTAAACGAAGACAGAATTTTATTTTTTTTATTTCAACTTTACAGTGCCTAGAGAAGTTGAGAAATCCATGACAGACACTTATAACAGTATTACAGAGGACTCAATGCATGACACCACGGGTATGTACCGTAAATTTAAGACGTACATGTATTATACATTTGTATTCTACATCATGCATGAATAATAAAGAAGGCATTTGTCCATGGAACACGGATGCCACCGCTGGGCCCCAAACAGGAAGTAGAAGTCCGACAGGTTTGAAAGCTTGTTAGAACGTTCCATCCTACTAAGTTTCAAATCATTCTCATATATACGGTTTCTGAAAAAAGCTTGATGGAAATTTTCGTAAATATTTTCATATCGACCGATTCCCAAACAGGAATTGAAGTCTGACAGGTCTGAAAGTCGCTTACATCATACTGAACCATCATACCAAGTTTCAAATCATTCTCATGTACAGTGTGTGAGAAATGTTTAACGGAAATTTTCATGTAATTTTCATATCGGCCAAGTCAGTTAGTCCAAATCAGGAAGTAGACGTCTGACAGGTCTAAAAGTCAGTTAGGAAATACTGGTAGTCATAATGAACCATCCTACAATTAGGTTTCAAATAATTATCATGTACGGTTTCAAAATAAAGCTTGACGGAAATTCGCACGGACGGACGGAAGGACGGCAGACATGAGTAAAACTTAATGCCCCCGACATGTCGTCGCGGGGGCATAATAACAAAAAGTGTAGGAATAAATGAAACAAATATGGATTAGCAGTATTTTATTTTGAATAAAGTATCACAAAAAAAAATATACATTTACAATTTTTATTTAGATACCAAAGAAAGGGAGGAAAAGGGTTTTCTTGAAGAACTCAAGAAGAGATTCAAAGGTAAATTAAATTATAACAAAATAAGAGTTTTAAACTAAAGTATAAGCATAAGTATGCCTTCCACTTTCATCATGATCTATTTAAGCCCCTTTACCCTCAAGCTTGCAGTGTGCAAAGACAACCTTTTGTTTTTCTAATTGATGCACACTTGTATTCAAATAAATATATATATTAACAATCGTCAAAGCAATAAAGCTGGTAGGAATTACATGCTAATTGCAGTCATCAAATATATCAATACATGTACAAATTTGTACAATGTATTTAAAAAAAAACCATGATACTCATAAGTATTTAAAAGTCTCTGTGTCATGTGTCAAACTGTTTTATTGTACATGGTACATGTATCAAAATATATCATGTTATTTGTTTCTTTAATTGTTTTTTACATTTCCATATGTGTATTTTAACATTTTAATTTGTATTATCCACAGGATATTACAGACTTCATGTCACAGATTTAGCTGAACCCTCTTTTTGCCATTCAGTTCGTCAACCAGACCCTAAACACATAAAGGAACTAGAGACAGAATTTAAAGAAAATCCACATAACCATTATACAATGATGGTAGTAAACATCCCTGGGGCCACTGAATTTCCTGATAATTTGTTTGATGGCAAGTCTGTTTTTGAAACTATTGGTGGAAATCATTCCAGAATAGCTCTTCAAAACATTCTTAAAGATAAGGATGTGATAAACAAGGAGGATTTTCAGGAAAGAATGTGCGCAGTTTACTGCAACTTGTCACCAGAACAGTCAAAACGAATTGGCATGGACCACAATGCTATACAAATTCGGAAAGGAGCTTAACTACTTTTCACGAGTCCAGTGTTTTAGAAACACACTTTTTCAAGAAGCTGGGATGGTTGGTAAAGTTGATCCCTTAAGTAAGGCCACCCCTAAAGATTCGGAAATTATAAGTGTCTGGAAAAAGCAACTGGAGGCTATAACAGGTGCAAAGAATGTAAGTATTGATACAAATGTATACACTACTGCACTTAAGACAGCTTTAAGAATGGAAAATTACATGTAAAAACCAAGTTCCGGGCAATTTCTTTTACTGTAAACTTAAAACGCAATTTTGTGATCACTGTCTACATATGGAATCAAAAATATATCATATCATATTTATCAAAAATGGGCGATACAAGAAAAAATATAGACAAGAAGAAATAGACATTATAAAGGTTGCAATATACTGGAAGATCAATTTCACTTTTTTCTCAACTGATTTTTTTTTGGTCAGTATATTTTTCATAACACTTTGCTGTCGTAATATTTTACATCAAAAATGATTTTAAAAATGTTTTTCAATATATGAATTAAATCTTGTTTCAGAGGAAAGACATGAACAATAAATATAGACAAGATATACGTCTTGCACAGCTTGAAACAAAATGTTGGGTACAAATGACCCAGTTCGTTGAACTTTTTGAGAAGAATAAGGGAAAAACAATAAGTGGAAGACAGCTGAGATGTGTAGATGGTTTAACAGAAGATCAACTGATTTCCATACTACAGGAATATAACAATGATAAACTAGACTTCAATCAGTTTAAATCTCGATGTCAAGCACTACAAGGGTCCAAAATGTAAGTTTACAATAATTACATGATTATTTGATTTTAAGAAAGCCATCTTAGCATGATTGATATTTGTCCATGCGACATTGAAGCCACCCCATAAGCAACCAAACAAGTAATAGAAAACCTACATAGAGTTTTAAAGACCCATAGTTTCAAATATTCTTTTGTATGAGATAACTCTGATGTTTTTTTTTTAATAATGGCTCAGACTACAACAAGAACTTGATTCTTATGTAAGGTTTCTGAAAAAAAAATACTTCACGGACCGACAAAATGAAACTTAATCCCACTACTCCCTCCCGCGCCCCCCGCATATAGAACACTTGTTATTTCGCATTTTGTTTAAATATATAATTGATGATTGTGTTTATATTTATCCATACAATATAATCATGTTATACATTGGATAAAGTTTTACACGTTTCTATATTTCAGAGAGACAAAAAGACATAAAATCAGCAAAGATCAAAGCAAAACTGGTAAGTATAAATTAATTGTGCCAGAGTTAGTCTTTTAAAATCTTTACAGAAAGTTGTTATCAAACTTATCATTTTTTCTTTGGCTTTACGCATATTGATTTATTCAATTGATATATAAGGGTGGGTAGGACCTTTTTCGGGACACCGGGATTGGCAATATTCAAGCTCGGGATTCTGGGATTTGGACAATTTAAGTTCGGGATTCCGGGATAAAATTATATCAACTCTACCGGGATTCGGGATTTTCTCATTTTTAAGTCGGGATGACGGGATTTTGTGAAAATTAGTTCGGGATTTCAAGATCAGACCCCCTCATATATTGATTACTTTACATAATAAAAAATTATGAGATGTGGAATAAGTGTACGCGACACAACCCACAATTAAACGGCAATTTAGAAAAAAACACAATTGACAACCGCAAGCAGTTGGCTGCTGGCGGTTCTATTTAGTTAGCGAGAGTATTACACTAAGAAACCGACCATTTAACTAGAAAGGGCCTTGGATTTTTTCTTAAAAAATATTTTGGAAATGATTTTATTAAAAAAAAAAGTTTGGCAGCAAACGTGAAGAAAATAATATTCTGAAGAATGATTATTTTGAAGAAGGATTTCTATCAAATAAAATAATGCGAACACTTGAAAAGATATTTTGTCGCGACAAATTTAAAAAACCCCTTTTTTTCTGGACAAATAAAAAAATCAGGCGTTTTACTTTCAGATGCAGATAAAAACCAAGAAGCTACTTGTGGAGAACATAAAGGAGACAGACAGTGCATTACAGATCTGTCTAAAGAGACTGAAATAAAGGTAGTTCTATTATTCAAAGTATTCGGATGTGTGATTCATACAAACTGGAAAAATACACTGACAGTATAGGTAGCGCATTTACAAAAAGATATGTAATTTGTAAAGTATTAGAGTAAGCTGATATGTTTTTATCTTCATCAAAGCTTTGTCATCATAGTTTATTTTTGATACTTGCAATATGTCCCAATGATCCCATTTTTATATGGCAAGACGTTGTTATATTTATTCAATTTCAAGTTATCTTTATCAAATTAAATAAGATATCTTAGAGAAGAAATAAGATTTCTTGATTTCTAAATAACCGAACAAAAAGATATCTTATTAGATATATATGATATCTTATTTAGTTAACAAGATATCTTATTTAATGTATAAGATATCCTATGAACAGTTTATAAGATATCTTATAAAGTAAATGAGATATCTTGTAATGTTAATAAGATATATTATTTAATTTAAATTTATTAAGATATCTGATTTATTTTATAAGATTTTATAAGATATCTTTTTTGTTTTTTAAGATATCATATAAACCTTTAAAGAATAAAGATATCTTTTGAACAAATATTCTATAAGATATCTTGTAAATTTTATAAGATATCTTTAAAAGTATATATGATTTGTCTTTAACTTCATACGATACCTTTTAAGCAGGTTATAAAGATATCTTATTAAACATATAAGATATCTTATTGGTTTTACAAGATATCTTATAAACTTATAAATATATCCTTTAAATTTTACAAGATATCTTGTAAAGTATTTGTGTAAAAGATATCTTTGCATAAAGATATAAGATATCTTATCAACACGTATATGAGATATCTTATATAATATCTTTAAAAACTATCAAGATATCTTGTTAACTAAATAAGATAAATAATTTCATAAATAATATATCTTATTAACCAACTAAGATATCTTATACATTCAATAAAATATCTTATTTTATAATCAAGATATCTCAATTCTTATTTAGTTGATGAGATATCTCAATTAGTTTAAAAGATATATTATTTAGTTGATGAGATATCTCAATTAGTTTAAAAGATATATTATTTAGTTGATATTAAAGATATCTTATTTATTTATTAAGATATCATATTTAATTTGATAAAGATATCTTGAAATTTAATAAACATAGCAATGGCTATCATTTAATTTTATTCGGAATACTAATTTAAGATAATAGAAGAACATAATAAACCTGTTATACTACACATAAGACCATTTCATTGCAAATAAACAATAAACAAATTACAAAAATCTGTAGTCACAGGATCCCATGATTGCATGTACTTAATTGTCTTTCAACGTTATTTATAGAGGCAAGCAAAAGAGCTGGAAAAGAAAATAGAGTGGTTAGAAGAAGAGAATTCAAATTTACAGCACCAACTAGAAGATAGCAAGGTACAAAAGCCAATTGTGCAGGAGAATAGAGCATTAACATCAAGAAATAAAGAACATGATTGATAGAGTAACAAATACATGGTACATGTATCCACAATTACACACATACAAAACACTAAGTTAATTAAGAAAGACAATGCATTATAATAATAAAAATCAAAATAATAGAAAATAACAGGCTGTGCAATAAATGTACATGACACAGCTCTTGAATATAGCAATTGAATAGACCATGTAATCAATGCAGAAAGGGTGACTATCAGATATATTCATTATTAAGTATAGGTAGCTTTGTTTTCTATTGACTACCAAAGCTATTTTTCAATATTATTTGAACAATGTTCTAATGTGTTCTATTATATTCACATTTATGTATATAAATGATTTTATGACCATTTTTACTTTAGAGTTATCTTTCCTTGTTCAATGTATGATATGCACGTGTAATTGGTTACATGGATCAGTCCATATTGAATGGAATCGTCCAATATTGTTTATTGTAGTAGGTTTAATTAATTGAACAGCCATTATCAAATTGAAGCGCTAAATGATTGTTTACAAATTGTTCTCAAAATTGGTGATTTATAATTTCAAAAGGTGATTTATTATTTCAAAAGATTTATGGATACGTAACACGTTTAGATGTGGGACATTTAGAGACAGAAAAAACTTAACGTTTACAGTGAATCTGATTATGTAATGTCAATTTTGATTTTTGGTAGCCCGTTAGTGAAAAGGTTATACTTTCATTGTTGGACGTCAACCATAAAGACAATCTGTTTAACCTTGAATCGGGGGAAAATATATCCGTTTTCGGGAAAAGTGGAGGAAAGTTTGGCAAGAAGGAACATTTAGAACTGTTAGAACATAAGTTACAAACAGGGAACCATAGATATCTGATTATCCACATCGGAGGTAACGATCTTGACTGTGTCAACTCAAAAAGAAGACCGTTGAAGAGCTAGTACTGAGATTCGTCACTTTGTGCACTCATTTGAGGAATAAATACTCTTTAGAAAAAATTTATGTGTGTCAACTGTTACCGCGTACACGAACTCGGGATTGTCCTCCAGAAGTGTTCAACAATTTAGTAGTTTTATTTAACAAACAACTCAAACATTATTTATCAGCGGAAAACGATTTTGTGTATTGGAAATTAAAAGGACTGAAAGATACGACAGTAGACAATTTTTGTGACGGGGTACATTTTAATGAGATCGGCCAGCACAAGTACTATAAAGCGCTGCGGGGAGCTATCGTCCATTTGAGGAACAATTAACTCTTTGACTTTGTGTGATAATCTGTAGAACTTCACAGCTTGAGATAAACGTTACATGTTTATGGTTAATTAGTTCTTTGTAAGTAAAGTTATCTATGATAAGGATACAACGAAGTAATTATACTTCAATTATGTATAAGCCATCCATATGTTTGTCAAAGTTTTAGGCATAATTTTATGCCTCAATATTTATTATAAAGTGATATAATTCTATATCGAAAATATACAGGTGTATTATATATTTTCAGATATTTCTATCTGTTTGCATTTTAAGTTCTAGGCATAATTTTATGCATCAATATCTATATTAAAGTGATATATTTCTATATCGAAAATATACAGGTGTATATTTCCAGATATTTCTATCTGTTTGCATTTTATGATATATTTCTATATCATTTGTATATTATAACAACAAAATGGTTCCATGTAGGTGTACTGGAGATTTGTCATAGAGATAATTTTATCTTATTATCATGATTATGATCTACATGTTTTGGATGTGTACAAATGTACATGTATGTCAAAATTTTCCTGACATAGTTTGCAGATAATTTTTATCTGTATTAGTGTGATGTACAAGGTATGCAATAAATGATAATTCTATCATTTACAAAGTGTACAAATTTATGTGCCATGTTTAATAATTATATTAAAGTGGTATTGAACATACATTATAAAAATGTTTATTTGCAGCTATTAGAATCATGAGTACAGGACCACCAAAGAAAAGGCGGAGACTAGGAGGGTCTCGAAAGCAAGTGGCAGAGACAGCAAGTAGCTCGTCGACATCCGAGCAAGAGGTCACATCCATTGATGGACAAAATATAAATTCATTGGTGGCAGCATTAGTGCCAGCACTGGTTCCAGCTGTAGCTCAAGGTGTCATGGCTACACTACAGACAATGGGTGTGGTAACTTTGCCAAATAGCAATTTAGCCAATGGGGAGGAACAGACCCCTTCCAATGCAAGAAATGTCGGTACATCTAGTCAGAGCAGCAGTCAGGAAATCCAGTCAACTTCTGGTATAAACAATATTAATGTTAATAATACTTGTAACACAGCTCCACCTGTTATTTCTGAGCATGTGACAAATGATATGAATCCACTTAATGTACACAATACAACGAATTTTAGTCAGATTCAAAATGTTTGTGAGGCTAATGTCTCAAATCCTAGCATTAATAGACCGTTAGGGATTGGGCTTGACCATAAGTTAAAAGGCAAGATATGGGCAAATGAATTTGTTGATTTTGGTCAGTTGCTAGGGACTAAAAAGACTGGTCGAAAAAAGATCGAAATAACGGAAAATAATCTTGGGGAATGTTCCTTAAAAACTTCCAAGCAAACACAAGAAGTAAGAAATATTGAACAGTGGGTTCAGGCATTTTTTATTTTTGTTGGGATTTATACTGAAAGAAATCCACAAGCTGCCCCAGCATTAATGAAATATGGCAATATGGTTCAAAAGTTAGCCAAACAAGTAAATGATGAGGCAGCTCTTTATTATGATTTAAATTTTAGGGAGTGGCGTGGGTCTAATCCTGATTTATACCCATGGGATACTTTAAATCCTGAAATTCATAGTGAGGCTCTAGCCATTGGTTTAACAAAAAATAAACCAAGTTTGAATTCAAGTTATGGAATATATAAAAAAGCTCAGGGGCAATTTCCACAAAATCGGAATTCCTTTCGTGACCCCCCACGGTTCCCATGTCACCTCTTCAATAATAGAGGATTTTGCAGCAGAGACAGATGTCCATATACCCATGCATGCCAAAAGTGTGGGGGATCACACACTAAAAAGCAATGCGACATTGATTTACCCATGTCCAAACAAAACCAAAACACCATTTCAGGGACATCCACAAACAGACCCAACACAGTTTTGGGTAAACAAACGCTTACCAAAACTGTCACAAAACCAACAGGGAATAAGTAGGGACATAGTGACACCTGTTAAAGCTGATCGTTTAAGTTATTGGCTACAGGGTTATTGTACAAGTAAACAAAAATTTTTAGTACAAGGCTTTGAAGAAGGTTTTAAAATCCCATTTACTGGCACTAGAACTTTAAGAAAAAGTAACAATTTGAAATCTGCACTCGAAAATTCTGAAGTTTTAAAACAAAAAATTCAAATTGAAATAGAAAATGGTAGAGTAGCAGGTCCATTTGAAGAACCTCCTTTTAAAAATTTTCAAAGTTCACCTCTTGGTTTGGTACCTAAAAAAGCGGGAAATATAGTGAACGATTTTAGAGTTATTCATCATTTATCATTTCCTGAGGGTTCTTCAATTAATGATGGGATTCCAGATAGTTGTAAAAAAGTGATGTACCAAACAGTTGACAATGCAGTGGAACTTATGCAAGATTTTGGTTCAAATTGTGGACTTTTTAAATTAGATATTCAGAATGCATATAAAATTGTGCCTGTGCACCCTAGCAGTTGGGAGCTTCTTGGTTTTATGATAGATGGGAAATATTATTATGATAAAACATTACCAATGGGGCTTAGTTATTCCTGTCAGCTTTTTGAAGAAGTTAGTGGTGCTCTTCATTGGATTTGCGAAAACAAATTGGGTCTAAAAGGTCGCCTTGTTCATTTGTTAGACGATTTTTTATATGTGGGTCCAAAAGATATGGTCATTTGCCATAAAGATTTAGAGAAAGTCAGACTATTATTTAAGGATATCGGCATTCCAATTAAAGAGTCTAAGACAGTTCTTCCCTGCACGTTACTTACTTTTTTGGGTATTGAATTAGACTCTCGTTTAATGGAAAAACGTTTGCCACAAGACAAATTAGACAAAGCAAAAAGGTTGATAAATGATTTTAAGTTTAAAAAATCCTTAACTTTGCAAGAGTTACAATCCTTGATAGGGGTATTAAATTTTGCATGCGACGTGATAGTTCCAGGTAGACCTTTTCTAAGACGATTAATAGATTTAACATTAGGTTTGACACAAGCATTCCACCATCGAAGGCTAGATAAAGAGGCAAAAGCGGATTTAAAAGCTTGGAGCATATTTTTAGACAATTTTAATGGGAAATCATTACTTCTTCCAAAGAGATGGGAAAGATCAAGCACATTAAATATGTTTACAGATGCTAGTAACAGTGGTTTTGGGGGCTATTTTAATGACAAATATTTTCATGGGGTTTGGCCATCTTCGTGGTCCAAGTATCACATCACAGTGAAGGAATTTTTCCCTATCGTTCTAGCAGTAGAATTATGGGCAGATTATTTAAAAAACAAGTGTATTGTTTTCAATTCTGACAATGCAGCTGTAGTGCATATCATTAATAAACAAACTTCTAAGGAAAAAACCCTGATGTCGTTAGTTAGGAGACTAGTGGTTCAGTGTCTCAAACATAACATTTTGTTTACTGCAAGTCATGTACAGGGTTCAAAAAATACCTTAGCAGACAATCTTTCTCGTCAACAGATAGACGATTTCCGACTCAATTGTGGGATAGCAGATCCAACAGCCTTCGTTCTCAAAGAAGAGAGTTTTCACATTTGACTGAAATTGCAACTGAGTTAGTTCAACATTCAGTGGCACCATCCACACACAGTACTTATTCAAGAGCTTTAGAATATTATGAACGATTTTTATGTCATTTTTCCATTCCAACCAAAGGTGAATGTATTCCTTCGAGCATTGAAAATGTGGTATTATATATAGCATATTGCTACTCTCAGGGCTTAGCTGTTTCAACAGTCACAACTTACATATCTGCACTAAGTTTTCATCACAAAATCAGCAATGTAGTAGACCCAACACATAATTTTATAGTGAAAAAATGTCTACAAGGTTATGCGAATAAAACAAGAACCTTTGATACTAGGCTGCCCATCACCCCACATATACTTACACAATTAATTAGATCATTGTGTTTTACAACACAATCCTACTTTACAAGAATAATGATAAAATGTATGTATCTATTGGCTTTCCATTGCTTCTTACGAATTGGGGAATTTACAGTTTCATACAAGGACAATGCACATGTTATCTTGACAGCATCTGTGCAATTTATTCACAAGCAAGCAGAACAACCTACATGCACACCAGTAGCTTTTCAATCAACTTTGTTAACATATAAACATAGCAAAGGCAAACCTCATACAATGATAGTCGAAAGGAACATGGTTAATAAAGACATTTGTCCAGTTGAAGCTCTTTGGCAATATTTTAATACAAGGAAACCCCCAGCTGGCCCCCTTTTCTCTTTTATGGATGGGACACCAGTATCCAGAAAATATTTCACAGACCAATTAAATTTGTCCCTGAAATGGTGCGGGCTTGATTCAAAATCCTACAAAAGTCATAGTTTTAGAATTGGTGCAGCAACAACAGCCTTTGCAAATGGAATGGCTGAAGATCAAATTAAGGCAATGGGTAGATGGTCCTCTGATGCCTTAAAAAAGTATATTCGTGTCCCTGCATTTAGGTGAATTGTTAATAAGTGAAAAGCATAAAAGTTTGTTGCTTTCTTTTTTTTTTATGGACATAATTATATGTCTTGATCTCAATAAAATAAGGAATATATTTGTGACCATGGTGTCAGGAGCATCTGGTCATCATGCATGGTTTTGTAGTTTCATTGTACATGATATAAACATTTGAATGTGACATTTTTGTTTGTTTTTGTTTGAAAGACCATGGTGTCAGGAGCATCTGGTCAATACATGTATGTTAGTGTATTTTTATCGATATACATGTAGTACCCACAAAAAATGTATTAAGACAAGATATTGATGTATGCTTGATGTTTTAATCAGGTTTTATATAAGACCATGGTGTCAGGAGCATCTGGTCAATCTTTCCATTGTTAATTAAGATATGAATTTTCATATGCATGTATGAATACATATACATGTAATCAGATATACATGTAGGGGCACAAGACCATGGTGACGGGAGCATCTGGTCTGAAAAATAGTGAAATATTAATACATGTATATTAAGGTTTAGGATTTAAAAAGGTTTAAGATATGATATTAATGACACATAAATCTCACACAACTGGCTGGGTGGGGATTACTGTTTTTCAACAGTAAGTGGCGTTTTTTGGGAATCGACCCACCTTTGATGTCTATAATGATCAAGCATGTTGTATATGTTTGTATAATTTTGAGTTTTTCTTAGAAAATTAAGTACAATGTCATTTCAGTATTAAATGACCTTTTCAATTTCAAACTGTTTGTTATTTTATTATTAGAAAAGAGTGACATCAAACAAAGCTAGCCTTTTGTGTGAGATGTGGAATATATGTTTGTAACAAAAGCAAAAAGATGGGCATAAATTCACATTTATGTATATAAATGATTTTATGACCATTTTTACTTTAGAGTTATCTTTCCTTGTTCAATGTATGATATGCACGTGTAATTGGTTACATGGATCAGTCCATATTGAATGGAATCGTCCAATATTGTTTATTGTAGTAGGTTTAATTAATTGAACAGCCATTATCAAATTGAAGCGCTAAATGATTGTTTACAAATTGTTCTCAAAATTGGTGATTTATAATTTCAAAACCCACCCTCCTCACCCTGTTGTATATGTTTGTATAAAATTCAAGTTTTTTATTGTTTTTTGGGAATTGACCCACCTTTGATGTCTATAATGATCAAGCATGTTGTATATGTTTGTATAATTTTGAGTTTTTCTTAGAAAATTAAGTACAATGTCATTTCAGTATTAAATGACCTTTTCAATTTCAAACTGTTTGTTATTTTATTATTAGAAAAGAGTGACATCAAACAAAGCTAGCCTTTTGTGTGAGATGTGGAATATATGTTTGTAACAAAAGCAAAAAGATGGGCATAAATATTTTTAATATTTATTAAAATTAGAGTTTTATTGATACAATGGCATGTGGAATTGCGAGGTTAGGACTCATTGCATATAAAATGTATTTGTTAGACTTCAGTTATGAAATTGCATCATCTTCAAACTTTTTGTTTTCAAAAGGTTTGTATATTCAGTGAACGTCTTTTTCCATGATAATTGAAAAGTCTACTATTTTATAGCAAACATTTATTATTCTATTATATGTAATATACATGTAATCCATTATTCACTATTTCAGATTCAATTAGAGTGCAAATGTAAAGAGCTTCTTGAATGCCAAAAAGAATTGGCAGTTTGCAAAGAAGAAAGCAAGAAGAAACTGTTGCAGATAGAAGACAGTAAAGTAAGTTTATGTTTGTTGAAAATTGGTGTTTAGTTCTGGTACATGCAATATATACAGCTACGTTTTACTTATACCATTGTTAAATCTGTAGAGCCCATTGTGTTTGAATGGACAATATCATCGGTGCTAGATTTGGATCTGATTGATTTTGAGCGCTTTTGTTTCAATACTTCTGTTTTATTTAAACGATGCTGGTGAGAGACTTATTAATCAGCATATCAAAATTCACAATTTTTTTGCTTTTGTATTTTGTATACAATGTATGTACACTACATGCATACTTATTATGTTTTTTTAGTATTTTATACAAATGTTTATATTGAATTCTTTTTTTCTCAGAGAAAAATTTCAAAGCTCTATGAAGAATCAAAGAGATTTACAATAAATGAACAGAAGAGGAAAGCCTCAGAAACTGTAACTCGTAAGTTTTGTTTTGTCCCCCGCCGCAACGCAAAGCGGGGACATAGAAATGCCGGTGTCCACCCGTCACACTTCTTTTCATAACAATTTTCTCAGCAACTATTAATCATTACAGGCTTTCAATATTTGGTATGCAGTATCAAGTAGCGGTACCATATGGTAGGATGCGTTTTCAGATCTGTTGCTCATCTACTTTCCGTATAACGAGCCGACCTAAATTTTGTTTCCACTAAACAGGCGGGGGATCTAGAATCTGTTCTTGTTTTCAACAGTTATGTGATGTTTCTCAAAATATCATCAAGGTGTTTCAGATATGTCAAAGCAAACACATATGTTACAATTTTTTTATTTAATTTCTTAACATTTGAGTTTGCTTTTTAGAGTTTTTTTAAATGGTTATATTGATGCGACCCATTTAATAGGACCAAATGTTAAGCAGCTACATATAATTATAATGTTAATCTAATGCGTTTTATTTATTTGCATATTAAACATATAACCATATCACGAAAAACAAAGTGTAAGATCAATGATATTTTTAACTATTAAAAATGCTATAATTTAGCAAAAATTTCTCCAAATCACAAGGTCATGGAAGCTAGAATGTAATCTAGCTTTGCTGTTGATACTTTAATCAAAAGTTATCTTCTTTCAGAATTTGCTGAAAAACTTGCACGAGATGTAGAACTTAACCCTTCCCCCAAAAAGAAGCTTAGCCTTGAAGTAAGTTTTTTGTTTGCTTATTACTTAAAAAATGTATGCCATTGGAAACCATTTTATGTCCTCAAGTATATAAAAAAACTGTAGCTGATATAAAGTCAAAACAATGAAAACGGAATTCTAATCTATTATAATTGTTTGTTTAGTACCAATTTTATGCATTTATCATGTTTATCACGAATTATCAAAGTTAGCTTTCACAAATAAATATTTTTTTTCCTTTAAATCGAGTCATGCGTCCTGTAATTTGCAAAAAATAATTTATATTGTAGAGGTTGGAGGTAAATTTTGAAAAAGGTGAAGCCATTGAGGCCTTGTGGAAGAATGATAACCATTGGTACGATGCTGTCATTATAGAAAAAAGAAAAAATGGTACGAAATTTGTTATAGTTCGATAACTTTCACCTCAGTATACAAATGTACCATTTTTTTTTTATTTTAGACTCGTTTATTTATCATAAACTGTGAAACAATCATTTGAAAATGTGAATCCCTCTCCAGTATGCAAGAACAAATCTATAGCTTTCGCAACGGTCCTCACTGAACCGAATTTTATCAAACTACAAACTAAACAAACGGGTTTTACTTTCCCCATACAATGGACAACAATATATGGTCCCAGGGGATCGTACCCCAAATAACTCAGTATCAGCTTACAAGCAACTTTCTTTTTTTTAATTCCATAATTAATCATTTTTGAGACCATTCTTACAAACAATCAGAAGATTCTGCATCTTTTGAGCATTAAACCACAAACCTTCTTTTTGGTAGCCTTACGCATTTACCACTTCACCAAACTCGTTCAAGTCCAAAACATATAATCATACAACATGTAGTCAAAACAGGTGAATGAAAAAAAAATCTGACCTGTCTGCCATCAAAGTAGCATGAAGATTTAATGATTGAATACAAAAAAAAACACTTTATGTTTTAAAACTGATATACTTACTGATATATATATATATATATATAAAACATAAAATTCTAAGAGAACTCTCTTATATATTTTGACAGGTTATTATGTACAGTTTACCATGGATAAGATCAAAAGTGTAGTTAAAGAATGTAACATCCGAAAGAAACATGTGAAGAACAATTAATTCCATCCTTTGTTATAAGAATAACAAATGTGTCAACCAATTTTGTATCAAGGGATAAAGATTTTTATTGAAATTAACAATTAAAACATTTATTCAAGTGTTCAATGTACAAATGAAATCAACTTGCTTCAATGTACAAATGAAATCAACTTGCTTCAATGTGCAAATTAAAGTACTTTGATATATTACCGGTATTAATTTACCATACTTAAGGTGTAGAGTGGCGACACTCAGGTAGTGACATTGCAAATGTTGTATTTGGTCTTGCCTGTGCATTTTTTTTTTATTTGACTGTACATTTATATTGTAAAATAATAAATATAAAACTCTTTGTCTATGCTTGTCTTCATAATTTGACTTTTGTGTGCCGACACAATACATGAATATGAGGCTTAGTTGTAATATGAAAACTTTGTTTTGCTTCAAGTTGACAAGAAAAGTGGCGCCACTCGGCAGTTCATTTATCGACAATGTCTTAAACTTATATGTGTGATTGTAAAAAAAGTTGCAAGCCTTCATATTGATCTCAGTTCATGTTAGCTAAAATTGATTAGCGATTCGCTTTTACATTAAACCTATAATTAAATATAATTGCTTAAAAGGATATTGAGTAGCATTACTCTCATTTAGTTGCACCCATTTCTGTATAAATTATAGATTAACAACACACAAAACACATGTGTAAAAAGAGTGGCAACACTCTTCGTGGCATGCTCGTGCAACAATAAAGCATTGATAAGTACTTAAAGACGAAATAATGTGTTTTTTATTGTACCAATAAAGATATATTCACCTGTTTTCGCTTATAATCAGTTATAGGTAAGATATATGCATCATGGATGCTATCAAAATGGGACTTTGGTATTTTCCCTTTTCAGAAATTACCATGTTACATGAACCTATCACTATGGAACGCCGCAACTGTCTTATATGGTCACTTTTTGTTACATGATGTCGTTTTGTCATTATATGATGCCGCCTTGTCATTATATGATGTCGTTTTGTGATTATATGATGTCGGTTAATCAATTTATGATGACGTCATGTCATTTTATGACGACGTCTTGTCATTATATGATGTCGTCTTTTCATTATATAATGTCGTCTTGTCATTATATGATGTCGTTTTGTCACTAAATGATATCGGTTAATCATTGTATGATGTCGTCATGTCATTTTATGATGCCGTCTTGTCTTTATATGATGTTGTCTTTTCATTCATTATATGATGTCGTCTTGTCATTCATTATATGATGTGGACTTATCATTATATGATGTTGATAAGTCATTTTATGATGTAGACGTTCGTAATATGATGCAATATTGTCATTATATGATGTGAGCTTGTCATTATATCCATATATCACAGTAGCATTGTTAAGCTTAGCATCTGGCCAAGGGAGATAATACAGTATCTATATGTTTCAAAAATTTCATTTTTAATGTCAAATTTGAACTAAATCATGATGTGGGTACGAATTGTTTGTGTCGCGTATACTAATTCCTAATCTTGTGATCTTTTATTCAAAATTTTCATACAAATTTATCTTATTCTAAATAAGTTTTATTAAAAGCAATTAAATTTTCAAGTACTAACGTAAAAATATTATAAATTAATTTTAGGAGGAAAATCCAGATCTAAGAGGAGTTTATCAGAGTATGATGGAGTTTACCGACGAGCAGAAAAGTGTCAAAAATCCATGGTTCACGGAGCTGAATGTTAGATGTTTGGTTCTAAATTTTTCGCTAGGGGGTAATGTGATAATATATTTTTCCGAGGGGGGAATAAAAAAAATTAAAACTAATAATTTTCCCTTGAGTTTTTACACTTATTTTGGCCATCACTTCCCCATTTGATAATTGTGTTATTTCTGTTAGTTGTGATTTAAAAAAAACAAGCCATGAAAATTAATACACATCAATCGAATAAAAAACTGATAACAATGTTTTTTTTTTCTCAATGAGTTAGTGATTTGAGGACTAGAGGAGATAACCATAATAATCTTGAAAAGATGAAGAGAAAGATGATCTGAATGTGAAAGAAAAGAACGAAGAGTTAATGTTAAAGACAACTGAAAAGAGAAATATGTCGATAGGCGCGGAAAATTTGATTTGAATACACCGTTACCTGACTGAGATACTTTTATTGTATTACAGTCATTTACGTATGACTATTTGATACTGCATAGTTGAATATAATTGCATGGTTTATATTTTGCTAAATATGTGTAATTACATGTATGTTTTAAAATATCTTACGATACATAATTTTGATGAAATGCCTGAAAGAAGCAGTGGTACCAATGAGGCATTCGAATGAATATCATAGGAATAGCACTTTTTATTGCCATTATACTTTGGATTCAATCTTCTCGAGGTTTGATTTTTGTGAATATATCAATGCAGCTTAAATTCGCAAAAATGACCTCCTTGCTTTTTTTCTAATGCGTATTTTAGGATTCAACACAAGCAGTGGAACTATCCTGTCATTGATTCACATTCTGGCTTCACGCCCAGAACTTCAGAGGTCTCTGCAAACAGAAATAGACGGAGTTATCGGACGTGATAGAGAACCTAGTCTAGAGGATCGAGAAAACTGTCCTCGACTAGAAGCCACAGTGAATGAGACTCTACGATATATTTCCCATATTCCTCTCGCTGTTGCTCATTACACTCACGATGACTTCGAACTAAGAGGATATACCATTTCTAAAGGATCCACGGTAACATATAGTTTTGACTGGTTCTGTTTAAATATTGGTTGTGGGATTTTTCATGAACTGTTATCTAAAAAATATCACAGTCTTTTAACATATTCTTGCATCCCATCATTATACGACATAGATTTTGGTTCGATTCGGGTCTCTTGGTTAATTCTTACTGTGTAACAAAATATGAAAAGATTTGAATCGTACTTATGACTTTAGTTATATATCATACGTTTAAATTACTATCTCATATGTTTGACTTAAACCTCGCACGAATGACTTATATTTAGTATGGACAAGTCTATGTCGTACGTACAAGCAAAATATATGTAGTATACGCATGATATATACATGTATGAGTTATTATCTAAAACGTATGACATTATGTTTATGTATATCGTACGTATATTTCATATTTTATGTGTATGACTTAATATTTAACACGTACAGATGGGTCCAAACCTAACCTGTATTCACACCAGACTTATAAAGTGGACCAGAAGTCTGGTTCATGTCTGCTTTTTTTCTGGTCTGGTTTGGTTTTAGTGAACCTAGGTCTGCTCTCAAGTTCACTTCAAAAGCAAACTTTGCCCAAGGTCTGGTTCACTCTGACCTCAGGCAGACCAGACCTATGAAAACTGACCATTCCTTGAGTGGACCAGACTTAGAGCAGACCAGGTCTGGTCCGCTCAAGGTCTGGTCCACTTAAGGTTCATTATATATTAAAAGCAGACCAGACCAGACTTAGAGTGGACCAAACTTAGGTCTGGTCCGCTCTAGGTCTGGTCCACTCTTGGTTCACTATATATTAAAAGCAGACCAGACCAGACTTAGAGCAGACCAAACTTAGGTCTGGTCCGCTCTAGGTCTGGTCCACTCTTGGTTCACTAATAAAAGCAGACCAGACCAGACTTAGAGCAGACCAAACTTAGGTATGGTTCTCCCTATGTCTGGTCCACTCTTGGTTCACTATTAAAAGCAGACCAGACCAGACCAAACTTAGGTCTGGTCTGCTCTAGGTCTGGTTTACTCTTGGTTCACTATTAAAAGTAGACCAGACCAGACTTAGAGCAGACCAAACTTAGGTCTGGTCCGCTCTAGGTCTGGTCCACTCTTGGATTACTATTTAAAGCAAACCAAACCAGAATTTTGACTGAAACAGACTTGTGGTGAGGTCTGGTCTGCTTTCCAACCAAACCAAACCAGAAAAGTGGACCTAGGTCTGCTTCGTGGATTGGTCAAGAGAATTAAACCAGACCAGAAAAGTGAACCACAGGTCCGCTCTAAGTTCACTTTTGTACAGGTTAGGTTTGGTCTCATCTGTATACGATAGTATATGAAGGTTTGCGCGCCATTAAACCTTGTTTAACCCACCATTTCTTTTGACATGCCCGTACCAAGACAGAACCATTGCGATCCTCAAAATTTTCGGTATTTCCTCCTTGTTTTGTCTCTTCTTTTGGACATTTAGATTGATCCTCCAAGTTCGGTAATTTGTCTAAAAGCTTTATTAGCATTTCTGTGTTTTGTATTTCTCTTTTTGAATCATTTGGCAGCGCTCATTCACCATTAACGCCCTTGTCATTTTTTATTGACATATAAACTGTATAAGCAAAACAAATTTCACAATATCTATTAAAAACGAAAGAATATGTAAGTATAATTTTGAAAGGTTAACCTCATCGATATAAAACAACGAGTTTTTGTAGCTTTTTTTTCACCAATAAATTTCTAAATAACAGGTACTGTTTCAGCGACAACGTTAATGAGGTATTCTTGAGCAAATCAGCTAAATCTAGATCTGGCAGTGTGTGTCATGGACTCCACGACCCATTGCAAACAGCATGCCGTTACTACAGTAGCCGCTGCAGATGGGCATCCCCTGTTAGTTAGGACTTTAAAATCGCATCAGTTAGTTGTAGTCTTATTTTAATAAGATCATGTCTCAGTGATTGAAATGTATCCTGTCTATGAAAGCACGTGGATATGAAACGCCTAATACATTACTTTTATGCACTGTAGATTATTCCTAATTTATGGACAGCTCATCACAATAAAAAAGATTGGGAGGATCCTCTAGAATTCAAACCTGAAAGATATCTCGAAGATGATGGCGCCATCAAACCTGCAACCGATCCTGTTCGATCTAAGTATAAAAAAAACATTTAAAAAATGCGTATCTTGTTTTTCTGTTTATTTATCACTGCATTACAGTAATTTAGTTTAATGAAGAAAAAAAATCAATCAAAAATCGAACAAGATATCAAACGACAAGAAACTAGCATGCCTTATTCATTATTTTTTGTGTGGATTTATGTGGAATGAAAAGACACCTTGACTTCTCTTTACTTTTTTGCACTTTTAAATGTTAAAATCATTATGAAGTGATAACTTAAGGGACCGCCCATTTAACTTTAGGAGAGCTTGGTTTTTTCCTTAAAAATTCTGAAGCTGATTTGTAAAAAAAATGGTCACGATGCCTTTAAAGAATAAAAAAAAAAATTTCGCGCCTCTGACTTGATCAAGAAATCAAGCCAAGAACATTTAGAGCACAAAGGGATAGCAATGTGTCCTAAATATATTTGATACGGAATGCCTGACCATTGAACATAGAGGAGTGTCACGTTTCATTCACGTAAACTAAGGAAATATTATATATGATGCGATAGTCTGACTTTGTATTCTTTTCATTCTTAAAGCCATAAATATACGATACATCCATTGATAAAATATGAATTTCAATATCTGAATATAGATAAGTTACTGTATCGAATATAAAAAGGTCTAAAGGCCTTTTTCTTATCAATCTAAATATATATTTTGTTGATACAGTCATGGTAAATTAATCTTATATCATTTTCAGGAATTTAGCATTTGGTATTGGTAAACGATCCTGTATTGGAGAGGTCTTTGCCAGATCTAGAATGTTTCTTTTCTTGGCAACCATTATACAGAACTTTACCATTATGCCACCGCAAGTGGAACCATTTTCAGAGTTTAGTTTAGACGATCTCATTCCGGGCCTTGTTATGTCCCCAAAACCATATAAAGTCAGATTCGTGAAAAGAGGACATTCCAGTCCTTAGTTGATCAACTGGCTGGGACTGTCCATCAAAACCAAGACATTTCTTGCAAAGAAAATTATTACTCTATGTATGACTCTTTGTAGTTTAGATCCATTTATGCTTTTATTTTTAATAAAATATTTAAAGGAATAAAGACAAAATCAGGACGTACTAAAGACATTTAAAACTAAAAAGAAATCAGCAAGGAAAAAGAGTGAAGTTAAGTGCACCGGAAGGGCACTTAATAGTTTCTATTACTATACTTCGGTAACCTTGGTTTTAGATGATTTCATATACAATATTTTTCACTATTTTTTTTTCTATGTGCTTGCGTTGACCAATCAATGATTTGTCACAAATGTTCAAGAAGAACAGAGAACGGACGGCGAATGAGTAGTTTTTATGATCGTTTGTGTAGAAGAAACATGTCTTATTACTATAAGAAGTCAGGATGCGAAAACTATACATACCCCCACCGTCGGGGTGAGCGAAAATTCTATACATAATACAAGCAATTAGTTTAAATGGTTTATTGTCCATACAACACAGAACAGAACAAATTATGAATGAAGGAAGCCCATTTAGGACATACAAATTACAAAACGTTGACCAGAAACACAAAGAAAACAAGAACAGATTCCAGGTCACCCGCCCGTTTAACGTTATATTGTTGAAGGGGCATAACTCCAATAATAATGTGTTCTATGGGAGAAAAAAATGACTAAGTCGTCAAACAGGAAGTAGATGTCAGACTGACCTGAAAATCACTTACACCTTAGGGGACCCCTATAGGAGTCTGCATACAAAATTTCAGAACCCTAGGATTAGTAGTTACTGAGAAAAGTGTTACGAAAAATTTACCATTGAGCCTATGGGAGAAAAAAATGACTAAGTCGTTAAACAGGAAGTAGATGTCAGACTGACATGAAAATCACTTACACCTTAGGGGACCCCTATAGGAGTCTGCATACAAAATTTCAGAACCCTAGGATTAGTAGTTACTGAGAAAAGTGTTACGAAAAATTTACCATTGAGCCTATGGGAGAAAAATGACTAAGTCGTTAAACAGGAAGTAGATGTCAGACTGACCTGAAAATCACTTACACCTTGGGGGACCCCTATAGGAGTCTGCATACAAAATTTCAGAACCCTAGGATTAGTAGTTACTGAGAAAAGTGTTACGAAAAAAAGTGTGACGGACGCACGGACGGACGGACGGACACCGGCATTTCCAAGTCCCCGCTCCGCGTTGCGGCGGGGGACAACAAAACCAACATGTTTATACACAATATAAATTTTCAAATGACACTATCAGAATGAGATTGATTAAAGAAAGATAACTAACTTAGAACTTAAATCTAACATTTTCAAGTACAATGCTCATTGATTTTTTATTGGGTGTTTGTTTATGCTTTGACTGGGAATATTAATCGGGGGAAGGTTGGGCCCAAAAAACAAGTTTACCCTGCTACATTTTATAGGGGCCTGCCCTAAGCCAGTAATCTTTGACAAAGCTTTTGTTTGTACTTGTCCTTTTCTGTTCCTTGTTTAAGAAGGGGGTCTATCTATGACTATTTAAGGACTGGATTTGAAATATATGCATTTTATTTAGACCATTGGCCAATTGCAGAGCGGCGAGCTGCACCCAAATGCCTTGTTGAAAGCTGCTGGTGGTTGTCCATTTTTTGTTTACCGCTTGTTATGTGAGCTGTGTCGAGTACATTTATTTCACATCTCATTATGTTCAATAGTAAAGAAATAAAACAAATTGTAATTAGGTAACATAATTTCTCATACTGAAACACGTGTATATCAGCCTTGTTAGTTTTTTAGTTTATATTTAAATCTTCATTATAAGAAGCTATATAGATTTATTTTCATTGCATACGTTTTAGATATCAGGGTTATTAATATCTTTAAAAAATCATTGCTGATGGTGTTATACATTTGTATCTAGGACAAGTAATAAAACAGTCGAGTCCATCTTCAATAACTGATATAATACATTTGATGGCCAATTCATTCCTTAAGTAATGTTTAAGTATACCTTCCTTTCTCAATGTCTTATTTATAAGCATTATACGAAACACGTATATGTGGCGGGATTCAAATGTGTGAAACTTTAAAATCATTCATGTATAAAAATACACCGAAAAAATAGTCACAAAATTCGTTACAACCAGCAAATCGAAAAAGAATTATTTATTTAACTGTTAATATATTTGATAATATTAAGATATTCAGTAAAGTTAACGCCACATGATCTAGTTGGTTGTCCTTTTATCATCTGGATTAAATATATCATAGATAGCAGATTTAAACGTGAACCACTGTAGGTAGTTGACATCTAAAATAGCACAGTTTTTCTAACCTTAATGATTTGTTAATAGATTTGACTGACCTTTGTTATCATTCATCATGTTTGCCATTTTAGTTGCCGTAATTGTATTGTTGCCCGGGCTATTTTGTGTTTGAAACGGCAAACCGTACAAAATACACCTCCATTTGTTAAAGGGTCGCCGCTTATTGGGGTGTTTACTAAATTGAATTTTGAGTTCTCCCATTTAACACTTGAAAAATAGAGTCAGGAATACGGTGAAATATAATATTTAAATTCCAAACTCTAGGACAAACATTTGTAAGCTTTAACTCGTGTGGCATCAAAAGGGATGTTTTTTTTAAAGAACCAGTGGCAACTTTGTCGGCATCGGGGCCACCGATATTTGCGGCAAATACGTATACGCTCTCGACAATAACCATGATATCGGCTTCGCCAAAATGAGTAAGGCATTTGTTAGAAAGAGAAAATTCGGACACAAGCTATTTAGCAGTTAATCTGAAGGTCTTAAAATCAAGCAGGATCAGAAACTATTGTGTACCAAGGTGGCCGTGGACAAAATCAAACTTGACATTGACACAGACGTGGATCCTCATATTGTTACTGAAGACTTTCTCTTGAATGTTGAAATTCTTGTAAGATTTCCTTAAGAGCTCGAGACAACAAATTACATAGTCATTGTATTTGTAACATGAACAACAGAAATCGGTACAAAAAGGTGTCTTGCGCAATTTACACTAAAATATCCCAACTTAACCCTTATTACTTGAATAAGACTAGAATATGGCAACGGTTCAGGAACCAGATGACTCGTGATAGAAAACAATGAGATGTGGAATAAGTGTACGCGACACAGCCCACAATCAAGTGGCAATTCAGAAAAAACCACAATGGAAAACCGCCAACAGACCTCAACGAGGCCAGTAGGCACTGATTAAGGTTCTGCAATTGGCCAATGGTCTAAATAAAATGCATATACATGTAATACAAATCCAGTTTTGAAATAGTCACAGATAGACCCCCTTCCTAAAAAAGATTAAAAACATCAAAATGAGAAGTACAGACGAAAGCTATGTCAAAGATTCATGGCCTAGGACAGGCACATATATTATGTGGCGGTGTTAAACTAGTTTTTTAGGCCAGACCTTGCCCTGTTAATATTTCTCGACAAAGCACAAAAACTAAACACACAATAAATATCAAATCGATTTTAGTTAAATTCCACTGAGAGAACCTTAGACAAAAAGACAAGAACAAACGAAAGGACGGTAAACATGGTAAAGGAACTCTCAATAGAACACTCGCTGTTACTGACAGCTAGCTGAGAATCATCAATCGACTGATGTTAAAAAAATTCAAACATATCGATTTTAAATCCGACACAACACTTCAAACAATAATGATTTGGTGGAGTGTCATCAGTAATAAAACGGTTTTTATTATTGAAATCAGAAACACCACTGCAGATCCGAGCATATCTTACTAACTGAGAATTATAATTCCGTATGCGCTAGTGGACTTGATGTCATACATTATTCTATTAAACATGACACACACATGACATAACAGTTTTGAGATTTGACTTAACTTTTTATTTATTTCTTTGAATTATAAGGAATTCATCTGTAAAAAATCACCTGAGATTAGTGATGTGATCTCAAAGGTGGAAACGTGTAAAAGAAACGTTTCGAATTAAATGATATTTGACTCGGGCGTTCGGGAAGGTAAGCTTAAAATTTATAAATAATACAAGCAGTACACAGATTAGTACATGTAAAATGTCCTTACAGAGAACAGAACAATTTATGAATGAAGTACACCCATATTGAACATACAAATTATAAAACTTTAGAATACCCATTTTCCAAATGGTTGTATGATGCGTACAGTGTGGGTGTTGAATTGCCAGCCCCACCATTGGATAGCAGCTTGCTGCGAAAGGGAAGCAGCCTTGTGCATTAGTCGACCCTTCCAATTATAGCCTCTCATACAACAAGACCTATGTGACCCAGATATGGGATCCTCCACGAGGTGGCAGATGGTAACTGGGTACCTTGCGGCCCCAGGCAGAATCACAAGGTCTCGGAGGAATCTAGGCTCCTAGATGCATGGTATGCTAGGCCCACCGGCGTGTGGACATGCCCTGGTACCTGCAAACCTAGATCCCAGCTATGGGTTAAATAGCTCCACTGCCTTGTGGAAGGTTTTGGTTAACCAAAGGCTATGGGAAGAAACCCAGACAGAAAATCTGGATAGATGAAATCCGTTAGCATGGTGACTGCAATCATCTACGGGAAGGAAACCCCGAAAGTAAAACCCGGTCCAACAGAGTGGTGGTTGGGCGTGGGGCTAACTACTCCACCCTAGAAAAACAAGCTAGTTACAGAAACGTCAACAAGCATAATTAGAAACAACTCTGTTAATGGTCTAATGGATGGCTTGGGCCAACATGGCAGTATGACAGCTTCAAATGAAAACTCACCTGGGGAAGTTAGAAGAACGATTCCAAGTCTCCTTAGGCCGAAAAGTAACATCAAAATAGGTGCCTGGAATGTCCGTACAATGTATGAAGTGTCTAAAACTGCACAAGTTACCAAAGCTATGCAGCAGTACGACATTGACATTTTAGGTGTAAGTGAGTGTCGCTGGACAGGATCTGGAAAGATGAGGCTAAATTCTGGACACACAATACTATACTCAGGTCATCAGAATAATCACATTAGAGGTGTAGCTATCATAATGAAAAAGGAAGTGACAAAAACATTACTAGAATGGGAACCTGTAAGCGAACGTCTAATAACAGCTAGATTTAACTCGAAATTTTGTAAACTTACCCTCATACAGTGCTATGCACCAACTAATGATGCTGATGAGGAAACTAAAAGTGATTTTTATGAACAGCTTCAGTCAATCATCTCCAAAGTACCACAGCATGATATGGTCCTAATAACAGGTGACATGAATGCTAAAGTAGGATCTGACAACACCAATGTAGAACAGATAATGGGAAAGCATGGATGTGGGACCAGAAATGAAAATGGAGAACACCTAGATTTTTGTTTAAACAACAACATGATTATAGGAGGTACCATCTTTGCTCATCTGGATATACACAAACTGACTGAAATCCCCAGATGGCAGAACAACCAACCAAATTGATCATGTCTTAATTAATAGGAAATGGAGGAGGTCACTACAAAATGTCAAAGTAGCTAGAGGGGCTGATGCAAACTGTGACCACTATCTTCTTAGAGCTTCTGTAAAACTCAAGCTCAGAAAAGCACCAAAAGAAACAAACACCAGGAAGAAGCTTGACATACCTAGACTAAATGCACCAACAATCAGGAAAGCTTTTAATCTTGAACTCAAGAACAGGTTCAGTGCATTAGAACATAAAAATGACAAGGATAATGAAATTGAAGAGCATTGGAACAACATCAAAACTGTTTACAATGAAACTGCAGAGAAGGTGTAAGGCTTCCAGACAAACAAAAACAAGGACTGGCTATCTGAAAATACTTGGCAAAAGATAGAGGAGCGTAAGGTTATCAAACAGAAAATATTAAACACTAAGTCGCAAAGGCTGCAAGACCAACTACAGTCAAGCTACAAGGCAAAAGACAAAGAGGTAAAAAGGAGTGCAAGAAATGACAAGCGCAACTATGTAGACAATCTGGCTAGTGAGGCAGAAAAGGCAGCCATAAATGGGGAGATGAGCACTGTTTACAAAATTACAAAACAACTAGCTGGTACTAGAACTGCTAAAACCAGTCAAGTCAAAGACAAACAAGGAAATGTATTGACAAAGGAAGAAGAGCAAGCAAAGAGATGGGTAGAACATTTTAAAGAGGTTCTGAACGGTCCAGATCCACCAGACGAAGCAACAATTATACCATCTGATGAAAACATCAATATAGATACAAGCCCACCAACTCTTGATGAGGTAGTGAAAGCTATGAAAATGCTGAAAAACAGAAAAGCTGCTGGAATTGATACCATCCATGCTGAGTTATTGAAATCAGATCTAACTACATCAGCGAAAGTTTTATATCAACTCTTTCAAAACATCTGGAACAATGAGACTATACCATCAGACTGGAGCAAGGGCCTTATTGTCAAACTATCAAAGAAAGGGGACTTACAATGCTGTGATAATTGGAGAGGAATTACCCTACTCTCTGTACCAAGCAAAGTATTTTGCAAGATCATTCTTAGCCGAATCGATACTGCTACTGACCTGAAGCTAAGATAAGAGCAGGCTGGATTTAGAAAAGGGCGAGGTTGCACAGATCAGATATTTGCCCTCAGAAATATAATAGAACAATGTATCGAATGGAACACACCTTTGTTTATCAACTTTATTGATTTTAAGAAAACTTTTGACAGTGTCCACCGAAATACTCTCTGGAAAATACTAACATCTTATGGCATACCAAAGAAAATCATCACTCTCATCAAATGTTTTTACAATAATTTTGAATGCAACATAATACTGGAAAATAACATATCTGATCCATTTGAAGTAAACTCTGGTGTACGACAAGGATGTATTCTATCTCCTATACTATTCCTAATGGTAATTGATTGGATACAAAGGAACACAACAGCAGTTCGAAACGGTATACAGTGGACCATGTTCAAACAATTGGAAGACCTAGACTTTGCAGATGACCTGGCAGAAATATCAACAACACAGGAACAATTACAAGAGAAAACAAATGCCCTTAATTCCTTTGCCAAAAAGACCGGCTTAAACATAAATGCAACAAAGACAAAAGTAATGGTAGTAAATGAGACAATGAAAGAACCAATAACCATTGACAACCATCCAGTGGAAAATGTCGATGAATTTACGTACCTAGGAAGTATTATTAGCAGTGACAATGGTGCTAAAAAAGATATCCAAGCCAGATTAGCAAAAGCCCGTGGAGCCTTTCATAGACTTCAACCCATCTGGAAGTCAAGAAATTTCAGTATCAACACCAAGCTGAAGTTATTCAACAGCAATGTCAAGTCAGTACTTTTGTATGGTTCAGAATGCTGGAGAATAATACAGAGTGACATACAGAAAGTAGAGGCATTCCACAACAGCTGCCTCCGTAAAATCCACAGAATCTTTTGGCCCAACAAGATTACCAACATCAATCTGTTGCGGAAAAGTAATTGTCACTGTATTTCTAAACAAATTCAACAGCGACGCTTCAGATGGTTAGGTCATGTGCTTAGAATGCCAAATGAGAAGATTCCCAAAGACAGCACTACACTGGACACCACCAGGAAAAAGAAAGCCAGGAAGACCTCGCATGACCTGGAGGCGCACCATTCAAGGGGAACTTCAAGAGATTGGATATACCTGGGGGCAGGCTCAGCACCTGGCAAAGGACAGGGAAAAGTGGAGGAAGCTTGTTGGTGCCTTATGTCCCAGCTGGGATGAAGAGGATAAGTAAGTAAGTAGAATACCCATTCCACCCATATTGGACATACAAATTATAAAACAAAAACGTTGACTAGAAACAAAAAGAAAAAGAAAACACATATTTTTACACATTACAATTTTTTAAATAACACTGATAGGAGACTTACCCATTAAAACTTGAATTTAATATTTTCAGGTTCAACTGCGCAAATGTTAACACTACATTTTTCCATAAGGGGTACCCTTGTATTCAATTTAAAAAAACAACGACCGATTTTCACATTCTATGGGTCAAAATCTGTCAGGTTCATCCAATCGTTTATTTTTATCCAATAAAAACCTATGTCTATGCGGCGTTTATGAGTTTAATTGTATATTGAAAAAAAGGAGGAGGTGATTTTTCGATTTTATTTTTAACACCCAAATTTCCAAAGACACGAGCGCCCGGTACAAAACACTTATGTAATTTTATGGATTTAAATGTGTGATACTATAAAATCATTCACATATAAGACTACGCCGAAAAATAGTCACGAAAAACGTGACAACCAGCAATCGAAAAAGAATAATTTTATTTAACTGTTAATAAAAATGATAATATTAAGATCATCAGTATAGTTAACGACACATGTTTAAGTTGGTTGTCCTTTTATCATCTTCGGTTGTGTGTTTTAACAGCTCTGGATTAAAGACATCTAAGATATATACATGAACCGCTGTAGATAAAAGATAACTAAAATTGCACACTTTTTCTAACCTATAGGATTCGTTAATAGTTTTGCTGACCTTTTTTTATCACCCATCATGTTGGCCATTTTAGTTGCCGTAATCGTTTTGCTGTCCGGACTTTTTCTGTATTTCAAACGACAAACTGTTATAAATACACCTCCAATTGTTAAAGGGTCGCCGCTTATTGGAGTGCTTACTAAATTGGATTTTGAAAGTGCTCATTTGACACTTGAAAAATGGAGTCAGAAATACGGAGAAATATTTCAATTCCAAATTCTAGGACAAACATTTGTAAGCTTGAACTCGTGTGGTATCATAAGGGATGCTTTTTTGAAAGAGCCAGTGGCAACTTTGTCGGCATCTAGGCCACCTACATTTTTTGGCAAATATGCCATGGATAATTACCATGATATCGGCTTTGCCAAAATGGGTAAGGCATTTGTCAAAAAAAGAAAACTAGGATACAAGCTATTGAACACTTATTCTGAAGGTCTTAAAATCAAACAGGAACAGATACTGATGTGTACCAAGGTGGCCGTGGACAAAATCAAACTTGACATTGACACAGACGTGGATCCTGCTATTATTACTGAAGAATTTCTCTTGAATGTTGTTGAAATTCTAGTAAGATATAACTTTTAAAGCTCTAGACTAAAACTAAATCTAGACTAAATCTTTGTATTTGTATTATAATTTGTGGGAAAAAACGGTAAAAAAGAAATCTCGTGCAATTTTACACTAGAATATCCCACCCAACTAAACCCATATAACTATAAGTAAAACTAAAACACGGCACAAAGAAAGGCTTGAAGTGTACTAATCATGTGGCTAGTCCCGATACCCATTAAATCACATTTTTTTTAACTTCGCTTCTAGTGGTTAGTTAGGCATCGACCATTTGATTTTTTTTTCTAATGCGCAAAATGAGGGCCAGATTGTTTTTTTTTTTTTCGCCCTATAAGCTGGCCAGACTTTTTGTTTGGGGTGGGGGGTAAAAATCAGAGCCAAAATATTTTTTTTAAATCCCAGCCCCCCCCCCCCCCCGATAATCAAATGGTCGGCGTCTTAACTAATTTAACATTGCTTCATTCATACACAGCGCGAAAATCATGGAGTACACATGAACTGTATGTTAAATGGAAATAAAATTATGTTATGGGAGAAATTGGTAGGGAATTTTGCTGGAAAAAGGAAGAATAAATAGATGGCCAGCTGGTCTTCTACAGAGAATCCAACTACTATTGATAACCAGCAGTTTTCTTATAAGGAACGTGGAATTTTTCCCCACACTGTACACTTCTTCTTTATTGCATGACGGCATGTCAGGGTTACCCTTTTTAACAAATTTAGGGCACAAATCCGAGTCGCGAAATTAGTTCACGGTGATCGTAAAATGAAGTATTAAGTAAACGAAAATGCCCGTAAGCAAATATTGCAATAAAAGGGGGAGATTTTGTGCCATGAAATCTGGTTTAATCAGTCAATTTTATTGCTACCTTCAATTTTCTGGTATGTCTTTCTTCTTTAGTCTTGAATTGATAATTCCAGTTCGATAATTTTGTTAGCTTATATATCGATTTTTCAACCGAAGCCAATATAAATGGTTTTAAGAATGATAAGTCAAATGTCATACTAGAAATCTATTTGCACGACTTTCTTTTATAGACAGTTGGTAAATATTCAGGAAAAGACGGCGAATTACAGAAACTCCTACGAGAAGTGGACGATAATTTTAACACATTAGCTAACCAAGGCCTAGATATGCTGTATGGAGTATTTCCGTTTCTGCGCTTTCTACCGTTCGACCACTCTAAGACACTGAAAACGTTTGAAGACAACAAAAGAAAAATGATGAGTCTGTTATTACAAATATATGTAAGCTTAAATATAACAGAAACTATGCAAATTATGTTCAAGAGACTTCATTAAGGTACTCATAAACTAAGCTTGGTGCACACATTCACTTGTTTCTATCAATAAGGATGGATCGATTATTTTTTAAAGAAATATTTGTTTTATCCCAGAAAAATCTTTCTTTAAAGTATAGTCTACATCTCTCTCATTGATAGAAAGAAGTGCCTATTTTTGTACACGTGACTGTATTGACTGTAATTAGGGAAGCAAAGAAGTAAAAACATCAATGAAAATTTATTTCATATTTAAGTTGACAAACAGACTAAAACTAAGTCATTCACACATAGAGTTTCAACGAATTGGTTCTATTTTCACTATAAGGAAAGTTTTCCATATCTAGCGACTTTTTTAAGGATAAGTTATCGTGATTCCATTGTTCAGCGTAGCATCCGGTCAAGGGAGAAAACAAGTTTCCATATTATTCAAAAACTTCATTTTTGATTTATAGCCAATCCTAAGAATGTAATCAGCGGCCAGTGGACAATTTTAAGACTGCCGGCTTTTTTTCCTGTGCGGTCTTAAAAATAAAATAAATTTACGGTGTACATACTTCGTAAATTTGATTTAATTTTCCATCATCATGATCATCTTTTTACCTTTAATTCAAATGTTTCATACAAATGTGTATACTTCTAATTTTTTATACGCTCTGATAAAAACAATTCAATTTCTAGCAGTCCTGTAAACATACCATTAATTAACTTTAGGAGGAGAATCCAGATCTAAAAGGAGTTTATCAGAGTATGATGGAGGTTGTCGAGGAACAAAAAAGTGTAGAAAATCCATGGTTTTCGGAGCTAAATGTCAGAAGTGTACTTTTAAATTTTGTGTCGGCAGGTTTGTAGATGCATACATGTAAAAACATTGGGAGGGAGGGGTTGTTGGTCAACAAACAGATTAAAGCTTGATTTTTTGTATCTTGTTCTGTTTTTTTACCTGTTCGGTAATTTTGGCAGTACTCTAAGTTGTCATTTCAAACAAGCCATGCATGACATTTAATTCTTGGTCATGACTTCATGATACAAATTTAGAAATTTTCATCTTGACATTATTCTTGGAAGAAGCAAACAGGCACCAATTGAGCATTCAAGTGTCAAAAGTCCAAAAGAGCAATGACGAAACCGAAAAATATGAACAAGGACAGCACAAAGAAATACAAAACACGAAATCAACCGAATGGAAATCAACAACCCGAACTCAAGTCATAACCACAAGTAGTTCCTGAATGCTATAGCACACCCGTCGTGCTGCTAATTTCCAATTCAGTGTGTCAAATCCGGTAGAGGAAGAAAAAACAAATTTCTACGACAAACCAACATCTGCACTCATTTAAGAGATAGAAATCCCATATTTGTCTACGAGTGAACGGTGTCTACCGTAAATTTCTTGAGTGAAGACAGCAACCGTGGAGCAACAAAACCGTGTGTCTGCAATTTCTATGTCAAACGTGACGCTCTGCCAAAGAAATCGATGAAATTCCCGCAAGCTCTGGAGTAACGAATCAACTGTGATACGAAGACTCGACAAGCGGGAGCGGACGGAATATTGCTACACAAAAAGGGAAAGTTGACCATTTATAAACCATCAATTAAGGCACAATAAAAGTCATTATGCGAATATCAATTTCAAATAACCTTATGTTATTGAATTTGAATCTAAATATGAAACATTTCTTTCTTGCAATATCTTTTTAATCGTGGACTTCTTATTGTTGTCAAAACGAAAATAAAGATGTTGATGAAAAATTCACTGCACGAAATGATACGTTTAAATAAAATAATTAAAAATGAAACTACAAGTTTAAAATTTATTGACTAATTTATTGTCAATTATTTGTGAAATATAATCAAATTTAATTTTTCCAGAAAATTTCAAATTTAATTGTCTTTTCTTCAGATTTAATTGTCATTTTACTTGAAGTTTAATCTAACAAATTTGTGTTCAATAAATTTGTAGTTTAATGAGGTTTTCATTTCGTTTTCTCGCGCATGTGTGTAAGTCAACGTGTAGCTGTTAGATTCAAATCATGACGGTTGATACTCTGGATTAATGTCTTATTCTTGGTAAGTTTAATTATTTAAATGCAGATATCCTAGCAGTTTAAGTTTTTCATCATACATAGCCAATATTTTTTTTCTCTATATATTATGAAAGTAATAAAACTGTGTGATTCAAATATTGTGAAATATAATTTTTACAGTTTACATGTATTAATCAAAATATACTTATTTCTTTATGTTAACTACCTTTTGATTAAAAATATAATATTTAAGAGTTATTTTTTTATATTTAAATAATCAACGATTAAGATTAAAATGCTAAATATTCATAATTGCAGTACATTTATGATAATTATACGTGTATTGGAATTTATCTAGATCAATAGGGAACGGCTGTAGATAACATTCATGACATTATAAAGGTCAAACCAATTCAATAGCACACGTGTACGCGTACATAATAGCCTCGGAAGGCTTGAGAATGTGGTTTAGATTCAAGGTCATTGATGTGTCGAATTAATGCTTAAATGTGTGGTTTATTTTACAGCTCTCAAAATGTGTGGTTGTTAAAGAAATCTAATGAAGTTCTTGCAATTAAGCACAAGTAAAATGGTAAGTTGTATAATTAAGTGCTTACATACATCATGTACATTAATTGTTATTTCGTAATTAATGAGAACTAAATTTTGTTGTCAGTTTATGTATAACCTTATTTGTTTTTGTTCGAATAAATAATGATAATCCAAATCACATTTTATCTTCGTTTTTTTAGGAAAATGTAATGAACCTGAAGGACAATTACTTGAAGATAAAAATATTAATCAGAAGGAATACAAAAAATGCAAGGTAATTTGCCTTTTTTCTTATTTTTTTGTTCATAATATTAAAATATTCTTTTATTTGAAATTCTATTTTATTTTAAGCGCTACGAGTTACATATTTTATAATCTTTACGTAAAATTAAATTAATGAAAATGTTTTTGTTTATTTCAGAAACTTTCTGCATCTAAAAGAAGTCCTTAATCCCGGTCCTTAATGAAGATGGGAATATAATACTCATACTATAACAAGAAAAAACATTTAACTTGTTTATATTTTGGAGTTTACATTTTGTGTTCAAATGTTTGAGATTCAGAAAGATGCATAACAAAAAATATATTTTAAAAGTAAAAACTATTGTATTAGTAAAACTTGCACAAGTTAGCTAAATGATTTGATATATGCATTAACCACATACTGGTGAAGCTGTCACATGGTATAAGTATTTAGGTGAAGGTCTGCACATTGGAAACAGTGAAGCAGCCACATCTTTTGCGTAACATGAAGACATGCACACTAGCATTTGTGTCAAGATGCAAAAATATGAATAGCTACCTCCACCTAAAAGACCTTTTTATGTGTTTCACATTAAAACATTCAGTATTTTCTTGAACTTAAAAAAACCTGCATTTTAGTTTTCAACTACATGTTATATTGTTTGAAATAAAAGGTATGCTGATTTTAAATCTATTTCTAAAGCTAAATATATCAGCAAAAAAAAAATACCACAAGAATAAATATAGTTAAATTTGAAATTTAATTTGAAACCATCAAAAATATATCACATAAATTTGAATTTAATTCAATTTATATTAAATCTTTAAGGTAGGTTTATTTTTACAATTAAATTCTGAAATAACAAATTTAATAAAGTTTTATTTTTCCAAATAAATTTGCTTTAAATTTGGGAGTTTATTTGTCAGAATAAACGTAAGTTAAACATGGGTTAAATTTGAAATTTAATGACCGAATAAACTAAAGGTTAATTTTTAAATGTGAAGTTTAAGACAAGTTTAATACTAGTTTATTTATCAGATAAACGTATCATTTCATGCAGTGATTGTTTCTCTAAAAGAATTCTACAGCTGTCAAAAAATCCTATTCTGTGCATTTTTTATGCTAATGTGTTGGTATTCACTATACCGAGGTGCTCCCAGTCTCAGAATTTTTTTTATATTGTTTGTGAGCAAAGAAATATTGCAATTTTTTTTACAAATTGGCTACTAAAAATCAATCACATCTCGGCTTTAATTTTGAATATTTCTATATTTACGAATGTAATTTAAAAAAAATCCGAAACTGGGATCACCTTAATTTGATCAATATTGATCTATTAGCATAGATTTTCACTTGGAATATATTTTAATTAAAGTTTTGGAATTTTTTTAAATTATTGATTCCCAAAAAATAATTTTCATCAAAATCTTTTTTTTTATTATTTCGACTAAAATAAGACTAGTGTGTTAAAAAAAATACATTGTATACATGGAATTTACCTTAACGGCTTATTGTCTACTTAAATCACCTATCTGTTTGTCCCCATTTTTTTGTTATCATTTAGAAGAAAACATTTATTTCCAAATTAGCTTTAAATTTGGTTTATTTCGCTCGCAATTTTTCGACCATGATGATTGATTATTTGTCTACCTTCGTGACAGATAAAGTTTTAGTGTATTTAGTACAGCCATCAATCGGGATCTCGGATGATTTGCTCCGGAAGACTTTAATACGGTAACAAATTAAACAAATTCAATCTTAATCATCTTCAATACTACTGTCCTTTACAAAATGGAAGAAAAAGACAAATTTATAATGTTAAGGCCAGTTCTAACATATCTTTTGAACTGTAAAAAACAGTCAGGAATCTGTTCTAATTCTGTTATGCTGACAGTTTTTGGACAGTTTATGACATGTCGTGTCCTGTCATAGAACAGTCCTGGACTGTTTTACCCCATGAAATATTTAGAACTGTTCTAAGCCCTGACAGATCTAAGATGTCCTAAGCCCTGACAGCTCTATCCTGTTCTGCGCCCTGACAGTTCTAAGAACTGACAGCTCCTGACAGCTCCTAACAGTTTCTGACAGTTCCTGACAGTTATAAACCTTGACAGTTTTAGAACTATTCGTGTTCATTGTACAAAGGAATGAAAGTCGCATGGCTATCGAGAACCCAATTTTAAAAGAAAGCTAATAATTTATAAAACAACATTTTACCAAAGCTGATAAAACATTACAATAAACAACAAATGACGTCATTTAGAACTGTCAGGACCTGTCAGAGCTCAGAACTGTCCGAGTGCAGAAATGTCATGGACTAGAGGAGTTCTAAGCTGTCAGGGTCTGGACAATTCTAGAGTGCCAGAGGCGACGAACATAATGAACTTGAAATGATGCCCAGAAAGATGAGATGGATGAGAACAAAACAAACTTGGGGATATTTTGAAAACCACTGTAAAAAGGGAAGAGTTGGATAAGGGCGGACAATTTGCTTTAAAAACACATCGCCAACGACCTCAAAATCTGTTATTGTACCAGCCATTTATGTGTTTTTTGTTTGATTTATTTTTTAATTGATAATATTATTGACTACTGTAAAGGGATATATATTTACGTGCTCTAAATGTTGCGCGTCTTAGATCTTAAACTATCTTCACGAGTCATAATGTTGGCGAAATGCCGATATATACATTATTGACACTGAAGTTTGAAATTAATCTTCCCATTGTTAAATTTTCGCGAATATATCAATAAAGCAAAATAGTTTCTTATACGTTTTACAGGATTCAACACAAGCAGAGGAACTATCCTGTCACTGATTCACATTCTGGCTTCACGTCCAGAACTTCAGAAGTCGTTGCAAACAGAAATAGACAGAGTTATCGGACGTGATAGAGAACCTAGTCTAGAGGATCGGGTCAACTGTCCTCGACTTGAAGCCACAGTGAACGAGACTTTACGTTATATTTCACATGTTCCTCTCTCTGTTGTTCACTACACTCATGAAGACTTCGAATTGAGAGGATATACAATTTCTAAAGGATCTACGGTAAAGTGTATATTTGGGTGGATAATTTAGGGGAAATTTTGCTACGCCGACGCTCGTTTCGTTTATTCAAGACTGATCAGAGTCGCTCTACCCAAAAAATGAAACAAAAACATAATACCGGGGTATCCGGATTTTTAAAAGCATTAAATAATAAAATTAAAAAAAAAAGAACTGGAAAACCAAATTATGATCTGCTTGTGTCTGACAGAAATCTACGGTTAAGACAATTTTGAAATGCCTATAATGCAGGAGATCAAGCTTTTTGTTATGCATACTTTCTCACCTAGTAGTATTGCTGCTGCATAATTAAAACAGAAATAACTCATACGTATGGAATAAATGTCAAATTTACACAAAATGTAAGCCATACATATATGAAACAAAGCCAACAAACGTTCGAAATATAATTAATAATTACAAACACCAAAACGCAGGTATAAACAGTTAATTTGGATATGCTATGTATCGATATTTCAAGGAGTAACTTCTCATCAGTAGCATTTGAATCAAAACATTTGAAGGTCAAATTCAAAACTGTTGAAAACGAAAAGTACTCAAAACCGAAACGTTCGAACAAGGAAGCCAAATCCAGCACCGAGGATATCGAACATGTGCATTACAAAGAAAGAAACCTGGTGTTTAAAACAATTTTGAATTTAAAAATCGGATATTTCAGCGACAAAAATATTAGAAATTTTATGGTAAATCGTGTCAGACAAGTCTGACGACCAGACTTGTGATCACCCTCTAGATTAGGAGATAATAACTTATACCTATGAGGTAATAACGCATACGTATGAGACAATGATTCATACGTCTGACATATGAATCGTACAATTGAGATAATGACTCATATGTATGAGATACATGTATGAATCGTACATATGAGATAATGACTCATCGTATGAGATATGAATCGTACATATTGGAAATAACATATTTTTGAGAGGATCATACGTACAGTTGTATAAGATTAAAAACTCGTGGTATTATAATATTCATATTTCGTACAAATAAGGTTTTTTTTATCCCATACGTACATGTGCATGTAGCTTAATGTAGGAATATCCATTTATGTTGATTTAATTTATCCACCAATGAAAATTAAAGGCATGCAGCTACTTTTAATTATATCATACAAATGGTTTATTTTTTCATGGGTTCTAGTGCTATTGATGAGGAATTGAATTTCCGAAATAGCCATACAGCGCATTAGAATTAATTACAGTTGGGGTTAACACATGTGTTATGGTATCATGTTCATTTACTCAATATCCTTTTTTGAAATATTTTCTCCATTTGTAATAGTTCTCATTTATAGGGTAAAACATGTATAAAATTGCTATTTTCTTTCGGATCCCCCATTGGTACCTCTGCTTCTTAGACCTTCAAAGGACCATAACCCCTACGGGAGGTCATCTGACACCTTTGACCAAATACAGACTTTTGTAGAGATCAATGAGCTGGACCAAAACATGAAAACGCTATTTTTGACCTTCAAATGGCCTTAACCTCTACAATGAGTTATTTGACAACTTCGACCGAATGGATACTTTTGTAGAGCTTTGGATTCTGCAGAAGGGAGGTGAATTCAGATTTTCCCTCTCTCTTATACTTGCCAAAAACAGCAGTCTGACCAACCCGGGTCTATTTTTAGCAACAGCGGCCATGTTTTTTTGACGGATAAAAAAAAACACCAATTTTGTGCAGGACACCTTAAGGATCAATTATTATAAGGTTCATTAAATTTTGTGCAGTAGTTTCAAAGGAGAAGATTTATGAAAAATTGTTAACGGACGACTTTCGACAGAAGACGACGGACGCCAAGTGATGGCAATAGCTTACATGGACTTTCGGTCCAGATGAGCTTAAAAGGGAAGCGACATTGACGGTCTGATATTAACAAGATTGCGATCAATATATTAATCAGGTATTGAAGTATTTTCACTGGATAAAGGTATGTGTGTACGAAATCCCTTAAACACTACTTTCATGCATTACAGATAATTCCTAATTTCTGGACAGCTCATCACAACAAGGAAGATTGGGAGGATCCTCTAGAATTCAAACCTGGAAGATATCTCAATGATGATGGCGATATCAAACCAGCAACTGATTCTGTTCGATCTAAGTATAAAACAAATTATCAAATATGTAATGTTTTGCATGACTAGTGAATCATTATAATTATGTTCTTATTTTACTGCCATTTGGTTCATTGCAAAACAAATAAACAAGCAAAAACAAAAAAAAATATCAAACATGCCTCTTTCATTCTCAATTTGTGTAGAATGCAAAGTCACATCTTGATAATCCCGTGCGGATCCGGTGGGCGAAAATGCCTACAGGAGACAGCCTATCTTGTCATTAAATGTCTTTGAATTCTGACATCGGGATAGTGTATAGGCCACAGACCGACCAAGTTGTGTACAAGATGAATAGATATGGGTGGCCTTGGTCTGCGGAAGTTTTCTAGTCTACAATATAAATAGCCTTTCTGCACTTCATGCACATGAATACAAAAAGGGAAAACATGTCTGATGCAACAGTTTGACTTTGAACTTTGTTTTAAGGTCTGTATAATATTACTGTCTGAAAAGAAAGTTTTTGCCTACCTGAAACAACAATATAATATAAAAAAGTCTATATGTCATCAAATAAAATAAAAAAGTCTATATGTCATCATCCTAAATATATATTTTGTAAATACTTTCTTGATTAATCATTCCTATATCATTTTCAGGAATTTAGCATTTAGCGTTGGTAAGCGGTCTTGCATTGGAGAAGTCTTTGCCAGATCAAGAATATTTCTTTTCCTTGCAACCATTATTCAGAACTTTACCATTATGCCACCGAAAGCGGGACAATTTAAAGAGTTTGGTTTAGACGACCTGCGCCCGGGTCTTGTTATGATTCCAAAACCATATAAAGTCAGATTTGTGAGAAGAGGAAATTCTTATCCTTAATTGATCAACTGTCTGGGAAGGTCCATCAAGAGAATGACATGAACATTTGCTTGTAAAGAGAATCGACCATTATTATTATTCTTTTTAATATGCTTTTAGTATATATCTGATAAAATATTGAGACGAACAGAAGAAAAATAAAGACATACATAATTAATACATTTACATCTCAAAACAATCATCAAGGCAAATTCACGTCAAAACGAGGTTAAACTTTAGTGCAACCGAGGGTACTTGAAAAAAAAGTTTAATTATTTGACCCGTCAATAGTTCCGCCTCACCTCTACAATAGGTACACTTTGGGGTAAATTAACTTGTTTTTCTCATACAGTCAATAAGTTTAAGAGATATTTATTTGATATAATTGATTAATGCTAGATTTATAAAACTACCTTCATGTAAAAAATTGCAACAGATAAAAGTAGCTTGTGGAGTTTTTATTTCCCGAGGTTAGCTCGCTCCAGCATCAGCACTTTTGTGTTGACGAACACATCAAAGCTATAAAACATCAAAGCTATAAATTATCCGTCTAAATTTCTAAATTGCCAAAACCCTAAGGTTCTTCCTACTCCAGACATAGGTTGGTCTAATTCATTTTTTGGTTTCTAGTTCGCTTTTTTTGGTATTATTCTATGCTCTTCATAGTCATAAAGTGTTTTGCATTTCCAACTTTTGGTAGAGTGCCTCTGATGAGTCTTGAATAGACGAAACGCGCGTCAGGCGTAGCAAAATTTATTGTCTGGAACTTTGTTGTTATTTATATTTCTAACATCCGTGACGGTTAGCGCTGCTAGTAAAGTTTTAATTCCCCGAGGTTAGCCCACTCCGGCATCAACACCAAACACATCAAAGCTATAAATTATCCGTCTAAATTTCTAAATTGTCAAAACCCTTAGGTTCTTCCTGCCCCAGACATAGGTTGGTCTAATTCATTATTCGGTTTCTAGTTCGACATTTTTTGGTATTATTCTATGCTCGTCATAGTCATATAGTGTTTGGCATTTACAACTTTTGGAAGAGCGCCTCTGATGAGTCTTGAATAGAAGAAACGCGCGTCAGACGTAGCAAAATTTATTGTCTGGAACTTTGTTGTTATTTATATTTCTGACGTGTTGTGTCGGATTTAAAATCGACATACTTGATTTTTTTACATCAGTCGATTGATGCTTGTTAGCTAGATGTAAGTATATATAACTTCGAGTGTTCTCAAGATAGTATCTCTACGTCCCGTTAATTAATTGTTGTCCTTTTGTCTCAGATACTCTCTTGTTGAATTGAACTTCTATCGATTTTATTTTTACTGTCTTATTTTGTGCTTTGTTATTGATTATCAATAGGGGGAGGTTGGTGCCAAAAAAAAACTAGTTTAACCCCGCCACATTTTTAATGTGCCAGGAATCTTTATTAAAGCTTATGTTTGTATTTAGTCGAATTTATGTTACTTGTTTTGTTTGTTTGGTTTTTTTTTAAGAAGAGGGTCTTTCATTGAACTACAGGATTGAACTTGAATCATATGTAGTTTATTTTCAATCCAGGGCCCAAATGAATTCAAAAACAGCGCGCAGCGACCGCTGGTCACATTGAATGTTGCTGGCTGTTTTCTATTGTGGATGTTTTAAATTTACGTTTATATTGTAGGTTGTGTCGCGTACACTTATTCCACATATCGTTTTCTTCTATTTAATATACGCAGCTCCAGAACAAGACGATAAAGTTGTGTGTATAAAGTTTGATTTTAGATAATTCAAAAATGATTAAGGTTTACTAACTAAACCATTACATTGATAATATGCGAGTGGAAAATTTCACAGTTTTTATCAAAAAGGAAGTACAGTACTTTTATTTAATTTGGTGGTTTATTAATTTAATAATAATTTTACATTGCTGTTTACTAATTTGGTAAATAAATGGTAGGTGAAGCCACATTTAAAAGGTAAAACAAAATATGAAATATAAATAAATAAAACCTTTAAAACAAATAAAAACTAAATTGCCCAAATTTTCGGACATAAAGTCCTTCTTCAGGGGCTAAAAAGTAACAAGATGTTATCACATCGACTGACGAGGACAGAATGACACAAAACGACCCGAAGAACATGACGTAATGTCTTAATCCTGAACTTGATGACTACATAATGAATATTAAGAAAAGGTCTGTCTTTTAACATTAATACCCAAGGGTTGAAAAGTGCCTAAAAAACTGATTATTCTTTGCTCAAGAAACTGTCTTTGTTTTTCGCCGGTGCATGTTTCAAGGAGAACGGTCACCTGCATACCCTGGACGCTATGGTTTGGCAATGAAAAGTGCTGGCCGACTGGGCAGTCGTCGCATTTGAGAACACTTCTCCTGTGTTCAGCAAATCTGTCACCCAGTCGACGATAGGTTTCTCCTACGTAGATTTTTAGGCACTTAGCACAGCGGATTGCGTAAATGACATTTTCGGAGATGCAGGTAAAACCGTTCTTCAACTTGAAAGTATTGGAGGGTCCAATTATCTCCTCAGTCTCCCAGGTAAAGGCACATGTGACACAGACGGATCGACCACAACCCCTGGTGCCAGAAAAGTCAGAGCGAGGACGTCTCTTGGATTTGTCAAATGAACTAGAGACAAGATGTTGCCTCAAACTCTTACCTTTGCGGAAAGCAGTCAGGGGTGGTGAATCGAACACTGTCGACATGTGTTCGTCCTTCAAGACGATGGACTTGAAATTGCGCAGAAGAATGTCCCGTATAACGATGTTATGAGGGTGGTATGTAAGTACCAAGGGTATACGGTCATTCTTGCGTCTCGACCTGGGTTCCAAAGCCTTGGATCGTGTCACCCGAGAAACTGAGTCGATAGCTTTGTCCAAGATGTTGTTAGGATATCCCCTTTTGACAAAGAATGATTTCATAGTGCTACTTTGAACTCTGAAATCATCCTCATCACTGCAAATACGTTTAAGTCTCAGAAATTGAGACTTAGGAATGGCATCTTTGCAGCTCTGGGGATGACAGGATTGATAGTTCAGGTAGCAGTGTGCATCAGTTGGTTTATAGAACACAGACGTTACTATTTTGCCATTTTGGATGCTACATTCCAAGTCAAGAAAGGAGAGTTTCTCTTGCGAGATGGTAAAGGTATACTGAATGGCAGGATGATAGGAAGAGACAAAGCTGATAAACGAGTTCAAATCATCTTCACTATCAGAGGATACACCAAAAACATCATCTATGTACCGTTTGTATAGGTCAGGGACAGGACCAACGTATTCGGAAAACATTTTCTCTTCCAAATACCCAACAAACAGACAAGCGAAACTAGGACCCATCTTAGTGCCCATGGCAACACCACCAGACTGAGAATAAAACTCTCCATTAAACTGAAAAGTGTTGAGATTGAGAACAAGTTCTGCTAATCTCAAGATGACATCCGTTTTTACAAAGGGGTTGGGTCTTCTGTCCAAAAAGTGTTTTAAAGCGATCATGGCATCGTTGTTCGGAATACTAGTGTAGAGGGCAGTGACATCCATGGAGAACAATCTGAAGTCATCTGTATTTTCAGGTTCAAAGAACTCTAGGATATTTAGAGCATGAGTAGTGGCCTTAACATAGGTGGGCAAGTTCTCCACTATTGGCATGAAAACATTATGGAGAAAACTGGAAATGTTTTCAGTCGGACAACTACATGCAGAGACTATGGGTCTACCAGGGTTTCCCAATTTATGAATTTTAGGGAGCATGTAGAATCTCGATGTCCTGGGTTGGGAGACTATCAAGTTCTTAGCATTATCTGGTAGATCATTGTTCTCCACGGATGTCTTGATAAACTCCTTAATTTGTTGCTGATTTTTCTTAGTATTATTATTTTTTAATTTCGAATAGAAAGTTGGGTTTGCAAGTTGAAAATCGCCCTCGGAGACATAAGACTTGGCATCCCATGCGACCACTGCACCACCTTTGTCAGCAGGTTTTATAACTATGTCTGTGCGGGTCTTTAAGTTTCGGAGAGCAGTTTGTTCGTCACAAGTCAGATTATGTCTTTTGAGGGGTTTGGTTTTTAAATTATCAATTTGGTTTAGACAAGATTTAATATATTTTTCCAAAACAGGAAACCAGGATGTTTTTGGAGTGAAGTTTGATTTTTTGTTGCCATAATCGCGAAACAAAGAGGCGGCTTCATTATCTTCCTCATCGAGTTGGTTATTTTCCTTTTCGTGGTGGAAAAAAGCTTTTAAGAGGAGGCGTCTGAAGAAGTTTTGGATGTCGGTATGGTTTTGAAAAGAGTCTGCTAAAGAAGTTGTTGGAACAAAATTTAGACCTTTGGACAGAAGACTCGACTTTACTAATTTGCATGTTTAATTTTTCATGGTCCGGGTTAAGTCGCAAAAACAGCGAAAATCAAATCACCCCAAAAACAAAGTTTTGTACGGTATATGATATTTAAAAAATGTATAGTTTCTAGTCTTAATTTTTTAGTTCGACTCATATGAAGTCAACATAAATTATTTTTCATTTAGTCAACTGTGAATGTGTCCTGTATTTTAGGAAATCCAGAATGAATATAGTTAATTTTCTACGGATTAATCAAGAACAATTAAGGATGCATCCATTCAAATAGAGAGATTGTGACTTGTGTACTTTGTATCCTTGACAATGAATATGTCAAGTATTCACAGGTATTGTATATAGTGTATTATATCCAATCAAGAGGTGTTGGGGCGGGGTCTGTGTAGATGTGTGTGTGTGTCCAAAACCAACAATAAAAGTATTTTTGACGTTTAAAATTATGTCATATTTCCGCAAAGAGTGATCTGACAACTTCGACCAAACAGAGATTTTAGTGGACTGTAATGAGCTGAATGCTAAGCAAGAAAACAGCTTTTCTATATCTGCAAAAGTTTTCACTCTATACAAATTAAATAAAACATGAATAACACTCTGGTTTTGACCCTTCAGGGACTGTATACTCAATAAGGAGCCATCTGATAACTTATACCCAAGGTAGAGTTTTGTAGATACTTTGAATCTGAAGAGCCCGAGATGCTTCAACTTTTTTCTATCTAATATAGATGTAGCTTCTGATAAAGAGTTATAAGATATTTCAGCCGATTTAATATTGTATTCTGTATTAAATCAAAATTTAATGCTGCCATGTCTTTATATATCTAAAATCTTTTATAAATTAAAATCATATGTTGTCAACATTTCGTAAGTCATTTCTGCAGTTTCATTCAAATTGATTCGGTGGTTTCAGAGTAGAGCATTTTTTGTTGAATTGTTTACAGACGACCGAAGTCGACTGATGCATAGTGGATTGGTGGCATAATAACATTGCTCTTTGCCAGGCTAGACACATAACATCCTTCAAAAAACAGAAACTACAAATGTAACAACAAAACTATCAAAACACGAAAAGAAACAAAGAAAAAAAAACTTCCACAGCAAAAGAATAAAAAGAAAAACCAACAACCATCCAAGCTACTTGCATATATATAATCAGAGCGAAACATTACCTTGATCTGTTATCTATCACACATATGTTAGTGGGGATCACGCAGCAGGGTAGTTATTTGTTTCAAGTACGGTGTACATGTAGATGAAACATCTATAGATCTGGCTAACATGCTTGTAGGTTGAAGGGATTCGAGTGTGAAAACTTTCCACGTGGATGCTTAGCTCTATACAAACAAGACTTACATGTATGCATATACAGGACTTTTAAAGAAGCAGAGGTTCCAATGTCAAAAGTCCGAAAGGGCAGAGACAAAACCAGTAAACACCAACAAGAACAGGACAAAAACAGACAACATGTAAAACATGGAAACACAAAACAACTGAATATCAATCAACAACGCGAACTCCAGTCCAAACAAGAGTGAACTCAGGTGCTCCGGAATAGTAAGCAGTTCCTGCTTGCTGTAGCACACCCGTCGCGTTGCCAATAGTCCATTCAGCGTGTCAAATCCGGTAAAGGAAGACAAATCAACACTCTATGACAAACCAACACCTGCACTCATCTGAGAGATCGAAATCCCATATTTGTCTATAAGTGCATGATGTCTTCCGTAAAATTTCTTGAGTGAAGACAGCAATCGAGGAGAAACATAACCCTGTGTGAGCAATTTTTGTGTCAGACGTGTCGCTCTGTTAAGGAAATCGATGTAAGTCCCGCACGCTCTGGAGTAACGATAAATCAGGGGCTTTTGAAGACGATTTAATTAGAAAATCTTGAGATATGGACCTCTTCGAAATCTACGTGGGAACTATAGTCATCTAAATAAGACTACCTCGAAAGAAAAGCAGTGGTTAGCATATTTTATCTGCTCCACCCTATGTAAGAACTATTCACCATGAAATGTGATTCTTTGTTGTGAAGCGGTTGTGAAATTTCAAAGAGTAACTTCTCAACTTCCACCCTAAATTGTTAATTGTTAAAATGCTATAAGTAAGAATTCATTTGCTTAAAAACTCAATGAAATCTGAAACATCAAAAAAGGATATGAAATAGCACGACTGCTTTGAAACAAAAAAGTAATCAGGAACAAGAGACTCCCAGGAGCCTGAATCGCTCACCTGGTCTTGATGTCAACCCTATGAGAACTTTTGTAAAGCTGAATCACCGAAATGATTAAACAAGAAAGAGCTTTTCTCTATATGCAATAGTTTTCATTCTTAAAGCTAAAAAATACTATTTTCACCTTTAAAGGGCCATAACCCCTTTTAGGGATCATCTGCCAATTTCGACCCTATGAAGACTTTTGTAGAGCTAAATGAGCTGAATGTTTAAGCAAGCAACAGCTTTTCTCTTTCTGCAAAAGTTTTCATTCTGTAGGCAAAAATCATTAATTTACCTTTAAGGGGTCGTAGCCCTTATAAGGGGTCATCTGACAACTTCGCCCCTTTGGTATCTTTTGGAGAGCTAAATAAGCTGAATATTTAAGCAAGCAACAGCTTTTCTTTATCAGCTATAGTTTTCATTCAGTAGGCCGAAAACATGTACAATGTTACTTCAGGTGCCATTACGCTTATATGGGGTCACTTGATAACTTAATTCGACCCTATGAAGGCTTCGGTAGAGTTAAATGAGCTGAATATTTAAGAAAGAAACAGCTTTTCTCTATCTGCAATAGTTTTCATTCTATAGGCCTAAAACACTATTTTTCACCTTCAATGTATAAGGGTCGTAGCCCCTTTAAGGGGTCATCTGACAACTTTTCTTCGTTTGCAATAAATTTCATTCTATAAGTCAAAAACATGAAAAAAGCTATTTTTTACCTTTAAGGGTCTGTAATCCCTATAAGGGATCATCTGGCAACCTCCACCAGATGGAGACTTTTCCAGAGCTTTTGATACTGAAACAGCAGGGTGGCATCAGATTTCATCTTTCTCTTATACATGTACTTATACATTTACAAGCCAAAAACAGTAGTTCATGTATGACCCCCTGATCTATTTTAGTAACGGCAGCCATGTTGCTTGAACGGCGGTCACCATTTGTGCAATCTTGGTAGAGGACATCCCATAAATGAAGTGTGCAAAGTTCCAAGCAATCCAAGTCGTTTCGGAGGAGAAGGTTTTCAAAGAAAAGTTAACGACGACGACGACGGACGCCAAATGATGGCAATAGCTCACCTGGTCCAGGAGAGGAAAAAATGAGAGCGGGTTGAAAGCTGAAAATGCTTTTCCTACCTTTCTTGAGAAATTACAATCATCATATAAAATTTTGTACAACCACAACTCATTTTATCGCACGAAAACCTGTGTTTCCACATATGACGACAACACCAACGATGACAATGGCAACAGCAACAACAACGATTATTACAATGGCACAACATAACACGATCGCAATGTTTGCGATCGTATACAAACTACTTGAAAGATGAACGGTCACGGGGCATTTAGTGAAAAACTAAACAGGCCACTTCAAGTAACCCTTCCAAAATTTAATGATACAGCTGGTTACATCTTCAAAATATATAAAGATGAAAAAAGTCTTTAAAAAACTGATTACCTGATATAGATAACATATCTGACCATGTACTCATGAAAACGAAGAGCCACTACCAAAAGTTTGGAGACATGACTTTGCATCTTTAGTACAGAACCACGAAGATCTCTTCACCAAATAATTACAGAGATTGCTCGATTCCTTCAAATGTGACAACAGGATAACAAAAAGATCGAACCAAATGATATAAAACCTCCTAAAGCATAAACTTCAGCGGCGTAGTACAGACACAAAGTTGGTTTTGATGTACCGTATTTTGAACAACCTTGAAGGTATTTCAGCGAAATATTGCGTATACAATGCAACCTTAAGCACTACTTTGCGTTATGCACTTGGTTGAGCGAGCCATGCATTTACAGGAAAATAGATAGAATATAATTTAAAAAATCAACAAAATCAAACAGCAGACTAAGATTAAAAAAAGTGCGTTGGGGGAAAGGAGTAGAGCCACGAAGGCCCCAAATCGGCCCAATAATTCAACTTTGATATACTTCCTTGTAATTGCTCTCTTGATGTTCATTAGACTTCAAATTTTATAAATTGCAATATCTTTTGGTCTAATTGTTTATCAACAAGTAGGACAGTGAGCTAAAAATCAGTCTATTTTGTACAAAATTTCGTTTTTTGACATTTTTCATTGATTTTCATGTATAAATCGGTGAAAACGAAAATGGCCACACCCGTCGACCAAAATTATTTTGTGATAGAAATGTGTACTTTTATATTATAAAATGATTATCAAAAAATTACGATGGTCGACGAATGTGGCCAATACTATTTTTGACAAAATACGACGAGAAAACAGTGAAAATAGGCGAAAAATTAGGAATTGTATAATTTATGTTATGTTTGAATTGCCAAGGCTAGACCTGTGATGTAGATATTTTGTTGTCCCCGGCCGCAACGCGGAGCGGGGACTTGGAAATGCCGGTGTCCGTCCGTCCGTCCGTCCGTGCGTCCGTCCGTCCGTGCGTCCGTCACACTTTTTTTCGTAACACTTTTCTCAGTAACTACTAATCCTAGGGTTCTGAAATTTTGTATGCAGACTCCTATAGGGGTCCCCTAAGGTGTAAGTGATTTTCAGGTCAGTCTGACATCTACTTCCTGTTTAACGACTTAGTCATTTTTTCTCCCATAGGCTCAATGGTAAATTTTTCGTAACACTTTTCTCAGTAACTACTAATCCTAGGGTTCTGAAATTTTGTATGCAGACTCCTATAGGGGTCCCCCAAGGTGTAAGTGATTTTCAGGTCAGTCTGACATCTACTTCCTGTTTAACGACTTTGTCATTTTTTCTCCCATAGAACACATTATTATTGAAGTTATGCCCCTTCAACAATATAACGTTCAACGGGCGGGGGACCTGGAATCTGTTCTTGTTAAATCTTACATATATGAAAAGTTCAGTTATGCCTTAAATGATTTTGGATAAATTTACGAAAAGTTGAAGTAGTTTAAAAATTAGTAAAAATACCGGGCCGATTTGAGGCATTCGTGGCTCTACTCCTTTCAGTTCAAATGATAATCCCCTGTGGTAAGCTGAATTGTCCGACTCCCACTTCTATCTCAACTAAACAAAAAGCGCTAAATCATTTAAATACAAAATTAATAATATGAGTGGCATTGCCTAAATGCGAGCACAGCACATGTATTGCATTAATTTGAGTTGATCCCCCTTTTCGGCCTTTAATATGACGGAGTTATGCGTCTCCATTGAGGAATAAAATCGTTTAAAATTCAAAATATAACATTCCAAAAAACACGTGGACACTTTTAATGCAATGTTAACTGTTGTGATCTCTTCCTCAAACACGAGCGATGTGAGTTTTCTTTAATAAGTTCCGAGTCATTCGATTGACATGTTTTGATTGATTATTAATCATGAATTTGAGCTGAAGACACAATGTATTAAATACTAAGTGACTTTGTCTTTGCTACCATAGTTTTTCATGTACGAATTAAAAGTTTGATTTTGAATCGAAGTAGTCAAATAAGATCAGAAGTTATCGTAATTATTTTCATTTTTAACAGTTCATTTTCTAGAACGTACAGTTTGGGACGAGATGCTTAGGGTGAACGAGCGTTAAACAGAAAACGTAAAAAAATGAATTAAATGCGTTTATTTAAAAAAAAAGTAGTAACTCATGGTCATCAGAATATTGTTATCCTTGTTCTTTATTTACATAGATAATTTTTGGGAAGTTACTAGCAAAATTTCTAATTATTTTCAAATTCACCCCGGAACTGTATAAACTGTGATAAGCATGTCCGAACGAAAAAATCAGCATTAGGCATTTTTTTCGCGGAAACTTGCTGTAAAGCTCTCCGCTCTCGCGGGCACTTCGTCCCCGCTACGAGCTGTGCTCGCTATTAGTCCTACGTAGTAACGCAGTAGTCATATTATCAGAAAAGGTTTTGAATTCATGAGTAAATACACGTCGCACATCATTTGTGGACACAGACGTTGCTTTTTGAAGGATCCTTTGAGTTTAAGAGAACAAGTCAGGTAAAACATATATACAGATTTTCATTTGCAAGATTTGTATTCTAATTATCAATATGTCGTGTAATTTTTTTTTGCCATGGTCACTTTGAAAATTCTGGCATATCTACAGTGCAAATATGGTGACAAGGCTTTGCTGTCCATCTGTATATATAATTTGTTTGCACAATATTATGAATCAATATTCAGTTGGGTACGTGACAAGTTTTTAAGGTTGGTTTTATCTGTATTACGCAATTCAGGTTTGTCTGAATAATTGTACATAGTGCTGCACAAAAAATAATTGAAAAAAATCAATTTGAATTTTGAATAAAAGAGGTGTCTCTTTACATGAACTCACTATTCATTTAATTTATTTAAATTACTATGTAACATCATTTGTTTTCTATATATTGCAAAGTGAAAATGGTTTATTTGACATTTATTGGTGCTTTTAAAAACATCTATAGATTTCAATAAAAACTAAAACTTTTAATTCTTCTATATAATCAATTTCAATATACCATGGAGTTGAAATGCAAATTTTAACTAAAACTGACATGGCTGATATTGTTTTCAAATTCTATGAGAGGTTTTTGAAAATGAATTGATTTGAATTAATATTAAAAGGTGCATCCACATAACAGCATTATAGAAATTTCAGATAAGCAGTGTATTTTAAGGTAGGTAGACATACTTTTGATGAATCTTGATAAGAAATCACCAACTGTTTTTGTATAAAAGTTCTTTGATAACTCTTTTTACTATCATTTCAGATATGTGCAATGCCAGTGCTACTAGTCTGTTATAACTCATTGTTATTCCTATTATGGATAAAGATAATACAAGTGTCAGGTATGGACAGAAAATCAAGTTTGATCCCGATACATATGGTATGTCCCTGGCCATAAAAAGATTATACTAAAGCAGATATTTAATTTGTAATTTTAAGTAGCACTGTTAATTTTCATAAGTGAGTGAGTGAGTGAGTGAGTTTGTGGTTAACGCACTTTCAACGCTATATAGGTTATTTAAAGGCGATGAACATGAAAAGGATGACAAAATGAACCTGAAATACTGATAATAATGAAATGTGGGGGTGGGTTGGGAAACAAAGGAACGGTAATTTTGAAGGCCACAGGAAAGGTTGATTTTCATTAGCTAGATCGATTAATAAGGTAATTTCGAAGATGTTAAAATATTTGTAGATACAAAATATATCAACGCTTAATAGAATGTAGTAATAGGACATACATGTATGTTGGACTATGTTGCTTTTTCCCCATAATTTATCCTCTAATACCCTTTGGTCGTGAATGCAGAATTGTCGTCCATTTTTGTTTACATTGAGTTCACGTTATGTACGAGATCGATGACGTCATTTTATTGATTATCCGCGTAGGTAAAACTCAAAGGAATCACCAGATTTATTTACTTCAAAGAGATGAGATTTAAACAGGTAAATATCGATATAAATATGTATGCATGTAAATAAATGCCCAATTATCAAAGGCACTTTTTTCTTTCACCAAAAATGCATTTTAACTACGATATTTCAATCCATTAACCCATTTGTTCCTCTGACCCAGATTCTCGATAGTGTTGTAATCACAGTCCGTGACTGCTTTGGAATGTAGGCCAAGCAAATTACATTTTTAGTTTTAACAAAAATATAAAGCTCCATCTTTCTAAAACATAAAAATGGCCGATTTTTTCGGGAAAACAAGTGATTTTAACAAGTGCTTGGCAACTTCTTCACTTTTTTCAGTGAAACATGATTTGAGTTTTTCTCCATAGATCAAATTGTAGTTGATGGATTTTGATGAAATTTTGTACACATACACTTCAGAATGCCCTTGTTTAAATGAACTAATATTATTTAAAGTTTAAATGAGATATTGTTTTTTTTAAATGATGTAATATTATGATATTATATATATATATATATATAAAAAGTATAAAGTTTTTTTCTTTAAATAAAAAATAATTTACTTATAAATATCACATGTCATATATGCATTTACCAGCAAATATGTGTTTATTGCCAATGTTTTTATCAATATTTACATACATCTATTCATGCAAAACACTCTGAAAAAAAAAAAAAAAAACAATTAAGATAATGGTGTCAAACCTTTTCTCCATACAAAGTTTTATCTTAATACATTTTTTTAGATAAATCCAGCCCACCTCAAGACACCTGTAAACAATTCCAAAAATTGTCCATATAACCTGATTAATGCCTACTTAGCAGTTAAAGATGGCAATATATCTATCAGACAGGCAGCACTTCAAGATGGGGTCCCATATCAGACATTGAGGGATAGACTTAGTGGAGCTGTACATCCGGACTGTGTAACCACGTGACGCCCAACACTTAACCAAAAGCAGGAGGCCGGCCTGGTCAACCATTTGAAAGTCATGGCTTCAATTGGTTATGGATATACTAGGCAGGAAGTTGTGGATTTAGCATCTGAGTATGCTGTAAGCCTTCAAATTCGTACTGTTGACAATCAATTCATTTTGAGATGGTTTTATCCCTTTATGCAAGAAGCAGAAGTACCAATGGGGTATCCGAATGTCTAAAGTCCGAAAGGGCAGAGACAAAACCAGTAAACAACATGTAAAACGTGGAAACACAAAATACTGAATATTAATCAACAACGCGAACTCCAGTCAAAACAAGAGTGAACTCAGGTGCTCCGGAAAAATAAGCAGTTCCTGCTTGCTATAGCACACCCGTCGCGTTGTCAATAGTCCATTCAGCATGTCAAATTCGGTAAAGGAAGATAAAACAAAACCCTGTGACAAACCAACATCTGCACTCATCTTAGATATCGAAATCCCATATTTGTCTACAAGTGCATGATGTCTTCCGTAAAATTTCTTGAGTGAAGACAGCAACCGAGGAGCAACATAACACTGTGTGAGCAATTTTTGCGTCAGACGTGTCGCTCTGCTAAGGAAATCGATGTAAGTCCCGCATGCTCTGGAGTAACGAATCAATTGAGATACGTAGACTCCATAAGCTGGAGCGGATGGAATGTTGCTACACAAGAATGGAAAGTTGACGATTGGAAAGTTGAAGTCATCACGTTTGTCATAGAGCCAATTTCGATACGTAGATCTAATATGAAGCAGACTTCCTAGAATCTGTTGTGTCCTTTATCTCAAGCTCCTGGGGATATATGAGATGGAGAAAGTCACCAAATCAAGAATTGTTTAGTGAACGGACATCATCAATATAACGGAACGTGAGGTTGAAAGTGAGCGCTAGTCTTCGGTCTTTTCGTCTAGAAGAGATTGTAAGGAATCTGCTTCATATGAATGAAGAAGCAAATCAAAGAATTTCAAGCAGGTGTTGAGAGGTATGGTCTTAAGGATAAGTCCCACCTGATATATAATGTGGACGAAAAAGGAGTTCAGTTGAACCATAAACCACCAAATATAGTTGGTGATGTTGACTTTCATCCACCTGCTGTGACTTCTGGAAAATCTGAAACAATAACAGAACTTGGATGTGGCAATGCATCTGGTAATTCGATTCCGCCATACATAATCTTCAAAGGGAAAAAGATGCAAACCCGGTGGATGGATGGATCAATCCCTGGAGCTGTTGGCACTGTTTCAGACAGCGAATGGTCTAACTCACGGATCTTTCTAAGCTACCTCCAAGAACATTTTCTTTCCTATATCAGAGGTTGAAATGAAAAGGTGCTTCTCCTTCTTGATGGCCATAAATCAAACGTTTCTATTCCTGTTATAGATTGGTTCCTTGAGAATAACATTATTCTACCTATACTTCCGGCTCACATATCAAATTTTCTTCAACCCATGGATGTTGGGGTATATGGGCCATTTTAGAAGATATATGACAACTTTTGCCATAAAAAACAAGATCTTCTACCTGTGTTATTATTAAGGATGAGATATCCGAAATAATTTGCAATGCATATCTGAAATCAGCTACTCCAGAGAATTTACACTCAGCCTTTAGAAAGACTGGAATCTTTCCCTTAAACCGAGGAACAATAGATGTTCGTCAGTTGGCTCCAGCCAAGGTGTTTGAAACAGGAGTGAGTGTTGAGCCTGATGTGAGAGAGGATTGTAGTGAGAACTTGGAATGTGAAAGTTTGTTAAGTGATAATGTTGTACAGGAAAGAAATGAGGGGAGTAGAGTTGCAGATGAAGCAGTAGAGAATGAAAGTGACTTCTTTGTAAGCAGGATGCAGAAAGTAAAGAGAGTAAAAAGTGAAAGAGTGATTAAGCCTAGAAATACGTTGAGTAAGGTTGTTAGTGGTAGAGCAATCATAGAGGATGAAGTTGCAGAGAAAGTGAGAGAGCATGTGAGACAGCAGGGCAAGAGGGTGAGGGAGGATGAAGGATAAGAGAAAGAGTCGAATTGTAGTAAGAGAAGTCTTGGCAGTGGAACGACAAAGACACCAAGTGAAATTAAATCAAAGCACGGAAAGGGAAAGAAAAGCAACAGAAGCAATTCACCACAGCCAGGCCCTAGCCATATCTACATTTCAGATATAGACTCAGATGATGGAGAAAGTCAAATAGAAGAAAGTGACAAGTGCTGTGCATGCAAACAATTTACTCCAGATGTTGTTAAGAACAGTGTATCTTTGATTATTGTAAAGTAGGCTCAGTGTGATAGGTGTAACCATTGGGTGCATCTTGTTTATTGTACAGATGTGAGAGTTGTGAGGAAAGATGCTGAGTTTATATGTGTGCATTGCAAGGAGTTTGAGTGAACCACAAAGGAAGATTGATCCAAGTTGTCTATTAAAATTTATGTGAAATAAATATTTATTCAGCCTTGATTTGACATTAAATTGAATATTTTACCGTTAAATCATCAAAAAACCCAAAACATGAATTATATTGCCTTACATGATGTTGGTGCTGTACTCCATGATGGAGTTTTGGTAACATATTCATGCTTTTAAATGACTGATGAGATGTGAAATTTGCGTTAGTTCACTAAATAAAAATAAGACAAATCCCATCAAGAATCTTTTTCACATATATTTTATTCAATTGTTTCAAAGTAATGCAGAACATCATAAATTCATAAATTGATGACATTATTAAATTTGCATTGTCTATAAATGGAGTCACATGACATTATACAGAGTTCACGGCCTTGGTGCACATGACCATATGCAATTTGCAAAGTAGCGGTAAACTTCAAAAGGTCAGTGTGTCAATACTATCAATCAAAACAAACCAATAGTTAGGGCCCCGCATCGAAGGTGCGGACGCCCTATAGTTTTCACTGTGTCCGTCTGTCTGTCTGTCCGACCGTCAACAATTCTTGTGAACACTAAAACTCAAAAACTATAAACACCACAGTTCTGAAATTTTGTATAGCTACTTAGTAGCATGTCATAATTTGCATATTAAAATTTCATGCAAAAATGTGAAATATTTTTGGAAAAAAAAAAATTCATTTTTTATAAAAAATCACAGATTTTGAGAATTGGACTTTGTTAACACTAAAACTCAAAAACTGTAAACAATACAGTTCTGAAACTTTGTACAGCTGCTAAGTAGCATGTCATAATTTGCATATTGAAATGTCGTGCAAATCTGTTTAATATTTTCGAAAAAAACTTCATTTTTTATCGAAAATCACAGATTTTGAGAATAGGAATTTTTGAACAAAAAATCTCAAAGGCTATTTACAATACAGATTTGAAGTTTCACACACATTCCATGGAACATGCCTTAGTGGTTATAATCAAAGTTCGTATGATTTTGAAAACACTACGATTTTTTTGCTGCGGGCCCTTTCTGACTTTGTCAGTATTCTAGTTTACACATTGAAGGTTTATTTATCAATGAATCTGTACACAGTCAATTATATTCGAGTTCCTTGCATTAGCTTCACAATTTTGGGAAACCTTAATCAATTCACTTTCCCTTCAAAGCTTTGTTTATTTTCCCTATTTAGTTAAGTTGTTATCTAAGCAAAAGTTTGTGGCATTGTGTACACTTGTAATGGTATCTACCTTCTGTGGAACTTTCTTGTGGTTCGATAAGGATACTTTGATAGATAGTGTGAAAACACTTTACTTGTTTAAGGTGCAAATATTGCATTGAGGAAGCCAACACTTCAATCAACGGTAAATAGCATCTATACATCAGAAAGAGCAGTGGATGGTGATTGGACAACTTGGAGGAATGGTCGTTATTTGTGCACCCATACAATAAACCAGGACCAACCTTGGTGGGTTGTAGACCTTGGGGATACATATGAAATCACTAATGTCATCATATATAACCGGAATGATCGTAAGTTAATGAAAAAAAAATCAGTTTAAGTTGACTTTTAACATATTTTTTTTATCCCGGATACGGAAACAAGCTTACTCCCTCTCCAGCTTGCAGTTTGCAATTAGGACTATTGTAGATGCCAATATTGAGCTTACTTTTATCGAACTCTACACAGCTTTAAATGGCGATGTTAAAATATTTGGATTCTTTATTGCTTGTAAATGCACCCTAAAAATGTTAAATAAGCATCGGCATGAATGATTTTATCTATATTCAAAGTCAAGTTTAAGCTTTACTCTATTGTACTTTATCCAAATACGAATGTTTTGACAATGGTTGTTCATTTTGTTAAGCAATCCTCTTTGTTGCCACAATGAGATGAGATCCACATTGGTCAAATGCAAACATACCTGAAAATATTATTTTTTCTTGGATTAACTTGTAGTTGTACCGTGTGTCTACAGTTATATGTGCACTAGTTTTTTTTTTTGGTTTGCTAATACATTTTTGGCCGGATTTCACAGAGTGAAAAATCCGGGTTATAAAATGGTGAATGTCGGGCGGGCGGGCGGGCGGGGAAAAATTTTCGTAACAGTTTTCTCAGCAACTACTAATCACAGCCACTTGATATTTGGTATACAGCATCAGGGTGGGGTCACATAACGTGGGATGCGATTTTAGGTCTGTCGCTCGCCTACTTCCTGTTTAACGAAATCCGGCCATTTTTGACTTTGACAGATTTTTATTTATCATTCAATAAAAAAATCATAGAAGCAAAGGTGTACCAACGGGGTAATCAAACATCATTATTCCGAGAAGTCCCGTGCGGGGCCTGGGTGGCGAATAGGCCCGCAGTAGAGCCTAGCTTGTCGTACGAGGCGACTAAGGGTCTTGGGATTCTGACGTCGGGTCAGTGCTCAGCCCACAGAGCGACCAAGTGTGTACCATAGGTGGCTGAATAGGGTAGCCCTCGTCCGCGGGGGTTGTCAGGTCTATAATACGGAAACCCTGACCGCCGACCATAGTGGGCCAACGTGTGTGGAGAGTGCCACGCTTCATGCACGTAAAAGACCCCTTTGTGGACCGCCAAGTAGTGCACCACATAGGCTAAATTTTCCGCCCCTACCCACCTCTCCCCTTTTCCTGTGGTTCTTCAAAATTTACCGGTCCTTTGTTTCCCACCCCACCCCCATATTCCATTTATCATCATCATTTCATGTTCATTTTATCACCCTATTCATGTTCATCGCCTGTAAATAACCTATATAGCGTTGCACGGGCGTAAACACCAACTCACTCACTCATTATTCCGAGAAAACAAAACAAAGACAAAATTAGTAGACAAAAATCATCACAGCAAAACAAACCACACAGCAAACAAAAACACACATAACAACTAAATCGCAATGAGCAACGTGAACTCAAGTTGACATGAAAGTCATCTCAGATGCTCCAAAGAGTAAACAGTTCCTACTTGCTATAGCACATCCATCACGTTGCCAAAGATCGATTTAGCTTTGGTCAAATCCGGGAAAGGTGGCATTACCAAACTCCATGTCAGACCAATATCTGCAGTCTTCTGAGAGATAGAACCGTATATCTGTCTGCAAGTACAAAATGTCTTCCGTAAATTTTCTTGAGTGATGGGAACAACCTAGGAGCAACGTACCATTGTATTAGCCACTTGTTTGTTAACCGTGTTGCCCTACCAAGAAGGTCAAAATACTCCCAACATGCTCTGGAATAACGAATAAAAAAGATACGAAATTTCATATGCCGTAGCGGACGGAATTTTGCTATATGAAATGGGAAAGTTTACTATTGAAAAGTTGAAGTCACCACGTTTGTCATAGAGATTTATACAAAGCCAAGCTTCCTAGTGTGTCAATTTCGAGAAATTTATCCAAATATGATGCGAACCTCCTAGACTCTGTTGTACTGTCTTTTATCTCAAATTTCTTGGGACAAATGAGTTGTAAATCGTGTAACCCAAATCGTGGGTTGTTTAGTGAAAAGACTACAATATAACGGAATGTGAGATTAAAGGATAAAGCAAGTCTTCAATCTTTTTTGTCTAGAAGTGATTGTAAGTAGACCGCTTTTAAATCACTGCAGAAACAAATCAGCATGCAATGGTGCACAATTTGTGCTCATTGGGATACCCATTGTCTGCTGAAAAACATGTCCAAAAAACTGGGCAAATATGATGTCGATTTCTTCCGGAGCACCTGAGTTCACTCTTGTTTCGACTGGAGTTCGAGTTCTTGATTGATATTCAGTTATTTTGTGTTTCCATGTGTTACATGTTGTCTGTTTTGTCCCGTTCTTGTTGGTGTTTACTGGTTTTGTCTCTGCCCTTTCGGACTTTTGACATTTGGATAACCCATTGGTACCTGTGCTTCTTTCGATAAAATAGTTAGCATTTCTATATTTTGATCCTCTGTATATTTTTTTCTTACTGAACTCATGGATGACAGAATGTGTCTTTTCTATAATCGACTACGAAATAGTTTTTTTGGTTAAGCTACGTTTAAGTAAACATCAAATAATATTTCAATTGTAAATCTGGGGCTGATATATACTAGAGAGAAGTCAAAAGTTGTAATGCTTTTAAAAGATGAAAATGCAATAAATGAAGAATTTCCGTCAGTTCTTTAGAATAAGTTATTAAGTTTATGCTTTGAATTACAGGATAGCCTACAACATTTCGATAAATTCTAAACAATATAGATTGGAAAATTCCTTCCATTGCATTTGATAATTAAAATTTAACCAACAATACCGTTTACGTAAACGTTTTTTACTGTTTTAGCTGTATCGTCATGGTTAAGTAACTATGACATTGATGTCTTTGCCACACCTGGTTGTTCCGGTGATAAATGGGCAACATTTTCACTCGGTCGACTAACAAGATGTCACTTCCAGTCTTCAAATGTAACATATCTGAACGCCACCTGTGAAAACGATTCCATCGGACGTTTCGTGCGGATAAAACTTAGGAACAAAGCGAGGCTCTGTTTGTGTGAAGTTGAGGTTTATGGTGACCCAGTTTTAAGTCCGACTGGTAAACATTTAAATACTTTCTCAAAAATCATCAATAATTTACATTCCTTGACATTATGATAACAACCTTTTAGAAACTTAAAAAAATATATACAGACCATATACCTTTGAAGTATGACTGACACTTTCAAATCGAAATACTCAATAACTTGAAAACGAAGTCGTCTTTTTCCGTGTGATTTTAATTGGACTAAAATCAAAAATTAAGGACCTAATTTTAGAGCAAAGTTAAACTACATTATAAAGTGGTTACCTTGATCTTTTATGATAAATGACAGATAAGACATCATTTATATATTTTTTTTAAAGATAAAACAAACTACTTGCTATTAAAACTTTTATTTATGCCTGATGCTTGTTTCTTTTACTTACGACTCTTGAGAGAAAATTAACTGAAAAGATTGAAAAATAACCACCCAACATTATATGAATATGGATTATACAGATAAAAAAAAAACGCAACATGTAGAAATTTAAACCCAACCCGTCGTGTATGACTTATATCAACTTATCCCTGGGGTTCGAAGAAACTTAAGAGTTTTGACAACTTGAAATATAAAGTGAGATTAAAAAACGATTTTTTTTCGTCATTTTGTTTTTTGTCGGAAAGGGGGAGGGGCTGGGGGGTTCTGAAACGTCTTCATGAATATAATATTTTTGTAACACAAAAACTTAAATGAAAAAAAATTAAAACATAATATCGTTTAATCATAAACCCAAAAACCAATTATTTATAAAGAGACAGAAGCAGAAAGGTGCCTATGGGGCAATCGAATGCCAAAAGTCCGAAAGCAGAAAGACCAAAACAGTCAGCACAGACGGGAACCCTAACCATAAGAAGACATTTTATACGATATAAACGTTTTGAATATAATTATGCATTTGTAGATATCTCTTCGTCCAAAAAAGCCTGTGGATTTCCAAACAAGGAGTATGATGGTATACAGCTGGTCACAACAAAGGCAACAAGTAACATTGAATGTGTGCTTCGTTGTATGATAACTGAAGGATGCTGTGCAGGGGTGTATGAGGAATCGACGAGCGACTGTACACTGAAGAGAAAGTTGAACACCGACGAGAACACCTCGCACTCTTTTCTAGACAATCAATTGAAAACCTCTTGGCTAGTTTAAATTTTGACAAAACGTAGCATTACGTTTTTATACATATATTATATCAATATTAAAAACATGTTACAATTGATTCAGTTTCTAGTTGCATTCGGATTATGACCATGATGACAAGTATTTGTTTAATCTACATAAGTTTTAGTGTGACATTCACGTCTGAATATCATGAGTCTAAAAGGGAAGTAAAAATTTAAACAAGCAAAGATAGTTTAGGCACAAGTCGAGAAACGCATATAACAAGACTATTTAGTTGACTTCAGCATATAAAGTCACTACAGAACAAAATTAAACTCAGGTGCTCAAAAATTGTTAACAGTTTCTCAACAAGATGTAAGTTTTACGCTTTTTAAACTCCGCTTTATGATTAAATTTATCTATGAGTAAAAAACTTAAAAAAAATTATTAAGGAACCATACTTGTTTAACCCTTTTCAAGATACAGATGGGTCCAGACATAACCTGTATAAAAGTTAACTTTAGGCAGTCATTTAGGTTGCTTTTCTTGTTAACTTGAGTTAACCACGGTCCACTATCTAGTTAACTAAAGTTAACTTTAGCCTTGACCGAGCAGTCCACGGTCCGGACAACTCTGGACTGCTCTTGTCCATAAAAAGGACAGCTTAAGGCAGTCCAAAGTTAACTTCAGGTCAGGGCAGTCTAATGTTAACTTTAGGGAACTTTAGGTCGCTAGCGGACCAAAGTTAACTTTAGATCAGAGCAGTCCAAAGTAAACTTTAGGGAACTAAAGGTCGCTAGCAGACTAAAAATAATTCTAGGTCATTGAGAATATAGTTTTTGCTACTTCGAATACAAATATACTAAAAGTAAAATAACATCTCTAAAATAAATAAATATTTTAAATAGAAAAATATTTAAATAAAAAATACTACTTTTAAAACAAAATTTAATATTTTAAATTAATATTTTAAATTTAATATTTTATAAAGAAATAATGCAGTAAATAAACATTCTAAAATAAATAATTATTTTCAACAAATAAATTGTTTTTGATGCTAAAATAAAAAAATATGATATTTATTGGAATTAAATAATAAGTTGTAGTTTGCATAACACAATGCCGGGATGTACTAATAACATAAATCTGAAAATTGACAAATCTTATAATTAAATAAATATTTTAAAAAAACATATTTCATGTAAATAGATAAATACATATGTATCTTTAAAGTAAAGTGATAATGTAATAAAACATTAAAAAAAAATATTTGGGTTTCAAATTATTCTTTAATACAATCAATGCATAAATAATGGTAATAATTTTAGAAATGAAAAAAAAAATATATAAAATAATATATAGTTTTATTTAAATCAAGTCAAATCATAAATAAAATCTGAGCCGAGTTAACTTTAGGTAGCTCTTGGCTTCAGCGCGGTTAACTTTAGGTCGCTCTAGGCTAAAGTTAACTTTAGGTCGCTCTTACGCTAAAGTTAACTTTAGGTTGGTTCTAGGCTAAAGTTAACTAGCAGAGTGGTCAAGAAGAGCAGACCGTGGACCAAGTTTGCTATTACAGTTAACTTTAGACCGGTCCACAGTCTGTCTAATGCAATCTAAAAAGCAGACCTCAGTTAACTTTAGGCAGTCAAAAAGTTTACTTTTCTAGTTAACTTGGCATACAGGTTATGTTTGGTCGTATCTGTAGATTTTGCAGAAGATCACGTGACCCGCCAAAAATTAATTTTAAGCAAAGACTGAATATTGAGTCGGTTTTTAACAACCTACTTTCAAAAATACATGTACATGATGATGATTTGTTTTACCTTTTTTGATACCAAGATCACTCAAACATGTTTTTATTTGTTTTGTTTAAAATATTTTAAGATGTTTTCTTCAAACCAAAGCAAATTGCATATTTTTTTACATTTTGACATTAAATCAATATCAAACCCAAAGATAATGTAAAACAATTACCACATTTTGTTCTCAGATTTTTGTAAATAAAAAACAGAATTGCCCTGTGTCCCTTTTTCCTCCACTACATCATCATCACCATTTCATGTTCATTATATCGGCAATCGATTTATATTAATTGTTCATTACCGGAACAAACTAAAAGCCGAAAACATGCTGCTTCGAGTAAAGCATTACCTAACGAATTAACCACGTTGAGCTTCATGTAATGATCACTTTATAAAATAAGGTTAATTTAGCACATGAGGCTACCAGGAGCCTCTAGTTGCAATAAGATTTTAACAATTAAAAATCATGTAAGCCTTACATGTTGGTGAATTATTTACTTTTGCTAGGAGTGAATGCGTTGGTGTTATCCGCCCTTGCAATGCTATATAGGTAAGTTTAAGGCGATGAACATGAAAAGGATGATAAAATGAACATGAAATGATGATAAAAAATGAAATACATGCCATTGGGTGGATTTGGAAATAAAAGAACAGTTAATTTTGGACCACAGAAAAGTAGGAGAGGTGTGTAGGGGTGAAACATTTAGTCACATGTATGTGGTGTACAGAATGGGGTCTTTTACATGCATGAAGATTGGTATTCACTACACACGTTGGCCTATTGTGGTTTGCGGTCAATATTTCTGCATTATCGCCTAACAACCCCGGCATCATTATGACAGGGCTGTCCCATTCAACCAATAGGGGTACGCATCCCATACGCTGTGTGAGCTGACCCAATGTCAAGTTTCTGGTCGCTCTTAAATTGACTTACCGACAAGCTTAGCGCTGCTGCAGGCCTATTCACCTCCTGGGCCCCGCACGGAAGACTTATTCTAGGAAGTCTGCTTCGTATTTGGATTTAGTCCTTCAAATTGACTACCAAAGAAAACTTTATACAAATGATAAACGTGATGACTTAAAACCTTAACACTTCCGTCATAATAAACTCCCCTTTATTCCATCCATTGAAGCTTACAAGGGATATAGTCGCTCAACTGTTGTCATCATTCAAGAAATTTTACAGAAGAAGTCTTGTGCTATATTAGACACTACGAGGTTTCTATCTTTCAGGCGAGTACATGCATATGTTTGTCATTTTGTCATAGTGCGTTTTGTAGGATTTAATCTTCAATTGATTGACCGCGACAGGTTAGTTAATAACAAGAAGGAATATGTTTCTTGAGTTTACACTCTTTTCTTGTTCACGTCTTTCTTGAATTTGCATCTCGAATTTTACTCGATTTGTCATCTGTGTAAAAAATATACGACAAAAGACACGATTGTTATTTTCAAATGCTAATAATTAATTTTCCTAATCTGAAAGTTTCATACCCACCTCGTTGGCATATGGGAAGGCTATTTCAAAACTTGTTTCATATTTTTTCCATACACAAGGGTTTATACCAATTTATTTATTGTTTAACGCGACACTATTCGTGCCACTGCATCTGTGATATTTAGGTTATAAGAAAATAAACGCCTCATGCGATCCCTTTCATAGTGGGGGATGGGGCTTGGATTTTTTTCGAGAAAAAAATATCAACTCCAATTTGAAAAAAAAATATTTTAATGGACCTGAAAAAAAACTCACAATATCTAAAAAATAGCAATATAATTTGCAAATTTGATAAAAAGTAAGTAGAATTAGAATGCGATTTCCATATTTGGTAAACTTTAGCTGTAACTGATATATGCTGGAACATATTTAATGAGTTCTCTAGACTACATGTATCCATCTACTAATCAAAAAACCAGCGGGAAATGAATCAAAGACATGTAGCTAAATATCTGAATGAAGGAAAAAGGCAGGCACCAATATACATTCGAGTGTCAAACTCCGAAAGGGCAATAACAAAGCCGGTTAACACGAACAAGAACAGCACGAAAAAACGCAAAAGACTGTATCAACCGAACGGAACTCAACAACGTGACTCTACTCAAGTCGAACAAATGGAACAAGAGTTAACTCGGGTGCTCCTGATGAGTGAGCGGTTCCTATCAGCTATAGCACACCCGTCGTGCTGCTAATTTACAATTCAGTCAGTCAGTAAAAGAAGTCAAAACAAAACTCTACGACAAACCAACAGCTGCATTCATTTGAGAGAAAGATATGCCGCTCTGCCAAGGAAATCAATATAATTCCTACAAGCTGATACGAAAACTCCATAAACTGGAGCGGGCGGGGTTTTCTGTATCTGTGTAGGTACTGGAAAGTGCCTCACTAATTTAGAACGTTTCCAGGGTTAGAGAGTGCGCCGGTGGTACTTGATATTATGAAATCATATGATAATAAACATCAAATTGACCTTGTAATATTAGATGTCAGCAAGGCCTTCGAAACCGTACCTCATCGTAAACTGCTTCATAAATTGTCAAACTACGGAGTCCGTGGAAATATAAACTTATGGATAAAAAGTTCTATATAAACCACCACCAACGTGTCGTTATAGCTTGCCCCGTTGATTCAGGTGTCCTGCAGGGAACTATCTTTGGGCCACTGCTCTTTTTATGCCACATTAATGATTTACCTAAAAGTGTTAAATCCCGAGTTCGTTTGTTTGCTGATGATTGTTTACTTTATAGAACTATAAACTCTTTGGATGACCACCTTAAACTTCAACAAGATTTATTTTCACTTCAAAAATTGGCACAAACATGGGGAATGAAGTTCAATGCATCAAAATGTTATACAATGTCAATTCATCGTACATGTAAAAGGGTACCATCGACCTTTTCTTACTCGCTAAATGATCATAAATTAGAACAGGTAAATGAAAACCCGTACTTGGACGTCATTATAAGTGATAACCTTAAATGGAATACACATATTTTGAAGATATTTAATCGTGCTAATAGCATCCTTGGCTTTATACCGGCGAAGAAACTTAAAACACAGTAGCTCATCGTTTAAAGAAGCTGCTTATATTTTATCAGGTCGCTCTATATAGGACTACCGGTATTTATGTGCTGTTTGGGGTCCGTATCTACTAAAAGATATTAATCAGCTTGAAAGTGTGCAACGTCGAGCCGTCAGATTTGTAAAAATGATTACAGTCATATCAGCGGTGTCACAGAAATGAGTAACTGTTACAGTTTAGGGTGGAAACCATGCAGTGGCGGACCGCAGAAGAGAACAACGTCTTGTGTTTTTTTATAAGATCGTAAATAACCTGGTGGCGCTGCCCACTGAAACCCTGGATCTGATCTGCAACACTCGTACTCAACGAAATTCCATTAGCAAATCTCTAAAACTTTTATCCTGCAACATTCATATATTTAAAAATTCATTTGTGCCAAAAACCATAATTGACTGGAACTCTCAACCGGATTATTGTGTCAATGCAAAAACAATATTAGAATTTAAAAGTGCTCTAACAGGTAACTTTAAAGCTGTTCAGCGCGACTAGTGCATAGTATTTATCCTTTATCTATAATACAATTAATATTAATAAACATGCATATTAATTGTAACTTCCAAATATAGTGGAAGTAAGGAAGAATCATTGTTTCTGATGGTGCCGGTGTTACATATTAGTTTTTCCCCCTACTCACCTTTCTCCCCGGAAATATCAGTGTATACTGATTCTTCCCCCCCCCCTAAAAATTTGGTAGGAAAAATGAGTATTTACTAGGTTTTCCTCTTTTCACAAACCCATACTGAGCTTTCCCCTTCATATATGGGCTCTATGTAGTCTTTCTTGTAATATGTTATTGTCACTTTGTCAATGTAACATTTCTAATAATGCTCTTATGGCAGTGAAATGTAATGTGTAAAGTTTTATTTGATCTATTTGTTATAATTGTCAAAATAAATTTTGGGGGTTTTAGGTCCCAATTGACTTGATTATGTTTTGTAATTATCCAGGACAAAGGCTTGTCTCAATTTGTTTTTCGCTTCAAACTGTGGTCTTCATTTGATTGCTTACTTATGGCATTACAGCCAAATAGTATGTTATAAGGTATTACATGTAAAGATTATGAAATAGATTAGAAAGAATCAGAGGTACAAATAAGGTTTCCGAATGTCCAAAGTCCGAACGGGCTTAGATTTCAGAAAAAAACAGTTGTTTTGGGGCTTTTTTTCCCTTTTTTTATTTTTTGTGTGATACAGAAACCTTTTCCTACTTTTCGGAATGCAACAACAGATATTTCTATCTAATTTTATTCAAATAAAATTGTATGCAATACATTGCTAAGAGAAACCGTTAAGATAGTCTTGTTGCATTGAACTAAGTCCTAAATGCCAACATGTTAGAAAAGCACAATTATTTATTAGAATTAAAATTTTTAAAAATATATTCAAAACATATATTGTAAGCGCAGTTTTCAAGTATAAATAAAAATACAAGAACATATAAGTCTTTGGTCTTACACGAGCGCAAATAATTCGAAGTCGGCCCGTTAAACGGGACATACATTGTAGATAAGCAGCAGACCTAAAAGCGCATTCTACCATAAGAGACTCCTACCTAAACTGCACAGCAAATTCGAAAGCCTACAAATAGCTGTTACTGATATACATAAACTGTGACAGATGCACAGACGAGCGGATACCAGGGCATTTTTATATCTCCAGTCTAGATGCTAGAATATTCGATTTGCACTTAGTGTGTACCCAGACAATATGGGTTTCCCAACATAAATATTTACAAATATCTACATCTTTTATATATACTATATATATTAATAATTAAAAAATACACCAATAAATTTAAATACATTAGTAATCATATTTAAAATATTGAAAGCCGCGCATTTTACTTTCAAAGTCATTAATATATATTTGCAACGGTTTTGAATAGGGGAAAGGTCATTGTGGCGGAAAAATGAGTATGTGATTTTCCGCTGGGGGAAAACGTAGAATATACTGGTTTTTCCCCGGGGGAAAATCTAGTATATACTAGATCTTCCGGGGGAAAAGCTCAGTATATACTCATTTTTCCGCGGGGAAATTCTAGTATGGGGAAAAATCTAGTATGTAACACCGGCAGGCGAGATAAACTTAAGTGTTAACTCTTGTTGTGTTATAAGTTCTAGTCATAAGTGGAAACTATGATAAGAACATTTTTCTTGTATTTCACATTTTGTATTACAATTTGGTTTTACAATGTACTAAACCTTCCTGAAGGCTACATGAGAAAATTAGTGGTGCACATAAAAGGAAAGTAAACATATCTTTATATGAGGATTCATATGAATACGCAATCAGTTATTGATATTGATTTACCATTTAAGGGATAATTAAAGAAAGTTCTTAATTTAATTTGATTTTGATTAAAATGTTCCTATTTTTCGTATATATATTTTTATAAGTTTTGAATATTGTAGCTGTTCGTAAGAAGTTCCGTAGTTATGTTATTAATATCTTGTTGCTCAAATTCGGGACCGTATTGGACCACAGGCGTTTGGGTCTAGGATTTTATAATAATTTTATTTATTGTGTGTACATGTATAAAAAATAATCTGACCCTCGCTATAAAAACTTTATATACCCGTTATTTATAATAAGAAAGAAAATCCTGGACCCAAACGCCTGTGTATTGGACAATAATTTCATCCGTTTTGGGCTTCAACATTTTGTCATTGACATTTCACCTTCAATGTAATAAACTAGACTGGTAATGTAAATGTTCAACTGAATTTATATAACGTATATTGTGTTATTTTGGCGGATGAACATTTTTGTGGTTTTTTTTCTGTTATTTTTGCAGGTTTAATTTTGGTGCTTTATATTTTCGTGTTTTTTTTTTTATTTTTACCATTTGGTAAGACACAATTAAAAGATGGCGATTTTTTTTGCCGATATTTTTTTGCACGCCAACATAGCAAAAATAACCATCACGCCAAAGTAACCCGATATACGGTAATTTAGTATGAGGAATGTTTGTCTTTATTTGTGAACTGTAGTTTACAGTTTTCGGATTTTTTGAAGAAACAATCGGATAAACACGTCATGTGCTCATAGTGAAAAGCGGGATTTGTTCTATGTAACTTTACATACGTTACTTTTGCCATTCTTATGGCCCTAAAAATAGTGTACTACAATGAATATGCAAGACGGATTTAAGGATTAACTATCATCCTGTTACTTTCATATAATCATCATTTTATAAAGTCCTGTTTTTTTTTACTTATTATTAATTGAACTTTATTAATAGATTTTATCTTCAGTTCAAGAAGTCATGTAGTAAATTTATCGAATTTTCTGCAATTAACGTGTTGTTTGTCAAACAATTGCGAAGAGGTAAGTACTGAAATATTTTACATTAAACTTTTCTTTAAAAATAGAATACCTTTCCTATTTGTTTTTATATATATATATTTTAAAACAATTATTTTAGATTTCATTGGCAATTTCAATACTTTTGGTTAGAGCACATAACCATTATGAAACATGAATAGATGCGCGCCAGATAAAATATACTGCAAAAATTTATTACCCGGATTTTTTTTGTTAAACAGAAGACAAAGCGAGTCGACCTTAAGTTTTCATATAAAATAATGAGATGTGCAATAAGTGTACGCGACACAGCCCACAATCAAGCGGCAATTCAGAAAAACCATAATGGCCTTCAATGAGACCAGTAGGCTGCAATTGACCAATAGTCTTTAAAAAAAGGCATATAATTTAAATCCAGTCCTGAAATGGTAACAGATGGACCCATTTCTAAAACAAAGAACTAAAAACATCAAAAAGACAAGTACAAATGAAAGCTTTGGCTTAGGACAGGCACATATAATATGTGGCGGCTCCAACTTGTTTTTTCCCTTCCTTCCTCCTATCACAGTCACACTGTGGTTTTTGTGGACGCTCAAAAGGGCCTAGAAAATTCATTGTTTTTTATCTTATAGCAGACGTACTAATCACACCAGAACATGTCAATTGAGGAAACTTTGATTAAGTGTCTTACTTCAGAGCCAAAACATATTCCGTCCTGGTACCGATACGATAAAGAAGGGTCAAGGTTAAATGACGTTTGCATCGAAAACAGCGACTTCTACTACTTTCATCGATACGAAACAGAACTACTTAAAAACATTGTGAAGGTAGATAAGTGTTTCTATGCCTCTGATCATAAACATAATCAAAATTTTGGAAAAAAGATAATAGATATTATATATATGAAATAATGTCATAATGAAAAGCAAAGCAGTAGAGAGGGGCATTTAATTAGATATTATATGTAAAGCAATTAAGACAAAATCAGTAAACTTGACAGACAGTGCGAATAAAAATGAAAAAAACGAACAGCATAACAAAATAACTTAATTTCAGGTTGAAAATGAAGTAAAATCGAGTGCTTCAGAAGGGTTAATAGCTTCTGCCTGGTAAAACAAACCAGTCACATTGCCAACCATCAGTTTTGTAAAGGTCAATTTTGGTTATGAATAATGATGCAAAACCTCTTTGATAAACCTTCATCTAGTTTCATATTTGTTCAAACGACGTCCTTTATGTACGCAACATGCAATTTGTTAAATGAGTTCATGATACAACCTTTATAAGCAAACGGCAATCAAAGACACACAGCAATCTGCAATGTGACAATTAAATGATCGCTGCTTATTTCCAATTTGACCGAGTTCAAACTTATCATGAATTTGTCATGAATTCAAACCGTTTTCTAAAAATGTCAACGAAACATTCCTTTCTGGTGAACATAGAGCAACGCAAGAAAAGTATGTAGGTAAAAACATAAGTTTTGACATAAAAAAATCATGCTTCTGACGGGTTTTAATCTTTACATATTCCTTGGTTTTTTCTTCAAATAAGCTTAGTAAGTGCATAATTATGATTTCTTACTTTAATGGGGTATTATGATTATATAAACCCGTTCAAGTTCCGGGTGGCGAATATGTCTGCAACAGCGGTAAGCTTGTCTGTTAAACTCCACTAAAGAGCGCGCTCAGAAACCTGACATTGGGTCACGACTCTTTGCCAAATAAAGCAACTAAGATGTGTGCCCCTGGCGGTTGAATTTGTCACCCTGTTAAAATGAATGCCCAGGGTCGTCATGCTATAATGAACAAAACCATACCGCAAACCATAGAGTTGCACGGTGTTGCGGGAAAATGTCACGTTCCTGGCACGTAAAAAATTAGCTGCAGGTCTCGATAAATACGTATAGATGTAGGATTTTCTGTACACTCTTTACCTAGATATTTAAAATTTGCGTGTATTTAATTTCGTGGATTTTTCTTAACCTACGAAATAAACGAAATTAAATTCCCCAATGAATACTTTTGTTTTCTACTAACTAACTAATTGTGATTCCATCGTCTGTTATATTTTCCTTTTCAAGTTTTTATGTTCATTTTAACTTTTATGTTCATTTTAAAATTACATTTAATTATTTTCAAGGATGAAAAAATACCTTTGGACAAATTTAGTGTCTTAGTAGATCTTGGAAGTGGAAACGCTGCAAAGACAAAACTGTTCCTTGACAAATTTCAGAAAGCCGAAATTCCTAAAACGTACATTCCAGTAGACATTTCATCAGGTAAGCAAATAGAAAAATATGGAGTAAAATGTCTTGTTTTATTGTGTTTTTTTTTTTTTTTTTTTTGTATTTTTGTAAAAAAAATTTCTTATCAACCCTTACAAATAATATCCTCCTTGCCGTTGGCCCGGTGAATATAATTTTCAACGGTTTGATAAAACCTGGTATTCACCTTTATCAAAGTCAATACATTTAAATACATGTAAAGTATCTACCCCACCAAAGGTTATAAATGTATAATTATCTTTTTCTATTCAAAATTATTATAAAATATTTCAAAATTTCAGATTATCTGAATGAGATAGCTTTACAAATACAGAATAACTATGGCAGGACACTAAAGGTTTGTCCAATAGGAAAGGAGTATCTATCTGCTGTTGAGGACATAAAGTAAGGAATACAAATAAGACCAAAACGTTTAACATGACCGAATTATTGTTGCTCTCTAAAACAAGGTTGATCTTATTCAATCTAAAAAAATGTATATAATATCAGGAACCAACCATTTGAATAAAAGATGCTTTGGTTTTTTTTCAAATAAAAACAGAATAATAAAATGATTTAGTTTGGAAAAATATTTCGGAAGCTGAATGATGACAAAATATTCTGAAGCTAAATTGAATACAATTCTGTCGTGACGCCTCCGAAAAATTGTTTGGCCAAATCAAAACACCATTACTCCTTTTAAGTTAAATGGTCAGTACCTAAGAAGCAAAAATGTATTTTCAATCATTGGGTAGAGCGCCTTAGTCCGAGATTCACAGTGTAGGAACGGAAGTGTACAGTTTTAGGGCCTATAAAGAAATGGTGAAATGAACCATTCTAGATTGTACAGTTTAATTTGTTTTTGCACAAACTTTTTCAAATGACACAAAAACGAAGAAGATGTACGATTGCCGTTCGCTTCAAATTTTAAGTAGACATAACATAGAATATAATATAACTCAATTACCTGTAATTGTTTGTGATGTCGAATAGAAATTTCAATCTGCACACTTGATTTTTAAATAGTTCACTCCAAATTGATGTAAATAATCGGTTCGTGAACATTAATCGCATTCAACTCGTGATCATTGTGTATATGTATCCTCTCAAAAATCATTTCTGCACATTCTTCACATGCACAAACGGGTTAATACATACAGGATTTTATTTAATTTGAACTTTATTCACCCAAGCCGTGTTTTAAAATCTGAGCGAAATCTATCGCAGTCATTGTACAAAATCTATGGAGGACACTTCACAAAATCTATGGAGGACAGTTTTCATAAAAACATATTTTCACAACATCAGCGGCCTCAGATGTAATTTTCATATGGCATAAATAATGCCAGAACATAAATAATTCATATAATTATTATAAGAAAATAATGAGTAGGCATATGAAACAAAGATAAAATATTTTATAAATCCAGTGATGGGAATATTTTTTTTTATTCAAACACATATCGTATACGCATATGCACATGTATTCCAACATATAAAAAGTGTTTCTTGTCACGTGCTGTATCAAATGGAGATTTTCGAGCACGTTTCTTCCTGACTTACAAAACGTTGGATGGATTAAGTACTAGTATACATGAAATAGTTATTGAGAACCCTTTAATTTCTATTTGAATATCATAAAGTTTTTTTTATTCTACAGAAACATGGACCTTACGATTGCTTTATATTAACTATCGCTGTTAAATTTCATAAGTACTTCCTAGCTCACGTACTGCACGTATAGCTGATGAAGCTTTATGCATATATGCCTCAGTTGAAGACCAACATATCTACATTTTCATCTTTTGACACAGAGTATATATCTTTAAATGACAGAAAGTTTATCAAATATATGAACACTTTATTATCTCATGAACTGTTTAAAGGCATCCAGTTGATAAAACACAATACAAAAACAGAAATCATAAACCTTTTATATGATAAAAGCTAAATCTTATTATTCTGATGGTGCCTGCAAGTGGGATTTACTTTTGTTAATCAGTTTATACTTTTTTATACGGAAAAGACACTGCTGCAAAAAGGGCTAAATTTCCACCAAAGGAGACTTTTGTAGAGCTGAACGGACAGACTGTAGATTCAGACACCTTTCTCTTTATTCTGTTTTTAAAAGGCTTAACTCTGATGTATTTTTAAGCTTTTTTTCTGCAACCAAATTAAAAATATGCTTTATGTGTACAATTTTTATTCAACCTCGTCGAAAAGTTTGATCAGTATAATCTTTTGGAGGGAGGTGGCCTAACTTACTATTTCGTGTGATTATTTAAAATTTGTCTAGTTTACGAAGAACGATGCCGAACATTTTAGCAAGCAAACTAGTTCTTGGTGGAGTTTTACACGAGACCCAAACCAAAATTATCGCTTCGAAACTGCGTGAAATGTTCGATTGTAACAAAAAGACACTGATTTACCAGGTGCGATTCGCAAAAATGCTTTTTTGTTATTGATGCGAATCTGATACATGTCTGGTTGCTATCAACAGGCAAAGTTGACAGCAAACAACTTAATGTACACATGTAAATTTCAAAATCAATTATGATGCTAGCTGAAGCCTTTTCTCGTATCACATCTGATCAAATTCACCATATATCTAGTTTTGATATTTTGACCAAAAAATAATTTTAGCTCAATTGGACAATGTCATGTAAGTTTATGAAATCACTATATATGCGTCTGTCGTCGTCGTCCGTTAACACTTTTTAAAATCTTCTCCTCTGAAACCACTTAACCAATTTAGCTGAAACTTTACAGGATTGATATTTGACACGTTGGCAACAAACGAAGTTCATTTTGAATTGATTCGATAAAAAAAAAACATGACCACTGTTACTAAAAATAGAACATAGGGTAGACTTATTTAAAATGGCTTATAACTCAGCAACTATAACAGATACAAAATATCAAAAGATTCTTAGGGTCTTTGGAATCAAAAGTTCTACAAAAGCCTCCATTGGGCGAAGTCGTCAGATTACCCTTTATAGCGGTTATGGCCCTATAAAGGCCATAAATAGCGATTTTCCCTGTTGTTTTTTTTTTGCCCAATAGAATGCAAACTATTTCAGATAGAGAAAATCATTTGCTTGCTAAAACCTTCAGCTCATTAAACTCTACAAAAATCTCCATTTGTTCTACAAAAGTCTTTATCAGATTAAAATTGTCCCCTGATCCCAAAACCATAATGGTCTTCTATGAGGGGCCGTCTGAAAACTGCCACACGCACTTTATCGAGTGCTGACAAAGTGACGGGTGTGCTTCATATCAAGCAGGAACTGTTGAACTCTTAAAGAACGTTCATTCTCGTTATACCCATGCTAGCGAAAGCGCGGGGATAATGTTTTTCGTATGTCGGCGTACGTATGGCGTTAATGTCCAGGATAATCTCTGAAACCACTGGGAGTAGAAAGATGAAACTTGGCTCATTGATTGTATTGTGGGTAGGGATTGTGCCGAAGGTTTCGGAATTTTAATAATGCCTCCCCCGGCAGGGGGCTGGGTTGTATAGATAGCCTAAGGGCACACTATTCCTTCGTTACCCAACTCCTCCCCTGAAACTTGGCTCAGTAGTTACACTATGGGTGTAGATTTTGCTGAAGGTTTCTGAATTTTGATAATGCCCCTTAGGGCTGGGCTGCACAGGTAGCTGAGGGTAATTTATTCCTTCGTCACGCAACTCCTCCCAGGATATTTGGAATACAGAATTGAAACTTAACTAAGTTATTGCACTAAGGATGTAGATTCTGCCAAAGGTTTCTTAGTTTTTATAATGCCCCTAGGGGCTGGGCTGCATAGGTATCCTAAGGGCTAATTATTCCTTTGTAACAAAACCTGTAGAACTGAATCTTGGCTCAGTAGTTGCAGTGTGTATGTAGATGCCCCAAGCGGCTGGGATACATATGGAGCCATAGGGCATATCGTTCCAGGTTATTTTGAAAATGGAACTGAAACTTTAATTTTTGTGTCAGCCAAATTAACCTAAGAATTAGTTTAGAAATGTACCTAGAAATTAGTTTAGAAATGTACCTACCCTTAAACCATATATTAATAATCTTATATTTTATATAAAAAAATCAATTTGCAGGTTATTATTACTTGCCACAAAACCAGTAATAAGTCTAACAACAATAAATTACAATTGTAGTTCCTGTTCATTTCTTTCAGTTATTTGCCCCATATACTAGCGTGTGGATATGTAACGTGGCTGCTTCGACTAGTTTAACTCAGAGTTCACGTTATGCGATTTGGTTGTCACATGTTTTTGGTTTTTTTTTAAGTTGTGTGGTTTGTATTTACGATGATTTTATTTTAAATTTAAGTCTTCTCGGACTAGCGATATATGATTGCCGCATAGTTGCCGCACAGGTAGCCTGAGGACAAATTGATCCTTCGTCACGCAACTCCTTCCAGGTTTTTTGAATACAGAACTGAAACTCGGCTTCTTTAATTAAATATACTGCTAGTTAAAAAACATATCCTTTAATGTGATACTACTATCTATGATTTAGGATAAACATGTGCGCCGTCATTGACCTGTTCTGGGCCGATCCTTGTTAGAATCAAGACATTTGCAGGAAAACGTACCGTGTTATGCAAGGGAACGTTGTATAACATACCCTGTTTTGAGCACGCCAAAATTGTTTTAATTCATATATTTTTACTATATACTAGTATGTAGCCACTATGAAGCAAACCTATGAACCAAATCGTGATAAAAAAACCGTTTTGATTTGAAAAAGATCAGCAACTGCTACTTCTAAATGACAGGTTTTTCGCTAAGGAAGAAGGTGATTTTGCGCTATAAGACCGGGTTTTGGAAATTATATAGGATCATACATTCAATTTCTCTGGCATGTGCTTCGTTATGTCCTTCCGTCTTGTATTATTAAGATTGATCATCCCAGTTCAGCAGTTATGTTGTTATCTTATTTTTTCATTTATTTTGACATATTAATTATCCTGTAGGTGTCAACTGAGCTGAATTTATAAAACTGTTCTACACCTATAAGCTTGGGGAAAACGATTCTTTTTGGGGAATATGAATTGTTTATGTTCTGGTACCTTTAATGCTAAATAAGAACTATACATCTGACGCCGCTGATGTTGTGAAAATATGTTTTTATGAAAATGTCCCCCATAGATTTTGTGAAGTGTCCTCAATAGATTTTGTACAATGACTGCGATAGATTTCGCTCAGATTTTAAAACACGGCTTGGGTGAATAAAGTTCAAATCAAATAAAATCCTGTATGTATTAAACCGTTTGTGCATGTGAAGAATGTGCAGAAATGATTTTTGAGAGGATACATATACACAATGATCACGAGTTGAATGCGATTAATGTTCACGAACCGATTATTTACATCAATTTGGAGTGAACTTTTTAAAAATCAAGTGTGCAGATTGAAATTTCTATTCGACATCACGAACAATTACAGGTAATTGAGTTATATTATATTCTATGTTATGTCTACTTAAAATTTGAAGCGAACGGCAATCGTACATCTTCTTCGTTTTTGTGTCATTTGAAAAAGTTTGTGCAAAAACAAATTAAACTGTACAATCTAGAATGGTTCATTTCACCATTTCTTTATAGGCCCTAAAACTGTACACTTCCGTTCCTACACTGTGAGATTGCTCTGACGTCCACGGCATTTTTCCAGCAAGCTGGTGCAGTGGGACAGCTTGCTGGAAAAATGCCGAGGACGTCATCGCAATCTCGGACTAAGAGCGCATCCGATGAGTCTTGAATAGACGAAATAACTCGCGTCAGGCATGCAAAATTTTTGCATGTATAACTTTGTTGTAGTTTTAATTTTGATCACTAGCACTCATTAAACTTAAAAATTAATATGTGATTTCGGTTCAGTTCGTCACTCAACCACCCGAGGCACACGTTTTTATAAACAAACAAAATATTTACATGAATTACAAGCCTTAGTCGAAATATTTTGTCAACACTTTTCAGACTGCAATTTCAACAAGGAATGATTACTTTTTATTCATTGTTAAAAATAAGTTCCAATTTGAAAATCTCTAACCCACTTACATGTAATAGAAAAATACATGACTCATAAAATGGCGACAATCAGTAACGTTAAATTAATTAAGACGGTATTTTATCAAACTGAACTTGTCCTCTTCAAAATCTTTAAGTCTTGCATTACCATTCTTTGCATTGGTTAGCGTTCTTTGTTGGTTAAAACTTTTGTATCTATCTCAATACGTAACACCGTGCTAAATTTTGTTTAGTTTAATTCCAAACACCAAAATGAAAGAAACACCGCATTCACTTTTGTATATTTCAGAAATCAAGACTTCGATGATGGTAAACTTTTTCTTTGGTTTGGATCGATACAAAATTTACCATATGAGGATCAAATCCTGTATTTGTCAACTATAAGCAAGTCTTTTAAAAGTATGTTATGATATCATGATGTAATGTTGTGACAAATATGAATTTCCTTACCACAATTCTTTTGAAATGCTTGTACATGTACATGTAAGTCAGAACCATTGTGATTTCTGCAGACAGTCTGTGCCTAGTTTGGTCTTTTGTTCTTTGACATATGTGATAGAAAACAATATTCTAAGATTTTATTCTAACTTATGGTTGTCATTCATGACAGTTAAACAACTTTTTAAACAATGGGTTGATATTTTGTTGTTATACATGTAAAGATAAATTATGGTGTTTTTATTCAGATCTAATTCACCAATGGACAAATATAGGTTGCTTTTTTTTGTCCCATTTTTAACCCGATTTGACAAGCTGAATAAACCATAGGCAGAACGACTAATTACTCTTCTGGAGCACTTGTATTCACTCTCTCTAGCACTTTGATTTGTGTTGTTGATTGCCTTTCAGTTGTTTAGTTTTATTTTTGTGTTGTCTCTTTGTTTTCGTGTTGTCCTCGTTTTTGTTTACTGGTTTGTGTTTGCCCCATCGGACTTTTGACCTACGGACGCCCATTGGTACTTGCTCTGAATCTCCTAATTCCATTGCCATAGTGTAGAGAAACAAATACAATTCAGAAAGTATTAAGAAAAAAACAGTACTTAATGGCAACTTTTTGTTTTCTTTTAGAATCAGACAGACTTTAAGCAACGTTTGATATAACAGATTCATCTAAAAAAGAACAGATTATGAAGGCTTATTCGAACGGTATAATAATGTTGTTTTGATTTGAGATTTTTTTGTTGTTTTACCTGCAAGTTTCATCATTTGCGTATTTGAAGAGTTGCATTTTATATTCCCTTTTTTTAGTTAAAAACTGTTTTGAAATAAAACATGTATACAAATTTTTAAAATTAATTTCTAACTTCGAAAACCACACCCAAAAGCAAAGACTCAAAGCAAACTAAATTTGGAAAAATAATACTGTCGAGAAACTTCATTAAAATAATATCTCTGATTTGTTGACATAAAACTTTTACGTTGTCTCATGACATGTATCTTTGTAGAATTTTGCAATGCATTCAATTTGAACGCCATTGCTCGCTTAAACAGAGAATGTTCCGGAAATATAGAGCCAAATCTTTTCGACTTAAAAAGTGATTTTGTTGCAAACACATCAACAGGTCGTTGCAGTTATGTAACTGTCTGGCTTCAGGCTAAGGAAAAGTGTGCCTTTACATTAAGTACGGTTTATCATTTTATTTTAATCTTCATGCAACCCATCATTTTTTTAACAGGAAATGAGTTGTGACCATCTTCAAAATACAAAGAACCTGAACTCATCATGAGAAACAACCTATCATTACTGTTATTCTTTTTTTTAATCTAAAACAACATTAAAATAAAAACTCTGCCTTCAACATGTTCAATCCAAAAGGTCGGAAATGCCAAACATCATTTGAAATCGGAGAGCATGGAACAATAAAACAAATTACAATCTTATCTCAACCTGCTAACGGGGTGAAAACCAACGGGTATTGATAAGGATTTTGGAAATTAGATTTTTTTCGTTGCTTTGATACAAAAGCGAGCCTATTTCGGAATGTAAAACCTCCTCCAGCAGCCTGTAACAAATGCCTAAACACCACAGAACTATAAAACTGAAAACAATTACGAACTTGAAACACAATAATGATAAACTTTACAATACTGAAGGAGTGATGCACAGGAAAACATATCTAAGAGGCATTTAGTAAATCTAAATTCATGTAATGTAATTGACAAAAAAAACGAATCCAATGCTAAAAATAACCGATGATGGAATCTCAGAAAATCGATTACGATTCCTCTGCTATATACATGTACATCTTTGTACACCCATGTTGCTTTCAGATTACCTTGACATTAGTGTGCGCTTTTAATTTGTTATAAATAAGAAACTGACCTGGCACAGTTATTGACCTGAATGTGTCGTTTTGTACCTTTATTATTCATTTGTATACATTTCAGATAAACTTAATTTGACCTTAAACTTTGAGAAAGATGAAAAACTATATTTACACGATGGAGAAGGATTAAGTTGTAAATACAGTCTATCCCAACTTAGATCACTAATGAGGTCATCTTGCCTCGATATCACCGATATTTGGACCAATGAACATGTTGCTGTAGTGTTACTGCGGACACAACACGACTTTTAATACGACTGCAAAAAAAATTGCGGACGTATAATGGTATGATGCTGTCGTCGTCGTCGTCGTTGTCGTCGTTGTCTGTTAACTTTAGTGTAAACGCGATTACTTTGGTTCTAGTAATCCGAATGCAATGAAATTTCACAACGGTATTCCTTACTATTAAAGGATGGATGGGATTGATTTTGGGGGGTTCCACCTGTTTTGGTTTTGATATTAGGGGCCAGAAAGGGGCCAAAAATGCTACTGTTATGTTTGTTGCCACGATAACTTTAGTTCTAGTCATCCTATTGCTTTGTATTTTGGCATTAAAGTTCCTTGACATTAAAGGGTGAATGGGATTAGTTTTGGGGGTCCCCCCTTTTTTTGTTTCGAAATTAAAGGGCAAAAAAATCAATTATTTTATTGTTTCCACCATAACATTGTTTCTAACTGGCTTATTGCTGTGCGATTTGTGAAGAATGTTTCTTACAACAATGAAATGAACTTTTGAACTTTTGCGGCCCCCCTTTTTTACCCGTTTATGTAATTAGGGGCCAAAAGGGGCCAAAATCGAAACTTTTATAATAGTGGTCCGATTTTGAAAAAAAAAATGCATGTTTGTTCTTGTCAAATAGCGATACAAAATTGAGAATCAATTTTTGCGACCCCCCTTTTTCCCCTTATCATGTAATGAGGGGCCAAAAGGGACCAAAATCGAAACTTTTTTTACAATTATTATCTGATTTTAAAAAAAAAATTGCATGTTTGTTCTTGTCAAATACTGGATACAAAATTGAGAATTAATTTTTGCAGCCCCCTTTTTCCCCCCTATTATGTAATTAGGGCCAAAATGGTGAATTTGTGGTCTAATTTTGATCTCCTTTCGATAAAAATATAATTCCTTTTAAATTGTAAGTGGAAAGTCCACCAAAAGCTGCATGTGTCAAAAACCTTTGTCAGTCCACCTTGGGCTGCATTAGTCCAGAGCAATTGACTATCCATATTGGGCCTTAAACGTACAGGGTTCAACATGTTGCGGTCGTATCATGCTTCGCTCGGCGAAGTTTTTTATTGGTTTAGTTTTACTGCGGACACAACACGACTTGTTGGTGTAGTTTTACTGCGGATACAACACGACTTTTACTGCGTACACAACACAACTATTACTGCAGACACAACACAACTTGTTAGTGTATAGTTTTACTGCGGACACAACACAATTGTAGCTGTAGTTCTAGTTTGGTATTTTATGTTTTCAGCATGAAAATAGAAAGTTCCATCTCATTTTCATGTTAACAAAAAAATGTCTTACGTGTATTTTTGATTTTTCTGTCCAACGCGACTTTTGTTTAAACAACAACGTCTGTTATATTTAATTATCACAATCACTAGCTCTTATGAAGTTTTGACAAATGTAATTTAATTTTTTTTGTCAAGTTGAAAATTTTTGCAGCTTAACATTGGAAATGAATACATTAATATGATTCAAAAGCCTCCGAAAAAATCTCAGTGCAACGTTTTTCCGTTTTTTTTTTTGGTTTTTTTTTTTCGTCTTGTAAAAAAATCAAGCAACGTTTTATGCGACCGGCCGAGTAAATTTAAGTATAAACTCTGTAAATTTGTTAATAATTGTGTATTTTACTAAATCTAAAAATTTCAGTCTTAATGACACACACATTTGTAATTAGGAATGATAAAAAATAAGCCTTCTTTAGACAAATATACTTTTAATTACTTTTATTGTATTGTTCTTTCTTAATATATAGCCTATACTAATGAAAATGAGAAACTGTGAATGTCCATGCAAAATTAATTGTTCCAGTAATTTTTCACAGATAACCTTTAAAAACAGATATTGGCTTGAAATGTTCACTGATTGTCAAGTAGACTATACAGATTCCTTTGAATGGTGTACTACATTTAACTTAAGTTTCATCAAAATCCATCAACTGATCTAGGAGGATTTGCGAGATAATTCACTTTCAATGTGGTATCCAGATAACCTTTAAAACAGATATTTGATGAGAGGTTACTCCTTGAAATATCGATATATAGCATATCCAAATTTACCGTTTATACCCGCGTTTTGGTATTTGTAATTTTGAAACCACTGGGCGATAACCGCTGCTGGTGGACCAGAGGTCCCCGAGGGTAATCACAAGCCTGGTCGTCAGACTTGTCTGACACGATTTACCATAAAATTTCTAATATTCTTGTTGCTGAAATTTCCGATTTTTAAATTCTAAATTGTTTAAAACACCAGGTTTCTTTCCTTGTAATGCACATGGTCGATATCCTTGGTGCTGGATTTGGCTTCCTTTTTCGAACATTTTGGTTTTGAGCACTTTTCGTTTTCAACAGTTTGGATTTGACCTTCCAATGTTTTGATTTAAATGCTACTGATGAGAGGTTACTCCTTGAAATATCGATATATAGCATATCTAAATTAACCGTTTATACCCGCGTTTCGGTATTTGTAATTTTGAAACCACTGGGCGATAACCGCTGCTGGTGGACCAGAGGTCCCCGAGTGTAATCACAAGCCTGGTCGTCAGACTTGTCTGACACGATTTACCATAAAATTTCTAAATATTCTTGTTGCTGAAATTTCCGATTTTTAAATTCTAAATTGTTTAAAACACCAGGTTTCTTTCCTTGTAATGCACATGGTCGATATCCTTGGTGCTGGATTTTGGCTTCCTTTTTCAAACGTTTTGGTTTTGATTACTTTTCGTTTTCAACAGTTTGGATTTGACCTTCCAATGTTTTGATTTAAATGCTACTGATGAGAGGTTACTCCTTGAAATATCGATATATAGCATATCCAAATTAACCGTTTATACCCGCGTTTTGGTATTTGTAATTGGTTTGAAATGTTCACTGAACATGAAAAGGATGATAAAATGAACATGAAATGATGATGAAGGAAATATGGGGATGGGGTGGGAAATAAAGGAACGGTTAATTTTGAAGAACCACAGGAAAAGGGGAGAGATGGGTAGAGGCAGAATATTTAGCCTATGTGGTGCACTATTTGGCGGTCCGCAAAGGGTCTTTTACGAGCATGAAGCGTGGCACCCTCCACGCACGTTGACCCACTATGGTCGGCGGTCAGGGTTTCCATATTATAGACATTGACAGCCCCTGCATACGAGGGCCCCCCTTTTTAGCCACCTAGGGTACACACTTGGTCGCTCTGTGGGCCGAGCACTGACCCGACGTCAGAATATCAAGACCCTTAGTGGCCTCTTAATATAAACTAGGCTCTGCTGCGGGCCTATTTGCCAACCGGGCCCCGCACGGGACAAAAAATTCAAAAGCTGTGGCACGCACTATTTTCTTGTGGGGGGGGGGGTTGGATAAAAAAAAATTATTGAAAAGATAAAAATATCTTAAGTGGACCTAAACAAATATAAAAATTTCACGAATTAAAAAAAAAATTATAACCAATCTGCAAATCTGCAATTTGAAAAAAAACTAAGAAGAATTAGCTGTAACTTAATATAAATGCTATAACATGATTTACAAATCTCCTAGTTTACTTAGTATCTAAGTACTACCAAAAGAACAGTGGGGAATATATAAAGGACAACTAGCTAGAGAAATGCATAAAATATTAGCCACAGACTATATCGGTTCATTTTTGGCGAAGGATAGGCAACATACTACTTGATACAGTGTATCAAGTAGTTCCGGTACATGCCAAAATTATTACAATACATTTAAAATGAAGATCAGAGACCCGCGACAGTAAGAAAGTAAGATCAAAGAAAAAGAAAAAAAAAACAAAATAGAATGACGGAATTGTTGCTAAATGACAACAGAAAACAGGAATACTGTGAGCGAGCCCACATAAGGCTACATCCCCGCTTCATATTGGAATATATATTACAAAGAGCCAAGTGTTATTTCTTCATGCACATCTTTATATGGTGTACTTCATTATCTTAAGATTCATCGAAATCCATCAAGTGATCTAGGAGGAGTTGCAAGATAATTCACTTTCAATGTGGTTTTCAGATAACCTTTAAAAACAGATATTGACTTGAAATGTTCACTGATTGTCAAGTAGACGATACAGATTCCTTTAAGGGGAAAATCAAATCATGATACAGTTTCCTTTAAGGGAAAAATTAAAATCCAGTTTATAAGATTTTAAAAATACACCACTTCTGAAGATCAAAAAAGAGACAATATCCTAAATTTTAACCCAAAATGCATCTTCGCGTGCCAAATGTTGCGATTCGCTTACAGTTATGTTCATCTTTGGCTAGCGAAGATGCCAAAAATAATTAAATGGAGAAGAAGTGAAAATTTGTTTGTTTGTTTTTTCATAAAACGTGCAATTTTGACTTCATGATTTCTCTACCGTAAGGCCATGAAATCAAATATGTTTTTTTAAGATCTCAATGAAAACTTTATTTCAATTCTTTTTATTTACATATTGTATAAAATATCTGACAAAATGTAGAATTTATAAAGATTTAAAGTGATGCATACTTTATTTTTTCTTCAAGTTACGTAACTTTTAGTATAGATACAAATATGTATCTTTTCGATCTTTGTTTTGGCTCTTATCCGTGATCGTCCAATGCCATCCGGCGGATAACTTCCGTTAGAAAGTGTATTTGAATCAAATTCAGCAAACATTGTAAACTGTATTCCTTTACCATAAATAAATACTTAAGATAAAACGATTGCCATTTCTATTGATAGATGAATTGAAATGTTCGATAATTTCCTTTTTTTCTCAAAAATACATATTCGGAGTATCAGGAATTTTGATTTTCTGATGCATATCAAAGTGCAAAATTTTAAAGTTGTGGCACGAACCATTGTTGTGGAGGGGGGCTGGATTTGAAAAAAAAAATTATCAACTCCAATATTATTGAAAAAAATAAAAATATCTTTAATTGACCTGAAATAAAATAAAGAATTTCACAAATACCTAAAGAACTAATTATTAAAACAATAAAATTTGCAATTGAAAAAAGAAAATAAGAAGAATTTTGAAGGCAATTTTCATATTTGGTCAACTTTAGCTGTAGCTAAATATAAATGGTATAACATAATTTACAAATCTTCTAGACTACTTAGTGTCGAAATACTAACCAAAAGAACAGTGGGGAATTATAAGGGAGAGTTACATGTAGCTAGAGAAATGCATAAAATCATTAGACATACAGACTAAATCAGTTCATCTTTGGCGGAGGATAACCAACTGCATACTACTTGATACAATTATAACAATACTTTTGAAATGAGGATCAGAGACCCACGACATCTAGAAAGTGAGCTCAAAGGAAAAGATAAACAGAACAAAATAGAATGAAGGAATTGTTGCTAATTGACAACAGAAACAAGGAATACTGTGACCGAGCTAACAAAAGGCTACAGCCCCGCTTCGTATTGGAATCTACATTACAAAGAACAAAGTCAAGTTATCTCCCCTGAATGATACCTGTCAAGTGATATTTCTTCATGCACATTTTTAGATGGTGTACTTCGTTTATCTAAAGATTCATCAAAATCCGTCAAGCCATCTAGGAGGAGTTGCGAGATCTCCCATTAAATATTATACTTTAAATGTTGAAGTCCAACAAAAATATTTTTGCACATACACATTCGATGTACTTTCTTCATGTTCAGTTTCATTTAAACTTGTTTAGCGGTTAACATGTGCATGTTTAGTAGGAGAATTCCTTAGGTATGTGGACAGACCGACAGAGTGATTCCTATATACCACCAAAACGTCGTACAACGAAGTCAAGACCTTTGCTTCATGACTTATAATTGACTTCGACCATCACTTAATATATCCCAATAATTCACTTTCAATGTGGTTTTCTGATATTACCACAATACTGACCAAAAATAATATTTGGACACTAAATTACTCACTGGGAATGCCCAACATCCAGGATTTAGCACCTTTTTGGAGACTCAAAAACCCTTCCGATTTTTTTCTCGCCTTGCGCTCGGCAAACATTTCTTTCTTAATATTATTTACACCCTAGTTACGGCCATGCAAGAATAACTAAGATCAACCAATGGAAGACAAGATATGATTATCAATAGCATGGATAGAGACTAATGTAAGCGCTGAGACCACTCATCTACTCAAGGCAACACTGGGAAGTATGATGAGAATGACAGATGTTCATGTATGTTCAGAGATGGGAAAGAATTGAGAAAAAAAACCTAAATAATTCTGAGTCACAAAATCAACATTACAGTAAAGTATAACGGTACAAAATGCATTGCAAGACCAAATAGCTAGACAATGTTTAAAGAGCTTATCAGATATAGAGTGAGACTTAGAAGATACCACCAGGGAGACAAATTACTAGTATACGAATAATGAAGGGATACTACGAACAATATAATTGGACATGCCTATTCACAAATAAAATAAAAATTGTTGCTAAAAAAAATTGTAAAAAAAATATTCTGAAGTGTTTGAAAAAAAAATTGATTTTGCTTTTGTCAGAAAAAAAATATATTATCAGGTTGGAAAATCCAAGCCCCCCCCCCCACCATATAAAAATGATTGATGCCTTAATATTCTTTTGGCCAAATACATGGAATCTGTTCTCGGAAGAATTCGGTTTCAAGTGGAGTTTGAACTTTTGATAAACAAAAATTATGAAACGTAACAGAAACTAATTATCATACTTTTATCAAAACTTCTTCACTTATTTTTGTCTTCTTCTATTTTTTATATACAGTTATAAATTTTAAATACTTTGTCCATCTGAATCAGAATGGCTGGTTTAGTTATGAAAATTCTATGTCCTCGTTACCAATTACACCCAGATTTGCATTAGTATATATAGTGTTGCTGCGTCGTAAAACAACAACTCACTCCCTCGAATATTTTTTGTGTGTGTTTTTGTGCATTTAAGTATGTACATACATGTAGCTTTTTAAGTTGTTCGGTCCTACATCGTTTGGGGCATTTTCCTGCCGTTTAGCCTGCGTTTCAATAATACCCCGATCAACCTAAATTCGTGTGCATTAAATGTAAAAGCAAATGATATTCGCTTCATAAGGACACATATTTTCAATGAAATATCACGTAATGATGCTTCTTGCTTCACAAAAGTTTCGAAGACATATAACGAAGGATATCATAAAACACATTTTTAGACAACTTTTTATATTGAAATATGAAGGAAAAAATAAGTTTTTTAAATCTTTTTTTAAAGGATGGTGATCCCAAGTTTTGTTTCGTCTTTTTATGAACAGGTCTTATTTAAGGCATATTGCTGGTCAATTAAGGAGGCTCGCGGGTCTAAATTGACGCATATTTTTTGCGCAGCGGTATTGTATCGGTAAACCCCGCCAATGTCTGTAGCACCGTCACTGATTACACCATCTGTGTAAATTAAAAAAAAATGTATTGTTCAGTTCTTTCTGTATGACATGTTTTACATTGAAATCCTCATTTTCTTTATATATATTTTGTTTGAAAAATTGGCAAAATTCCAACATTTTTTTTTCTTTCTTTTTTTTTTTTTTTTTTTTTTTTTTGCACGGTGACCCCCTTCTTATATTGATTCAATTTGAAGAATGCATTAAAACTCACATTCATTTTTTTTGCATATTTGAAGAAATTCTATTGTATAGATTTTTTCTTTGTCATTTTTAAGCTTTAAATTATCATTTTTCCTACATAATCTATATAAAATAGATGGAAAATAACCTATTTTGAGAACCTTAATAGCGGGCTTAAATGAAAAGTAACCCCCATTTTTAATTTGTTTTTATTTTTGATCCATGCATAAAGGACTATAAGTGTGCAAAATTACAGAAAAATCTATAATTTTAAATTTAGACCATCGAGCCCCCTTAAAAACAAAATGATTTCTATCTTACAGTCTGAATTTTAAAAGCTAATGAAACTTCTCCGCATAAAATCTATTGAAAAGCAAAACTTAACGTAATCGACTTTACTCCGTAGAATGTTCGTGACCCCCAAGTCAACAAAAAATCCGAGTTTATTTATTAATAAAAATTTAATAAAACATAACTTTACCCAAATCTGATGAATTATGTTAATACCCCGATCCACCTAAATTCATGTGCATTAAATGTAAAATAAAAGTAATAACAAAACGACCGAACTTGAATGATCAATCTCACAGTCCAGAGAAAATGACAAGAACGAGTCAATCATACCGAGGAATTGGTGGATCGCAATGGTCCTGACTTGGTACAGGCATTTCAAACGAAATGGTGGGTTAAACCAGGTTTTATGGCGCCAAACCTCCCTCTTCCATTGCGATCTTAGGATCCGGTAATGACCATAGAACACAACATAGCTGTGAGACACAATAGGGATATTGAGGTGATCATCTCAGTACAGAAGACCAGTCAAACTCTAATTAAAACAATTAACTATCATATCTTTTAACTCAATTTTGAACTTTTCTACTAGTGGCTGATAACGAAGAAAGATTTTTTTAGGGATCGTATGAGACGTATTTTCTTATAGCCCTGCTCCAAAAGTCGGTCACGGAGAAATCGGTGTCTGATCAAAAAATCTGTGAAATGTGTGCAAGATCTGGCATATCGAATAAGTTGTGAAATATAAACACCGTATCACGCGGGAAAAACTGATAGAAATATTTTGTTGGCTAATGACTTGTTAAGCTTTGAATTTTTGGAAAACGTATTAATTCGGCTCTAAAAAAATGCATTTTACACATCAAAATGGTTGCATATGAAAATAAAACTATATGCAAGCTTTGGGTAATAAGTTCTAAAAAGTAACTGATGAAACAGCGAACATCTGAGTCCATTGGTTACACAGTGAAACGAGGACAAAGGTTGCCCAGACACACACCTAAAGGTAAGTTTATAGATATTTATCATTTTTGAAGTGGCCTAAGGTATATTCTATATATGCAATGATTATTGTGACTGTTTCTGGTTGCTTTCAAGCAAATTATATATATTTTATATCATCTATTGAACAATAAAACAACATAAGCATTATAAGTTTGAGAAACGCCATATTAAGCCCATAGGATATGGAAAACGGATAGTCAGATGCAAGTCCGCCACCATGAGATTTATAGGTTTAAGAGATGTCAAAATCAATGATTCATACAAAGGTCTACCGCCGCACCACAACGGAGGGACTTAGTTAGTCATCTTTTCTAGACACATCTCCTTTGAAACTGCTCAACGGATGTTGCTGAAAATTTGTAGGATTGTTTGTAATCATATGTGGTTTATAACTCTGCTTCTTCTGCCTTTGTATTGCCTTTTCGTCGTTTCGAAGATTATGTAATGTTGGCTGCTGCGCATACATCATTATTCTAAATATTGAAAGTTATAGGGGGTTTCTAATACATGTGGATGGTTTGTTCTTATAAAAAGAATAAATTTGAGAAAGCTATCAAAATTTTAAAAATTGTTTAAAACTAATTACAGGTGAGTCAGGCGGTTCAAATGGACACTATCTTGGCTTTAAAGCCTTCAATAGTGTCTATTTTTACAATGTCTGATGGAATTACATTCCTATCACGAACTGTTCCGGGGAAGACATTCATTTTCCTGTTATCTATTCAGCTGTTTTCTATTTGGAATGCTCTGTTGTTCCATGTTCTTAATGTTCTAAGATGTGGTGTTAGCCTTTTTTGAGTTTTTGTACGACTACAAGCCCTCGATCAATTTTATACATTATGCGGAGAATGAGTCCTTTCTACGGTCTTGTAGGGTTTACCACTTTAAGTTATACGGTATATGCGTACTGCGTACACTGGATCTAGCTCTGTAACTTTTGATGTATAGACTCAATTTGATTTATATTGCACTGTTCATATATGGGTCAAAACAGTATTCAACTAGCTGTCTGACAAGTGAAATCTATGCCTTTTGATATCAATTTATGATATCAGATTTTTGCCCAGGAAGCTGATGGTTCTGTTACCTTAGTTACAGGTGTTGTTTATGTGCTCATACTATTGTAGTTAATAATTTAATTAATTTTCCTTTTATTGATGATTATTAGGCCTGTGTATTTATCTGGGTAGGACTGCATGCACCAGTTTTCATTCCACTGGTCTAGTTGGTTTCGGTTCTCTTGTAATGCTTCCGCATATTGAGCATTTGATATTGGCAGGTATGCAATCGTATCATCAGCGAAAAGCGTATAGTGGAGCTAAGGCGAGACTGTAGGTCGTTGATATAGTAGATGAAGAGTATAAGTCCTAGTGCTGAACCTTGGGGGACCCCAGAGTCTACATTGACTGGATCCGATGAAACTCCATTTACTATTGTAACTATGAACTATTTACTTTCTGATAGTCAGCTTTGGGTCCATTTTTTTTGGATTTGTTACATTGTCATAATGATTGAGTTAATGTATGAGAATGCAATTGTAAACTTTATCAAATGCCTTTGCTAAGTCCATAATGAGTATGTTCGGTTGTGTCTCACTGTCGATTTTATCATATGTGACTTTGTTGTCAACCAGTTCTATCAGTTGGGTCTCTACCAGACGCTTCTTTGTCTAAAAGAGGGAAGAAGAGGTTGTTGGATCCTTCATGATTCATGATGTTGCCGGCTTTGATGTGTGCTAGAATCTTACAGAATATCGATGTTAGGGATATGGGTGTATAATTTTTTGCTCTTATTTTAGCTTCTTTTGTGTAGGCTGGTGACACGTTGGCTGTGTGCCAGTCAGCTGGTACTTTGTTGGAAACATTAACAGATGTACATACATATATGGAGGATTTGTGTAATTTCTTCTGCCAACTCTTTGAGAATTCTCAATATGGAATCTCGTCCCTGGGCTTTATATGGACAAAGCTGTTTCAGTAATTTAGTTATTCTATTATGTGTCATTTGATGGTAAATTGTTTTATCATCGGATGGTTCTTATCTGTCAACATTCTGATGGATTAGGGTCTGTTGTTATTGATATTGACATGTAATAATGCTAAATGCAACTGCATACTACATGTAGTACCAAATATTAATAGTGTCCCATAACAGACAAGAAAAAAAGTTAAGGTGGTTCGGGGGTATAAGCAAAATCCATCAGATTTTTTTTATTTTGCATAATTCAAGTTTCAGAAGTCCACATAAAAAAAATCCAAAAAAATGGGGGTCACGAACCTTTCTACAGATTTATGATCTTGCAAAATGGAAAATTTGTGAACCGCTTTGAGACGACTTAACTGTTGTGAAAGCGTTATATACGAACCACAAATTATTAATTATTATCAAAATTGGTGACCTTCAGTATTGTTTTTCAATAGATTATAAAGGGAAAAGAGTTATCTAACGTCATTGTGAGCTGGAAACCCATAAGATTTTAGTTATATTTCACAAATGGCAAGCAATTAATACTTTCTTCTGAAAAGCATGAAAAAAACTTCGGGTTCTAGTTTCCTAAACATTTCTATATAAAAATTTGTCACACATTCTCCTGCCAATTATTTCCCCTGAAAATTGAATTTTTCAGAACAAGCTTTTTCAATATTTATGTTATATTTATTTCATTTATAAAATAAAATTAAGAATAGAAACAAATTTTGCGTATTTTGTGTTATTTTAAGCCACTTTAATTGAAATGCTGTATAATAATTTTCAAGATGCCCCGAAAAATTGCTCAGTTTTATACTCCCGAACGACCTTTACATCGGCCAAATCACCAAAAATCTCTAGGGTCAGTAGACTGCGACTGATGGAGCATACAAATATATTGCCCTTTATCTGTACTAATGCAAATGCAACTTAATTAAGCACAAAAGTCAACAATTGTGGACGCCAAAGCCACCGGAATCACATTACCTTAGTCTCATCTTTCGCGACATCCGTCGAGGCGGAAAAAAAACTAAACTATTTTGATACATAACTTTCCCCAATTCTTAACAGCTTATTCCGAACATTTTCCAGCAGATTTCTGCTTATACCGTCATAATTTATGAACTTTCAACAATGTAAATAAACAAACAGCCTGATTGTAATTATTTGTAAATTTTTCTGATATTAATCCATAAATTTGACACTTGGGGACTTTGGATCTATTTCTTTTTCGACTACTTTGACACATAGTTCAGAATTTTTTCGAAAAACTCCACTTATGTCCGCTTTTCAAGAAACCTACACTAAACAATGTAAAAAGTGACAACACTGGACAAATCTTATAACCGTTCTCCTTAGAATAGGCATACTTTGTATTGAAATAAATGAGCCGATAGTAGTTAAAAATAAAGAAATTTCCTACCTTGTCATGACTGAAGCGGTTGTTTTGTCCGGTTTCCAACAATAAGAGGGCTTAGTTCCGGGGTGACCGGAAAAAATATTCTATCAGTTTCTGACCCGTGCGTATGCAGGAGAAGTAAGTATTTTGCTCTGTAGATTAGGAAAATTAATAATTTGAAAATTAAAATCGTCTCGTTTATCGTAAATTTTTGTACTGAGATGACCACCTGGGTCAAATTCGAGGTGCAAATCCAAGAAAAACGTGAAGCAATTTGATTCGGTGGTCTCTTTAATCTCCAATTCTGGAGGATATATTGAAGGAATCCATCTACCAATGCAAGATTAAATGACCTTGCCTCTTTCATCTTCTTGTTCTTTACGAGTCTCGTAAGAGTATAAAAACAAATCGGCGAGGAGAGGAGCACAGTTTGTGCCCATTAAAATGCCGATTTGTTGTTGAAAAATCTCTCCTCCGAAGGTTACAAATATGTTGTCAATGAGGAAATCAAGCATACTGCAAACTTGTTCCAGTATGTAACAAATTTTATCTTTGAAAGATGTTTTGGAAAAGAAGGTAGAATTATAACCCAAAACAACAAAATTCCTAGAGTTTGAAAAGGCTTTTTCGAGAAGTTTTTTCAGGCGACATTTTAGTTTTTCGTGTGGCAAGGTAGTGTATAAAGTAAAAGCAAAGGATATTCGCTTCATAAAGATGAATATTTTCATTGAAATATCACGTAATGATGCTTCTTTCTTCACGAAACTATCGAAGAAATATAACAAAGGATATGATGAAGAGTATTATTTAGAAAACTACTTTAAACGTGTTTCAACTTTATGAACTGAATAACCTGTTTAATATTATATCTAACCAAGCATTGTAAAGTTTCATTTTTATATGCCCGCTCCAGCATGAATCCTGTTTTTGTTCATATGTCAAGTCAGTGTAGTTCTCAGTTTCCGATTTTAGTCAGGCACCTTTATCAGGTAAGCTGTAATTTCATCATGTATGGGAAGGCCCGAAATAAGTGTACGCGAACTTAACATAAATCATCAGCAATGATGGTAAACAACCAGTATCCTTTAATGTGACCAGTGGTCGCTGCTCACCATCTTTCAATCAACTTTAAGAATATTAAGTCCCAATGTTACACCTTTGCTTCTCCAAAAGCACCGAATGGTTTCTTATTGGGTCTTAAGTTTCGCGAAGGCAGGGATTGATATAAATAATTCATCATGGGTAAAGTTTACCTATACGACAGGCCACTGGATGATGAAAAATAATTCCTTTTTTTTTGTATAATTTACATTCAATAACTGTACTCGTCTTTTTAGTGTTTTCTGTTCCTTGTTTAAAAAGGGGGTCTATCTGTGACTATTTCAGGACTGGATTTGAGTTATAATATGCATTTTATTTAGACCATTGTCCAATTGCAGTACCGCGAGCAGCTCATACTGGCCTCGTTGAAGGCTGCTGGCGGTTGTCCATTGTGTTTTTTTTTCTTTCTGAATTGCCGCTTGGTTGTGGGTTGTGTTGCGAACACTTATTCCACGTCTCATTATTTTCTATTCAAAAATCTCAATTTTATTTGAAATTCTTGTTGTTTTTTGTTTTGTTTTGTTTTTGTTTTTTTCCTGTTTCGTATTGTCATGGTGGTAAAGTCTTTACCAGAGTAGCTTGATTAACTGAAACCCAAGTGCACAAGTCCTCACCTGTCTATTTAATAGACGGATCCAACTAGTGTTCACTTGAGTACGCGAACTGAAACACCTTTATTGAAAACGAAGTTTAAGCCGATATTAAAATTTCAATGGAAATATGATATTTAGCATTGAAAGAAAACCATACAAAAGCATAAATATTTCATGCATCCTTTTATGGATAATTAAAAAACATTAAAATTCATCTTTACATCTAAAACACTAAAAAATTTCAAAAGCCATTATTGGCATAAAATTATGATAATTTAAAAGTAAAAATAGAAATTAATAATACCAACTAATATTAATTTTGTATTTCATTTTCCGTTTCCGTTCCGCTTTTAAGCAACACCTAGATACAATTGATAGCATTCTTTTAAATTATAAAAAAAATAAAAGATTTGGGTGACTAAGAGATGATAAGAAGTTAAGAAGTTACCAATTAACTTATGGGAAAAGATTGTATTCACGCAAGTTTTTCCGACTTTGCAGTCAGTGACTTAACGAAGGCATCCCAACATTGTTTGATCGACATATATAAACACTGTTACAGATGCTTCATACCGATTTATAGGTTTTCAATTTATGAAAAATGCATCTCAGAAAATGCTGCTTGGGTGTACTTTGAACATTTTGTTTTTGCAATGAATTATATGATATTGATGCTCATCTATCTATCCCTTCAGACATATGCTGACACTTCCTAATACTGTCCCATATATCTATGTTTATATGAACTGAAAAGATTTCTGCCTGGTTTGAAATTTAGTAAAAAAAAATAGAGCAAGAAAACTTATAGAATTAGAATTAGAATTAGAATTATTTATTGTCAAAACACATTTACAATAAATGGTTATAACACATTAATACATGAACATATTCTTAAATCAAACGAAATTAAAGACTATATATTACAGTAATAAACTTAATTTTGGAAAAATCCGAGTAAAAGTCAGAACGATTTTTTTCTCCGTCATATTTTGAGTTGGGTAACATTTGGCAGAATGTTTATAGTTAAGAGTTTCGATACACTCGTATCTTATTTTATAAATTATCTGAAACAATATGACAATGTCGAAAAAATAATTTAGGTCGATTGGGCGAGATAAATAACGTATATGCGCTAGTATCTTATTTTTTCAATTATCTGAAATAATATGACAATGTTATACACAAGCGAGGCGAAGCTCGTTAATATAAAGAGCCTGCCAAATTGAATGAAACCCAAACTATGGCGGAAAATACTATCACATCGTCGTTAATTATCTCGCCCAATCGACCTAAATTAATTTTTCCATTCATTTCATTTTTATATCCTTTGCGAGCTATGACAATTACATTGTCATATTATTTCAGATAATTGAAAAAATAAGATACTAGCGCATATACGTTATTTATCTCGCCCAATCGACCTAAATTATTTTTTCGACATTGTCATATTGTTTCAGATAATTTATAAAATAAGATACGAGTGTATCGAAACTCTTAACTATAAACATTCTGCCAAATGTTACCCAACTCAAAATATGACGGAGAAAAAAATCGTTCTGACTTTTACTCGGATTTTTCCAAAATGGCCTTTAATAGCAAATCGTCCCAAATTTTTTCTCTATTTCATATTTAATCGCTGGATTACATGAAAGCTGGCTATTTGGATTTAAGGTCATGCCTCTTCATTATATGAAAAAAAATACGGTCATAAAAGCTCGCATAATTGAAATCCAACTACAACGTACGTCGCGGATCGGTTGACTCGGCTCAATATTGATGAATGTGACGAGAATTAAAAAACGATTTGTTTCTATTTGCCGCCATTTTTCTGCGCATATGTAGCTTTTTCCAAAGTTTCAGAAAGTAGACTTTCAGTACCATCGATACAGATTGTTTATTTTATCACATTTTGAGTCGCGTAACATTTGGCAGCATGAGTATAGTAAAGAGCTTCGCTACACTTTAATGCAAATAATATGGAGTTGGCATTAGCCTGAAATAGAACAAACTCAAAATGATTAAAAACCTAATAAAATGATATATACGTAATCAATAAACAATTTAAAATACGGTTATACTGTAGTAACAGTAGCATGCAAGAATAAGGATTAAGGTACTCCCGCAGCATTGAACAGATTTCTAGGATTTATCTTCAGGGCAGGTAGATTCGATCATGTTTAATTTGTTTCCTGAATCAGTAAAATATTGTAATATAATTTTCCGTTCGTTAACATTTCCAAATATACTCAAAATATAATATTAAGGCTGAATATAACAAACTTGATCTTAAATTATGAATAAGATCAACCGAGATATGCTTTAGATAGGAGTGAGTGAGTGAATTGGTGTTTTACGGTCTTTCAACGCTATCTAGGTAATTTGACGGCGTTGAACATGAAAAGGATGATAAAATGAACATGAAATGATGATGCTATATGAAATATGGTGGGATGGGAAACAAAGGAACAGAAATGGGTAGGGGCAAAAAATTTAGCCAATATGGTACACTACTAGACGGTCCACAAAGGGATCTTTACGTACATGGAGTGTGGCACTCTCCACAACATTGATCCACTATGGTCATCGGTCAAGGTTTCCGTATTATAGACCTGACAACCCAGACCAGGGCCACCCTATTCAGCCATCTAGGGTTAACACCTGGTCGCTCTATGGGCTGAGCACTGACCCAACGTCAGAATCCCACGACCCTCTTACGATATGCTAGGTTCTGCTGCGAGCTTATTCGCCACCCGTGCCCCACACGGGACTGCATAAGATAGGAAAATATAGTTTAGACAATTTATAAAATCTACTTGGATAATTTTCTTTGCTTCTATAGATTCTTCAACATACATTTGTTGATGCCGATTATTAAAAACTCCACCAGAAGCGCTAACCATCACGGATGCTAGAAATATTTTTTTTACGAAATCCCAATTTTTTAAGCAAAAATTATGAATTTGAAGATCATGGAGCATACCAAACAGGAACTCAAATTATGACTTGAGATCAACCTATGCCTGAGTTAGAAAAACTTTTGTTTTGACAACTTTGAAGTTGATACATTTATGTATAATTTAATATTTGTGATGTGTTACTAGGCTAGCCTAGAGGAATTAAATCTCAACTAGCAGTGTTTACTATCACGGGTGTAAGATATTCAACGAAGGTCTGGTACGCCTAACGCCAAATCGAGACTCTTTTCAAAACATTGTTTAAGGGTCTCATTTCTATGAAAACAGAAAGAAATGCACTCCAATAATGGGTAAGCAATACTTATTTTATTTCTATTTTCTCAAATATATACAAGAATCCTATTTTTTTCTGTACATTTAATTAAACATTTCATATCACATTTAGATATATGCATATCTGAAAATTTCAAAAAATTGTTTTATTGCTTTTAGATTTGATTGACCTTTCCCGTCTTTCAAATTTTAAGATATTTTTATTTTTTAAAGTCTGTTTTGTGTACCACGGACGCCAAAACTAACATGTCAATTGAGGAAACTCTGATCAAGTGTCTAACTTCAGAGCCAAAACATATTCCATCCTGGTACCGATACGATAAAGAAGGGTCAAGGTTAAATGACGTTTGCATCGAAAACAGCGATCTCTACTACTTTCATCGATTTGAAATGGAACTTCTTAAAACCATTATCGAGGTACTGTTTGCTTACTTTTTTGCTTCTAAAATCTATTCAGCTTAAGAAAAGGATATTTATGAGATGTGGATAAGTTTACCTGACAATACCAACACAAACAAACCTCTTTTGAAAAAAAAACACAATTAAAAAAGACAGCAGACTGAAACGTGAATTGTTGTAGATGCTCCCCTCCTTACAATAAGCCGCAGTTTACACATATATATATGAATCAAAACTTATTCCTAAAAGTTTCTACGGAAGACCCCTTTTGGACACAAAACAACTAACATAAAGACGCCAGATACACGCATTAGAAGACAAAAACGTTTCCGTTTATGACACGCTCATAAGGAATGGTGTTTTTTTTATTGTTTTTTTTATGTTTTTACATATTCTTAACTGTTTTGTTGGTTTATTTTTAAAAAGTCATTCTGTATCTTTAAAGAGGTGCAGAATCACGACTGTTCAAATTAAGTGTGTGTCATTTTTAACGATGCCTTGGCGGTACCTATGATAGGATCTCATCACTGATTGTATTTCTTGTCAAATTTTAAAGCTTCATTTTGAATTCTATTGTATTAAAGGATGGAAATATACCTTTGAACAAATTTAGAGTTTTAGTAGATCTTGGAAGTGGAAACGCCTCAAAGACAAAACTGTTCCTAGATAAATTTCAGAATACTGAAAATCCTAAAACGTACATTCCAGTAGACATCTCATCAGGTAAGCTGAAACACTAACTGAATTATATTGTTGTTTATTTGTGTTTTGTATTATAGATTTTTGTCTTTTTTCGGTATTAATTGTGCATTCTGTTTTGTAAAGGTTTGAGAGAAACTTTATTTTGCGATAACTACTATATGAATAGAACAGTATAAAACCAAAATAAACAAAACAAATCTCTGATTCAAAATTCTGATCATTATCGCAAAGGTTCGCCTGCATTTTGGCATACATTCTTCAAACATATGAAGAAGTTTTATAAGTACAACTTTGCTTAGGCTTTGTCAAACTGTTTATGCTTAAGAGCCGTTGATAGTCAAACTAACACATTTTTTACTAAAGTTTAAAGGTTATCCACGTCTCATGCATGATCGTATTTTTGCTATCAAATCTAGAACGCGATGAAATCGGTTAATATTGTCAAAAACTATAAAAATTCAAAAGAATTTAATTGAAGTTCCTTTTCTCCGCGTTTCGTGATTGGCGATTTTTATAGCTTATATATTTTAATAAATCGGCATTTTTAAGCACGTGTTTTAGTGTTGGGACCCCGCCCCCTTTACCCCCTCACGAAAGTGGTCTAAAAAGCATTGACTTTGGTTATGCTGTATATGCATATTTCACGAAGCAACTTTTCACCAGCAGCAATTGAATCATAACTTTGGATTGTAAAAAAATCAAAAGTATTGAAGGAAGTGCACTCGGACCAAAAACGTTCGAACAGGGTAGCCAAATCCAGCATCGAGGATACACTATATTTATGCACCTATTGATCCACATAGTTTTAAAAATAGAATATCAATCCCAAGAAATTACTCAAAACTCAAAATGATGTGTTTCTCTATGTGCCAATTTGATATAGGTTCTTTCTCAGATATTGCTTCGGGATAAACGAATCTTACTTTCAAAAAAAACAGTTGAACCGATATGCGTGTTTAAATTTTTAAGTTTTAACTTGGATATTGTCCAAAAAATGGTGTTATTAAACGTTCTAATTCTCATTCCGCATATAAATTTCAGATTATCTGAATGAGATAGCTTTACAACTACAGAATAACTATGGCAGGACACTAAAGGTTTGTCCAATAGGAAAGGAATATTTGTCTGCTGTTGAGGACATTAGGTAAGGAAGACCAAGGTCAGCAAAAAATAATAAATTGTTTAATGCTTGTTATAATTATGTTCCAATCTTAAAGCCCGGCCAAACCCTACCTCAATGAAAGAAAAACAAATACACTTGAAAACAACTCTTCAAACATACTAGTATGTAAGAGGCAACTGGAAAACAACCGTCCACAAGAAGGAAGCAAATGTGTACATATGCGACAATCGAATGTCATGTGTCTGAAAAAAGCCAAGACATAATTGGTAGATATACTCGATCGGTCTCAAATACAAACCGCACAACATACATATACAAAATGTACTAAACCCCTGACCTAATAAAACAAAACCGCAATCAGTAACGTTGAAGAGAGAGGTAATAACTGAGATTCTCCGGAAAAGTAAGTTGTTGGTCAAATCCGGTAAAGAAAAACAATACTGATCATGTATGTTTACTCAATTTTTGTGCTTATCTGACAGATCGAAATCCCATATTTTGTCTACCCGAAGAGATATGACTGTCAGACTGACTTGAATTTCCATATTTCCATTTATCCCGGTGGCATTCGCTATACAAAAGTTTTAACATTTTTTTCTCAATGCACGACGGTGTCTAAAATGTTCATCTCACCATGCCGTTGAAAGTGCTAAATAAAAATTGAAGACGTTTGTATAATACAAATCAAAATTCAAATAGTTAACACTAAAATCAAAGACAAACCATATTTCTGTCATTTTTAGAAATCAAGACTTTGATGATGGTAAACTTTTCCTTTGGTTTGGTTCAATACAAAGTTTACCATATGAGGACCAGCTTATGTATTTGTCGACCATTAGCAAGTCGTTAAATCGTATGTTATGATTATACCAATATACACTATTTTTTTTTAGAATGCAGTGAATATATGATTTTTCTTGTTACATTGTATTGCTTTCCGTTCGCTTTCTTTTTTTAACATCTATATTTTCAATATCTGATAATCAAACATAGATGTATTATTTTTTAAAATTGCCTTTATATATGTTTGCTGATTTTTCCAATAAGCCTTCTATCACAATGCTCGCTCTATTTTACATTTGTTAATTTAGGTATGGTGATTCCGATGGCGGCGGCGGCGACGGCGGCGTCCACAATTGAAATAGTTTTTGCTTAAGTCTGTTTCATGTGAACAAGTTATTATAATATGGTACACCATTGATATTTTGTATGCAGTTGCATTAGCATCAGTACAGATCAGTTTTAAAAGAATTTTATCTGTATGTTCCTGCAGTCACGGTTTACTGACTTTGCAATTTTATATTGATTTGGTCGATGTTAACCTTTTTTCTTAAGTCTGTTTGGCATGAAGCAGTTATGGTACACAGGCAAAATTTGGACTACGTTTAACGTGCGTCTGGAGTACGTGAATCGCATGTCATCTGACGCATATTAAATTGGCGTTTTTAACCGCGTACGTTTGACGCACGTTAAAAATTGATCTTGGCAATATTTTTTATTATACCCCCTGCAAACAAAGTTTGGGGGGTATATAGGAAACACCCTGTCTGTCTGTCTGTCCGTCTTTCCACATAACTCGTAAGCACTTCTCCTCCTTAACCGCTTGACGGATTTTGCTGAAACTTTACATTAAGGAAGTACATCATATGTAGATGTGCATGAAGAATTTTCATCGCACTCGGACATCATTCAGGGGAGATAATTGGACTTAGACTTTTTAAATACATTATTCAATGGGAGACCTCAGAAGCGCAACTCTTCCTTTACCGTTTCAATGATTTTGATGAAACTTTATAGGAAGGAAGTACATCAAATGTAAATGTGCATGAAGAATTTGCATCGCAAGCAGACATCATTCAGGGGAGATAATTGGACTTAGACTTTTTAAATACAGTTTCAATGGGAGACCCCGTAAGCGCAACTCCTCCTATACCGCTTGATGGATTTTGATGAAACTTTATACGAAGAAAGTACATCATTTGTAGATGTGCATGAAGAATTTGTATTGCTGTTGGTTATCATCGAGGGGAGATAACTGGACTTGAGCTTTTTTACAGTACAGAGTCCAATATGAAGCGGGGGGTATCCCTTTGTGAGTTCGCTCACAGTATTACTTGTTTCATAATAAAACACACTAAATAAATAACTCACTAGTTTCATACATTTTAATAAATTATACGTCTGACGTATGGTAAATGTATGTTTGACGCACGTTGAAAAACCTACAGCTGACGTATGTTTAGACAATTATTTGACGTACGCTTACCGTACAGTGGTTAGAAACATATGTTTAACGAACGTTAAATTTTGCCTGTGTACACCATTGATATTTGGTATTCAGTTGCATTAGCATTAGTACAGATCAGTTTTAAAAGAATTTTTTCTGTATGCTCCTGCAGTCATGGTCTAATGACTTTGAGATTTTATACTGATTTAGCTAAGGGGCCGTTCAATATTTATCAAAGTGCTGGGTCGGTGCAATTTGTTTCTCCTTTAAAAAATATCTATGTACCCAGCAGACACATCAATGAAAAAAACACTTAATGCCCAGTTTTTTGTCAAAGCAGAAAAAAAAATATTGTCCAGCAAAAGATCTTCCACCCTTCAATTAATGGTATGATGTCGAAAAGTACTAAGACCATAATATCATATTCATATCTTCAATCTTAAATATTTTAACAAATTAATGATCAAAAAGTGACCTGTCCAGCACTTGTTCAATTCTAAAAAATCTTTATGCCCAGCTGAAAGAAGGTGCAAAAAAACTCATTGCCCAGTATACAATTGCACCTTTGAACGGTCCCTAAATGTTAACATTTTTTCTTATGTCTGTTAAATGGGAAGCAAATGTGGTGGACCATTGATACTTGGTATGCAGTTGTACTAGCATCAGTACAGATCAGTTTTACAAGCATTTTATTTGTATGCTCCTGCAGTCATGGTCTACTGACTTAACAATTTTATACTTATTGGCCAATGTTAACCTGTTTAACATGAAGCTGTTATGGTACATTATTGATATCCGGTCCGCAGTTGCATTAGCATCAGAACAAATCAATTCCAGGGGCATTTATCTGTATGCTCCTGCAGTCATGGTCTAGTGACTTTAAGATTTTAAATGGATTTAGCTAAATGTTAATGTTTTACTTAATCTGTTCTATGTGAACAAGTAATAGTACACCATTGATATTTGGTATACAGTTGTAGATATATTTTTTGAGTAATTGCCGCTGCTGTAGTTACTTTAAATATTTCCATTTTTAACTTCATTTTATGAGACATATCTCTGCGCTAACAGTTTATTATAATAATAGTATTCTCTCTTGCTTGAAGCTACCTTCGTAGATTGAATACTTGAACGACGCACATAACTTTCACCTTACGTGTCGAATAGATACGATGACATCAAAAGCAGTCAAAAGATCAAAAGCAGTCAAAAGGTTAACTTTATGCTAACTTTCGTACAAGTTATTTATGCACCCTTCTGAGATCTTTCACTCATGTTGCCGTAGTTGGTAGACACATATCCAAACTTAGATATTTTCATTGGGTTTCTTTCAGAATCAGACAGACTTTTAGCAACGTTAGATATAACAGATTCATCTAAAAAAGAACAGATTGAAAAGGCTTATTCAAATGGTAATGTAGTTGTTTGTTTTAGATATACATTGTGTTCTTGTTTTTTAGCTATATAAAAGTGTTGTTTTTAATGAAGGTATTGTAAGTGGTTCAAGGGTATAAAAAAATCCATCAGATTTTTCCCATACATTCTACAAATAATTTAAAAATGCAAAAAACTTCTGGATCACTGCCATCTCTTGAAGGGAATGACCTTGTAAAGTTTGTTTTTCACTAGGTAATAAAGGGGAAAAATGCCTTTATCGTCTTTAAAAACATGTTATGTCAGCTGAAACCTATCAAATTTTGGCTTTTTTACAAGACGCAAGGCCATACATGTATTTAAAATAATTTTTTACATAACACGAAAAATGTTATTGTCACCATTATTCACTTAAAGCTATTTTAAGAAAAACATTTTCCGTTAGTATCTCCCCTGAATGTTTTTTTAGCTTTATTTCTGTTATGTCATCAAGAAAATAAATAAAGAATAAAGGTTTGCATTTTGAAAATTATTTAAATTGAAATGCAGACTTTAAATTTGCAAGATTTCAGAAAGAGTTTGCTCAGTGTGAGATCACTGAACAACCTAAACTCATGTAAGTTTCACATTTTTACACAATTCAATAATGCATTGAAATTGCATGTTTTTAAACATGAGAAACATTTTCGGGCTTTTCTTCTGAAAAAAAAAACCATTATGCAAATTCAAACGGGCATTAATTGAATATTTTGTAACATGGGAATTTTTTTCTGAAAAAAAAAAACACATTATGCAAATTTAAACGGACCCGTGTGTGGCGAAAAGGCCCACAGCAGAGCTTAGCTTGTCGTAAAAAGCGAATAAGGGTCTCTGGTTTCTGATGTCGGGTCCGTGCTGAGCCTTCAAAGCGACCAAGTATGTACCCTTAGGCTAAGTGACTGAATAGGGTGGTCCTCCTCAGCGGGGGTTATCAGATCTATAATACGGAAGCCCTAACTGCTGGCCATAGTGGGCCAACGTACGTGGAGAGTGTCACGATTCGTGCACGTAAAAAGACCCTTTGTGGACTGCAAAGTACTGCACCACATTTGCTAAATTTTCCCACCTATCCACCTCTCCCTTTTAAAAAATTTACTGCCAGATTTCATTCATCATCACCATTGCAAGGGCGTAAAATACCAACTAACTGACTCACTCAAATTTGAACGAGAGCAAATAACATAATAACGAAACTTGGTTAAAGGTATTCTTGAACCTTTGAATTTGTTGACAAATACTTGTTACGTTGTCTCATTACCTCTATCTTTGTAGAATACTGTGATGCACTCAATCTGAACTCTATTGTTCGACTAAACAGAGAATGTTCCGGAAATGTAGATCCAAGTTGTTTTGACTTCAGAAGTGATTTTGTTGCAAACAAATCAGAAGACCGTTGCAGTTATGTAACAGTCTGGCTTCAGGCCAAGGAAAATTGTGAATTTACATTAAGTATGATTTCTGATTTTCGTTGAATCGTCATTTTAAACCCCTTTCTAAAAATGAAAAATGTTACACATAACTAGTATCAACCTATGCCTATGGTAGAAAACACTAGGGTTTGACAATTTTGAAATGTAAACAAATTGCTTCTTGGCTGTGTTGAAACCGGAGCTAGCTAGATTCGGGGAATTTAAACTTCACCAGCAGCGGTATTTGAAACCAAACATACAACAATGTTAATGCATTATTTTGCTACAGCTTATGCGTGTTTCATCTATTCAAGATCTTTAAAGCAACCAGGCCAGAAGTTTGAAAAAGCCAATCACCATATATAAAATGAAACGTATTATAGCACAATAGAACAAATTAGCAATGCATAACTATATGTAGAACTAATCTATGACTAATTAAAAGATTTACTTTAAACCTGAGAATGGCGAAGGTACATGATATGCAGGAAGAAATTTCTAAGAGACATCCATATATCAAAGTTTAAGAAAATGTGATTGACAAAAAATACATAAAGCCAACGGTAAAAACTTGAAGTCGGCATCGCGATCTCAGGATGTTCGAAAATATAGTGCTTCCTAAGATAGTGCGATTTCTGTTTAATGTGTCCCAGTGATTTGTTGATGTAAATTTCATGTTAGTTCTGGCTTAAATTTGTTCTTAAATAATATTCATTTGTTATTTCAGATAAACTTAATTTGACCTTGAAATTTGAGAAAGATGAGAAACTATATTTACATGGCGGGGATGGATTAAGTTGTAAATACAGTCTTTCACAAATTAGAACACTAATGAGGACATCCGGCCTCGATATCACTGACATCTGGACCAATGAACATGTAGCTGTACTTGTAATGCGATCACAACATATCTAAATCTTTCTGGGTGTAGATGGGATATAAAACTGTTATAATTATAGAACGGAGAACATGTACATGGGTATTTTATAAACGGATCATATAAAAACGAATAATTGTTTGTTATCAAATGAATTGGTATAATTCCTCGTTATTCTACATAATAAACCGTGTTGAACTTGTTGCATTTATAGGAACTATTAACTTGTTAAACAATCTCAAATGATTATTTTTAGCGGTTACTAGATGCCAGTTTCTAATGTTTATATATAAAAACATTTTTTATTACCTAGAAAACCTTTTAGTTTCTACAATTTATAAAATCTTTCTGTAGAATATTGTATTTTTTAAAATTTATATTTTAAAAGATTTAGAACACAGGACAAAACGGGATAAACAAGATCTCACTTTATGCGATAAAACCGAACGGAAAAAGTTGCTTCCACTGAAGTATTGTTTTTTTGTTGCTGTTGTTTTTTATTTTTTTTTTTTTTTTTTGGCATCATCGACACAATTAACGTTTAATAAAGCAATAAAAAATGTTTGTATGAGTTGCATTATTGTTACAAATATACATACATTTGAAAATAATATGTTTATGGTTTATTGAATAGCGGCTTACTAGATACAATACCAAAAAATTGGTATAAAACGGTTAATTTTGGTTATGCTGCATATCGATATTTCAAGGAAAAACGTACCTCTCATCAGCAGCATTTGAATCAAAACATTAGATTATCACAAACCAAAAACATTGAATGAAAAGTTTTCAAACCAAAAGATCGAACAGGAAAGCCAATCCAGCACCGAGGATATCAACCATGCACATTACAAGGAAAGAAAGCTGGTGCCTAGTAACCTAGATGCCAGTCTTTAATGTTTATGTATAAGAAAATGGCAATATGTACCTAGAAAACCTTTTATTTTCTACAAATTGTTTAGAAGGGTACACTATATATATTTTGTGGTTTTGAGGTATTTACGAAAAAAATGAATAAATTTGGAAAGCAGGGGTGTTTTTTCGGACACAATTGTTGCATTGATCTGATTAAAGAAAAGTTTATATGAGTTGCATTATTGTTATAAATTTACAAACATTAAAAAAAACGTAATGATGAGCAGCAAAACTTATCATATGGAACTTAGCCACTAACGACCCGTAATGGTTTCCAGCAAGCAAAAATAACCCGAGACTCCGATTAACGTTTTCAACGTTTACTTACCAAACAACGTAACTTAAACGTTGCCTTAAAATGTAACTAAACAACAGAAATAGAAAACAATGAGGTGTGAAATAAGTGTACTTGACACAGCTCACATAACAAGCGGTAATTAAAGAAAAAAAAACGCAATGGAAACCCGCTAGCTGTCTTCTAATTAAGAGGCCGTTCTGCAAGCGGCCAAAGGTCTAAATTAAATGCATAGAATTCAAATTCTGTTCTGAAATAGTAAAAGATAGAACTCCTTCTGAAACAAGGAACAGATAACATCAAAAAGACAAGTGAAAACAAACGCTTTGTCAGTAAGCAAAAATTTTCGTTCTCTTGGGCGAACATGAAAAACTATATTTTACCTTTAAAGGACCATAACCCCTATAAAAGATCGTATTACATCTTCGACCCAAGGAAACTTTTGTAGAGCTCAATGGTCTGAAGGTTAAAGCAAGCAACAGTTTTTTCCATTTGCAAAAGTTTTCATTCTGTAGGTCAAAAACATGAAAAAGCGACATTTTTTCCTTTAACTAGGGGCAATTATCCTATGGGGAGTCATCTGAAAACTTCGACCAGATTTGGTTTTTGACCTTTAAAATGCAGTCAGTGGGAGATAAATCGTTGATACATACAATATTTTGGTACCTGCCTTAATACTTGTAGTCCCATGCGGAGCCCGGTTGGCGAATAGGCCCGCAGCAGAGTCTAGCTTGTCATAAGAGGCGACTAAGAGTCTTTGGATTCTGACGCCGGGTAAGTGCTCAGCCCACAGAGCGACCAAGTGTGCACCCTAGGTTGCTGAATAGGGTTGCCGTCGTCCTTTGTGGACCGCCAAGTAGTGCACCACATATGTGACATAGAGTAGATTTTCTGTCCCTACCCACCTTTCCCCTTTTCCTGTGGTTTTTCAAACTTTATCGCATCTTTGTTTCCAACCCCATCCCCATATTTCATTTATCATTATCATTTCATGTTCATTGCATCATCCTCTTCATTTTCATCGCCTGTAAATAACCTATTTAGCGTTGCACAGGCGTAAAACATCAACTCACTCACTGATCACTAAGTCTTTGTGTCATTATAACAGGTCGCAAAGTGTTATTACCTAATTACCAGGTAGATGCACTTGTATCACACGAATTTCACTCATGATTTTCCGGTTTTCTATATTTAAAATCATATTAAAAGTCTTTCTTTGTAGATTGTAACCCTCTTTCGAACATTTTCGGTTATAAGTACGTAAGCGTTTCTTTCCATACATTTGGTTTTTGACTCTACACTCTTATTGATACCTGTTTTAGGTACTTTACCCCAAAAACTGCACCCTTTAATTAAACTAGAGAACAGAGTCTTTAATGTAAAAAAATGTTGTTATTGAATGTTTGCCAGTGGTCAGTTTGTTCGTGCTGTTCTCGTGTTTATATACTGATTTATTTTAGTCTTGCGGGAATTTAAACCTTGGAATGCCCCATTGGTACATATACCTCTTTGCCACTTCCATAATAATACTTGTTCTTTGGATTTTGAAAAAAAGGAGCGAGCGAGCGAGAAAGAAAAGAATGTGACCTATATTTTCTGCATGGATGACCTCTTACAGAAAAATGGTTAAATTCCATTCCCGCTTACTGACAAACTATAAGCTGGAAAAAGGAGGCTTGGCGCGCAATAAAGCCTTGTTTAATCCCAATTTAATTTTAAATGCTAGTACCAAGTCAGGACCATTCCAATTTTACGGTATGTTTTACATGTTTTGTCTAGTATTCTCTTCGACTTTGAGATTGATCCTCCAAATTCGGTAATTTGTTATTACCTCTATCAAATATATACACCCGGAAAAAAGTTAAGCCACCCCGTGATTATTTAAAATCATACATTTTCAAAACAATTTTTAACTGATAGTCTTCGAAAATTTGTTTTGCAATTTCGAGAATGTACATTTTTAGCACGAATGACTGCTTAAATCCATGGCTTCATATGTCTGCCAGTTTGGTGTCTAATCTCCTGAGGAGTTATTTCCCGTTTTTAAGGGAGAAATGATGCTTTTAACCGAAAGCTCATACCCTTGAAGTCATATATTGAAAAATTAAAACTGGCCAAAAACATGAAAATTAAATTAAATATTAAATAATCACAAGCCTGGTCGTCAGACTTGTCTGACACGATTTACCATAAAATTTCAAATACATTTGTCGCAGAAATTTCCGATTTTTAAATTCAAAATTGTTTAAAACACCAGGTTTCTTTCCTTGTAATGCACATGGTCGATATCCTCGGTGCTGGAAATGGCTTCCTTGTTCGAACGTTTTGATTTTGAGTACTTTTCGTTTTCAACAGTTTTGGAATATGACCTTCCAATGTTTTGAATCAATTGCTACTGATGAAAGGTTACTCCTTGAAATACCGATATATAGCATATCCAAATTAACCGTTTATACCCGCGCTCGGTATTTGTAATTATTTCAAATCATCAAAAAGCAAAAAGTCTGGGGTTGCTTAACTTTTTTCCAGGTGTACATGTAGATAATATTTACATACGTTTTGGAAAACAATTGGTATTCCCAAGGGAATCAATTGCGACCCACTTATAGCAAATCTTTTTTATATTGTTATGAATCACAATTTATGGCCAAACTACAAAAAGACACAAACAAACACCACCTTATTGACATTTTTAACAATACTGATAGATACTTAGACGATATCCTTGTTCTAAACAATCCCAATTTCTCAAACTTTATAATGATATATATCCTAAATAATTAACCCTTAATTAATCTAACTAGACCGGCGATAGATGTTCATTTTTGAATTTAGATTTAAGCATTGTCAATATGCACATTAAGGTATATGATAAACGTTATGACATTTCTTTCCCAATTGTAAATTTCCCTTTCTTGAAAGTGATGTACCTTTAGCTCCCTCTTACAGAGTGTACATTTCACAGTTAGTCAGATATGCTCGAAATTGCAGTGGTGTTTCTGATTGTAATGACAAAAACGTTTCATTAAAAAAAAATAGTAAATCAAGGTTATCGACACATGATCGATACCACAAATTAGTCAAATCTTTTACTAAATTCGTTCATAGATATGGTATCTTATTGAAAAAATTAACTGTACACGTCGTTTATGATTGTAAAAGGAATATCACATCCCGAATTCTATGGAAATGTAGTTTATAAAGCACGTAAATTCAAAAACAATCCTCTTGACATTGTAATTTGGCTTAAAAACTTATTAAAGAAAGGACACAAGATGGAAGTTAAATTAAATTCTTTAAATTTGGTGGGGTTTGTTTTTGGTAGAAATATTGATAATTTGATAGTAACTCTAACCGTTAATCTTTTACCTTTTGGCAATTGTATTGCTTTTAAGCATTACAGCGATCAAATATGTCGGTTTTGTGCGATGATATAATACTAAATCATTAGTTGTTTGAAGTGTTATGTTGGATTTAGAATCTATATGTTTGATTCTTTTTACATCAGTCGATAAATGCTTTTAAGCTAGCAGTCAGTAACTGTGAGTGTTCCTTTACGTCTCGTTGTTCTGGTCTAGTACTCTTGTCTCAGGTTCTGTCTTATTGAATTGAACTTTTATCGATTTTATTTTCAAAGTGTGTTATTTTTGTGTTTTGTACAAGAATAACCATAGGGGGAAGATTGGGCCCAAAAAAATAGTTTAACCCCGCTACATTTTATATGTGCCTGTCCTAAGTCAGGAATCCTTGTCAAATCTTTTGTTTGTCCCTGTCAACTATCTGTTTTTTGTTTTCATGTTATCGTTGATAATCTAGGGATTTGTTTGAATCTTATGAAGACAGCGAGCAATGACCTCTGGCTATTTTGAAGACTGCTGGCTGTTTTCCATTGTTATTTTTTGTATTGCCTTTTCTTTAATGTTGGTTGTGTCGCGAACACTTATTCCACATCATTTTATGGTCTATATAAAAGGGCAAAGAGGCGCCAATGGGGCATTCGAGTGTCAAAAGTCCGAAAGGGCAACGATGAAACCTGCCTGTAAACACGAACAAAAACAGCAAGAAGAAACACAAAACACAAAATCAACCGAACGAAAATCAACAACGCGAACCTAAGTCGTAACATGAGTGAACTCAGGTGCTCTGGAAGAGTAAGCGGTTCCTGTCTGCTATAGCACATAATATAAACATAATAACGGCAAGAATCGTCAATAATGCAAAAAGAAAATGAGTAAAATTTTCCATTTTTGCTGTCATAATAACAATAAAATATAAACATGTCATGAATGTATTATTATACATTGTAAAAAATATAAACAACATATTAATAATCTATTTACAATAATTTGAACATAATTACAGTCCAAGTCAGATATTGTTCTGATGCAAGAATATTTTTTGCCGGTATCACAAATTTGGAAATATCCAACATACATGTACAAGTTTGCCAATGCAAGCAAAAATCAAATAATTTTAACACAAATATTACAAATACACTGTACTTCTTCAACATAAAAAGAATGACGCTCTTCCTTGCAAAGATGAAATGATCTCTAAGAGGATAGATTATTCGCAAGCAAGAGCATGGTCATGATCCAATCTTGTAAGCTCGCCAGGAGAAGAAATAAACAAATCTAACCTAAACTTCAGTGCAGGTAAAAGTTGATTTTATAAGCAATTTAAATACAATGTGTTTGCAAAGAATTTCACTAAGAATAAAGTGCTATCATATCAAAATCCCCAAAGGGATGAACTATTCTAGACCATTTAACTTTAAGGGCTTACTTACATGTAGATGAAAAATATAAAAGCACCGTCACAAATTATTCTTTCATTAATATCATATTTTGCATTGCAGAAATCTTTCTTCAGAATATTTTTGCTCCTTATCTCTGGCGCTAGAATATTTTTTTCATCACCAACAGATTAAAGATATTCTTGTAGGAAGAAACCAAGCCCCCCTTTCAAGTTAAATGGTTTTTCCCTATGAAAAAAATCCTTCTTAGCGAGCAAAATCTTAAAACGATATTTTACTCATTTAAGAGAAACTAAAACAACTAACAAGTAAATTCATATAAATTAATCTGTACATTTATTACACAAATATTCAAAACTGAAAATGATACAAAAAAATATTGCCATTTAGCTAGATCTCAGCCCTGAAAGCTGAATCAAAGGATGGAAATAAACCCTTTTTTCATGAAAACTTTGTCATTTAAGGAAAATTCTAATAACAAGTAATTTGGCCAGTTCCCGTGAAGATTCACCAGCTTTGATGGAACTCGTACGTTGTCTTCGTCTACGAAAATTATGCCCAGATAATATGGAAGGATCCCTGCATGGTTTTTGTTCTAAAATGTATCTTAAAAAGAACTGAGTAAACAGAGATTTTATTGGAGTATATTTATTATAATTCTTTTTAAACAGAAATCCTGGATTGTCGTCCGATGCAGTAACCCACTAATCCACACATGGTTATGTAATCTTCAATGAAACATATTCAGAACCTAAGGGTTTCAAGTAAACCCGGATTTAAAATGTAGTTGTTTTGACCAATCAAAAAGTAAAAGGCACAGTCATTGTGGCTACTGATTATTCGCCTCTAAATAGTTAAATGCATTTTGAGGTCAAATGCTTGAACTTGAGTTGATTTACGAGGTATGATGAAAAAATCACACAAAAGTAGCACCAACAGGAAGAATCATTAAAATAAAACAAACAGGCATTTGATTGAACTACGAAATCTTAAACTTTTCTTCTAAATCCACAACAGAAATGTCGTTAATGTACAATTGAACGCCAGATGGAAATGGAAAGATATGTCGATTAGCTATAATCATAGTAGACACAATGACATCTTCATCAAATAGACGAAACGCGCGTCAGGCGTAGCAAAACTTTGTCATTTGTATTTCAAAATACTTGAAATTAAAAACAAGACATGGTCGGAAGAATGATGCATGCAGTACTACATGTATCGAGGATTAATAAGTCTAGCCTTCTGTTGAGACGACCATTACATATATGTCACATAGAATCTACATGTAGGATTTCATTCCTTTGTTATCTGCACAAACATTATCTACGAAATACTGTGCAATGAATAAGATATACCGTTACACAATACAATAAATACAAGTATTTGACAAAGCACCATGAACACCATATCAATACATTCTAGACTTCTATTCGAAATAATAACGTTTAAATGCTTTGTATACAACACTTGTTGGTAAAATACTAACCTGATTTAAGAATGTTTGAAAGATAGTTTAATTTTGTAATGGTGTATACGGAAATACTGTTGAAAGTTTAAATACAAAATGGAATAAAAATCTTTATGCAGTTGATTCTTCTATATCTTCTGTCGCTTCGTCATGTTCAGATGCCTGGAAAAAACAATGAATATCGTTATCATTATCAAGTAATTGAACTATTTTTTTTTAAGTAAAAATTATTATCGCACTGTTTTCCAGTGTTAAACAAAATTGAGTAAAAATTGTTATCTTTTTCCATTTCTGTTTTATCTAACTCATTAAACTTGTATTCCCAAATTCAAATTTTGTAAAACGTTGCTTAGGGCATTAAAAATCACATATAGAAATATCAGTAAAAATGGTAACGATGAATTATTTTCAGTTTTCCTTAATTGTAAAAAATATTTAACGATTTATTCGTTAGCTTACTTCTTTATAAACACTTGAACTGTTTCCTTCTGCAGAGTAGACCTCATCACCAGCAGCCTTTTCGCTTTGTTTGTTTATTTCATAATCTATTTGGAGGGATGAACAGCTAGGAACTACAGCATATGAAGCGGAAGCTTGATCAGAGGACGGTGTTTGAGCAACAGTTTCAATACTGAAAGATTGCGTCTGGCAATTGGAATCTGTTTTTGGAATCAAAAAGAAAAAAAAATGTTTTATTAAAATTAACTTAACTATATAAATATTATAAAAACGCGTAGAAAATGTAATTATAAAAGATGTATGAATGGACCACTTTGGAAAGCGTTTAATGATCACCACTTGTTCTGCAAGTTGTCGTTACATGTACATGTATGATAGTGATGCGAGTACATGAACATCATCCTTTTGGATGGTGCAATTGATTTTTACATGTCTTAAAGATTGAAAGCAAAAAAGTAATATTTACCTGTAAATGTTTTTGATGTGGCGCTACCATATGCACTGTCATTTTCTACAGGTAGCTGTCTTCCTAAAAAAGATAAATAAAAATAACAGAATCTGGTTATATTCTTAAACTCCGGAACAAATAAAACTAGATTAACTAAAAAAAAAAACAGTGACATTACAAAAGTAAATCATCCCTGTTTTCTTCTCCAAATGTTAATCAGATCACATTTTCAAATGAGAAGTGCGCATCTCCATGAACATCTGTGAGCCACATCTAAATTAATTTCCGAGCTCCGAGCTCCACCAAAATCAGATCAAAGTTTGAAATCTAAGTTATCTAAGAAAAATTCTCCCAAGGAGCAAAGGTGCACAAATAAAGCAAATCTCGGTAAGAGTCGATCCCGTAGAGGTTTAATTGCACGTCCATACCCATCACTCCTTTTTGTAAGGTGGCAGTTTAAACTCTCCTTCCCGATTTGCCTTGTGTCCAAATTTTTTCAACTTCATCATCATTGTATCATATCCCGGATATAGCCGAAATCGCATTGCTTTGGGGTAATGCAAAAACTAACTATAACAAATGGGTCGAATGTCGTTTTACAATTCAAAAATGACAAAATTGTTAGATGTAAAATTATAAAAAAAACAACAATACAACTTACAGAATACACATACTACAACCAAACCACAATAAGATACGTGAACTCAAGCCCTACCGATAATGAATCAAGGTGCTCCGTAAGAGTATAAGGCAGTAACTGTTATGTTACCAACGCTCGCACTTAGGGAGTCGAACCGGGAAAAGGGGCACAATATCAAACCTGCATCTGTATTCATCTTTTGGAGCCTGTATTTTTCTACAAACATGTGATGTTCGTAAAAAATCTTGAGTTACGGCAACAACCAGAAGAGGGAGGGGGGCAATTTAACCCTCCTTAAATAACTTACTGAATTCTATGGATAATTATAAACCCCAGAATTTTGAAAAATAAAAATTTAGTGAGAGCTGCACAACTTCATGATGGAGTCCTTAAAATCATAAAAACCCGTCAAGGTTTCTACAAGGAAAAGCGGAAATTGCAAAGGCAAAATGACAATCATAATCAGTTCAATGGCCAAACTCCACAGATAGCGATTTTATTATAACAACACAGATGATCCTTATCCTTGTCTCCATTGGGTCGAATTTTTCAGGTGATCATTTTAGATGAGACTCTTATGGCTAAAGGGCCAAGTGAGCAATTTGGGCTCCCATGAGCCACTAGTCTTAACAGGACTCCTCTTCTTACAGCCAACGAAGATTAAGGCAAACTTAACCATTTATGGATCTTACATATGTAATAAATTTTTTAAACTTTAAAAAGTTTCAACCGCGAGATAATTCATTATTAATAGCCTCAATAAGAAACATGCATTTTAACCATCAAGATACACATTCATGACATTCATTGTTTATTTTAGATTTGTGAATCCATAAGCCAACCAAACATTTTGCGAGACAAAACTCTTTTAATAATTACATCTAGTAAGGTATTTCAGGGAAGCAGAAAAGCTCTGCCTTTAAAAACGTACAACTAGATCTTTTGCTAATTATCGACATTCTGGATTTGCCTTTTACTTTGATTGTTAAGTTATAAAATTATCAAATCCTACTGATAAGAGATAACTCCTTGATCATTTGCAATTAAAAATTAAAATGACACCAAAGTTCCAGACAGTAAATTTTGCAACGCCTGACGTGCGTTTCGTCTATTCAAGACTCATCAGAGGCGATTTATCAAAATTATTGAAAAAGCCAAACACAATATGATTATGAAGAGCATAAATTAACCGTGTTTGTCCTCCGCATGTCGTGAAAGCTGCAAAGCTTAGCATCCGACTTTCAATCTGTCTAAATCATTTTTTTGTAAATTGCAATGAGAGAGTGAAATCAGAGGATCAAAAAGAATTATTAGTTTCTGTGTTTTATAACACATCCCATTGTCCATTTTCGTGCAGATCAGGCCACACACGACTTTATATACAAAATATTACGACATCCTGGGACCACATTAAGACTTAAGCTATTTCTTAAGTAAGGAAAACGACTGGGAAGCAACATAAAACACGACAACTGGGGAGTATCATAAAACTGTGATTACAATTATATTTTTGAAATAACAAATACCAATAAGCTGGTATTGGATATGCTACTTATCGATATTTCAACAAGTAATCTCTCATTAGTAGCATTTAAATCAAAACATTGGAAGGTCAAATTCCAAAACTGTTGAAAACGAAAAGTACTCAAAACTAAAACGTTCGAACAGGGAAGCAAAATCCAGCACCTAGGATATCGACCATGTGCATTACAAAGAAAGAAACCTGGTGTTTTGAACAATTTTGAATTCAAAAATCGGCCTTGAAAATTCAGCAACAAAAATATTAGAAATTTTATGGTAAATCGTGTCAGACAAGTCTGAAGACCAGGCTTGTAATTACCCTCGGGGACCTCTGGTCCACCAGCAGCGGTTATTGCCCAGTGGTTTCAAAATAACAAATACCAAATCGCGGGTATAAACGGTTAATTTGGATATGCTATACATCGATATTTCATGGAGTAACCTCTCATCAGTAGCATTTAAATCAAAACATTAGAAGGTTAAGAGTATAAGGCAGTTCCTGTTATGTTACCAACGCTCGTTTTTAGGGAGTCAAACCGGGAAAAGGGAATATTAAACCCCCATCTGTCAACGTACCATCATTTGCGGTGTTCGACTGTTCATAACACGTAAAAACTTCTCAAGTTCTATTATTACAAATTGAAGTGTTTGATTTCATTTCATTTCATTTCAAGCAGTATTTTGTTATATACCAATTTTAAGTGTTTTATGTAACGTATTTGTTTTTTGTTTTTTAATTCCACGAAAAGCTCACTTGACCATGTTGACTTTGGCCGTTCGGATCATTATATCTTATTTCGTAAAAAGTTCACGTTTTTGTTGAAAGGAATAAGAAAACATGAGTTAGATTTCTCGTAAATAAAACTGTAAAATGCTGAACACGTGAAGTTGATCTCATTAAAATTTCTGAACGGCCAAAGTCAAGTGAGCATTCCGTGGAATGTAAAAAAAATACGAAATATAAAACACGATACTGCGTGAAATGCAACACGTAATAATGTCAAATAACTGAAAGATACGTGTTTTGAACAGTCGAACAACGCAAATGATGGCACATAGAAGTTTCCGTAATGATCATCTATCAAATGTTAAAAAGTCAATAAAAGATATGTAATAAAAATTGTCAGAGAGTCACGGGCTTTTAAAATGTTTGAAGAATTGTAAACATTTTTTTAGAAGTGCAATAAATATATAAAAATAATGATGTGTGTATTACCTCCTTAGGTTACCTTACCTAAGGTCGATGTAAATAAGTTTGATTTAGTCAGAATAAAATGATCATGTGATCGAAAACCGCTTGTTGTCAATTGGTGTGGAATTAAAAAGATTCAAAATACTTCCTTAATCAAATTACGGTAAACATCGCTTTATATAAAAGTAAAATGATGACAGAGTTTTTACAATTTAAAAAATCGCACATATCCCACAGTTACAATAATACTAGCCCTGTTAAGATTAGAAATAATTTATAATTAATTTGTTTGCTTTTATATAGTACAAACTAGCGAACATTCATCCAAATGAGTTTAAAACACCAATACAAAATTTTTTTTACAAGATTAACCAGACATCCTTGAGCCAAACTTTTAATACCGAGGTAAATTTGAATATAAGCAACAAACTTTTAAAGCCAAGATTACTTAGCAGGATCAATATTAAATTCAAGATACTTCGCTAAGCATATTAAATGTATTATTTAGTTATCTCTGTTACTAGAGCAAAGATAGCCAACGTTCTATGCGAAGCCTATATTTAGAAAAAATATATATATACATGTAAGTGTCGGAAAATGTCCGAGATATCATTTCATTTCACTTTGCATAATATTGAGGGACCGACCAATTAACATGATTGGTGGGGGGGGGGTTTAATTTCTGGGTCAGATTTTTTATGACAAAATATTACGAAATCAAAGACGTAGATAAAATCCTGAAGAAGGTTTTCAGCCATAACACTAATAATGTTATTTTGGAAAAAAATGTTTTGTCGCGACATCTTTAAAAAAATAAATAATTTTCTGGGCAAAACAAAAAATCAAGCCCTCCCTTTTTTCAAATTAAATAGTCGGTCCCTGATTAATTACAAAAAAAAACAATATACAAATAATTCACAAAACGAAATAAACTTACTTCCAGGTCGTTCCCTAAGTCCGTGTTCCAATTTTTCAAGCTCATGTTTCCTGTTCAATATTTCTAATTTTTCGATCTTTAACCGAATTTGTTCTTTTAAATTATCCGGATATTTATAGAATTCCACTTTTGACAAGATGAATTCAACAGTATCTCGGAACTCCTGAGAGTTTTTGTCGATTCTATTGTCTTCTATTCTTTCTATCAAAGTTTGTAAACCTGTTTCTAATTTTCGAAAGGTTTCCTTACACTGTCCTTGTAAATCCACTGAAATGTTCAAATGTTGTAAAATACTTTGACACAGGTGTGAATTGTCTTCGCGAGCCATTTGCTCATAAACAACACAAAATTTGAAATACATGTATAAGAATCATGGTGTTTGTTTATGACAAAGCAAGGTTAAACTGAGGAGACTTTCAACTTATTTTTTCACAAACTTTTTAACATCCAGGAAGAAGGCAACAATTAAAAGGAAAATTTCAACCTAAATATAGGTAAAAAAGGTAAGTAAAACTTTTTGTTCCTGGTTCAATGGAAATCGAAGGACACATATTCTGTACTCACTAAAAAAGAAAGAAACGCAAAATACAGTTTCTCCATTGCGTGAAATTATTTTTAAGTATTAAAAAAATTGTCCAAATGAGATATTTGACATAGTTCACTCTACCACTTTTATCATAAGATACGCATACACGATTTTATAGCACCTTTTTATACGTCAGCAAAAAAAAACTTCGGACGTATATTGATATGACGCTCTCGTCGTCTACGTTGTCTGTTAACTCACGTGTTTCCATTATAACTTGAGTTCTAGTTATTCAATTGCTTGAAATTACACAATGATGTTCCATTCCATGAAAAGATGGGTCTGATTGATTGTTTGTCCTGGCTTTTTTTTGGGGGGCGGGGGGGGCTGGTTAGAAATTACGGACCTAAAAGGATAAAAAATGCCGCGATTTTGAAATGAAACCATTAACGGATGAATGAAAGGAAGCAAAAATGCCACTATTTCAACTGTTCCGCTATAACTTAAGTTCTGATTGACCAAATGCTCTGGAAATTTACCTTATTTTTCTCGCCTTAAATAAATGAATGGTATTGATTAAGAGGGTCTCCCAATTATTCGCTAAAAATTAAAACCAAAAAGGGCAAGCATTACAATTTTTTAAAATTTTTGGTCTGATTTGTAATTTTAACCTGTCAAGGAAGTGTAAACAAAAGGATGACTAATTTTTGCCGCCGCCTTTTCCGCATAGAAATTAGGGGTCAAAAGGGCAAAGATTGAAACATTTTTATTTATTGTCTGATTTCAAAAAAATATTTTTGCTGACTAGGTCATATTATTCTTGTAAAGTAATAGATAACATTTTAAAAACTATTTTTTGTGACCCCCTCCCCCAATCCCGTTATGAAAGTGCAAGTAAGTGAAACGTAGCAGATAGAAACCCTGTAAATAGCGGTAACACTTTTTTGTCTGCTATTGAAAAAAGTCTATTGAATTTCTTGTGATAATTTGGGTGAAAAGTCGGCCAGAGAACGCATGTGTCAATCCACCATGGGTTACATGTGTCCAGTCATTTGACTGTCCGTATTGGGCCTCAAAAGTACAGGGTTTAACTTACGGTCGTATCATGCATATCTCGATGGAGCTTTTTTATATATTTGTTCCTTATTTAGCAATTCTATATTATGATAACATGAGCCTCATATGAGCGATCATAGCGTGTTCGCGTGCAATACTGACCGTATTGCACAATCCCCACATTTAAAACCACATAACAGTTTGAGGCCTAGGTCGAACCAAAAGATATACTTCATAAATAAGTTATAAATTTAAAATTTAAATCCAACTACCGTTTTTATGGATATTATATTGATGTATGAAAAACAAAACATGCCGTTATATATAGTATACCATAAGGTAAAGGTGTTTTTGGATAAGAAACCCCAAGGACCGGAGGTCCGAGTAGGTTTCTTATCCAGAAACACCGTATACCGCATAGTATAACTAACTTACACCCCAATAACTTAGAACAAAACTAGTTTACAAAATTTTGATAGAAAGCAATAAAATGTGGCATTATTAATAGGATTTAGTTACTGAACATATTTCTGATTAAACAGATTAAATACTTTAATTTCTTTACAAAGTTTCATTCAGTTTTGATATTACCATAAAGGAAGACGGGTGTGCTTTGGCTGCTGTCCTTTAGAATATCGCTTATTTCTGAAAGCAGGTTATTTTAGTTGATCATGAAGAAATTGCGTATTTGAAGAAAGTTTATTCCATTTTAATTTGATATTTTGTATTTTGATATGCAGTACAAGGTCTCATAGCGTCGGTTTCAATTTAGAGCATTTATTTCATCTACTTCATGTTTGCCGACTTACTTATTTTTGAAACGTTTGTGTGTGTGTTTTTTGTTGTTGTTTTTTTTGTGCAGTTCTTGTTCGCGTTAACTGATTTTGTTTTCGAACTTTTGACATTCAAATGCTCCATCGGAACCTCTCTGCTTCTTTGAGTTAACATTCATCGAAATAATAGAAAAAAAAATAATAATAAAACTACCCTTCTAGGATATTCAATTTTTGTTAACTGTCAAAGATGAAAAGGTAAAACGCACCGGAGAAGCAATTAAAGATTGCAATGATCCTCTAAATTAAGCTTAATTGAACCAAAACACCTTTCTTCCGTTGAACCCACGGTCTGGTGGTGGTTCCAGAGTTGCCTGTTAGCTTCGACCCAGTATGTTGTTACTTAATGTGTGAAAGTAGTGACATCTGTAGTATCTGCTTGGTTAATGTCTTCTAGGGCCTGGAACCATACATCTTCTACTGCGTGTTCTGGTACTAGTTGTAATACAGCTGCTCGTCGAGTAAGTCTGTGTACGTCTGGGTCGTCGTTGTAGTCCATTACCAATCCTGTAGACTGTACCTTTCGCCAGATGCACTGTGTGTAGTGGAAAAAAGCAGCCTTTAATGGAGATACCGGGAAATGATCGTCTAGCAGCATTCTGTACAGCAGTCTCGTAGTCGATGAAGAATGTAGTAGGATTGAGGTTAATCTGTCGCTGACTTTCCAGGTAGAAGACAGAATACAAGAGGAAACATCTCTCCGTCGATCAGTGCATGTAGTTTGTATAACTGTGTGAAGAGTGAAGGGCAGGTGTAGAAAGTTCCGTCTGCGTAGATGGTGCTGTTTTCGTTGTTGACAAGAAGATGCAGGTTGTTGTCTGTAGCAAACATGAGCATTCTGTCGAAGGTACCATCATTGATGAGAAGAAATCTTTCTGCTGCTGTAGTCTGAAAATACATAAAATAGAGACTAATATACATGTATATATTCATTGTTATTTAACATAAATTTTTAATAGATATAAAATACAAACTACATGTATTGTCTGGAACCTTATATCTCATGTTTATTTTAATAATATTAGTTTTTTTTTTAATTTATTCAACTTATCACTCTGATTGTTACATCTGTCCAACCATTTTGAAGATCAATATCTAGAAGTGATGTTGGTAGGTTAGGTATAAGGCCCGCTTTCTTTTTCTGGTAGTAGAGGCTGGTCTTTACTGATGGAATTGTTGGTAACTGTTTGACCATTCTGTGGGTATATGTATCATCATATCATTCTGGAGTCCGTAGTTTGGCGATTTCCTGTTTATAGATGGTTGGTATGGGTGTTGTTTCATCTCGGCATCTTTTCTTTATTTGTTGAAGGACTCTGGTAACCTCTAATTTAGCTGGATTCGGCTGGTGATTGTGTACAAGGTTGAAACCAATGGGTATGTTGTTCAAAGTGTGGATGGTAGCTGGGCACGTACGTACTGCACATCTCCAGTATACTCTGTCATTTCGTCTGTTCTTAACTTGAAACCGGTAGTTCTGGTAGATAAGACTTTGTCCACCTCTCTCGTTCTCTACAAAACTAACTTGCAACTGTGCATTAGCCATCTCAAACGGTTATGTCTCAAACAGTCAGTCAGTCAGTCATTGGTGTTTTACGCCCGACTTACCTGAAGGTAATTGCGGGCTTTTACAAAGTTTTAAATAAAATTTACTCCATTAGATATTCAATATAATTTTTTTTCTTTTCTTTTCTTCAGGTATTTCGGGTATGGGGGCAATTACATTTAACAAATAACAATGAAAATGGGAGTTTTGGACAGGGGCTTATCTCGCCCTTTATTTACACAACATTCATTTAATCAATTCGTTGAGTAGTGTTCTATCAGTAATCTGTATTTCTTCGCAATTTCTTCGACTTTCTGGGCTCTTTTGTCGCTGTAAACGTAGTTTCCTCGTTGTCTAACATCATGCCAGTAGTCATGACTTCTTTTAATGAGGTTGTAGAATTCCAGGTCTGACTCTGCTGTTACTTCTTTGAATGCTGAACACGAGTCTTCGAAAACTAGTAGATAGCTCTTTCTGTTTACTAGCTCAAAGATGAAGGTGTTCTGTGGCACATCTAGTGTAACTTTTTTTACTCTGTATTTCTCTAGATCTTCCCTCTCAGCCTTTTGCGTTTTCTTTTCTTTCCTCTCAGTCTTCTTCGTTGTCTTTTCTTTCATCTCAGTTTTCTCCGGTGTCTTTTCTTCCCTCTCAGTCTTCTTCGTTGTCTTTTCTTTCATCTCAGTTTTCTCCGATGTCTGTTCTTCCCTCTCAGTAGATTTTGTTCGTCTAGCTTTTTTCGTGACTCGGTCATCGGTTTTTTGGACATCGGCTGTTTCCATGTTGTCCAAAGTACCAGTAGTTTGGGTCGGTGTAGTTCCAGACTCCGCCGGTGTTTCTGGTTTGGTTTCCAGGTTGCCATCTCCAGAAAGGTGAGCGGTTTTGGTTCCATTCTCTAGCTGTATATCTGGTTGATGAGCAACTGGTTGTAAATCGCTGTCGTGGCTTGTCACTTCGGGGTCATTATTTGGAACGCTGGTGACTTCAGCAGATGGTTCACCTTGATGTTGTCTTTTCCTAGCGATGAAGTCCTGTAGACGACGGTTGTTCCGGTCTGCCCTTGACTTCGATGACCTTTTCCTGGGTGTTTGTTGTCTAACTGTCATGCTCTGTTCCCATTTCGTAGAGTTCCGTCTTACTACCAACTTATAACGTCCGTTCCTCGCTGATAGATCCCAGCTGGCGGATTGGTCTTCTAGAAGATGTAGGATGGTAAAGACATCTACGGTCAGGGTAGAGTGTTTTTCATCTGCTAGTTCAGTCATGACATGTTGACGAATTATTGATAATACGTCAAGAATATAAAATATAAAAAAATATATATTTATGTCTCAAACTAAAACTCCAACAGCATTTATAGAGCAAGTGAGCACTGTTCTGTCAGCATCCCCTGCTTAATAAATTTAACGGCTTGGCTATTTGTTATTGAACTTAGCTCACTTTTTTCTGATCAAAGACATATCACAATTAAACTTTGCTTATAATTGGCTTTATGGCTGAATATTCTATGTAGAATTCTTCATCAGCTTGGGATACTTCAATTAATAAATTGGTCGCATCAAGTGTTTAAGTTAACTAATACTACTACTAATATTACTAAAATGAATTTTGAAATTTAATTTTTTGAAATATTTACACAATTTCGTTTTTTTCACAACTAATTTTTACATTCAGGTTATTTTTTTTATATAAATTGGTAAACTAAATTAGAAAATAATTATTTTGATATTATATATCCTAGTTGCACTTTTAAAGATATAATATATATTTTTTTAACATTTTAAGTCTTGCAACATTTTTTTCTATTTTTTTAACATCAATTATGTTTTAATGACTATAAAACATTTTTTTGTTTATCTAAGAATTATTTACCTAGAACAAAAATGTGGGACAATCAGAACTCATCTTGTGGGACAATTAGGAAAAGAATATTTTTAAAATGTGGGACAATTAGAAATAAACCGATAAAACACAACATGGTTGTGAGATATACAAGGGTATGATGGGGTGATCAACTCAGCAAGACAGCCAAAACTAATTTCAAAATCCCGAATCATTATCTCTTGTCTTTATAAGTACTTTTTTTTGTACTTGCTAGACAGTATAAAAACCATATCTACCGATCGTATCGGATGTATTTCCAAAAAAAAACTTTATATAAATTCCGATATTGAGGACAACGGTGTCGGATAGGAAATCTAAAAAATAAGATTAACACTTGGCACATGCGTATCGTATAAGTTGAATGATGTAAAGATCATATGCATGCGAGGTAGGTATGTTTGTTTCCAAGTAAAATAATCAATAATTGTCATCTATAAAATTTGTATCGATATCACAACCCTGATGCAATCCCAGAAATTGCTTGAAGCGGTTATAATCGGTTGTTCCCTTAATCTTACTCTAGAGGATGAATTAAATGAACAAAAATAAAATCAGTGTATCTTGAAGTCAGATAACAGGACTTGTATTCTTTCATTTGTTTGTTCTAATGAAAAAAGATAATGAAACAATAATTTATAACATATGACTGATGTTTATAATTCCCTAAAGACAAGGTCAAGGGCTATGACATAGGTTAATCATGTTAGTAATAATTTGGTTCCCCAGTTTGGTATTTTTGGTTTTATTGTTCTATGCTCTTCATAATCATATACTGTTTGGCATTTTCAATATTTTTGGTAGAGCGCCTCTGATGAGTCTTGAATAGACGGAACGCGCGTCAGGCGCAGCAAAATTTATTGTCTGGAACTTTGTTGTCATATTTATTCCGGTAAAAATATGCGGACTGGAACGAAACGTATTCCTGATCTGTAACTAATGATAGACTCAGATACCAATCAAAGCGCTAAAGCGTTAAAAGGCAGAGCTAAATCTAAGCACTAAAATAAAGAATTATCTGTGTTTCATAAACTTGAAACATAGCACATCAATTTTCTTTGTTTGCTCCGCATTCTTGCACATTTGTTAAGAAATCTGTAATAAGGCTCCGCCCACTTGATCAAAGGTCAAAGGTAAACAATGCTTAAGTAAACATTAACGTGTATTGATATACGATATGTAGTGCACATTTATAAGGCATTTATGTTGGGGTATAAAGATGTACCTCTTATTTTAGACAATCTGTATACAATTTAAAATTCATTGAAATTATGAAAATACACGATTAATGTTGAATAGATCCTGTGGTAGGAATATTGGCTGACCGATTTACCTGTCTAGACGAAAAAAACGCGAAAATCAGATAGCTATATGACTCTATAAGGCTCTGCCTAAAAATGAGTCCTTTGGCTTCAGGTATTTAGAAAAACGTGCTGAAAACTGGGATGTAATAGACATACAAACGGATTGATTGCAAACCTCAAAGTCCTTTCGGGTTTTGCCGCTAGGGACCAAATAAAGCACAGCTGTTAGTTTGATGTTAGAAACAAGGAAGTGTCATTAACTTTATTCAATGGATGTAAAAGTGACCATCTTATAGTATTACTTATTCAGATTGGAAATTTTCAATAGCTAACTACATGTTTTATTATTTGTTCATCTAGTATCAATACACTACTACACAGGAAAAAATTATAATCAATCGTAGCATTTTTTTTTTCGTACAAGTAGCTTTAGTAACAAGTATAGCTCTTTAAATTTATACTTTTATACATATAGTATCGAAAATTTTGCATTCATATATTCATGTTCTATTTTACATTGTACGAATACATTGTGTCGTTTATAATAACGATCTATTTGTTTTGTGGAATAATTCAGCTCCTAATTCCCCCTTTTTAGCATCCTTTTATGAAAAATTCAACAATTGAAGCAAGTTTTTCATAAAAATAAAGAGATTTTAAAATTGTTTCAGGACAAAAAAAAATATAAAAATCATAAAATAAATGACAATTATTCGGCTCATGCACCGCCAAACAAACGAAAATTAAAGTGCTCGATTATTCGGAAAACCTCACATTTCAACCTGTTTCATTTCCATGACCACCTTTTAAATGTGTACTTGAAAGAAAACAATCAGTTTGATAAAATTTATACGCTAATTAGAAAACAGTATTTTATAGAGACAGTAAAAAGGCGAAAGAATAAGTTTTCAATAAAATATTTTGACCACATTAAAACATACAAAGATCTCCTCTACAAAGAAAATGGTCTGTGCCTTAGTCAAAACCCGATGATTTAATTATTAATAATAATAGAAAAAACCATACGCGACAAAAACCATTGTTTTTTTTAGTCCTGTGCGTCTATAAGCGCCGGTGTGCTAGATTTTCTCATTTGAGAAATTATTTCCATTCATTTAATTACAAAACTTTAAGTTAAATTCTAAATATTGTCAAACTAAATTAATTCGGTTTCATGTATTTTGTCATTTGAAACAATTTTATGGAAAATCAATTTCAAACATGTATAGTTGTTCATTTCAATATATACTTAACATTATGTTGCCTGTTAAAAATGTCTCCTCTCCATTTTAGTTCAATAAATATGTTTCATACTAAAACTATTTATTATTTTAAAAAGTTATTTGAATACAAATTTATAACAAAACCTTTGTGTTGAGTATGGACATTGTGAGGTTTGTTTATTATTCAAAATATTAATGTAAGCGGAATCTTCGGAAATCTCCTTGAAATATTTTCTGCCAGCCATTTCGGCCTTACACGGTCATGCCGGAACGTTTTTGTCGTAGACATTCTACCCGCCAGAAAGTAAGGTTAATTTAAAAAATATATATTTTGTCTATCGGGGTAAGACGAAAAAGAAAATGAGTTTGTCTCGCTGCATGATATTTGTTTTTTTTTAAACTGTTTTGACTTTAATAAGAAAAAAAAATAGGCCTACCATACAAGCTACATGGTACCTAAGACAAAACCCGGTACGGAAAAAAAGAAACGCGACAATCTTTAGTCCTGTGCGTCGGTGTTCTGAATTAGATTCTTATTGAACTAAATAAACGCGGTTTCATGTATTTTTGGCCGGATTGCACTGACTGAAAAATCGCGAATGTCAGGCGGTGGTCGGATGGGCGAACGGGCGGACGGGATAAGACATTTGCAAAACAGATTTCTCAGCAACTACTAATAACAGCCACTTGATATTTGGTATAAATAGCGTTGTGGTGGGTTCCCATAACGTGGGATTTGATTTCAGGTTTTTGGTCCACCTACTTCCTGTTTAAGGAAATCCGGCCATTTTTGACTATGACAGATATTTGTCATTTTAAATAAAGTATTAGAAAATCAATTACAAACATGTAGTTTGAATAATACAATATATAATCTAAAACGTGTTGCCTGTTATAAATGTTTCCTTGACATTATTTGGTCCAATAGTTTTATTTTGATTTTTTGCCCGTATAATGAACCTCCGACAACATCTAAAAAATTACAAGTATTTCATGTCAGCAAATATGTAAATGACGGATACATTTTAAACTTTGTAACATATTGTAATTAAAATTCACAACTTAAAACTTAGGTGTCTGGTTGTTAGAAGAGTTTCAAAATAATAAGTATTTTTTTTATTTACCGATTATCTCACGTAGGCTTATAGGAAAAGTCATGGATTATTTCTTTAATTATTTTATTCAAACATTTCCATAGTTACAATGGTCCAAAACCTTCTTATTTCAACTGTACTGCTCTACTTGGGCCCTTGACGTCATGTTTGACAAATAAGTAATTCTATTTCACATTTACTCCATTTCTGTTGCGTTTTTCTGTTGCGTTTGAAGAAGTTGAATGGTAACAAACACAAAGCTATTAAGACAACAGAAAAGCTAAGAATAAGTTCCCATACCATCTGAACAATATTGATTTTTTTCTATCAATTCTAATAATGACTGATATGAAAAGAAATATATTAAAAATATTTATACCAGCTACTTTATAAGTATCAAAATAAAACATTTTGCAAGGAACAACAATTTGTTATAAAAAATTGTTCTCTATCCAAAATTCATAGAAAAGCCAGTAGTATATCTGGTTGAAAGGTTATGATTTCTGTGGAGGTCAATGAGGTTAACAATATTTGCGCAGGTCTATGACGTCATATCTGCTTCCGGTCCGCCATTTTGAATTTTCTACGCATGTATATCCTTTTCCGGTCGGCCATATCTGGCCCGAGTACACAATTAAATTTCCCTCTTTGTTTAATATAGCGAAATTTTACTTTACGAAAAAAATTATGGCTATAACTACTTTACATTTAGCTATATTGTACCTATGGCCAATATGCCCTTGATACTGGAAAATAAAAAAAATTGCATATATTCAACTTTTTTGACAAGTGAAAACTATAAGGCCCTAGAGGGGGTCAGTTCCGAGAGCTTCTGAAAAGAAAAAATCCCCCATTTTTGTCATTTCTTAATTCACATAAAGCATCTTCACTTCATTTCTAAAACATCTTGCTAGTGTTCTGTGACCCCTTTCCTTTGAAATGAGACCAAAAACAACTACAAAAATTAAAGAGAACACATTGAAGCAAATTATTTTCTAAGGCACTATTTTTAATAGGAACTATATTCGTGGTCAACGAAAAGCAAAGGGCGATAATTGTGTACTCGTACCTAAAACACCTCAGAAACGCCTCATCTTTTATAAATAAAGTGTTTTTTATGATGCTGAGACTTTTTTGAGTTGAAATAGAATGTTTCAGAGGTGTGCAATGCTTAACCTTAAAGATATAAGCACTTTTATGGGAGATATTGGCTTAAACATATTGTCCGCTAAATCTGCAGTAAAACCCATGATGCCTTTTTATTAATTTTACAAATATTTTATAGATTTTTCCCAAACAAATTGCTTATATCAATAGAATAACATATATTAAACATGAAAAGCACCTGTTTTCAAGAAATAAGTGCATGGGGTTTGATTTTTACTCCTTCCCACATTCGCGGAGTTGAAAATTAGCATTTTCCTAATTTTCAAGGGGTATATGTATGATCAGAAGGATTTTGACAAATTGAAAAAACAAAATTGATTCCTAATGGTCTTAAAATGTTCAATATATGCTAAGCTTACAAAATAAGACCCAAATTATTAATTTAATGTACATATGTAGACAAACTTTGAGGTTTTGTGTGATGCATCACTGATTTTTAAAGGCGGTTTTAATATTTCCTCACAAAATGCATTACTTTTAGGGGTAAAAAAATGTAAAACATGCAGATATATCCAAAGAAAACATGTTTTTAGTATGAGAGGATAGTAAGCAACAAATTTTATCCCCAACAGTTACAGTCAGAGCTGTTTTAAAGAAAATTGGTCATGAATGTTACTAAAATTATGAAAAAATTGGCATATTTTGGTAAAATTCTGCTAAATATTTTCATACAAGAAGACCATTACAGATAAAACAGGTAGGTTTTCAGACATTTTCTGTGTTTCTTACACATATCTTATTGTACTGTTTCTGTCTGAGGTTTATTCTATCCTGTATTGGAGATTTTAATTGAAATCAACACCAAGAAGAGCATATGAATAAAAATGACAGCTGGCCGCACCTTAGCACTTCACACAAAAAATCAAGTATTTTCCTTTTCTGATGAAAATTGTTGTTATAAATGAATTCTTTTCACTTCCCTGGGTAATTTCTTACCCAATAAGACTTTCAGAAGGATTAAACTAGTTTGTTTCAGTTCACACTTGGTGACCTCTTGACTTAATTCTCCCAAGTACAGAAAATGCATTGAAATTCCCATAGAGACCCTAAATTGGCTTGATATGGACATAGAGCAAGCTCAATGAACAAAACCTTGACTATAACCATGCTAACTTGTTGAGTTTGATAGATTTAGACTATTTCGTTTAATTTTTGCCAGTTCCAAGTGTTGCCTCTAGACTTACCACAAGGCCTCTTCTAGGCCCGAGTACACAATTAATTTTCCCTCTTTGTTTGATATAGCGAAATTTTACTTTACGAAAATAATTATGGCTATAAATACTTTACATTTAGCTATATTGTACCTATGGCCAATATGCCCTTGATACTGGAAAATAAAAAAAATGCATATATTCAACTTTTTTGACAAGTGAAAACTATAAGGCCCTAGAGGGGGTCAGTTCCGAGAGCTTCTGAAAAGAAAAAATCCCCCCTTTTTGTCATTTCTTAATTCACATAAAGCATCTTCACTTCATTTCTAAAACATCTTGCTAGTGTTCTGTGACCCCTTTCCTTTGAATAAAGGTAATAACAAAACTACCGAACTTGAATGATCAATCTCATAGTCCAGAGAAAATGACAAAAACGAATCAGTCATATGAAAGTGAAATGAGACCAAAAACAACTACAAAAATTAAAGAGAACACATTGAAGCAAATTATTTTCTAAGGCACTATTTTTAATAGGAACTATATTCGTGGTCAACGAAAAGCAAAGGGCGATAATTGTGTACTCGTACCATCTTGGATCTCGTCGGCCATCTTGCTTCCGGTAAACTAAGGGGAGGAAATTCCGCAAAGTCACCGCACGGTAAAGGGCTTGTCACTAAGTTATTCCTTGGCCGATTCCTTTCAGGTTTGTTGCATTGTCTTAATTAAGACATTGTCTTAAGTAAAACAATGTCTCTTTGATGATGTTTTTAGTGTTCTTCAGTGGTCATTAGAGGCTTGACCATTAGGTGACCATTTCCTTTTTCTTATCAAAGTTGGGGTTGTCGTATATCGTTGGAAAGGTCGCAAGGTGTAGATGCCATTTCTGAGATGTTTGAGTCGGGAGTGATCAGTGGTCAGTCAGGGCTTGACCATAAGGTGACCCCTGTTTCTTCTTGTTGTATACTAAGCGTGTAATATTTCATTGTAAAGCTTGTGAGGTCTGGTTTTAACCTCTTTCTTTTGTGATAGTCTAAGGTTGGTAACTCGTGGTTTCAACTGTGTTTAAAGTTTTTTTATAAGGAATTTGCCGGGCTTTGTGGGGTAGGCTTTAGCTACTCTTTCGATCCCTTTTTATAGGGCGTTAGGGATAACAAGTCGATTTTAAGTTTCGATACTTTATTTTGCAAACAGTAATAGATTTCAGTCTTCATCCTCATCTTCTTCAGGTCTGAACTGTTTTATTTTCAGTAGCATATTTCCAAGACTCTTCATACTTATAATCTTCATCGTCCCTTAGTCGTTTTGCCGTTTGTTTGATCTTCTTGTGGAGAGGATCTCGTGCCATTTCTATTTGCCACATAATGTTATTGACGGAACGATTTTTTTTTTTAGCTTCTCTATAGACCGAGAGCAAATCCAAGTCAGCCTTTGATATTGACTCATTTTCGTGGTGACCTTTTTTCTTTATAGCTGATCATGACTTGTCCAATAAAGCCACCCCACGGATCGAACTGTTCTCCGAGGTAAGTTTCTTCGTCTTCAGACAAGTCGTTATTCTTTTCCGATTCCGTATCCTCCTCCTCCTCTTCCTCAGTTTTTCTTTCCTCCTTCAACAGGTTGGGAATAACCCCAATTGGGACAATTGAGATATATTATCCCAATTGGGGTTATTCCAAACCTGTTCAACCATTCCGGTTCCTCCATTTTTTTTATGCTTCTGTTCTTAGTGTCTCTGTAGATTGAATAACTTTTGGCTTGTGTATCCGCATTCATCGCATCTTTGGTACATCTTTCCTTCTCGACGTCCGGGTTCTATCTGATGATTTTTGGTCCTTGTAAATTTATCTATCACTTCTGAAACAGAACAGTTGGTAAGATAATTTAATTTTCTGCACTGCACTGTTTTTTTTCTTGTCAATTGGTTTCATCTGTTCAAACACTTGGCTAAGCAATTTAAAAAATTGCCTAGCCAGTTACTTTGAAAAGTTGAAAATTTGGAACTGGTGGACGATCACGCCTATGATTAATGCACAATTAGAATAAGTAAGGAATAAGTGCTAAGGGACCGACCATTTATCATGAAGGAGGGCTTGTTTTTTTCCTAAAAAATATTCTGAAAATTATTTTTGATGAAATAAATATTTTGGCAGCAGAGGATGATAAGAAAAAAATATTTCAAAGAAGAATTTCTGCCATATAAAATAATGCTTATAATGAAAAGAAATATTCTATCGCGACGCCTTCGAAAAATAAATATTTTTCCGGAAAAAAATTCTGACCAAAACAAAAAACCAAGGCTCCCCCCCCCGCCCCCTTCAAGTTAAATGGTCTGTCCCTAATAAGATATGTCGGGAAAAAAATCAACTTTCTCATCTCAATTATATTCTAGAGTTATTGTGTTATGTATACCTACTAAATGTTGGAAAAGTAGCTTCACAATGGATTACAAAAAATTGCGTTAAGGTCACAGGATACTAAATGACGTTACGTCAAGAGTTATCTGTCTTGACGTTATTACCCTTGAAACGTTCAATAGAAGTTATTGTTACTAGTGTGTGAAATTATGTGATCTACTAGTACAACATGTATTTGGAAATACATTAAATCCATTAAATTAGTATATCATAAAAGGTTACATAAAAAGGACTACAAAATACGACAAATAATATTTTCTAAAAGGCTTTCTTTCTTTTGTTGAGATAAAAAAAATTACCACAAAAAACTTATGGAATAGTTAGCATATGAAATTCTCTTCTGTAAATGACAATGAGCATACAAGCTTCAAATTTTAATATAAAGTTCATATACTTTTTTCCTATGTACGAACGAAAAAATATAAGCTGCCATGTTAAAAGAGTGTACTAAATATTCTAGCATTATTAATGTAACTTTTAAATTTTTAGAAAAAAATTTTTAGTAATAGTTTTAAAATATACAAAGTAATACTCAGTGGGAAGACTTCTAAAAAAATAAAAAGAAATGTGTATCTATACGGAACTTTTCAACTTTGCTTTAATTTTGGTCTCGCACACAGGATTAAATTTTAAATGATCAACAATTTTTAGCCCAATTTATCGTAGTTAAAAATCCCGGTTCTAAAATAGGAACGTCAGGCGAGCAGTGGGCAGTCGATAAAAAATCATAAGTGTTTTACAGCAACTACCAATAACAACTATTTGATATTTGGTTTACAGCCATATAAAATGGAATTCGATCTCAAGTCTGTCGCTCAAGCAATTCCTGTTTAATTAAAGAAATACAGTATTTTGGGATTCAGCAGATTTTTAAATGTTAATTTCATCTTTCGTGTGTATGAACAAAAAAAAATTGGTATATTTAGTTTTCAAAAGTAACCTTTGGATTCAATTGAACTATTCACTCAAAACAAAGCGTAAGAGCGCACGCACACCCACAATTTAAGCCTATAATAGTGTTTTCAAATTTAATGATAAAAGAAGCTTTTTTGAGATCTGTACAAAACATCTCTTTTATTAATTTGATATTAGGATGTATACAATTTACAGTTTGGTATTTTTTGGATTGATTGTTCTATGCTCTTCATAATCATATAGGTTGGCATTTTCAATATTTTTGGTAAGGCGCCTCTGATATTGTCTGGAACTTTGTTGTCAATCTTATTAATAACCGTATAGAATGTAGCCAATTGCTATGAAATTTGACCATAAAAAGATGATTGGTATTGATTTTGGGGGCCCCCCTTTTTTCGTTTTGAGATGAGGGGCCCAAAGGGGCAAAAAAAATTCAAATATTGTATATCTTTCCACTATAAATTTAATCCTAGTTGGTCTATTGCTGTGAAATTCATCAACAATGTGTCTTACAATAAAGATTGAACCTGATGAATTTTCCCTCCCCCATTTCCCCAATATGTAATTTGGGGTCAAAAGGGGCCAAAATCGAAACTTTTTTATTTGTTGTCTGATTTTGAAATTTTTTTTGCAAGTTTGTTCTTGTCAAATAGCGGATACAAATTTGAGAATTATTTTTTTTGTGGCCCCTTTTTTCTCACCTACCATGTAATAAGGGGCCAAAATTGAAACTTTTTTACTCGTTCAAACCTCACCAAAAAATTCCAGTAACCAAAACTCATCAAACCTTAATAAGCTTTAAAATGTGCGTGGAAAGTCCACCAAAAGCTGCATGTGTCAAAAACCTTTGTCAGTCCACCATGGGCTGCATGTGTCCAGAAAAATTGACTATCCATATTGGGCCTAAAACGTACAGGAATCAACATGTTGCGGTCGTATCATGCTGCGCTCGGCGAAGCTTTTTATTTCATTTAATTTGGCAATGACTTTCAGTCTAGGAAAAATATGTCTATAGATATTTGTTTTTCCTACATGTAGTTTGTTTTCCTAATTCAAGAAGATTTAGAAAACAGAAGACAACAGCTAGTAGATGGGCTTATCCTACGTTCTCGTTTTTGTGCTTATAGACTAATACTGATTTCTATCTCTTAGATAAGAACCGATGTAGTGTTTACATTGCCATCCTAAATTGATTGTTGGCAACAGACAAGCGTTTTATAACAAGAAGGAACTGCTTATCCTTCCGGGGCACCTTAGTAAACTCCAGTTTTAACTTCACAGAGTTCATGTTGCTCATTTCAGCTTAGTTGTTTTGTGTGTATTATTTGTTATGCTATGACTTTCCTCTTTTTGTATCCGTCTTGTCTTTCATGTCATCAACTTTGGTTTGTGCCTTTTTGCGTTTTTATCTAACTGATCTACGCCATATTTGTGATGTGATGCTAATTTCACATATGGCGGACAGACTAACAGCTATATATATTCATAGGTATCATACGATTTTAAGTAATAAACGGAATCCACCCGTGCAGGTTCTGGGTGGCGAATAGGCCCGCAGCAGCACAAAGCTAGCTTGTCGGGTAGGCTGCTTTTCCAACATATTGACTGGGATGTGTGCCCAGGTGGTTGAATAGAGCGCAGCCCTGTCATAGTGAATGCCGACTAAAATGAGGAAAACCATAGTTCAAGTTGTGCACCTTGATGGGAAAAATGTCACGTTCATCGCACGTTAAAGAACCCTCATGCAGGTCTTGGTTATAGTACGACCCGTAGGATACCCATACAGGAGGTTAAATTGCCTGTCCCATTCCACCACTCCTTTTTTCAATGGCAGTCTAAAGGCGTCTCCCAGATTGTCACTTTTTCCTCCACTTCATCATCATTTCATGTTCGTTTTATTATCCTTTCGTGTTCATTTCCTGGATATCAGAAATCGTGCTACTTGGGAGTAAAGCAGTAACTTACTCTCTACCTAATAAACAGAATCCGATTTGTTAATACATCTGGTCCATATTGAGTTTAGACTTGTCGCTCAGTTACTTTCTGCGCCTACCAGATGCTGATTGCGCATTTCAAAATATCAATAGGTTGTATGTAATAGATGTATGAAGCTACTGAGGAAAGTGTAATGAAGATACTTCCTATTCACATTCACAACAACCACATTCACGATTTTTAAATTGACAATTTATCTGCATTATTTGTAAAATCCATCAAAAATTATCTAAATTAAGTATACTAGTCTACTGTTCATATGTGTATTTGCTTTAATTTCATAAAACAACAAACTTTTTGATGCTATCACCCGTCGTTGAAGCTAAATGATATCTTTAATTAATTTGACGTTGCGACGTGACGTCGTTTTTGTCAAATTTCGATCCCACACATACACTTTTTAGCCTTATATCTTTAAAACAAGCATGGTGACCTATGGTGTATTTGGTATCAACAGATTCGAATTTTAAATAGCTATTTTCTGTTAGTTTTTGGTGTACATTCGTACATATTTTACACGTAATCTGGTCAAGGTTCTGATTTTTAACTCGAAAAAAGTTATCTTTTTCTATTAAATCTATATAAAAAATACCCAAATTCTTGATTTTTGAACTCAAAATTTTGGAAAAACAAGGATGGTGACCCCCGTTTTTTATTTGATTTTTCAATATAACTTAGTGAAAAGAGCAAACCTGCAAAAAAATCATTGAAATTAAAATCGGTCCCATTTGGTATCCTGTGACCTTAACGAGATATTTATTGACAGATAAACAGACTAACAAACAGACATATTCCTAAAGTTGTAAAAATATTCAAATTAAATCTATTCAGTCAAGATTCCTTGTAAAGGAAAAAATAAATATAAAAGTTTGCATGCATAACTGTGTTTCAGGAAAGGATATAAGCCGTAAACAGTCCATTTGGTAAAATATTGGACAGGTCTGAGGCACAACAAACACTTTTGACTCGAGTAATCGGTTGCTTCACGCTTAATGACATATAGTTTGCGGAGAAAAAGATTGAGGGCTCGAATCTAGGCATGGCGTACATTTTTAAAAATATGTCGAATTTTATACTTCCTGCATTTTCCCTTTCATCATTAATTCAGAAAATGTTAGTCACAAAAAACCATTACTGACCGTCCAATATCAAATAAATAACATCCCAGCTCCTTTGTTTTAACATGGGTGATCTGAGCCGGATCATTCCTCGGAATACCTTGTTCTACTTTTTCAACTCCATTGTTCCTTTTCTTTTGTTTTTCAAAGCACGTTTTTTGAGAAATGTTCACTTAGTTGAACATAAGAAAATAATAAAATCAACAACAAAGTTTTTTGAAGTTTGAAAAATAACATAGTTTACACTGGGGTTTGAACGAGGGATCTCACCGTTCTAAATTTACCTCCATATCCATTAGACCACGAAACCGATGGAAGTTATAAGCTAAAAATGTACATAAAGAATATCGAAGGGGCCCAATAAGGATACTCTATATCCTATGTTATCAAAAAGTTTTCTATTTGATTCTTAATGCACAGAAAGTATTCTAATGTTTGTTTTACATGACATATTTTGTAGGCTGGGATGAAAAATATTTAATATGATTAAGGCCCTGCCTTTTTAGCGAGCATCGAAAATCTATATACCTTTTAAAAATAAATCCATGTGCTCGACCGCGTCCTCACGTAATAACTATTACAGCAATCCAATATTAAGGAGAATACCGTCCAATATTAAGACTAAACAGTACTTATCAGTTTGATTGATTGTTTGTTGCTTAGTGTCCCGTCGGCGATATTTCAGCCATAATCGGGACATCCAGTACTTATCAGTAAAATAAAGTACTGCATTTACAAAGGCATGACGTCCCAACTGTGTTTTAAAATTTTGTGTTGAGGAAATTTAATTAAGACATAATGTCGATTCAGACTAAAGAGAAGTCGTTACTACCATGACAGGTCTATGATTTAGATAAAACGATTGAAATAAAGCATTACTATATCTGGAATATTAAAGTCGGATTCTTGTTGGGTTTTTTAGTTGTGTTATTCTGTAAAGTTTAAATTAGCCTGAACCAATTATCGTATTTGAAGTGGATCATGCCTTATTATATTGCCTGTCTGATGAATTAGATCTAATATACGTTGCCTATACACGACTCTTTGGTTCGTTGTGAAGTGTATTTAGCCGTCCAGATACATTTGTAATGTGTGAATAAGGTTATTTGAGTTGGAATTTGGCCATTTTTTTTCGTTTTATGTTTGTAAACCGTTGTATTTATTCGATGCCTTATATAATGAACATTCTACTGATACTTTCTTGTTAAGAATTAACAAAAGACTTACGGTCTTCATTGAGTTATATTTTCAGATTCTCGCAACGTAGACTGGGCTATTGTCCGCCATTGAAAATACATTTGGCTCTATAATATATGTAATATCAAATACTTACATGTCCGTACTAGATCGAACACTTTTGATGGGTAACAGACATATACTATAACATCAGCATGAAGTAATCTTCGTAATACTACTCAGAAAGAATGTTGAATGACAGAGGAATTCTTACACTTTTAGAAAGATAAAAAAAGTTTGTTCTTAAAAATAATTTTATGACTTGGAGAGGACACAATAACATACATACAATGTAAAGTGGCGTGTCATGAAATAAGTACTTGAATAAAAAAATAACTAAAGCTTCATATATGGGGCTACGATTTGAATGGTATTTTGTTATACTACACTATCTGCCTGTGCTTAATGATTAAAAGTTAAAACATTACTTCTATTTTACACAATCGAAAAATTGGCTTCAGAATTTTACAAGGATAGTAAGATACAAAGACTCTTTAGACATCCGCGCCGTATCCACAATTCAGTTATAATTGATTACTCAATTAACACGGTTACATGTATAATTTCTTTGTCATTCAAAACAATTATTTTAAAAAATCAAAAACATGTTAAAAAAATCTCTTCGGTTGCTAACCTAAACAAATGGTTCATATTTTTCGATTTTTATTTTTTTTAATTAACATGTTCTCAATGTAAGCAAATATGTAAATTACTGCAACATTGGTTACTTTGTACATGTTTGTAACACGTTGTATTTGTTTAAACTTCGACTTTAAAAATAAGGTGGCTTCACTTTCTTCGTGTATCCATTGCTGTGTGGTCCTTGGAAAAGTTTCACAATGTCAAGTAAGATTTTAATGAAATAATTATATGTAAAGTAAATGTTTTAGAAAATCATTAATTACTTTTTATTTTTTCTTAATTCTATGTAGTATCTCCTTACATCCTAAGCGCTTATATTTCCATTATAGAACATACTTGCGACAACAAACAGCTTAACAATAAAGACGATAAAAACTCTTATGATATAAAATTCCGAGCTTGTTTCCTGTCGTTTACCGATAGGTATAAATTATTTTTTCTCCATTGTTTCTTGTTTTGGATTGTGGACAAGTGTCGTGTAAAAAAATTAAATAAATGATGTAATTTCGAATTCTTATGATCATAATGTTGATAGGAAAGACAGGTTATGGGTCGTTTTCAGTTTTACTTACCATAGCAACTTGAGAGGTACAAATGAACGAAAAAGGTTCTTATTCGAGTCGACATCAATCAACCCGAACCTTTTATCGAGTTTAACCTAAGCAAGGCAGGGTTGGTATAGTACATTCCATCACGGAAAAGGGATAACCGGTGGCGAATGCACAATGAAAGTATTGTATCGTATTGACATATATATAATAAAACAGAATATTTTTTTTTGAGTTTTATCTTTTTAATCTTGAAGTTTCATTGTTATATAATTGTCGTTATGGTAAACCAAACAAGAGTTCATGTACCTTGTTTTGTCATTTTTTGTAATAATAGTGCCGTAATGTTTAACTCAATACATTGTTGTTGTTTTTTTTCTTGCTTTTTTAACGAATGCCTCACAAGTAAACTCGACATGTAAGTAACTTGTTTTATTTGCAAATTAATGCCCATGGCTTTACCTAAGTATTTTCAGAAATTAATTCTTCTATATATGGTTTATTTAAGTAAGTGAACTAAAAGCAGCCATCAAGACAACGATGTCGAATTTAAAATTAAGATGTTCATTACTAGGAAACCCAGTAAGTTTCGTTTAGCACTTTTATACTTTGAATCTTAGCTAGAATTTTATACCCCATATATAATATATTCATTTTGATGTTTTATAGGCTCAAGTATTTCCCTTGCTTTCGTAATACTTTATGTATTATGTATCTTCAACATGTATGCTTACGGAGACGAGCAAAGCAGCCTCTCACAATTTTGTGAAGATGGCACATCGCCTGATAAATTATTCCCGAATAACGTAGATCTGACCTGTAAAGCAGGACCTGGATGTTCAGATTCATACCACTGCTGTGGAGATTTTCGTACGTAATTAAACAAAGCTTTAATAAATTCTATTTTAGAAACCATTTTTAAAAGGCTTGCATTTTAAAATAATTTTTTATCCGGATTTAGCGAAAGCGCGAGGATAGCGTTTTGCAGTTCGAAGTACGTACGTCCGTATGGCGTTAATGCCCAAGATAATCTATGTAACCACTGGGAGTAGAAAGATGAAACCTGGGTTATTGATTGCATTGTGGGTGGAGAATGTGTCAAAGGTTTCAGAATTTTGATAATGCTCCTAGGGGCTGGGCTGCATAGGTAGCTTAAGGGCACATTTTTCCTTCGTCATGCAACTCCTCCCGGGTTATTTGGAATACCGATCTGAAACTTGGCTCAGTAGTTGCACTTTGAATGTAGATTCTGCCGAAGGTATTGGAAGCCTAAGGGCACATTCCTTCGTCACGAAACTCCTTCTAGATTATTTGGAATACCAAACTGAAACTTTGCTCAGTAATTGCCCTATAGTTGTAAATTTTGCTAAAGGATTTGGATATTTGATAATGCCCCTAGGGGCTGGGCTGCAGAGGTAGCCTAAGGGCACATCATTCCTTCCTTATGCAACTCCTTAACATATAAGGCCTAGGTTTTTTATCTTTTATTGACCCTTATACTATCAAACATCAGAAAAGCGCGGGAATATGCAGCCTGGCTGCCTCGACTAGTTATAATTAATCTTTTAAACAATGTACATTTTGATCTGTGTAAAGAATCGGCGAAATGCTCTTAAAAATGCAGTTATAATTAAATTTTCGATCTTGGATGATCGATTTGAAACGTCCAATAGAAAAACATACAATCCCGTGTCAAAACCTCATAAGCATTTAGAAATCGTTCTCTGTCACAAAGGTATTTGCAGTCGAATACAATCACATGTTCTTTCATTGTAATTACTATAAAAATTATATGATTATAATTAGAAACGATGAAATACAAATGACAACAAAGTTCAAGAAAATAAATTTTGCTACGCCTGACGCGCGTTTCGTCTATTCAAGACTCATCAGAGGAGCTCTACCAAAAATATTGAAAATGCCAAACACTGTATGAATATGAAGAGCATAGAACAGTATAACCAAAAATACCAAACTGGGGATTTAAATTATTACTAAGATATTCAACCTATGTCTGGGGTAGGAAGAACCTTGGGGTTTAGAATCTTTTGAAATTTAGACGGATAATTTAAAGCTTTGATGTATTCTCCATCTGAAAAGTGTTGGTGCCGGAGCGGGCTAATCTCAGGGTTATGAAACTCTGAATTACTGATTATATGACATTAATATGATCGTGTTCAATAAAACTAAGGTAACCACCTAAAAAATGCCCAAATGAAAGCTGTTAATGTTTTATCATTGTGAATTTGAATTTGTCGGCTATTTATGTTAACGTTGAATCTGTTGGGTAAATTATTTCATATTTTAATTATTTATCTATAGATTTTGACACTCCTGACTATATACATTGTCCAGATGATGGATATGTGACAGGATGGGACATTAATCCAGAAACAACCAGAATAAGATGTTGTAGAAAGGAAGGTTTGTAGAACAATATAGAATGATCATTCGACTTTCGTAAAGTAGCTGTTTCCCCAGTCATAATGAAACGAGAAATATTTTGCGGAACTGGAACTGTAAGGAGTTTCACATCAGAACCAAAATAAATCAAGGGGGTATCTTTGTAAACCACGACTTCATGAATCCATGAATATGCAATTATCTCCCAATTGACAGACGGAAAATGATACCCGCCATTTGAAATACTTTCACAGTGTCTTATCTAAGTGAATCCAAAAAGGTTTTAATGCAACACGTAATTCGCTGTAAATGTCTTTCGAAAGAGAAAACATTTCAAGCATTTTGTCAAAGATCTGTTCAGTCAGGCAAATCTATAGCATTGAGTTGTGGATAGCGGAATGGAAAAGAAGTTGTAAAGTGCATTTCAATGTACAGATAAATAAGCATTCTATAAGGAGTGTCGTAGAAATTTGTTTTGTCTTCCTTTACCGGATTTGACACACTGAAATGGAAATTGGCAACACAACGGGTGTGCTATAGCAGACAGGAACCGCTTACTCTTCCGAAGCACCTTAGTTCACTCTTGTCACGACTTGAGTTTGCGTTGTGTTTTGTTCGTGTTTACCGGTTTCGTCGTTGCCCTTTCGGACTTTTGACACTTGAATGCCCCATTGGTGCCTCTTTGCTTTTTTTAAAGTTAACAGTACAACTTTATTTCAGTTACTTTTATCAAAAGATATTGTCTTCTTATAAAAGCACAGATGTTAAATTAGATAACATAAAAAGTTGATTTTTAGTAATGTTTGAACAATAAATTGGGAGTTTTAATAGTGGATGTAACAAGTACATTGTAAGATGTATAACAAATTGTCTTCTGTTGAGTACATGCAATGAATTTGAATTGAACAAATAAACAATTGAAACTTTCAGAATCTGTCTACTAGTTTGACAAGATTCAATACAAGACAAAAAGACTGGACCAATCAAGAGTCTAATTAATGGCAGGAATCTGTTTCATGTTGTTCCTTATTATATTCTATTAGGCAACAACTTTGTCATGTCATATTTTTTTGAAATTTTAGGGTATGAAATTTTTAACTGCAAGGAACATCTCCATGTAGTTATTGACCCAACTGATATCTTCCGTGCCTTTGAAAACCACTTGATTGTTGGATTCCAACTACAGGATGATGGGTAAGAATCTATATAGTTGCGTAAGCGACAGAAAATTCCGACAGCGAATTTCAAGTCCAGCGTAAAAAAATATTGATATATATAAAACTTTGAGGAGACTCCGAATCAGGGGCTACCAACTTACTGAAAATTTTTTTTTTTAAATATTTTGATTTCTGTAGTTTAAAAATGTTGTTTTACTCAATATGCAATTACTGTTTCATATACTTAAACTTAAAACATCAAAGAGGAAGTAATTAAAGTTTGTGAAATAACAATTGACTTTAACACACATGAGAGAAATGGAAGTAAATTTTGTGATAATTTATTTCTTGAACCATTAAATGAAATGTATTGTTAACGTCATAATACTTTGGGGTTCTCAAACGAGCCAAAAAAAAAAAGGAATTCGCCTCGCTTCATATAAAACATGATATAGAAAAAGGCGCAATTATCTCCTCCTTTCGTGAAGCATTTTCTTGTTGCATATCTTCATAGGATATACTTGTTTTGTTTGAAATTTCATACATTCTACCATCCGGTTTAAGCATGTTAAGATTAAATGTGCAAACGGTATATAAGGCCAATCTATATAAAGGGAAAAATTATTAAATATTCAGTTAAGTGATGATATCCAAGTGCTATTTCTCATACCATACATGTCTGATCATCAGACTTGTCTGGCAAGAGATTACCAATAAATATTTAATAATAAATATTCTCTTTGTCATTTAAAATTTGAAATTCAAAATCGTTCAAAACAGCAAGTTTCTTTCCTTGTTCTGCGTATGGTCGATTTCCTCGGCGCTGGATTTGACTTTCTTGTCAACATCTTTTTTTTTTGGTTTTGAGTACTTTTCGCTCAATACTTTTGTGGGGTTTTTTTTAACCTTCGAATGAGTTGATTCAAGTAATGCTGATGAGAGGCTTCTTATTGAAATATGCATATATATCATAACCAAATTACCCGTGTTTATACCTGTTTGGTATTTGTATTATACAACAATGTGATTTTTGTGTGTAAAGTACATTGATAATAATACTAATATAACTGTACATTTACCTCTTAATATTATTGTTACTTTTACATTGCCAATTTGTTATTTTTTTAATATCTTAAGTATATTAGTGTATTACTTTATTGTTTTCGCTATGTGGTTTTATGTTCTGTAAAGCGCTTACAGAAATGTCATTTTAAATTGGTGCTATACAAGTGTTGTTAAAGTAAAAATAATTATATCCCATTAAGTGGATAAAAACTAATTGCGCTTACGAATGGACAAATAAGCCAACAGTAAACATGGTTACTATATACCCAATTTTTGACAAATTTACAAACAGAAAACATGGTTACTGTAACCCCATTTTTTGACAAATTAACAAGCAGACAGCATAGTTGCTATATATCCATTTTTATAAACGCACGTTTAAATACGCAAAAATAGAACTGTCTTTCTTTGATTTTATAGTAGCTATGTCAAGACAGAGTGTCGATTCAGACGAATGAAAAGGCAATACAACTATGGCAAATGTAACAACTACAACAATAATTACACAAAAATCCATATAAATAGCGTTTTATTTCTGCTTCAAGTAGGTGTTCTATGACCTATATTTACAAAGTTCTCTTTATGTATAAAGGTTTAAGATTTAATATGATGCAGGCTCTACCTGATAAGCTCCCGCAGATATATTTTAGGGGATGACATATTTGATTTTGACGGGGTTGAGTGGCAGTTCTTGTAAATAAAAAATCTTGCCTGGAAAAAATGGAGATAAATAATCTGGCCTCTACTTCCAAGAGAAAAAACATGTCCAAAGATTCTTTACTAGTATGGTATATTAAAAATAAATAATCTCGGCGGCATAAAAAGGCGGAAAATAAATTTTCTGACTTGACCAAAACTGCAGACCCCCCTTTCAGAATCAAATGTTGTCCCCTTCTTTCTTTGATAACAGCAAGTAATGCAATCTTTTGCATGGTTTTGGAAAGGAACGCACATGCAAACAGAACAAGGAAGTGTTGTTTAAAAAGATTTTCTACTTTCATTTTCGAATGTAAAGTTTAGAGAAGAAACAATATCATACACTGCTCAAGACACAACATGGACAAGGTTATAATTTTATGACTGCAGAAAAATTTCGACAGAATATTAATTTAGTTGCCATGTACATAACGCTTTGTGTAAGTCTGTTGATCCAAGAAAATTGGAATGACAGTTTCCCGCCATTCTATGACGTCAATGAAATATATAGCGTTTTATAAATATAAATGAAAATTTAAAAAAAAATCTTTACATGCATCTCTATAGCTAGAAATGTTCAAAATATTCATATGAATACACTATTTACGTGTTTTACTTTTAGAAATACAAATTACAAAGTAGAAAATTAATTTTGCATTCCGTGCCATTTGGTGCGGATATGTCGACTAGCTTATACCTATTCCGGTTTCATGCAACATAGTACGTATACTCAGGCAATTTAGCTCCCGCCTTGCGGGAGTGTTATCTAATAAGTCTTGATTGTCCTTCTTTAACTTTTTAGTAACTATGTGAAGACAGAGTGTCGATTCAGACGAAGGAAAAGCCATTACAACTATGGCAAGTGTAGCAACTAGATGGCAGACGAAGCGATCGAAACATCGAATCGGCTTGAAAAATAATAATACTAAGTCTAAATAAAATTAAATCTGATTCTTGCGCTTCTATCTATATACTGGTTTATTAGCTCACCTGACCCGGTCAGGTGAGCTATTTTCATCGTAAAGCGTCCGTCGTCCGTCCGCTAACTTTTCTTCATACATCTTCTTCTTTGAAACCACCAATGGGATTGCTTTGAAACTTTGTACAATTGATCTTTAGGATGTCCTCTACCAAGTTTGTGAAATTTGTGAACGTCGACAAACAACATGGCCGCCGTTACTAAAATAGAACAGGGGGGTCAGACCATAATTTTTAGCTTATAGCTCAAAAAGTATAAGAGATAGAGAAAATCCGAAGCAACCTTCCTTCTTCAGCATCAAAAGCTCTACAAAACTGTGGGAGTCAAAGTTGTGGGACGATTCCTTATAGGAGTTATTTCCCATTAATCATCAAAATTGACAATTTTCACAGTTTTTGGACTTTATCTTGAAACCTGTAAGTGCTAGAGGAAAGTTAAGCATTGCAAAACTGTTCGGCTCATTGAGATCTACAAAATTGATTTCAGGGTCAAAATTGTCAGATCAACTGTTTAAGAGTTATCCCCCTTTAAATGATTTTTCTATCAATTTGAACTGTTTTTTAAAAACTTCTTCTCTGAAACCACTGTTGGGATTTCTTTGAAACTTTGTACAATTGATCTTTAGGATGTCCTCTACCAAGTTTGTGAAATTTGTGAACGTCGACTAACAAACATGGCCGCTGTGACTAAAAATAGAACAGGGGGGTCGCACCATAGTTTTTAGCTTATAGGTCAAAAAGTATAAGAGATAGAGAAAAACCGAAGCAACCTTCCTTCTTCAGCATCAAAAGGTCTACAAAACTCCCATTGAGTCAAAGTTGTGGGACGACCCATTATATCGTCAAAATTGACCATTTTCAAAGTTTTTGGGCCTTATCTTAAAAGCCATAAGAGTTAGAGGAATAGTTGTTCAGCTCATTAAGATCTACAAAAATGATTTCAGGGTCAAAATTGTCAGATCATCCTTTTAAGTGTTTTCAATCAATTTTAACCTAATATTTTTGGTTTTTTTTTCAAATGGAAAGCTTTGTCACTTTGTATTCTTGGTCTTAAAAGTTTTGTCTATCCTAACTAGTTTCTTTAATGTTACTTACCAAGTACATGTAGACCATGTTGCACACTAGGTAAGAGGCTTTAGCATAAGAGATCAGGTGAGCGATTCAGGCTCCTGGGAGTCTTTAGTTTTGTATTTTAAAAGCCACTATATTTGATCATTAGATTCTTTTTTTGGAATTCACTTAAACTCGTAAAATTCAACGTCTTCGGACTTATGACATTCGGATGCCCAATTGGTACCTCTGTTTCTTTCATTCAACACATTGTCTCTTATATTTTTAGCACATTAACCTAAGCTCGCTATTGGAGAGTTATGTTTGGCATCATAAAACCTGGTTTAACCCACCATTTCTTTTGATATGCCTGAACCAAGTCAGAACCATTGGAATATTCGTTTTGTTCAGTTTGATTTCCTCTTTTTTCCTTTTTTCTCGGACATTTAAGATAGAACCTTCCAGTTCGGTATTTGTTGATACCTTTATTTAAGTAAGTTCCCCTGTTTTTTTGCGCATTCTGACAGAAGTTGGACAACCTCCATTTTTGTTTCCTTAGTCTTTTATCTTGGACATTTTAGATTGGTCTGAGATGTTCGGTAGTTCTGTTACTTTTGTTTTTCTTGAACATTTTGAGACTGATCAAAATAGTTTAGTCATCATATTGTCACAAGTCTGGTTGTTGGACTTACCTTTACCAATGTTAATCACAAATATTGTCGATGGACTTGTGTGACACAAACTACATTTTGTTACCTTTACGGAGGCTTATCAAAAACATATTTGTCGGACTTATGTGACACAACCTTCATCATTGTTACCTATACAAAGGACAATCAAAATCCTGGTCGTCTGACTTGTATGACATTAACCTAAAATTGTCACCTTTACAGTTATTAGCCAAAGCCCGGTCGTCAAACTTGTGTGACCCGAACGTCACCACTATTTTTACCATTGTTTAAATTTTCGATGATATAGATTTAAAGTAGCTTAGACCTCCCCTTCTATGTAAATATGTAGTACATAAGACAATGCCCGATAATTTAATTATTAACTTATAATTAAATTGTGGATTGAACCATTGGCCACAAAAATGTTTGGGTTACTTTTGTCCTGTGCATCAGCATACGACGTTGTGTTAGTATTTTCCCTTTGAAATATCATTCATTCATAAAACAAGATTCTAAAAAAAATCAAAATTAAACTAAATTAACACAGTTGCACAGCATTTAACAATTTTAATATTTAACAAAAAGTGGCAATGAAAAATACTTGTGTATACTAATCTTAATTCCTTCTGAATCCTTCTATTCATCTTGTATGAAAATAAATTTTCAAATCACTTTGTACTATCCTTCGCAAAATATTCATGTTAATATTTTGCGAAGGATAGTATAAAGTTAAGAGTTACAGAGACAAACATAGAATATAAATGCTTAGGTCCTAATGGAGTGTCTTTCCGAGTAAATAGTTCCCAGTAAATGTGACTTTGATCGAACTAGTTGGAGAAAAGAGATGTATCTTGGAAATGCACAACCTCAAAATACAAAGCTTCAATGAGAACAAACGGTGAATGATTTTTAAGTTAAACTTGGTCAACATACACGATGGTGATATACGAAAACAATCCTACTGATGGGCAGTCTCTGTAATTAGTTCATTTTTACCTATATATTGCCCAATTAAGCTTTAGCCTTAACGTCGTCTGCTATTATCCCAAACGTCATCTTTTTTTAGCCCAATCGTATTGACAATTAGCCTAAATGTGGATCTCCCGCATTAATAATTCAAAAACATGTTGCTGTTTAAATGTCTTATTCTAAGTTTTCTTAGTCTCATAAATCGATAAATAAGTTCATAGTATTGTTTTGATTTTTCCTCCGTATAATTTCGTTACTGTCGACAACATAAAAAATACAAGTATTTATGTCAGCAAATATGTAAAACATGATACATTTGTAACTTTATAGAATATTGCAATCTAAATGAAACACTTAAAAACAAAGCTGTCCGGTTATTTGGAGAGTTTCAGAAATGCCTTTTTTGCAATTACATTGTATATGTGGGTGTCTTCCTAATTGTCGCACTTTTGAAAAATACAGGTTAAAAAGGTAAAAAAAAGTGATGGACAATTAGGAATAGAAGTGATGGACAATCGGGAATTTCAAATGTTGGACAATTAGGAAATGTTTTTATAAAATTATTTTAAGCATATTGTTGTAATAACAAACTTTAGTTGGTCCTAGTCTAGTCTTCATAAAATATTTATTTCTATAATAAAGTGTTTGATTTTTTCAATATTTTTGGAAGAATACCTCTGATGAGTCTTCATATAGGTTGATCTAGACATAATTTAGAATTCTAAATGCAGTTCAGAATGCTAAATACATTTCATATTCATTTAGTGATTGGCTTTTCAATACTTTGGTTAGAGCGCCTCTGATGAATTCATGACGTATTTTATAAAAGTTTCTTCATATTCAAATACTGCATGTTTGGCTTTTCAATACATTTGGTAGAGCAACTCTGTTGAAGCGGTATCATATGTGATTCGTCTTAATTTGATTTTTGTAGTTTTTATTGCATAATCATAAATAAACAAAAGGTTTTAAGTCTAATATTTATTTATTTATATAACAATTAAACAGACACATAACAGACATCAGATAAAGAATACATGTATATGAAAGAGCACTAAAAGTCTTTTTTCTCATAAATGACACTAGTCCTGTAGGTGAAGCAGATTGGCAGCGGTATCAGCATACTGGATGATGTTGAGTTCTCGTCTCTGTAACTGTGCCGTTAGTTGCTGGAGTCTTGTGTTGAGTGTGGTGTATCTTCTTCTCTTGGTTGGCTTAAGTCCTCCTGCGTTGTACTGAATCATTGTGACCTCGTTGGCGGCTTGAAGTTCTTGTTGATAGGACAGAAGTACATATAGGTTAGGGTGCGGTCTTCAAACTGTTGTGCCATCCTTCTATGTGGTTGGTGGGTCTTGGTCCCTCGGTCTGGTCGTGGTTCAAGAGTTGCCTGTTAGCTTCGACCCAGTATGTTGTTACGTAATCTGTGAAAGTAGTGACATCTGTAGTATTTGCTTGGTTAATGTTTTCTAGGACCTGGAACCATACATCTTCTACTGCGTGTTCTGGTACTAGTGGTAATACAGCTGCTCGTCGAATAAGTCTGTGTACGCCTAACCTTTAATGGAGATACCGGGAAATGATCGTCTAGCAGCATTCTGTACAGCAGTCTCGTAGTCGATGAAGAATATAATAGGATTGAGGTTAATCTGTCGATGTGTGCAGGCATCTTTAAGCAGGCGGAATAGTCTTAAGTAGATTTCCTCTGACTTTCCAGGTAGAACACAGAATACAAGAGAAAACATCTCTCCGTCGATCAATGCATGTAGAGTGTATAACTTTATGAAGAGTGAGGGGCAGGTGTAGAAAGTTCTTTCTGAGTAGATGATGTTGTTGTCGTTGTTGGAAAGAAGATGCAGGTTGTTGTCTGTAGCAAACATGAGTATTCTGTCGAAGGTACCATCATTGATGGGAATAAATCTTTCTGCTGCTGTAGTCTGAAAATACATAAAATAGAGAGTAATATATATATTCATTGTTATTTAACATAAATTTTAATAGATATAAAAAAACAAACTACATGTATTTTCTGGAACTATATATCTCATTTTTATTTAAATAATATTAGTTTTTTAAATATTCAACTTATCACTCTGATTGTTACCTCTGTCAAACATTTTTGAAGATCAATATCTAGAAGTGATGTTAGTAGGTTAGGTATAAGGCCTGCTTTCTTTTTCTGGTAGTAGAGACTGGTCTTTACTGATGGAAATGTTGGTAACTGACCATTCTGTGGGTATCATCATCCCATACTGGAGTCCATAGTTTGGCGATTTCCTGTTTATAGATGGTTGGTATGGGTGTTGTTTCATCTCGGCATCTCTTCCTAATTTGTTGAAAGACTTCGGTAACCTCTTATTTAGACGTATTCGGCTGGTGGTTGTGTACAAAGTTGAAACCAATGGGTATGTTGTTCAAAGTGTTGATGGTAGCTGGGCACTTACGTACTGCACATCTCCAGTATACTCTGTCATTTCGTCTGTTCTTAACTTGAAACCGGTAGTTCTGGTTGACAAGACTTTGCCCACCGCTCTCGTTCTCTACAAAACTAACTTGCAACTGTGTTTTTTTAGGTATTTCGGGCAAAAAGGGACTTTTAAATACAAATTTAACAATAAAAAGGGGGGTTTGGTTGGGCTTATCTCGCCCTTTATAAATTTCAAAATGCAAGTTTATCATCAACAATCGTCTTCGTCTGTTGAAATTACTTGTCTTTTCACCACTTCCACCAATGCGTCTATCTCTAGGTGATTTCTTTTTGCTATGACCATTACGTCCTTCTCTCGTTGTTTAGTGTAGACAAAGTTAAGTTTACTTCTAATGTCAAACCAGTGTTCATGACAGCGTTTGACCTTTTCGAATAAATCACTCTGGTCCTTTTTCTGTATGAACTGATATGGTTTAAGTGTGACGCTGTTCACTAGCACAAAAGTATCACTGTCTTCTTCTTCGAATATGTATGTACTCTGTGGTAGGTCAAAAGTCACTTTTCTGATTTTCGTTATGATCGGTCTTTTTTGTCCTCACTTCTGTATACTCAGTATCTTCTTGACTTTCCGTTCTTGCTTCATTGGGGTTAACTATAATTTCAGCAGCGGTGTCTGTAGGCGTTGGTGTGGCCGACGGCTGAGTGTATAGCTGCATGTCTTCAGAGGATGTTTCTGTCGGTCTCTCCGTTTCAGTAACGTCACCTGTGTATGAAGCGGATTCAGAGTCGTCTTTGCTTCATGTCGCTTTCTCTCTATGAAGGTCTTCAGGCGACGGTTGTTCCTCTCCGCCCTGGCATTTGATGTGTGTTGTCTGTTACCATGTCTTCTTCCGCTGTTCGTGTTCACCTAACTAGGACGCCATTGTACCACCAGCCGGTAGGAGCCTTGCCAATCGGTTAAAGTCCAGTCAACAGCTTGGTCCTCCAGTTTATGCAGAACGGTAAATACATCATCAGTCAGTGTTGAAATCTTGCCTGGATCAAGCTGGATTAAAGTCTTCACCATTTAGCAGATCATATGACATGTTGACGAATTATTGATAATACGACAAAAATCTGAAGAATTCTCTTGCAACTGTGCATTAGCCAACTCAAACGGTTATGTCTCAAACTAAAACCCCAACAGCATTTATAGACCAAGTAAGTACTGTTCTGTCAGCATCCCCTGCTCAATAAATTTAACGGCTTGGCTATTTGTTATTGAACTTATCTCACTTTTTTTCTGATCAAAGACATATCACAATTAAGCTTTGCTTATTAATGGCTTAATAGCTGAATATTCTATGTACAGATTATTCATCAGCTTGGGATACTTTAATTAATAAATTGGTCGCATCAAGGGTTATAGTTAACTGATACTACTACTAATATTACTAATATGAATTTTGAAATTAAATTTTTTGAAATATATACACAATTTCGTTTTTTTTCACAACTAATTTTTACATTCAGGTTTTTTTTTAAATAAATTGGTTAACTAAATCAAAAAAATAATTATTTTGATATTATATATTCTAGTTGCACTTTAAAGATATAATAAACATTTTTTTTTAAACATTTTAAGTCTTGCAACATTTTTCTGATCTTTTTAACATCAATTATGTTATAATGACTATAAAAACATTTTTTTTTGTTTATCTAGGAATTATTTACCTAAAACAAAAATGTTGGACAATCAGAACTCATATTTTGGGACAATTACAAAACATGAATTAGGAATAGCATATTCTAAAAATGTGGGACAATTAGGAATCAACTGTATATGTGTCACCTAAGTTTATGGAAAAGGTCTTTGATTTCTAATTAACGCTTGTTTTTTTTAAATTTTTTAAAGGTTGAAAAACGTCTTATTTCAGCTGTAGAGGATAACATTGGCATCATAATAAGGTTACTCTACTCTTTACTATTTCATGGGCGATCTAAGGAGTTCGGTAATCATAAAATACATGTACAACGCCGAACACGATTGTTACAACAGACAAGCTAACAATCAGCAACCATATCCCTGATTAAATTACTGATTCGACGGTTTAGTTTGAAGTCTTTGCAACTATTCGATCAAAACAAACAACGTGTCATATTGAAATATAATAAATCAGGTAAAGTAAGTTAAACACGTAGCTACGAATAATCTCGTAGAGCTCACAAAGGGCCATGTTGCACCTCATATTAAACAGCCTCTCTTAATGATATCCGAGAATAATATCTTCGTGACCACTTCCTTTTTAGATGTAAAGTTTCATAAAAATCCACCAAGAGAATAATTAGGGATAAGGTGTGCTTACATGAATGAGTGAAAAAAGCTTCAACTCTCTTACTTTAATGATAGTCTTTAATTGTTTCTTCGTGCACTTGTACCTTGTCTATGTAAAGTGTCATAATATAAGTGCATTAGGAGGAGTTATGTTAACGTAATATAAGTCAAATTGAAACAAAATAACCTGTACCTAAAGAAACAATGTCAAATCTGGTCAAAAGATTGATGAATTCAACTTTCCTTTCTTGTGTAGCAACATTCCGTCCGCTCCAGCTTATGGAGTTTACGTATCTCAATTGATTCGTTAACGTGCGGGACTTGCATCGATTTCCTTAGCAGAGCGGCACGTCTGGTGCAAAAATTGCTCACACAGGGTTATGTTGCTCCTTGGTCTGTCTTCACTGTAAGTAAATCATTGGGTAGACAATCATAGGCCTTACTAAGGTCCATTACAATGGCTGCAAGGTACCTGTCTTTGTCAAGAGCCTTTTTCCAGTCCTCGAGCATTTGAAGTAAAGTAGATGGACAGCCATATCCAGAACGAAAAGCAGCTGGGAAAGGATTTTAAAATTTTCAAAATGCCTAGAAGGATGTTTTTTTCTATGGCTGATTCAAATATTTTAGATATAGCCGGAAGTACACTTACGGGCCTATAGTTGCCCTTTTCTAAAAAGACAACATTGATTATAGCATTTATTTCAATCTTAGAAAACTTAACACATTTTGCAAATTGAAAAATTTATTTAAATGGCAATATAAACATAAACATATGTTACAAAAATAAAATTATATCAAAACTAGGAGGGAAATAAATTTCAATTGGTGGCAATATTGATATAAAACATAAAAATCTAAAAACAAATCGTTGAATAAACACAAAGTAAATGGTCACAATAGAACCAAACTATGGATTCTCTCTTGTGGTTTGCTACAAGAAAGCATTTCTAAAATAAACGTATAGTTAGACAATTTATATTTAAGCCTGACTCTATACCCCACAAATGATAAAGAAACCACTGTTATACAAAAGGATAATAAGGACAATTCTTTACTAAAGGAATCATCCACTCTTGCTCCACGTCTTGCAAAACGCACAAAATTTTCTTTAAAATACCATCACCATGAATGGTTATTAAACAGAAAATCCTGTCTTAATGTATCACCTAAAGAGTTAGAATCATACATGGAGACAATGTTAAACTCATTAATCTTTCAAATTTTCTGAATCGTTTTATAATTGAATTAAATGAATAGGGCATTCAATACTTATAATAATGTATATTTATTTATTATTTATTCCTTATTGGAAAATTTAACTGTACACGACGACTTTTGATTGTAAAGGGAATATCCCATCCAGATTTCTACGGTAATGTTGTTTATAGAGCAAATAAATTCAAAAACAATCCCTTGGGAATGCAAAATTGGCTTAAAACTTTGTTAAATAAAGGTTATGAAATGGATATTTTAGTGAAATCTTTGAATTTAGTCTTCTTTGGTAAAAATATTGATAATTTGATACTTACTTTAAAATGTTAATTGCCTTTTTATACTTATGTCATTTTTGAGCATTACAGCGGTTAAGTGTGTCGGTTTTGTGTGATGATGCATCATCAAATCAAGTGTTTGACGTGTTGTGTCGGATTTAAAATCGACATACTTGATTTTTTTACATCAGTCGATGGATGCTTCTTAGCTAGTTTTCAGTAACTTCGGGTGTTCTCAAGAGAGTATCTTTACGTCCCGTTAATTACCTGTTGTCCTTTCGTCTCAGATACTCTCTTGTTGAATTGAACTTCTATCGATTTGATTTTTACTGTGTGTTAGTTTGTGCTTTGTTATTGATTATCATTAGGGGAAAGGTTGGCGCCAAAAAACTAGTTTAACCCCGCCACATTTTAATGTGCCTGTCCTAAGCCAGGAATCTTTATCAAAGCTTATGTTTGTATTTAGTCGAATTTTTGTTAATTGTTTTTTGTCAAGAAGAGGGTCTTTCAATGCACTTTGGGATTGGGCTTGAATCATATGTATTTTATTTTTTAAATATACGTTTATAATGTAGGTTGTGTCGCGTACACTTATTCCACATCTCATTTTCTTCTATTACAGATTTACATGTACAAGTATTGATCAATTGGTTTAACTCTGCCCTATCTACACAAGAGTAAAACAAACATAAAACAATATAAACAAATAGTTAATGGTTAATGTTGTAGATAAAAGAACTTTTAACATTAACTTCAGTGCAACTACAATCTATTTAATTTAAAAGCTTTAAAGTACATGTATATGTTACAGTAAATTCGTGTAATCAGTAAATACGTGAATTTCCTAAAGATGTCAGTAAATTCATGTAATTACTGGGCGATTTAGGAAATACATGTATTTCCTTAGTTGACCAGTAAATACGTGTATTTACTGATTTTTCTTGCACATTTTACACGTATTTACTGGGCATGGTTGGTGACACCAGATGTAGTATCTAACTTTAATCTTTAGGTTTAAAACATCAAATTTTGTTCATGCTTAACATTTATTAAGGGCTTAATAAGATTTTACAAGCTTTTTGGTAATAATACTAAATATATTTTTATAGTAAGCTTTGTGAAACCCTTTTTTTAAATGGTAGTGTACATCCCTAATGATGCGCAGCAGCACTAAGTTTATCAATAAATTAACAATTTACGTTATCATAATCAGGTTAGAAACAAAACGGTTATTCATACTCTAGTACGTTTTTGGTCATTATTTATATGAGTGAGTCAGTTGGTGTTTTACGTCCTTGCAATACTTGATAGGCTTTTTAAGGGCGATGAAAATGCAAAAAAATGATAAAATGAACATGAAATGATGATGAGACATATGGGGTTGGGATGGGAAACATAGGAACAATAAATTTTGAAGACCACATGAAAATGGGCGAACAATTTAGCCTATATGATGCACTACTTGGCAGTCCACAAAGGTATATTTTATGTGCATGAATCAAGCGTGGAACTCTCCACAAACGTTGGTCTACTATGGTCAGAAATCACGCTTTCCGTATTATAGAACTGATAACCGTTGCGGACGAGAGCGACCCTATTCAGTCACCTAGGGTACACACTTGGTCGCTCTGTGAGCCGAGCACTATCCCGATGTCAGAATACCAAGAACCTTAGTCGCCCCTTACGACAAGCTAGGCTCTGCTGGGGACCTATTCCCCATCCGGGCACCACACGGAACTATTAACCATAAAGCTATATATAATATGTAACAGAATTGAAATGTTTAAAAAATGTACAATTCACAAACATGTCAAATTGGTGAAAAATAGTAAAAACATTGTTTTTGTATAAACTTTATTACAAACTTGACACAGAAAATTATAATGTACAAAGTTTTATCTTCCAAAATAAGTATCAGATAAAACGTGTAAAATCTCTTCAAAAGTTTAGGAAATTCGTGTATTTACTGACCATTTTTAGTAAATACACGTATTTACTGGGTGCCTTAGTAAATTTACGTATTTACTTAATTTCAGTAAATACGTGTATTTACTGATTACACATATTTATTGTAACATATATACAATATCAACATAAAAAAGATCAAATTAAACATTAACAGAAATAACATGTCCATTTGATACAAATAACTTAATTGATGATTTGATATGTACATATAAAGTGATTGCACTGTACAATTGTTTCTGTACACAAAACAAATTTCACGAAATGGACATCAATTTGAAAATAAATATATTTAAAAACATGCGCATCCTCAGTCATGTCAGTATATCAAATATCATAAGAATGTTCTAAGGAAAACTAAATATATCAGGGTTATTTTAAATTACTGATGAACAAGAAGCCCCAGAAGACAATCACAGGCCCGGCTGTCAGACATATACAGCACGAATAAAGCATCTTAATTTAACACAATGTTTCTTTGCTTGTACTGCATATATATCCGCAATGTTAAAAATGGCTTTCGTTTAAAACATTTTGCCTTCGAATACTTTTCCTTGTAAAGGGGGTTAACTCCTCTTTCTAAAAAAATAAATAAAGCTAAATGCTATTAGCCTTAAAATTTTTTGCAGCAAACAGGCTTTCTCTGGAGTTTTCTTTACTTTTGCATTGTTGCTCAGTGATATCTGTTTTAAACCGCTGACAGTATTTATAAATTTTAGGTATCGTAATGTGCATATTCACTAACACTTATTTTTTTATTAAAAAAGTCAAACATAAAGCATAAAAAATGACAAAACCCGACGATCTTGAAAATCTGACAAAAACTAAAAAAAATAGCAAACTTGATTTCAGTTTTCAAATAAGTGCTTGTATGAACTTAAGTTCAACAATAATGAATAAAAATGTAATGTGAGACAACACACGGGGGGGTCACTTCCATTATAAAGGTATATACGGATGTGCCGCTGGAATGGGTATGGTTTTTCTGCCTCAAATTATGTGAATGGGTGTGAAATCACTTGTGTAAATATATCAATGGATGGTTAATATGAGATAATTGATATGTCTTTGGGTCATAATTTAATCCCTGACTTCCTACAACATAACTTGATACAGAGCAGGTTTCTAATCGCAATTAATTACTGTCTGCTGCAGCTGACTAGCCCTAGGTTAAATTTGCATGCTGTGATTGTCATGACAGATCACTTGTGTCAGATTTATCAAAGATTAAAAGATAACATGCTGCTGATGGTTTTGTTTTTATTTGTCTATTCTATCAACACATACTTAACAGATAATTATGTAATTAATTTATGTCAATACCCAGCGAGTGAAAGTCAATCCCAAATTCCTTGCAAAAATATATAAAGCTGCACATTTATATTATGAAATTAAACTGAAATAATTATTTCAAAATGAAAGATGGAGTTGAGAGGGGCAAATGCAATAATTGTGATGAGTGTGAAGAATTTGTAGGAAAATTAAGATGTGACTATTGTGATTGTGTTGCTGTAAAACATACTAAGACTGGCCCAAGTCCACCCATGAGCATGGATGTACCTGAACCTGTACCAAGTATATGAACTTGGCTCTTTTGAAGTTACTTGTGTTAGAGCCACAGATGTTATTTGCCACGTAAATCTGGTATATGAAGTTAATAAGTTTGTACTTTCGGAAGACGAAAAGTCCATCATACAGGAAGCCGTGGACAAACACTTTAGAGTACGTGGGGCTATAACCGCAACTAATAGAGTGCCGCGAAGACAGTCAAATACACAACAGGAAGAATTCGATGGACGGTACTCAGAGATCGTTGTACCCTCTGTCGCTGAGGGTGGTAGAAGGACATCATACCGTACAAGAAAACAAATTAACTATGTGTCATATTGAGTTCCACTGTTTATTTTGAGTCATGATCATGTATATAATTGATAAAACTATTAAATATGATAAATATATGTATGGGTATTAATTTTACATCTAATATATATGAATGGGTATCATTTCATAATTTGGAAAATATATGAATGGGGGGTATTTTTGGAGGGCCAGCGGCACATCTGTACCCATTTGTATATGAAGTGACCCCCCCGTGAGACAACATACCTATATAATATTATGCAAATATTTATTTTAATCACAAATGGTGAAAATGAACATACAGAATAACAGCACCATCTAACGATATTTGAATCTTGACACTGTATAATAATATGAAAAGATTAATTGCCATCAGTTTTAACATCAGTTTTAACAATGATATTTCAAGTTTTCGTTCAATGCCCTTCACAGCATTAAAAAAAATCTGCTAAAATGAAAAATACATGAAAAACTAAGCTTACACCTGTACCAAGGTGTTGAGTGAATATGGTAAGTCAATGAATGGTGAAAACGAAGTCTTCTGCTTCATAGATTAGTGGACTCTAAATCTTCGTCATGCTCAGAGGCCTTGAAAAAATGTCATAATTTGATGTCATATTCATCAGAAAAAAATACATGTATATAACATTAAATAATTATGTAAATTCAGTATTTAGAAAAAAAAGAGAAGTAAGAAGAAGGGAGGTAAGATGACAGATAAAATTCCTCCTTTTGTTTACGAGAATATGAACATAATGTCTTCCATATAATTTAATGAGGGACAACAACTCGGAAACGACATAAAACGTGTCAAAATTTTGTAAGACGTGATGCTGCAAGGAAATCGAAATATTCTTTAAAGCTCAGAAATAAAGAATCAGCTCTGATACGTTTGACACAAAAATTGTTATCACAAGGTTATTATGCTCCTCGGTTACTGTCGTCACTCCAGCAATTTTACGGTAAAAATCAAAGACACATATGGTATTTCCATCTCTCAAATGAGTGCAGATGTTGGTTTGTCATAGGGTTTTGTTTTGTCTTTCGTTACCAAATTTGACACACTGAATTGGAAATTTGCAGCGCAACGGGTGTGCTATAGCAGGCAGGAACTGCTTACTCTTCTGTGGCACGTCAGTTCACTGTCATTTTGACTAGAGTTCGCGTTGTTAATTGATATTTAGTAGTTTTTGTTTCCGTGTTTTATAATGTTGTCTGATTTGTTCGTCTTGTCCATGTTTGTGTTTACTGGTCTTTTCTCTGCCCTTTAGGACTTTGACATTCGGATGCCCCAATGGTACCTCTGCTTCCTACATAAGCCACAGCAGACGGAATGGTTCTTTACATAAAAGGGATGTTGATAATTGAAGGTTTAAGTCATGAAGCTTGTCACTGCAAATGAGCTTTTATAAAGCTTTTCTTGTGCGTGGATTCGATGTATATATGTTAACTTCTTAAATTTAGACAATTAAAAAAACATGTATATAAGACTACCAATTTTCGAAATCTATGTATTTTTTTTCTTAAAAACTTTAAATGCTTTCGATATTTTTCAAATAAGAAGAGATTCGTTTTAAAATCTATGTAGATTGTTACGATTATATGCTCAGGTAAAGCAATACTCACTTCCTTTGTGGTATTAGCACTGTGATCTTGTGAACACGAAGATGTAGATGTGGGTTCATTTTGTGGTTCATTACCCTTATCACACACAATAGGCTTGGATGAGCAACTGGGGAGTACGACGGACGAAGCAGTGTCTTGGTCTGGTGAAGGTGGGTGTACTGCTGTTTCATAACTCACAGAAAGAGGTTGCTGGAGTTTTGAATCTGTGTAAATTAAAAACCAGGATATGCAATAAATATGTATCAAAAACAAGGATATCATATTGAATTAAAATACTTTGATTGATTGTGTTCTTTGTGAAGCTTCTATAAGTATCTTTTTCATTTAACTTTTTGCTGTTTCTCTTAATATATTCATGTGTGCCTTCTTGTAGGTTCAAACATTGTTATGGCGAAAGGTTCTTCTTGTTTAACACTTTATCTATTAACAGTTACGTTATTCCTAAACCTTTATATTCTTTCTGAAGGATTTTTCATGTAACTTTGCATCTGGGATATAATATGGTCTTCTTATTGGTTGTTTGAATGTTCGTTTTGATATATGTATAATAAAGCACATTTACAAAGTCTACTAAGTGTTAACAAGATGTAATGCAGGTGGGTAAATTTTCCATGTTTTTTTTTTTAAATGTCATTTTAGACAATAATATCTTTACTTTAATTTTAATAAAGAGCAAATTATTGAAAGAATATAACAAGACAAAAAACCACACAAATTAAACAAATAATTGTTCTGAAGCTTTTATTTATCTAAATTGTGTCTTTCAATTATAATTCTAATGTATTGATTGATATACCTGTTAATGTTTTGGAAGTCGCACTACCAATACCACTGTCCTTCTCTAAAGGTATATGCCTTCCTGAAAAAAAAATAGAATCGACATTATACTAAAAATTAATGAAATGTGGAATAAGTGTACGCGACACAGCCCACAAAGAAGCGGCAATTCAGAAAAAAAAACAGTCATCATACTGTGATGTGATCCACGTGCATCCAGGTTGTGTTTGTATAAATTCCGTCTCCTTAGTTGAGGTTTGGTGTCAAAATTTCTGGTCCAATTAAAATGTTTTTTAAATGTCTGTACCATGTATCATTTGCCTTTCCTCAATTTTTTCAGTGTATTTTGACATGTTTTATATCTTTTCTTTTTTATTTTTGGATTTGCTTATCCCTGTTCCGATATTTTGTTGTTACCGTTATAATTTTAATGTTGACTTCTAGCAATGAAAAAAAAGTGAAAACGTAAGAAATTAAGGCTGATTTGAAAATAATTCGTCTTCATCATTCAGGTAGGGTTAAATATGTTAGCATATGGTGTCTGTTCTGTCTTATAGAGTTCATTTATATTTCACAAACTTTTTGTTGTAAGACATTTAAAGAGTCTTACAAAACAGATTGGTTGATGAAGGAGCGAGATTCTCTTTGATGGATCAAGCTATGTCAAGCATCCTTGTATTTTGCATTATAGAATTGACAAATATTTATAAATGTTTTATAGATCTATAAGCTGACGTTGTTAAGAGTTCCTGAATATCTTAGATGTTATTCATCGAAACTAAGTTCACATTAACTCGACTAAAAACTATATTCGGTAGGTATATTGTATACTGTTGTTTATTTGTAAAGTCATTGATGACTTATATTTCTACGAATATGAAGATAATTTTATGAATTTTAAATCTATTTTTGTCCCAACAACTTCCTGATTTATCATGGAAAACACCTAAGAAGTTTGTTGATAAAATAAGATTATAAAGAAAAAGATTTTGTTAGTGATCATCAATGTGTAAAAAACAGTGAACAAACATTACAATAAAACTAGAATTCAAAAGTCATGAATGTCAAATTGATCCAAAGCGTATAGTACTACATGTTACAATGCATAAAATTACGATATGATTTCATGATGAACTTGTAAAGTAACAGCGTATATACTTAGTACATTGTGATAAAAGTTGATCAAAAATCGATTTAAACAAAGCTTTGCAAAAAAGGGATTCTTCGAACAAAATAACTTCAAAGGAGGCTAAATCTATTCTAAAATTTGGAGACTCTTCAGTGCTTAATTGGCCTGGTCTTCTATTACAGTCATATGGTCACGTTCAGGGACAGAATCCGTGTTTAAGCTATAAATGTTATTTTATACAACGTAAATTTCCAACGATTTGAAGTCACGTGATTATAATTTTTTTAACATTTTTTTATAAAAAAATACAAAATGTTAACAAAGCCCTGCTTAGTTTGAATCTCGGGAGGGAAACAAAATTGAAGGCAATTAAGGACACAATACATGCTAAACATGTGGCCAATTGACAAACCGTGTAAAACATTGCCCAAGGATATACTAAATAGAGAAGAATGTACACAATGGTTTCTGGATATCCTTAATCATGATCCATTCAAACAGTCATTTAAAAAAGAACATAGGACTTTAGAACTGTTTTCATATGATATCTGATCAAATGCCAACTGGTATATGGTATCGCCACATGCACCTACGCCGTATGGAACGACCAAACCTTGACAAAACAAATCTATCACTTCAGTCATGCTAGATTAATCGAAAAATTATATTGCATGAGTAAGTAACTTCTTATTTTTCTGTGGGAAGACATAAACTCTTAAAAAGCCTTATGTCAGAGCTCAACCCAACCTTGATAAAGAAAAAGTACAGAAGTCGATTAAAAAACAACACTAGAAGAACATTTCATTTTTGTAACTGACAAACCCTACTTGACAACTTAAAGATTTACCAGACTCCTAGAGTGACTAGTATTTTAAGAAATTCAGTATAAGTTCAATATACTCTTCTTGTAAAAAATAAAGTAATATCAAGATCGTGTCTAAAAACAAGAGGCTCCCAGGAGCCTGAATTTCTCACCTGCTCAACTTTACAATCGTCAACTTCCCCTTCTTGTGTAGCAATATTCCGTCAGCTCCAGCTTATGGAGTTTACGTATCTCAATTGATTCGTTACTCCAGAGCGTGCGGGACTTACATCGATTTCCTTAGCAGAGCGACACGTCTGACGCAAAAATTGCTCACACAGGGTTATGTTGCTCCTCGGTTGCTGTCTTCACTCAAGAAATTTTACGGAAGACATCATGCACTTATAGACAAATATGGGATTTCGATCTCTCAGATGAGTGCAGATGTTGGTTTGTCATAGGGTGTTGTTTTGTCTTCCTTTACTGGATTTGACACGCTGAATGGACTATTGGCAACGCGACGGGTGTGCTATAGCAAGCAGGAACTGCTTACTCTTCCGGAGCACCTGAGTTCACTCTTGTTTCGACTGGAGTTCGCGTTGTTGATTGATATTCAGTTGTTTTGTGTTTCCATGTTTTACGTGTTGTCTGTTTTTGTCCCGTTCTTGTTTGTGTTTACTGGTTTAGTCTCTGCCCTTTCGGACTTTTGACATTCGGATACCCCATTGGTACCTCTGCTTCCTTCAGTCAACGCTATACATGTAAGGACTTTCCTAGAGCTATATGAGCAGAACATTTAAGCAAGTAACAGCTTTTCTCCATTTACTATAGTTTCATTCTGTAGCCATAGGCCCAAATCATGAAAAAATGTTATTCTAGGGGCCATAAAACCTGTAAGGGGTCATCTGACAACTTTGAACCTATGAAAATTTTTGAAGCGCTAAATGAACTGAACATTTAAGCAAGCAACAGCTTTTCTCTATCTGCTATAGTTGTTATTTTAAAGGCCAAAACATGAAAAACGTTATCTTAAGGACCGTAATCCCTATAAGGGGTCATCTGACAACTGTCACCCTATAAACTTTGTAGAGCTAAACAAACTCAACATTTAAGCAAGTAACAGTTCAAAAGACTTTTTGCTTTAGTGTTGAACGAATCACATCTTTTTTATCTCTGTGTTTGTTCACTTCTGAGTGTTTTAAGCAGAGCTCAGTTATTACGTAAGTATTAAAATAGACATCAAATATGAAAAAATGTACTATAAAATTGAGAACTAGGTGTGTTTATGCCTTTAGTGCATGGGCTATACCATAACAGGTGGCTCGGCATTTGAATCGACAATACAACTGGAGTGTTTTTCTTTTATCCAGAAAAGAGTATAAAGAATCCCTGAAAAATATATTAGACGATTAGTTGATAATTAGCCAGGGTAAACTTTAGGTTGTACATATTATAACAATAATTAAGGTCTTTCCCTTCCACAGAAGGAAAGACCTTACTGTATTTCTTATGATTATTATTAAGGTCTTTCCCTTCCCCAGAAGGAAAGACCTTACTGTATTTCTTATGATTATTATTAATTTTTTTTCCGCCACAAAAAAAAGAACTTAACGTAACATTACGAAACTTCATACCATTAACCGACACTATGAGGGCATGAACTGAGCAACCCTGCAAAACCGATCTATTTTTAGTAACGGAGTTATCTGCCCGAAACCCAAAAATCTTGTTCGCAGATTAACTCAAAAACCGTAACCGTTATCAAAAATCTGAAGCAGTAAAAATGTTGCCTGACTCCTGGCCATGATTCGTCATGCAAAAAAAAAATCGATCAACTTCCTGATTTCGCGTTTTTGACTCGAAAAGTATTGCGACTCGTTAAAAAAAAATTCTTCAAAACGATTAGTCTTAGAGACTTTGGACCTTCACCAATCATCCTAAGTGACGTATGTTACATCTAAAAATGTCAAGATCAAAGGTCAAATCTCAAGGTCAGAGGTCATGGTACACCTTGTTTGCAGTATAGCTTAAAAACCATACAAAATTGAAGCAGACATGTAATAGGGAAAATACTAGTCTCATTAAGACCTTTATTTGATATAAAGGGTCGAACACTGTACGACAAACCATTTTCGAGTTATGGCCCTTAATGCGGTTCGGTTTTTCCGTTTGTGGCTTATAACTTTTAAACCGTCAGAGATAATATAGTAAACATATGGGTTTGTTGTGACCGTCATTATAGGTCCTTCAATTTAAGACCAAAGTCGAATGGTTATGGGCGACACCGTAAACAGTTTTTATGATATTACACTTTAACCGTACAAAATTGAAGCAGACAATACATGAAAAAAATGTTTGTTATGTCGAAATCTACAAAAAGTGTTCAGGTGCGTGAGCGTAAAACTTGTCGTTTTCGAGTTATTGCCCTTGATTCTTATTTTTAAAATGACTTTTTTGTTTATAACTTTTCAACCGTAAAAGATGTTGAATAAAACATAGGGTTCATTTGAAAGAGGATTAAATTACCTACAATTCGAACCCAAACAGTACATGATTCGGTTGAACGGTTTCAAAATGGCGGCCAAAACAAGTTTCGCGAAACACGTTTTTTGTCAATAACTTGAAAACCATAACAGATTGTATAGCAAACATGAATACTTAAATGAATCAGTATATAAAGAGCTACAATTTGAGTCCAAGGTCAAAGGTCATAGGTCAAGGTCATTCCCTAGCAACAAGATAACATAAATGAAAAGTCCATAGCAACCATATATATTCTAAACCGAGACTACTTTTTGAGTTAAGGGCTAAGTTTTTTCAACCGGAAGTAACCCCTAGTCCATAACAATCGTCATAAAAGTCCTTAGCAACCATACATTTTCTGACTTCAGACTCACTGCTCTTTACTCTAGAACATTTTTCGCAACTAATAGTTTGATACTATTGTCATAAACAGACTCAAATAGCCTAACCAAACATAACGGTTATCATAAAACTAACAAGAACATGGGAAAGACCTCACATTTGTTCTCTGAACAAATGACTTTTTAATTTTTAAATGCTATACTTAAAACAACCCATAGACATGTTTCTGTTTAACCATAATGGTACATAAGCTATCTAAATAAGATATTCAATCAAATAAACTTGTAAATATTTTTGGAAAAAAACACCAAATCGCACTCAGAAATCGAACAGCATCATAAAAGGCTAATTGATACCAAGAACAATCTTGTTAACAGTTTGTTTATAATATAGAAATGACAAAAAATACAAATTTGTTGTGATCTCAAAAGATTAACCACCCATACCAATATAATTTATCTATTTCACAACTTTTACAAATGTATTTGTGACCTAGTTATTTTAAAATATTTGAATAATTCTAATTTTAATAGGTTTGAACTTTTTTATACAAAAAAGCTTCCTGGGTAAAAAAAGCGATAAACAAGGTATAGAAGTTAAAAAACACAAAAGTCATATAAAGAACGTTGAATGATGCAATTGATTGTGGAAAGTACAAAGATGATACCATCATTACTTTGAACAAAAACGTAACTGGATTTTATGGGTCTGAACGTTGAATGATGTGCATTTCACAATCCCTACAAAGTGCGACACGATAAATTTGTTTTTGCGTGACAACAGTAAGGTTTTTGCTGATCTCCTAAATGCATTGTGGGAAAAACAGAGGAAAATTAAGACGATATTGACTTTTTCAAGGTCAGTTTGGGTTATAGACTAATTGATTTGTAAAAAATATGTCAAGTGTTTTTAAAAATGTACCGAACATATACTTAATGAATAATGACACAATTCAAATTCATTTAATTGTCAAAATTAAACATTGTTACCATTTTAAAAAATATCATTATTTCGTCAAAAAACAATTGTAAAAAATAACAAAAAAAGTTTTTGTGACTCTTTTGTCAAATCTGAAACGTTTAGCATCTTTCTTACAAATAGTTAAAAAGATACCTTGAAGTAATTTACATTTTCCTCCAAACACGTTACGGTTTTTTCGTGAATACTGTAAGGTTTGTTCGGGAACCTGTGACGGTTTTTGAGTGACACAGCCTAAGACTGCGACGGTTTCCTCCTTATAATTAGGTTTTTACCTGCGTCACCGAATGAGAAAACATGTGTAGTAATCGGATCACTCCGTCCGTCTATACGTCCGTCCGTCTCCGTCCGTCCGTCCGTCGCACTGTAAGAGTGCCTGTCTTGTGTAATCAGAGTCTCAAAGCTAAACACTGGATCTTTTTTGAAATATTACACAGTGATTACTGATATATTGAAGATGTGCACCTCTCCTTATGGGTCATTTTATAATTCCGATTAAAAATAAGGGGCCCAAAATTGACCAAAATCTGATTTTTTAATAAGTTTCCACAATTACTTTTGTTGTGGTTGATCAAATGCTATGAAACTTGACAGTAAAGCCACTTGCAATAAAAGAAAGGGTAGGCTTGATTTTGTGTGACCCCTCTGTTTTGTTTAGAAATTAGGGGCCAAAGGGGGTAAAAATCAAATATGTCCTTGTCAAACATTTTTCCTTCGGAGAAAACGATTAAAAAAACGAAAAAAATATACATCTACCGCTAGTACCTGTTTTATAACTGACCAAGAATTCAGTTAATGTTCTTAGATTTTTTTTATTAAGGACAACAATGACCTCAATGTAATTTTTACAAAAATCGAAAGTACGCCCTTTAACTTTTACACTAAAAAAAAATCCATGAATGCCTTTGAAATTGTATTAATTTATGCTTAATATATACTTATATCTTAAAATTTTAAACAATTTCAATCTTAAACTAATAATTTATCCCTCCGTGCGGGTTCCTGGTGGCGAATAGGCCTGTAGCAGCGCGGAAAAAGTTTACTTATGAGCGCGCAGAAACCTGACATGTGGGAAGTCTGCTTTGCCCTCAAAATGGCTGAGACGTGTGCCTCAGGTGATTAAATGGAACAGCCCTGTCATAATGAAAGCCTAGATCCACAATGGGTCTCCCTATACAGCTAGTACGGAGCGATACAATTTTCACGGAGCAATCTAAAATTGTCAAAATTACGGTAGATGTCAAACATTTCTTATATCATTTATTCATAACAGTTTATAGCAGACATGTATGTTGTTGTCAACTGAATATATATTGGGCTCCAGACTCAGCAAATTTTGGCTTTTTATGTAATAAAACAAAAAATCTAAGGACGATCACTTCCAAATAAACAAGTTGAAAAAGTAGTCCATAGATTTTTTGTTTTACTACTTAGAAAGCCCGAATTTGCTGACAATGAGGCCCAATATATACTCTGTAGACAACAATATACGTGTCTGCTTTAAACAGTCACGAATAAATGATAAAATAAAAGTTTGATATCTACCATCATGTTCGACAATTTTAGATTGCTCCGTGAAAATCATATCCCTCCGTACTCGCTGTATCGGGAGACCCGGGGTCATCACGCCATAATCTTATGTGATAATCCTGATCGCAATCCACATTCATACCCCGTGTAAAAGAACCCAGCTGAAGGTCCCATTAAAAGATTAACCCGTAGGATCGCCATGCAGAAGATTAATTGTCTGGCCGCTCCTTTCCATCTCTAAACACAGGCCGCCCTGGGATCCAGAAATTCTGAAGAGAGGGTGCCTACTGACTTGCCTAAGAGGGGCCGCTTTGGTCATGCTTCAATGATTTCATATATATTCAACCAACTTTTTCCGCGAAAAGGGGGGACAGGATCCGCCTATGCTAAACTTTTTGAAGTTACAGAGAAAAGTCTCATCCCGAATGGTCTTTACCCCCGGCATTTTTGCAATCCTCCACTTCACTGTCCTTTTCTGCTCATTTTATCACCGCGATTTATGTTCATCTTCATGATAGCCAAAGTTGTGTTGATTTGGAGTAAAGCAACTATTATTAGCGAATAAACTACATTCATTGTGAAACTAACCTAATGTTTTATTTATAATATTAAATGTACCTACGTGTACCAATGTGACCCAACGTCTTTACATTTATATTTAGGATGTATAAATACGGATTTCCCATTGGTACCCGTGCTTCTTTTATATTGTTGAATATGTAGATACATGAGGTTGTGAAATGAAAATGTAAAATAAGATTTCCTATATAAAATTGTTCGGTATTTCCGCTTCTATTGTTATTACAGTAATTTCTAAGTTTTATATAAATCGACGGTATAATATTTGAATACTATTCTTGTACATATTTTTATATTTGTTGCACAATTTTGTTATAAAACAAACAGTAAAATACCCATTTATCAGTCTGTATTTAATGAAAATGATGATTTTTTTATTTAATGAAAAAAAAAACAACCAAAAGCTCTTTAATTGTATTTTCAAGTCCAATTTAAAACCCCCAAATAATCAACTTTAACCCGAAAAAACCGTTGCTTCGTTCATCAAAAACCGTCGCCTACACACTAAAAAACCTTATATAGCAAAAGGTAACACACGAAAAAACCTTACCAAAATAAAATATTTTGGTTGGCATTTTTGTTCTTTTGCTTTGTGACAGAAGACTGATTCCTAGTCATGAGTTTTGACAAATAAGTAAAGTCTATATTGGTATATATAAACTTACATTACGGCGAGGTTCCTTGTCATAAATCGTCAGAAGGTAGAAAAGCAAGGCTTACAAGATGGAAATCTTATATTTTTTCTTCTTTATTAAACATTTTTATGTAAAAAAAATATACCTAGCGATTCGTTAGAATACAGGGATAAATGTCAATACTTTTTAACGACCTATTTCGTTCATTAAGACACTGATAATTGATAGGTTTTCATTTTTGTCGTATGTAAAATTTACCTATCAACGCAAAAACCTTACTGTTGTCACGCAAAAACATTTTTGTCGTGTCGCACTTTGTAGGGATTGTTTCACCGTTCTATGAATCTTTTGAGTAAAATGCGACCAGGTTATTCAACAATGTTTTTATTACTACGGGGACCCATAGAATGAACAATATACTAGTAGTTTATAGAAACCAAAGCGTTCAACTTTTATGTTCCTGTATTTTTTCATGTCTATTTCGTAAAGTTTAAAAATTTCGAGATTCTTTCTATGAGGATATCAAGAACAAGATTAGCTTTTTAAAAAAGCTGAGGTCATTCGTTTGGTGTTCTTAAAGAATAAGAATTAATTGATAAGACGAAATAGTGTATGATAAATGGTTGTTTATAACGTTTCATAGAAATCAAATGATCAAGAAATATCGTAAGGAAACTTGATTTGGAATAGAATTATTAAACTCAACAAACTTAAGGAAAAAGAGCAATTAAAACTTTTTTTCATAAACTCTATCAATTCGTCATACAAATGTGTCAATCTAACACGTTTTTTGTGGATAAATAGAAAGACTCGAACTTTTTAACCACCCTACCTAATGTTAAACTATTCTCATGTACAGTTTCTGAGGGAAAAAAACTTGATGGAAATTCATAATGACGTATACGTACATGTACGGGCGGACAAAAGTAAAACTTGGGCCCAATAGAAAAGAGCACACAAAACAAAATGCAATTACAACAACAACTTTACTGCAACAACAACATTAACTAATATGATTAAGGCCCTGCCTTTTTTAGCGAGCATCGAAAATCTATATACCTTTTAAAAATAAATCATTCCATGTGCTCGACCGGCTAAGTTTAAAGTAAAGAGGGAACTTTTAAAAAAGGAATTAAATAGTAGCAAAGTCTGACCCCACCAAACCCAAATCATATACACTTGAGAAAGTTGTTGTTAAAATATCCGGGATCAATAACTACTTATTAAAAATTCAATTATTTGTGCAAATAATAAATCCTGTATCATTCTGGGACGACATTAAGCGGGGACGAAATTGTCCATTTTATGGATTACATGACGTCATTTCCTTGTCAGAGTATTTCGCGCTTCCTCAGCAGATCAAAACAACATTCAGATTCTCTCAGGTTTTGTGAGATTTTCTGAGTATCAGTGTTTTATTTGAAGCATTGGTAACAGAAGGTACATTGAGAAACCTGGCGGAAAAAACGGTAAAGTAAAAATACCATGCAGGATTGAGGAAAGTGAGTGAAACCCTACAGGATGGGACTCTTCTTTCATATTCAGGTAAGAACCTTTTATTCATTACTATGTGTAGGTTTTATTCAGTAAATTTACTGTATTTCTTTACCTTATTTTATCTTACTTGGAATTTAGCAAAGCTTGGTCAGAATCATGCATTAATTTGATATGACTAGTCAATGGAAGCTAGCTCGGTAATTTCCGGAAAATCGTTTTGGTTTTTTTTTCAGCGGAAAAGACCGAATGGTGTTAAAATAAAAATCTATGTGTAAAAATTAACAAGTGGATGAATGAGGGTTTTATCACTGTTTTTGAATTTATTTTTTTTTATTTTTGCATAACAGATTATGATGTATTTTTATAAGCCCAGAGGGTTGATTGTTTTACTTGCTCCGTGCCTATTATTTTTTTCACTCCGTAAAAGTAAACCTGTTCCGGTTTTTTTCCAGTATATTTCTGGCACATCTCAAAACATGCACAGTGCCGTAAGGCTCGCATCTGCGATGCTCGCTATAAAGTCCAAGCATAGGTAAGTTTAAGTGTTCCGGCGGAAAAAATATTGAAATTCTGCTTGTTATAACAAATTGTTCACTTTATCAATGGTCAAGTCCCGGGTGGCGAATAGGCTTACAACAGCAACCATCTTTATTGTCGTAAAAAGCGGCTAAGGGTCTTTAGATTTGGTGGGGAGTGTCATGTTTCCTGCAATTCTCTTTGCTGACAGCCAAGAAGTGCACGCTATAGGCTGAATATTTCGCCCTACCCACTTTTCCTATAAGCAACACACATTAAATCACTTATTTTTTTACACAACTTAACATCAAAAATCAAACATTTTCAGTAGAAATTTTCATAATACAAACCCTAAGACCTTGGTCTTTCTCTAAGACGTTGACGCTATAGTCTCAATTTATTTTATTTGATATATTTTTCAGTGTTTATTTTGTACTCTTCATTTTTTAGTTATGGCCGTTTACTTCAGTGTTTCTAATTGAGTTGATAGTGGGTAGGTTGCAATAGGTTGCAATAGTTCATTTGCTCATCTACACATAGCTCATTTGGTGGAGCATATTGTTTACTTTCAAAGGAACTATATTTTCACTTGATTTTAAAATAAAATATCATAAATGATATTCATTTTTTTATAGTACAAATACCAAAGGGTGAAATAACCTAAAATCGTTAATTTCACAGTATATGCTACATATTTCACAGTAAAAACCATGAACTGAGCTTTAAAGTAGCAAATTAACTAAATAAACATGTACACCCAACTTGTTTAAGTAGACGAATCGCGTGTCGAAGCACATGAAATAATAGTTAGTCTAAGAGCTTTTTTGTAACAGAAAATAAATGTGCCCTCTAAGTTTTTTTGAAATTTGATTAGATTTCTTAGCTGCTGTGAAAAGCATTCCGAATTAAAGAAAGGAAACTTCCATAAATTAAAATCTTCTTTACGTCGTCAAAAAATACATTATTATAGACATATTAAGACACAGCTAGATGTTTAATCTTAAGACAAGCCTTCTTATTATTTTTTTTGTTACAAATTTTATCTTTCATAAGAAATGCAGGGTCCTGGGAAGAAAACACTTGTGTGTTTTATTCTTAGAGTTTCTATTTTTATTATGAAAGTTAACCTTATTTGAAAATAAACGGGAACAAAAACGGTTCAAATGTTCAAATTCTAGGCTGATCGGGATCACAATGATTGTGTAACAAATTGACCTACTAAGCTCGATTCTTTCCCCGCAAACCCGTTTTTGCAACGATAAATGATTGTTGAAAATAAACGGGAACAAATACGGTTCCACTGTAAACATTTTAGGTTGATCGGGATTATGTAACATATTGACCTACTAAGCTCGATTCATAGATATTTATAAAGTAATGTGTATATTTTAATACTGTTTTCTTTTCTTTTAGATTCTAACTCTTTATTTAAAATAGAATTAGATTACACACATTTAAAAGAGGGTCATGTTTGCTTAAAATGATTAAAGCATGCAGATTGTGTAGCTTAATGGTCACATATTAAATTATTTAATCTTTTTTAGATAAGCAGATTTTTAAGTTGTACAATGTTTACATCAATTTTAACAAAACTTTACCATGCAGCGACTTCAAAACTTTTATACATCTCTATATGTCATTCGCCGAGGCGAATGACAAAAACGTAGAAATAGCATTTAAAACATTTTATGTCACAATGATACTATTACAGTATAAAAAAATATAATCTATCCTCAAATTGATAACTGGTGTAAGAATTTGAGGAAAAATGAAGTTTGAAAAGTCCTAAGTCTTTACATAACCTAGCCGTGTTACATGTACCTTCTTTCATTTTCCTCTAGAAAAATGAGTGTATTTTAGAAAAAAAAAAAACTTAAATAACTTATAATTTGCATTTGGATTAGGATTGAAGGATTTTATAAACTAGCAATTATGACTATTATAGGTAGATAAAATTGTCTGGTGGCCCCAATGTTGAGCAGAACGAGCAGTGTCTTTGCACAAATCTCCATATGGGTCATTCAGTCCACAGTCTAGTCAAGTCCATGGACTTAAAACATTTTACTTACTTAAATGTAATTGTCATACAGTAGGAAGAAAAAAAATATAAATAATATAAAAAAATGCTGGTATTTATTTCACTATACTTAAAATTCACTATCGTTTTGTTTCCTTTAACAGATTATTTTAGGTTTTTATGGAAAACACCTGCATGACCTGATTATCTGTAAATTCCCTGATCTATTTTAGGTAACACCAGTTTTGTTATCCTTATATTGTCCCAATTTTTTCTAACTCGACAAATTAACAAAGACGAAAAGAAATAAAATGTCGAACTAGAACAATTTTCAAAATTTGCACTGAAAAATTCTAAATTGAATGACTATTCGATAGCTTCGTTCTGACTAAACGTTTAAACTGTTTCGTAATATGTCATTAATCCAAAAAAAGTTATAAGCAGTGTTTTTTTCTCTGAAAAAAGGTTTTGAAATTTGTATAGGTAATAGAAACAGTCAAAACGGCTGCCATAGTTACCGTGGCACTGGTGGTCAAAACTTACAGACAAGCGTTATTTTTTAGGTTCGGTGGTCAACATTAACTTATTATCTGAAAATAAACCAAATTTGAGACTGATCATGACTCTTATGGAGAATTGGTATTATAAGCATTAGAAAAAAGGCCTTAAATGGTTTCAAGGATAATCACAGACCTTGTGGACCATCTTGTCTGACAAAAATTAAAAGGTTAGTTCACAAAAAAAGCTATGTCAAATGGTTTCAATAGCATTTTTTAAGACACACTATATCATTTTAACTTTCAGTTTAAATTGAATAGGCTAACGAAAAAAAAAGAATTTTATTTGTAGCATTTTACCTCTGCCATTTTAAAGGACTCAAAATATTTCACTTCACAAAGTCTTATTTTCACAGGTACCCACCATTTCCAGATTACTGAATTGCAAATATACAATATTGTGGCCTGACATCTATACATGTATGAAGAAAGTTTTACTGATTAGTAGAAAATTAATTCCTAATTAAATTAAAATTGTATTTGATTTAATTGATAATTAATATATTTGTTAAAAAATAAATTACTATTTTATATTTACATCATGTTGTGTTTTGTTAGCCCTGCATTATATAATACGCAAAATAAAAACAGAGGTACTAATGGGCAATCCGAAAGGGCAGAGACAAAATCAGCAAACACAAGCAAGGACAGGACGAATAGACATACAACATATCAAACACGGAAATACATAAACCACTGAATATCAATTTACAACGCAAATTGTGTATCATTTTTTTTTCATTTTATCATTTAAACATTTTCAATGATTAAATGAAATTATAAGATAAGCAAAGAAGCATCAAAGGGACATTCGAGTGTCAAAAGTCCGAAGGGGCAACAACAAAACCGTTAAACACGAACAAGAACAGCACGAAAAAACACATAACACAAAATCAACGGAACGGAAATCAACAACGCAAACTAAGTCGTAACAAGAGTGAACTCATGTGTCAACAATCTTAACACATAAGAAAATTAATTTACTAGTTAAAACAAACATATAAATATAGTATTTATATATTAATAGATTACTGATGCCAAAAAAATATATTTAAAATAAAAAAAGAAATGTTGTTTATACGATGAATACTAGAATTAATTATTTTTACGTTTACATTTGAATAAATAGATTTTTTAGCTTGTTTACATCTATCTGATTTTTGTTGGTTTTTTTTGTTGTTTTTTTTTTTTGTTTTTTTGTTTTTTTGTTATTGGACATACAACATGATCACTAAAACGTTTTGACTAATTCGATTTTTCGCTTAAAAGTAGTTATTCTGATTTATCAAGTTATACCCCTAAAGAATAGTAAGTTCTCTTTTGAATAAATAATCAAGATCTTTCTTATCCATTAAGATCTGAAGGTAAAAATTTCAGAATGTTACAAAATATTGTACTGGGCAATTTAAAAGCATTTGTTAAAAAATCGTGAACTTTTCCTTTAAACTAAACCAATGTTATAAATGAAAAGAATATGGAAAATGTGCCAGAAAGACACGATCCATATCAATGCGTATGAAGCGCTTTTCTGGACTAACCTTCATCAGACACGTTAGGGTTCGAAAAATTTGAAGACCGGTAGGACATTAGATTTGAACAAACAAAACACTTAAGCCAAAAAATATTGCAACTATGAGTAAATGCGGTAAACTTTTCAACTGCATTAGATATAGCCACAAATTAAGAGCAAAACATGAAAAAACTGGAAATATGTTAACAGTGACTTTCCAACAAATATTCCAGCACTCGAAAATATATAAGAGCATACAATTAAAGCACGGGGAAGCTTTCTACGACCTCCACACGGCACTAACGCCAAGCTCTGAAATAATGTTAAAAACGAAAGTATATGGAATATGTACCAGAAAGACACGATCCACATATTGATATTATTTTTTTATAAATGATAAAAATCAAACATTCAATGCGTGTGAAGCGCTTTTCGTATGAAGTACAAACCTATAGTCCCTTTCCTCTTTCGCCAGTAAGAAACTAAAAATTGTTCTTAACTAAAAGATACATTGTAGAAGGGCTGAGAACCTAAAACAAGAGGCTCCCAGGAGCCTGATTCGCTCACCTGATATATGTGCCTGAAGTAAAGGTTTTTAGGCAAAATCTATTTGACGTTGAAAGGGTCATAAGTTTAATAAGGGGGTCATCTGACAATATGGTGGATCTTAAGGTGCTGATCACTTTTGTTCTCAATCAAAACCTAAAAATCTGTCACCCTTTTTGAGTTATTAGCAAAAAAATGCAGTTTAACCTAATGTTCTATTTTTAGCCACAGCGGCCATGTTTTACAACCAATCAAAAATCCCCACATCAATTCTATACACCTTATGCTAATAAACAACAATACAAAGTTTGGTTCCAATTTGACTTTAAGTGTCAGAGGAGTTAACGTTTTCAATGTAATGAGGAAATGCTTTTTAAAAGCTAAATTTTGACGTTCTAAGGGCAATAACTCCTAAAAGGAAAGGTCCTACAACGTTGACCCTATTACATATTTTGTAGACCTTGATGTGCTTAACAATATGAAATTTAAATTTCTCGAATATCTTGTAAAGTTGTCAAGATATTGAGCTAAACAGGTGCAAAATTTGCCAAAAATCCACAAAAAGGGCAATAACTCCTGCATGGGTCATTGGATTTTCTTCAAACTTTCAGAGCTGGTAGATCTTCAGGTGCTGATCACTTTTGTTTCCAATCAAAATTGTAAAATCTGTCACCGTTTTTGAGTTATTTGCAAAAAACTGCCATTTACCCCTATGTTCTATTTTTAGCCACAGTGGCCATATTTTACGACCAATCAAAATCCCCACATCTGTTCTATACACCTAATGTTAATAAACAACTATACCAAGTTTGGTTCCAATTGGACTTGAACTGTCAGAGGAGTTAACGTTTTCAATGTAATGAGGAAATGCTGTTAAAATGCTCAATTTTGACGTTTGAAGGGCAATAACACCTAAAAGGAAAGGTTCTACAACGTTGACCCTAATTACATATTTTGTAGATCTTGATGTGCTTAACAATATGCAATTTAAATTTCTCAAATTTCTTGTATAGTTTTCAAGATATTGAGCTAAACAGGTGCAAAATTTGCAAAAAATCCACAAAAAGGGCAATAACTCCTACATGGGTTTTTGGATTATCTTCAAAATTTCAGGGTAGGTAGATCTTGAGGTGCTGATCACTTTTACCCTTGCCAGAATTTTGATATCTGTAGCCGTTTTTGAGTTATTTGCAAAAAACTGCATTTTACCCCTACGTTCTATTTTTAGCCACGGCGGCCATGTTTTAAAACGAATCAAAAATCCCCACACCAGTTCTAAGCACCGAATGCTAATGAACAACCATACCAAGTTTGGTTTCAATTGGACTTATGGTGTCAGAGGAGTTAATGTTTTAAAAAGTTTACGGACGGACGACGGACGACGGACGCCAAGTGATGACAATAGCTCACCTGACCCTTTGGGTCAGGTGAGCTAAAAATAAGTGACGGAAAATTTCGTCATTTAGTTTCCCTAATATACTCCTGTAAAAACGTGACATTATTGATCAGATATGACATATTTTACAGCGTAGAACAAACGTGGGAAGTCGTTTGAGTTTGATATTTTTCGATCAAATCAAAAACTTAAAATCCCAATCATTTGTTATCTCAACAGATTACTCATCTGTAACATTAATATTAATATATATGACTAGTAGTATTTTTATTTGACCGAGTTTTTTGTTCAAACACTTTTTTCAATCCATTTTGATTGGGTTTTAACTTTTGAAGAGACTAAAGCTTCCTGAATGTTAACAATGAATAAATGTTGTAAACACGCTAGTCGTAAGATGATATCAAATTGGAAAGGAACCAAGTTAGATGAAGAGTGAATGCATTATGTTGTGCACAATAAATACATCTTTTTAGGAGTATTAAATCTTTGCAGGGACATAGACTGTGCCCATAGAATAATGAAATTATATAATGAAAGAGATGAAGCGTTCATTATCATAGAAGAAAATGAGATGTGGAATAAGTGTACGCGACACAACCTACATTATAAACGTATTTTAAATATCCACAATGGAAAACAGCCAGCAGCCTTCAATGTGACCAGCGGTCGCTGCTCGCTGTTTTTCAATTGGCCCCTGGATTGAAAATAAAATACATAAATTATGATTCAAGCCCAATCCCAAAGTGCATTGAAAGTCTACTTCGTACAATCTTTCAAATTTGACTCAGCCCTTGAAAGAAAAAGAATAAATTGACTATTCATGATATAATGTGACTATTACAGAACATCATACATTCTTAAATTGATAATTGGTGTACGGAATTTAAAAAGATCGAACAGTTGATAATTGTCAAAAATTCCAAAGTAATAAAAATAACCAGTTCGTGACGCTTAATTTAATTACCGTATCATTAAATCAGTTATTTTTTGCATGTTTCAAAACTACAGAATTTTATAAAATAAGAACCATTTCTTCTAGTTTGAATGGTCTAATATTAAGCGATAATACATTGAAACCACGTTGAACAGGACAATAAGCGGTCTTCAAACGAATTCATTGTTCGTAATCAAAGGCGTTTGGGTCCAGGTTTATTTTATTATTTTATTTTATTTTATTTTTTTTATTTATATACTCAGGTCATAAAAAATGTAATCATAGACGCAAACATAGGTGTTTTATATTGAATCTTGCTATGTTTTCGTCGTACATTTAACAGGGATAACAAATGACGATTGGTGGAAAATATTAGTATTTTACAATACTTTAAATCATATAAAGTAAAATCATTGTAGCTTTACATGTACCTTTTGACCTTTTTTGAATTAAATAGAAAACTGTTACAGATTATTTTTAGATTTTTGATTTGGAAAACACCTGACCAATTTACAATTCCGTATGCTATTTTTGGAAACACAAACCTTTTTTTTATTATATTACATGACAATGTAAAAGAATACAAAAAGAAAAACACATACTTGTTTATAAGAATGGGTTTTTTTTGGGAGATATTGTATTTGAGGGTCTTTGATTTCTTTTACTTTTTAGTTTGTTAGAGTTTTAGGGGTTTTTGCTTTTGTTATTTTGAGCGGGGATGGGAGGCGTCAAATAATGTCTTAATCAGATAGGTACTACGAATGGTCATCCATGCAAATAATTTCAACTGTGTTGTACGTTTCATGGTTATTCCTCCCAAGTCATACAAGTGGTGATAAAACTCAAATTAAAATAGAAATGGAAGTATACAAAATATTAAATATCAAGGCGATGGTATCGAACAAGGTTAATAGTAAAAACTTAATCAAATATCCAGGTCATGGTAAAGTGACAATTAAGCAATATATTTTATCTCCATATAAAGTAACATATTCCGAAGTAGTTTAATAATTGCAAACCTGAACGTATTCACTTTCGATGTTATTTTTGTAGTTTTTAGAATAAGTTTGAAATTGTAGTCAAGGTACCTAGACACAAATATTTCTACATGAATTCAAAACTAATCGCCATTTTTTTTATGTTTCCCCCCAATACACTGATCTTGATGGCCCACTCTGCGCATATTTATTTTGCATTGCATATATTTTAAAGTACGGTTTTCATTTTTTTGAGGTTTCAGCTTAGACGTCAATTAAGGTAAACAAGGTTAAACAGAAGAACGGACAGAAAAAAGTGTATGTACAACAACTTTTGTTGGCCTAATGGTGTAACAAATAAACAAAACTGTACTTACTCCCAGGCTGTGTTCTGAGTTCTTCTTCCCTAAGCTCAAGCGCTTGTTCCTTGTTAAATAAGTTTAATTTTTCTATCTTCAAACGAATTTGTTCTTTCAAATTATCCGGACATTTACAGAATTCAGTCTTTGACAAAATGCGTTCAACGGTATTTTTAAAGTTATAACAGTTTTTGTCGATCCTTTTACTCTCTATTCTCTTAATTAAAGTTTGTAAACTTAGGTCTAATTTACCAAAGGTTTCCGTACATTTTTCATGTAAATCCTCCGAAATATTTAATTGATCTAAGATGTTCTGATACAGTTGGAAGTTATCCTCCATTTTATCATGAAAAAAGCACTACTTTATGACCGTTAATTTATCAACATTTTGAATAAAATTAATATCAAACATTTTACGTTACTTTTAAATCGAAACCAGGAAGCAGGTAATTCATAAAAAGGAAAATATAGGTAAAAGAAGGTAAGTATTTTTTTTTGTTCCTTGTTGATGTTTTTACAATGGTTTTGATAAGTCATACATCATAATAATATGTATATGCAAGACAATTTGAAAGAATTTTTTTTCAATAATTTAAGCTATTTATGCATCATGCTTATAACGTAAAACATGCACGTCAATATAGTTTTACTGAAAATATAGTTTTGATGTAATGAGAATTGGATAGGGATAATAGGAGAAGGAACTAGTCTACTTTGTAAATCCGACTAATAGTAGATGCGGAGAAGTGGAGTAAGTGTACGTTACGTGCATGACTTATGTGCCCTTTCAGGTGGCTGCGGCGCGTTTCATGTGCCCTTTTTGAAATAATTAACCATGCCCTTTTTGAAGTCTGGGGGAAACACTAACGTATCACAACCAGATATTTGAATGAATTTACGAAAATTAAAATATTTTTTTTATAAATTGAGAAAAAAAAATTAACATTTGACCCCCCCCCCTTCCCGTAAAAGACAAAAAAAGAATTTACAAGGCAATTACTTTAAATTTGAAAAACAGTAGCTGTATATGAAATTAGAACATTTGAAAATCTTACTTAAAAAAGTAGACTTTCTACAAGTACCTTCTAATTAAACAGTACAGTACATATGTATATAGGACAGCTAAAGAAATGCATGAAATCAGTAGATATCGGGACCGACAAAATCTCCTTATCTTTGACGAAGAGTAACCAGTATACTAGTAAATGTTTCAATGAATGAGATACCTACTCAACATTGCTAAGAAAAGCAAATGAAACATCATAATAATTATTGTAATCATCACCTTTTTTTTCTTGTACTACACAGGTACTGGATTGGGGTTCCTGTTCAAACCTTTTGGCTTTGAGTACTTTTCATTCAATACTTTAGGTTTTTGACTTTCAAATGTTATGATTCAAATGCTGCTGATGAGAGGTTACTTCTTGAATATTAATATACAGCATAATATGCAACAATATGATAAATACGAACTGCTCTCTGGAAATTTCAAAAACCTTGGCACAATTTTCTCTAGAGTTTGTGGGGCCTTAAAGCCCCAAAACAGCCAGCCAAAAATGTTTTCGCTCCGTTCGGCAACCAACTCTTGACACATATTTTTTAGACTTTTCTTACGGCTCTGCAGTTACAAGTTCAATCAATGAAAACAAGACCTGAATGACAAAAGAGACTACTGTATATCCTTAGACAACTCATCTGCTAAAGGCAACAGTTTGAAGGGTGATAAATATGACAGCTATAGTACGTTCAAAGAAGACCAGGAACACTACATAATTCAGAGTCACAAAGTCGATATTACAACAATTTACAAAGTTCTAAAAGTACCAAACACGTGTAACAAACGCATTGTTTGCTGGACGAAATATCTAAATAATATTTAAATGCTATAGCAGAAATGAAATGGATAGAGACCTAGAAGACACCACCAGGAAGACAAATGATAAGAATATTGTAGATATCATCAATATATATTCATGTACATATTAACAAATCAAAAAAGGTTGTTGCTTACTAAAAATAAAAATAAAAATTCTGAATGTATGGTAATAGTTTTTTTTTATTTACAATTCTGCTTTTGTCAGAAAAAAAAACATTATTAGGTTGGAAAATCCAAGTCCCATCTCCCCACCATATAAAGATAAATCGTGCCTAAATTAGTGGCAATCTAAAAATCAACAATGGTAAACAGTCAACAGCCTTCAAAGTGACCAGTTGTCATATAAGATATAATGATTCAATGTTTCAAAACCTTCAAGCGTTGGAAGTGGTATAGTGCGTTACGGCCTCAGAGGCGGCAGAACTCTGGCGATAACATTCATTGATCTTGAAGAAGAGTAGCACTTGTACCATATTTAATATCTTTTGTTAGCGTGGCTGAAGAGAATTAATCCCTGCTGTGAAATTCACATTGATTAAAGAACTAGAAGAAGCTATTTTGTTATTCTACCAGCACCTCCCCTTCTTCCGTTTATACCCCTGAAGTGAGGTCATTTATTTTGATTTAGGCACTCAGGCTACTTGACAACCGGGACTTGATGCCTCTGAACATTTTCGAATTTTTATCTGTTCCGATCTTCTTTCTGGTCTTGGCAATTGAGAACAATCAAATGAAAAATAAGCTGTTCTGTAGAATTTTACACATGATTCAGTGATTAATTAAAGGTGTAGTACTCTAGTCACTCTGTATATCCGCAATACAGTCGAATCCGGAAGTCAACGCGTTTTACACCCTCTAAACAGTAAAAATTTTGTATGCACTTGAAAAATAGGCCTTTACTCGTTTAGTATCAGTGGATATACAAGTAATACTGATTTCTAACAATTCTTTAATCATTTAATGACTCAATGCCAATTCAAAATAACGCAAACGATCTCTTATAGACCAAAGAAAGCAAAAACGCACTGACAGGGGTCCTTTTGACAGCCATTTCCCGTGTTAAAATGTGATTGAAATGGCACTTATGTCCGTAACTAGAATTTTATTTTTTGTTAATATGATGTCTATTAGAAACAGCTAAAAAGCGTGAATTTGTACAGTTTGGAATCGTTCTAATAAACTAATTATAAATGTAAATATACAATCATTCGACTGTACACTCCGTTGCGATTCACCAGTACACTTCGTTGTGCGTTCATGGAAAACCATTTGTACACTTCGTTGACAGCTTTCGTTCACGTATATCCTTTCCATGGTCTCCTTGATGACAACAGCAACATTATTATCTGCTTATACTACCTTTTTCAACAACAAAGTTCAGGAATAATAGACCATAGCTCATTTTATTGTTCCAACAAAGAATTAAAATGTCGAATCCTACGAAAACAGATGGAAAAGTCCTAAAACCTTTTCATGTAAAAATTATCCTGGTAATTTGCACAACTATTTACTGTGTGCTTGTAGTAACTAAATAATATGATGCAGATTAAACCTGATAAGCTCCCGCAGATAAAGTAACTTTCTAATAGATGCCTCACACTTTAATTAAAGCAAAAACTCATTATCTTTCAATAACGGCAAGAAAGGCGAGCTTTTGCATGATTTTGAAAAAGGAACACACCTGCAAACAGAACAAGGAAGTGAATTGCTTCGGACCTAGCAGAACGCACCCCTTTATGCCTGAGCTCTATTTTTTTTACATTATATACATTTAAAATATTTCATAGCTGGAAATACTTGAAATGATTACATTAATGCAATAACTATGTTAAATATTTTTTTGAAATTGAAAATTACAAAACAAATTTTAATTTTGCATTCCGTGTTGTTGGGTGCGGATTTCTGACTAGCTTATACGTCTTCCGGTTAAAGGCATAATACTCCGTCAATTAAGCTCATGCACAGCGGGAGCTTATTAAAACTTCATTTTAAATAGGGCTGAGAAGTTTCCGGGACTAAAACTGAATGTCTTTGTAGCGATAAGACGCTTTTGAAAAATAAAAGGCGCCTTCATCCATAGGGATCTCTTCTATGTATAAAGGGCCATCTAACATCTTTGATCCAATGGAGACTTAGATAGTTCTCGATATCTGCAATAAGTTTCATTTTATAAGCTAGAACATGAAAGAACTAGCTGTTTTTCGACTTTAAAGGTCCATGATCTATGTCAAATCCAGTGTACACTTAAGTAGAGCTCAATGAGCTCACTAACAAGCACCAGCCTTTCTCAATCTGCAATAATTTTCATTCTATTCAAAAGCATATAAACGCATTTTTCACAAAAGGCATTAAACCCTGTTAGAGCTTAACGACCTTAAGTTTTAATTCACAAGACGCCTTTTTTCCCTATGTTTGGATGTTAACTCTATAAGGCGACTCAAAAGTGTTTTATAAAGCTGCTGAGTTATTAGCCACTATTAAGTGATAAACTCTTTTAGTATGAGGGAGAAGTAGGCAAACTATTGTTTTCTTATAGAGTTATATCTCAATTTTGCTGTTGCTTGAATGGAATATATATCATTCTTGAAAAGTTTCAATGTGACAATTTGGTTCGGTGATTTTTTTAGAAGATTTTTGAAGTTGTATACAAATGAAACATGGATTGCCTTTAAAGTACCTACCTTTTGAAGTGCGTAGGCTTGTAGAACTGGGGCGGTGTTCTCGAAAGTATCCTAAAATTTGTCTAAAGACGCATCCAAAGTCAAATTTTGAGACCTAGTTTGGACCATCTTAAGACCATCCTAATCTGTTTCTCGAAACTATCTTAGACGCGTCTTTTGTTAGGACGTCTCAATATAGATTTAATAACATTTTAATTGAAACAAAATTAGATAATCAACTTTTTAAAATAATATATTCATCTGAATGTACACCAAAAGGGCTATGATTTGAATGCTTAAACTAAGAGTCAACATGTAATTAGCTACTATTTTTATTTTAAAATCATAACCACGTTGTCCTAAAATAATTAAAACAACATACAGGGTCATTGAAGTATGTAAAAATAAGTTCAAAGTTTAAAATCATGCATGATGCCTTGAATACAAGTTCATTGATAATTAAATATCATTAGGTGAACACCTGGACAACATATAACTTAGTTATAGCGTATAAAATATGTAAAATGTAAGATTGGATGGTCTAAAGACATCAAATTTGGTGTCTTAGTTTTTATACTAAAATGAGACAAAAGTTTAAAATAGGACTGTTCCGAGAACACGACTTAAGACTATGACGAGTCTTTAGATGGTCTATAGACACGTCTTAGTCCTAAGATAGCTTCGAGAACACCGCCCCTGATCTTTAAATCACAGGTCGAACCCCACGCGTGATTAGGTTTCTTGGCACCTACCGTTGCTCGTGGTTTTCACCGATTTTCTAGCCTACAACCTACACGAGCCTTGCGACCATGCAAGGGCCTCATATTAGCCATACGTTCGTTAATGTTTCAGTTGGTCATAAGCTTTACAGAGCGATTGTTTATTGTTTGACTGTGTACGCATCACATCACTGATGTGTACTCACCGGCGTTGAATAAATCGTAACTTTACCTTTTTCTTTTAAACGTAAGTAAGTTTAGGCAGTTACATCGCGAGTTGGGGTGAGGTGAACATATGAAAAGGTACTACGAACATCAAACATGAAATGATGATTAAGTTGAGTAATTAGGAACACAAGGCCAATCGAGGTCTACTGGAAAGGAAAGGAACGGGCAAGTAAGCCTACTGCATGTACTGCATGGGGATATTACTTTTACCGACACCTGTGTAGTGTTTTTGAACGTACGGGGAACATGACATTTTTCCCAATACAATACACGCAAATATGGTTTGCGGTAAGTTTTTCCGCATTATAGCCTGATAACGCCGGCATTCTTTATGAAAGGGCTGCATCATTAAACCACCTAGAGCACACACTCAAGTCACTTTGTGGTTAAAGCACCTGACTCGATGTCATGTTTCTTAGCTTTCTTTTGTGGAATTTTACCGACCAGCTTAGCTGTGCTAATGCCCGGCAAAATTGATCACTTGAATATAATGTAAAGTATTTGTCTTATTTAGACGCTGCAATGTCATATTTAGCAAAACATGTGTAGTTATCGAAAAAGATGTAAAATATCAGCGGTTTTATTCAGTGTAAAAATGAACCTTAATAACCATTCTACTTCATTATCAGAAATCAAAGATGCAAGTGTATTTTATTTAAAGAAGCAAAGAAGCACCCTTGGGGCATTCGAGTTTCAAAAGTCCGATAGAGCAACGATAAAATCATTAAACACGAAAGAGGTGACACAAAACACAAACTACTCAAATCAACCGAAATTGACCGAGTTTACCAATCTTCATACAACAAATCCCCGCGCTAACCCATTAGCTTGATTATAGAATTGAGAAAAGCATGTAGGGGGTCGGAATTCAATTGAACAATAAGTATATCTTATGAAGCAAAACTTCTAGTTTATGAATGTGTGTGTGTGTGTGTTTGAATTTAACGCCTTTTTCGACACATTTGGGGCCATATAATGCGAACCATCATTTTATTGATGGAGGAAATCGGCCCTTGGCAGGTATAACCAGCAAACCTAATCAGATGCAGATGGGGTTCCCTTTGTAATTGACGACCTGGACCTGAACGTCGACCACCTGAGAGATGATCGGCTTGTGATCAATATTGTGGTCTTTAAACCAGCGTTTAAACCTTTCGGCCACGTAGACCCGAGTCTAGGCATGGCTAATTAGTTAACAACTGCGCCTATTATCACTTTGAAACGTGAACAAATGCATATACAAGTTGGCATTGTCAATTTGATAGACACATCAAAGGAGTGACGAAGTGTACAGATACATAAGGATTTGCCGCAACCAAGTGTACAGTTACTAAATCGATAGACATGTCAATCAATTAGATTTTACATCATATTAAACTTAAATTACGCTCACCATTTATATATGCATGCAAAAAGTATATATTTTTATCACTGCCAAGGTATAAAAGCTATCAAAAACACACAGAAACCTTGGATAAAACATGCTATTTCAATAGAGGCTTGGTCCAAAAATTGATAACATGGCACTGCGTTTTTGGATTTGCACTGTCGTATGCGTGTAGAAAATTAAAACAGCAAGTTGAACAGTCGTATAATTCGCCCCTTAGTCTTCTGTAATAATTTTCGTCGAGATATAAACTTACAAATTTACCATTTAAATTGCTTTTAAATCAAGAACTCCGTTCAAATTTAAAGTTCTTCTCGACTCGAACGCATTGACTTCCGGATTCGACTGTATAGCGGTTATACAGGATGCTAGTAGTATTGAAAAATCTGTGTTGGATTCAATTGCGGACAGGATAACGAGCCCTTTAAAAATCAATTTCTATATGTTTTATTACATAAGGGAGTGACCGTTTGATTTTATGGGGGGTATGGTGAACCTTAAGATAAAAGGTAGAATGGCAAACATCCAGAAATAAATTTTTATTAGAAAAAAAGGTAGTATGGCGTTTTTCTGCTCAAAATTTATACACAGGCAAAATGTTGACTGTGTTTAACGTGCGTCTGGCGTACGTTAAACACATGTCATCTGACGCATATAAAATTGGCGTTTCTAACCGCGTACGTCTGATGCACGTTAACAATTTATCTTGGCAATATTTTTATTTCATAATAAAACACACTAAATAAATAACTTACTAACTTCATACATTTTAGGAAACTATGTGTCTGACGTATGGTAAACGTACGTTTACCGCACGTTTAAAAAACGTACGTCTGACATATGTTTTTACAATAATTTGATGTACGTTTACCGTACATCGGTTAGAAACGTATGTTTAACGTACGTTTATGAACTACGTCAGAGGCACGTTTTTATTAACGTACGTCAGACGTAAGTCTTAATTTTGCCTGTGTAGTAGCTTTAAAAAATTAAAATCCAGAGTCGATATCTCTTCCGAAAGTAAAACAATATCCATCCCTCTCATTTAATCAAATTGTTGCTACCTAATTGGATTGTAAAAATAAATCCGACTATATAATCAAAGTTTATGAGATAGCATTTAGGCTGTCGCTGAACAGAGAAAACATCACAAGCTCAAACCAAAGCTTTGAAAACTCATGCTGTATTCTGATGCTGTAAAAATCAAGTGGTCACCACTAAATGTCATATTTGGCATTCTAGAGTCACTCATGGCCACCTGATAACAAAAGAGAAGACACCGGTGGGCATCCCTTGAGACTGACGGTATTCTTCAAAGAATGTTCTCCTCGGTTGCGTTGATCTTGCTCCATTTCGTATGAAGTACGTTATTTGTGCATCTATGCATGATTTATTCATGTGCATCCCAAACAAAGCCATATAAATTTTCCAAAAGAAGTTTGATTGTTTTCAAAGTTTCATGTCCTTGTCTTCAATGTCTTTCCAACTTATTACAACTTATTTCCATATATTATAGCTCCACTTCTATCGTTCTTAAATACAAATGACAACAAAGTTCCAGACAATAAATTTTGCTACGCCTGACGCGCGTTTCGTCTATTCAAGAAGCATCAGAGGCGCTCTACCAAAAATATTGAAAATGCCAAACACTGTATGAATATGAAGAGCATAGAACAGTATAACCAAAAATACCAAACTGGGGAACCAAATTATTACTAAGATATTCAACCTATGTCTGGGGTAGGAAGAACCTTAGGGTTAAGACAATTTTGAAATTTAGACGGATAATTTAAAGCTTTGATGTATTCTCCAACTCAAAAGTGTTGGTGCCGGAGCGGGCTTACCTCGGGGAATTTAAACTCCACCAGCAATGCTAACCTTCACGTGTGTTCGAAATACAAATGACAACAAAGTTCCAGACAATAAATTTTGCTACGCCTGACGCGCGTTTCGTCTATTCAAGACGCATCAGAGGCGCTCTACCAAAAATATTGAAAATGCCAAACACTGTATGAATATGAAGAGCATAGAACAGTTTAACCAAAAATACCAAACTGGGGGACCAAATTATTACTAAGATATTCAACCTATGTCTGGGGTAGGAAGAACCTTAGGGTTAAGACAATTTTGAAATTTAGACGGATAATTTAAAGCTTTGATGTATTCTCCAACTCAAAAGTGTTGGTGCCGGAGCGGGCTTACCTCGGGGAATTTAAACTCCACCAGCAATGCTAACCTTCACGTGTGTTCGAAATACAAATGACAACTAAGTTCCAGACAATAAATTTTGCTACGCCTGACGCGCGTTTCGTCTATTCAAGACGCATCAGAGGCGCTCTACCAAAAATATTGAAAATGCCAAACACTGTATGAATATGAAGAGCATAGAACAGTTTAACCAAAAATACCAAACTGGGGAACCAAATTATTACTAAGATATTCAACCTATGTCTAGGGTAGGAAGAACCTTAGGGTTAAGACAATTTTGAAATTTAGACGGATAATTTAAAGCTTTGATGTATTCTCCACAATTCTTAATGTTTTATTTTGTCTATTAATTCGGGGTTTTTTTTGCGGTCATTTGGCTTATTTTTATGTTTAACTTTCTCTTAGACATAGTAACTTGTTTGTGTCCTGATAAAAAATAAAAGTACTAGAAATATCACGAAAATCGAACATTTCTTGACGATTTAGGAACAAACCAGGGGGCCAGGGTTTGGATTTAAAAAAAAATTAAATGATTTTTTCCTAATAAGATATTTTGGTAGCAGAGGATAAAAAACAATATTCTGAAGAAAGATTGTTGCTGTATATAAATCATGCTAATATTGAAAAAGTATTCAGTCGCAACACCTTCAGAAAAATAAAAATTCTGGTACAACGTGCTCAATAAATAAATATTTTTTCCTCGCATTTCGCGGAAAAAAAATGCCTGGCAAAAACAAAAAAACAAGGCCCCACCTTCAAGTTAAATGGTCTGTCCCTTGAATAGTAAAACTTTTATGACATAATCAATATGTGTTCAATTTGGGTTAAGTGTTCAGTCATTTTCATTGTACCCTAGACATGCTAGAGTAAAAACATATTTATGTCCCCGAACACGAAGTGTCGGGGACATATTGTTTTTGCTCGGTTTCTTATTATTATTATTATTATTATTATTATTATTATGGCTCCCAAACGAAGTTTGTGGAGACATATTGTTTTTGCTCGGTTTCTTATTATTATTATTATTATTAAGTCCCCCAAACAACGTTTGGGGACTTATTGTTTTTGCACCGTTTCTTATTATTATTATTCTTCCGATTCTTCCGCTTAGTCGTGAACTTGTCCGGAGATCCCAGAGAAAACGACTCCACATATCAATATGAAACTTGGCAGGATAATAGATTGTAAAAAAAAGGAAGCTTCGTTGACAATCAGACTTTTCAAAATGGCCGCCGTTTCCATGGAAACAGGAAAATGGACTAAATATTGGACATTGCAATATCTCGGTTACCTAGGTGCGCAGGGTTCTGAAATTTTGTAGGTTGATAGAGCAAAACATTCTCTTTCATAATATGAAAAAAAAATTTGAAGCGATATTTACGGTTTTCGAGATATAAATAAAAATGTGATTTCAAGGGAGATAATCAGGTCAAAATTTTCAAAGTGCTCAGATTTATATGAAAATTGATATTTAGGGGTTTTTTGACATGCTGAAGAGAATAGTGGCAAATACGGGTCGTTTGGGGGACTTTGTGACTTGCTTGCAATCACAGTTAATACTTGTTATTATTATTCTTTCTTCCGCCCAAAATTTTTGTCCGGAAGTTTTCTCGTAAACTGTTTATCGAAACATTATGAAATGTTCCCCAAGTATAGACCCTTATGAGAAATTGTGCCAAATGCGTGGGAAATTTTCAAAATGGCTACCGTTTCCATGGCAACGGGGAATGTTCCAGATTTCGGACAATCTTCTATCTCTGGAACCCAGGTGGCAAGGACTTTGAAACTTGGTATGATTGTAGAGCATGATGGGTACAAAAAAAATACGAAAAAAAATTCGGAAGCGATATTTACGGTTTTTCCGTAAAATGCAAAAATGTGAATTTTCTAGAAATTTCTAAAATAACCAAAAATTAAAGTTTGTCGTATCTTCACAAAAATTGGTCATCTGGGTAAATCAGGTATGCTGAATTTAAATTTGCAATCAGAATTTGGATCCGACTTCCGGTTTCCAAATGGCGGCCATTTTGATTTCTAAAAATAGCCAAAAATTAAAGTTTGTCCAATCTTCTTGAAAATGGGTCATCTGGGTAAATCAGGTATGCTGAGTTCAATGATGCAATCGGAATTTCGATCCGACTTCCGGTTTTCAAATGGCGGCCATTTTGATTTCTAAAAATAGCCAAAAATTAAAGTTTGTCGAATCTTCTTGAAAATGGGTCATCTGGGTAAATCAGATATGCTGAGTTCAATGATGCAATCGGAATTTCGATCCGACTTCCGGTTTTCAAATGGCGGCCATTTTGATTTCTAAAAATAGACCGAAAATTTTAGTTAGTCAAATGCTCACGAGAATAGGTTATCTGGGTAAATCAGGTATGCCGAATTCAATGGTGCACTCAGAATGTTGATTCGACTTCTGGATTTGGTATGGCGGCCATTTTCACTACACTCCCACTCACTTTAAAAGTGAACTTTGTCTGATCTCCATGAAATTTGATTTCCCACTGTATTTAATTCAATTGAATGATATGGCATGTATTCCAGATATCAGTTGTCGACATGGTGCCGTCGTTTGGGAGCCATTCATGATCTCTGAGATCATATCATCAATATTTATTATTATTATATCTCCCAAACACTATGTTTGGGAGATATATTGTTTTTACTCTGTTTCTTATTAAGTCGCCCAAAACATAGTTTTGGGGACTTATTGTTTTTGCACCGTTTCTTATTATTATTATGTCACTCCACATCGTGGATGTGACATGTTGTTATTCTATGTTTCTTCTTATTATTATTATTATTATTATTATTATTATTCTCCTTCCAATGAATTTTGTCCAGGGATTTTCGAGGAAACGGCTTGATCAATTGTTTTGAAAATTTAAATGTAATTAGACTATCATTTGAATTTATATCAAATTTATTTTTTTAGTCAATCAAAGCAGCCATTTTTAAATTATATCGATTTTAAAATTTAAAAATTCCCATAGGTTTAACATTGGCTGGCAGAAAGCCAAGTTGGTATTGATTTTCTCAGTTAACATGCGTCGTCTGCTACAGGTAAATAATGAGTTTTGTCCAAAGCTTTTTGAGAAAACCTTTTGATTAAATGTTTTGAAATTTTAAGTATGCTTAGACTATAATTTAAAATTTTATCAAATTTTTTTTTAAGTTGATCGAAGCAGGCATTTTCAAATAATCTCCAATCAAAGATTTTCTGTTTTCCCCATAGGATTAACATTGACTGGCAAAATGCCAAGTCAGTATTGATTTTCTGTCAAGATTTAGTCATTTCTATTTATAAACATATCATTATGATGACTCATGGAAAATCTTGTTAGGACAAAGGTAAAGGTCATGATGACATATTGTAATGTACTTAATAAACTTTACAAAGGTCATGATGACATATAGTAATTCAAATAGCTTATAACCTGTACTTAATAAACTTTGTGAAGGTCATGATGACATATTGTAATGTACTTAATAAACTTTGCAAAGGTCATGATGACATATTGTAATTCAAATAGCTTATAACCTGTTCTTAATAAACTTTGTGAAGGTCATGATGACATATTGTAATTCAAATAGCTAATAACATGTACTTACATGAAATAAAGTTTGCAAAGGTCATGATGACATACCAGTATAGTAATAAATAGCTTATAACATGTACTTAATAAACTTTGTTGAGGTCATGATGACATATTGTAATTCAAATAGCTAATATAACATGTACTTGATAAACTTTGCACAGAGCTTTGTACATGGACTTTTTAACTTTACACACAAAATGGAGTGACATCTGCTATTTCTAGAAATGGCATTTATATCTAGTTATTATTATTATTCTTCTGATTCTTAATCGTGAAGCTGTCCTCCCTAATACAAGAAAATGGTTCAAGGAAATTGAATAACACTTGTTGGATTGGATAGTGGGTTACCTAAAGGCGTGCAATCAAGTTTTGAAAATTTCAAAATGGCCGCCGTTTCAAAATGGCGGCCATCGGAAAAAGTGGGCGGAAAATTTTTTTTAATCGGATCGTTTTGAAAATTGGTCATCTGGGTAAAGCGGGTATGCTGAGTTCAAATCTGCGACCGGATTTGAAATCCGACTTACAGTTTCAAAATGGCGGCCATTTTACTACACCCGCCCCCCTAAAAACGTCAACTTTGTCCGATTTCAACGAAATTTGATTTCTAGACTTATTTTGATGCACTGATTTGAATGGAACTCTATCCAAGGCGATTTTGGGCGACTTGTGTGTTGGCATCCCAACACAATTATACCTAGTTATTATTCTTCTTTTTTTTTCTTCTTCCGGACATGAACGTGTCCGAATGGTTTCTCAAAAACTACTCAATGGTTCTTTATGAAATTTTGTAAGGTGGTAGAGTGGGTCCCAAAGGTGTGCATGCAATTTTCCAAATTTTCAAAATGGCCGCCGTTTCCTTGGAAACAGGGAAAGGTCATAATATAGGACATTGCGATATCTCGGCTACTTAGGTGCGCAGGGTTCTGAAATTTTGTAGGTGAGTAGAGCAAAAGGAGCTCTTTAATAATATGAAAAAAAATTTCGAAGCGATATTTACGGTTTTCGAGTTATTCACGAAAATGCGATTTTTCGGGCCCAAAAATGGGAAAATTGTCAAAATGCTACGATTTCGTCAAAATTTGGTATCTAAATGTTTCAAATGATGGCGAGTTAGGATGTGACGTCAAAATTTATACAAGAGTGACAATATGCGTACGTTTGGGAGATATTTTTGTGTTGGGCATCCCCAACACAGTCAGCACTAGTTATTATTATTATTATTTTTCTCGGTATTCTGGACCGTGAACTTGTCCACCTCATTTTTTCGACATCTTTTAAGGTAGGAAGCTGAATCTTCATATATCAAGAGTATGGAATGGGAGATTGTGCTTTTTGTATTTTTCGTCGAAATCGAACGACCCCTTATAGGTCAAAAAAGGGCCTCAAAATGGCTCCTCGAAACCGAAGTTGAATTTTAGCTGGCATTTCTGATCCGGCAGGGGTAGGAAAAATTCCTTTATAAGTTAAGTGCGGATATTTAATACCTTTCATTTAAAAAAAAATTTTTGAAAATCGGACTTACCGTTTTCAAAATTTTGCAAAAAATCGAAAATTATTTTTTTTGTAAGATTGAGTTATCTTCCTTTGTACAATATATTTTGTAATAGTAATGAAAAAAATTCTCAACTTTGTTATTTCTTCATGAAAATTGGTTTACAAGGTAAAAGTGGTATGCCGAGTTCATTTTTGGAATCGAAATTTTTTTTGGCGGCCATTTTCAAAATGGCGGCTAAAAGGGCTGCCATTTTCCTGCCAAAATTTAAAATTGCTCCGATTTTTATGAAAATTGGTATATAAGGTAATAGTGGTATGGGGAGTTGATTTTTGACATTAAAAATTTTTCATCGTCGGCCATTTTCAAAATGGCTGCCGTTTCCCGCCAAAATTAATATTACTCCAATTTTGATGAAAACTGGTATATAAGGTAATAGTGGTATGGCGAGTTGATATTTGACATTGAAATTTATTGATCGTCGACCATTTTCAAAATGGCCGCCGTTTCCCGCCAAAATTAAAGTTACTCCGATTTTGATGAAAATTGGTATATAAGGTAATAGTGGTATGCCGAGTTGATTTTTGACATTGAAATTTATGAATCGTCGACCATTTTCAAAATGGCCGCCGTTTCCCGCCAAAATTTAACTTACTCCTTTATTGATGAAATTGGGTTTATTAAGTTGTCTCAAATGCCAAGAGACATATTGACAAAGAGGGGTACGTGAGGGGACATATATGTGACTCGCTTGCGATCACAATTAGAACTAGTTATTATTATGTCCCCGAACACGAAGTGTCGGGGACATATTGTTTTTGCTCGGTTTCTTATTATTATTATTATTATTATTATTATTATTATTATGTCCCCGAACACGAAGTGTCGGGGACATATTGTTTTTGCTCGGTTTCTTATTATATCTCCCAAACACTATGTTTGGGAGATATATTGTTTTTACTCTGTTTCTTATTATTATTCTTCTTTTTTTTTCTTCTTCCGGACATGAACGTGTCCGAATGGTTTCTCAAAAACTACTCAATGGTTCTTTATGAAATTTTGTAAGGTGGTAGAGTGGGTCCCAAAGGTGTGCATGCAATTTTCCAAATTTTCAAAATGGCCGCCGTTTCCTTGGAAACAGGGAAAGGTCATAATATAGGACATTGCGATATCTCGGCTACCTAGGTGCGCAGGGTTCTGAAATTTTGTAGGTGAGTAGAGCAAAAGGAGCTCTTTAATAATATGAAAAAAAATTTCGAAGCGATATTTACGGTTTTCGAGTTATTCACGAAAATGCGATTTTTCGGGCCCAAAAATGGGAAAATTGTCAAAATGCTACGATTTCGTCAAAATTTGGTATCTAAATGTTTCAAATGATGGCGAGTTAGGATGTGACGTCAAAATTTATACAAGAGTGACAATATGCGTACGTTTGGGAGATATTTTTGTGTTGGGCATCCCCAACACAGTCAGCACTAGTTATTATTATTATTATTATTATTATTATTATTATTATTATTATTATTATTATTATTATTATTATTATTATTATGTCCCCGAACACGAAGTGTTTTTGCTCGGTTTCTTATTATTATTATTATTATTATTATTATTATGTCCCCGAACACGAAGTGTCGGGGACATATTGTTTTTGCTCGGTTTCTTATTATTAAGTCGCCCAAAACAAAGTTTGGGAGACTTATTGTTTTTGCACCGTTTCTTATTATTATTATTATTATTCTTCTGATTCTTAATCGTAAAGCTGTCCTCCCTAATACAAGAAAACGGTTCAAGGAAATTGAATAACACTTGTTGTATTGGATAGTGGGTTACCTAATGGCGTGCAATCAAGTTTTGAAATTTTCAAGATGGCCGCCGTTTCAAAATGGCGGCCATCGGAAAAAGTGGGCGGAAATTTTTTTTTCATCGGATCGTTTTGAAAATTGGTCATCTGGGTAAAGCGGGTATGCTGAGTTCAAATCTGCGACCGGATTTGAAATCTGACCTACGGTTTCAAAATGGCGTCCATTTTACTACACCCGCCCCCCTTAAAAATGTGAACTTTGTCCGATTTCAATGAAATTTGATTTCTATACATATTTTATTGTACTGAATGGGAAGAAATAGTATCCAAGGCGATTTTGGGCGACTTGTGTGTTGGCATCCCAACACAAATTATAGCTAGTTATTATTATGTCTCCCAAACGAAAGTTTGGAGACATATTGTTTTTACTCCGTTTCTTATTATTATTATTATTCTTTTTCTTCTTTCTCCCCGCCATGAACGTGTCCGTACCTTTTCTTCAAAACGCCTCGAAGGATTTTAACGAAACATTGTAGGATGGTAGATGGGTAACTGAAGTTGTGTTCGGACATTTCAAAATTTTCAAAATGGCCGCCGTTTCCGTGTAATTAGCGAAAGTTCATAATATAGGACATTGCAATATCTCGGTAACCTAGGTGCGTAGAAGGCTGAAATTTTGTAGGTGAATAGAGCAAAAGGAGCTCTTTAATAATACGAAAAAAAAATTTGAAGCGATATTTACGGTTTTCGAGTTATTTGCGAAAATGTGATTTTTCGGGCCCGAAAATGCCAAAATCGTCAAAATGCTTCGATTTCGACAAAATTTTGTATGTAGGGGTTTTAAAAGATGGCGAATCAGAATATAATGTCAAAAATGGGTTCGTTTGGGAGACATTTTTGTGTTGGGCATCCCCAACACAGTCAGCACTTGTTATTATTTTTCTCGGTATTCTGGACCGTGAACTTGTCCACCTAATTTTTTCGACATCTTTTAAGGTAGGAAGCTGAATCTTCATATATCAAGAGTATGGAATGGGAGATTGTGCTTTTTGTATTTTTCGTCGAAATCGAACGACCCCTTATAGGTCAAAAAAGGGCCTCAAAATGGCTCCTCGAAAGCGAAGTTGATTTTTTACCTGGCATTTCTGATCCGGCAGGGGTAGGAAAAATTCCTTTATAGGTAAAGTGCGAATATTTAATACCTTTCATTTAAAAAAAAAAATTTGAAAATCGGACCTACCGTTTTCAAAATTTTGCAAAAAATCGAAATTTAATTTTTTTGTAAGATTGAGTTATCTTCCTTTGTACAATATATTTTGTAATAGTAATGAAAAAAATTCTCAACTTTGTTATTTGTTAATGAAAATTGGTTTACAAGGTAATAGTGGTATGCTGAGCTCATTTTTGGAATCGAAATTTTTTTTGGCGGCCATTTTCAAAATGGCGGCTCAAATGGCTCCCATTTTCCCGCCAAAATTTAAACTTGCTCCGATTTTGATGAAAATTGGTATATATGGTAATAGTGGTATGGTGAGTTGATTTTTGACATCAAAATTTTTTTATCGTCGGCCATTTTCAAAATGGCCGCCGTTTCCCGCCAAAATTAAAATTACTCCGATTTTGATGAAAATTGATAAATAAGGTAATAGTGGTATGGCGAATTGATTTTTGACATGAATTTTTTTTTATCGTCAGCCATTTTCAAAATGGCCGCCATTTTCAAAATGGCCGCCATTTTCCCGCCAAAAATTAAAGTTACTCCGATTTTGATGAAAATTGGTATATAAAGTGATAGTGGTATGGCGAGCTTATTTTTGACTTTGAAATTTAGTCATCGTCGGCCATTTTTAAAATGGCCGCCATCTCCCGCCAAAATTTAAGTTTCTACGATTTTGATGAAAATTGGTATCTAAGGTAATAATGGTATGGCGAGTTGATTTTTGACATTAAAATTTATTTATCGGCAGCCATTTTTAAAATGGCCGCCGTTTCCCGCCAAAATTTAACTTACTCCTATTTTGATGAAAATTGGGTATATTAAGTTATCTCATTAAATGCCAAGAGGCATATTGACAAAGAGGGGTACGTGAGGGGACATCTATGTGACTCGCTTGCGATCACAATTAGAACTAGTTATTATTATTATTATTTTTTTTCTCGGTATTCTGGATCGTGAACTTGTCCACCTCATTTTTTCGACATCTTTTAAGGTAGGACGCTGAATCTTCATATATCAAGAGTATGGAATGGGAGATTGTGCTTTTTGTATTTTTCGCCGAATTCGAACAACCCCTTATAGGTCAAAAAAGGGCCTCAAAATGGCTCCTCGAAACCGAAGTTGAATTTTTACCTGGCATTTCTGATCCGGCAGGGGTAGGAAAATTCCTTTATATGTTGAGTGCGGATATTTAATACCTTTCATATAAAAAATATAATTTGAAAATTGGACTTACCGTTTTCAAAATTTTGCAAAAAATCGAAATTTAATTTTTTAGTAAGATTGAGTTATCTTTCTTTTTTCAATATATTTTGTAATAGTAATGAAAAAAAATCTCAACTTTGTTATTTCTTAATGAAAATTGGGTTACAAGGTAATAGTGGTATGCCGAGTTCATTTTTGGAATCGAAAACTTTTTTGGCGGCCATTTTAAAAATGGCGGCTAAAATGGCTGCCATTTTCCCGCCAAAATTTAAACTTGCTCTGATTTCGATGAAAATTAGTATATAAGGTAATAGTGGTATGGCAAGTTGATTTTTGACATCAAATTTTTTTCGTCAGCCATTTTTAAAAATGGCTTTCGTTTCCCGCCAAAATTTAAACTTGCTTCAATTTTTATGAAAATTGGTATATAAGGTAATAGTGGTATGGCGAGTTGATTTTTGACATCAAAAATTTTTTATCGTCTGCCATTTTCAAAATGGCCGCCGCTTCCCGTCAAAATTAAAGTTTCTCCGATTTTGATGAAAACTGGTATATAAGGTAATAGTGGTATGGCGAGTTGATTTTTGACATTGAAATTTATTTATCGTCGACCATTTTCAAAATGTCCGCCGTTTCCCGCCAAAATTAAACATACTCCTATATTGATGAAAATTGGGTATATAAGGTTGTCTCAAATGCCAAGAGACATATTGATAAAGAGGGTACGTGAGGGGACATATATGTGACTCGCTTGCGATCACAATTAGAACTAGTTATTATTATTTTTCTCGGTATTCTGGACCGTGAACTTGTCCACCTCATTTTTTCGACATCTTTTAAGGTAGGAAGCTGAATCTTCATATATCAAGAGTATGGAATGGGAGATTGTGCTTTTTGTATTTTTCGTCGAAATCGAACGACCCCTTATAGGTCAAAAAAAGGGCCTCAAAATGGCTCCTCGAAACCGAAGTTGAATTTTTACCTGGCATTTCTGATCAGGCAGGGGTAGGAAAAATTCCTTTATAAGTTAAGTGCGGATATTTAATACCTTTCATTTAAAAAAAAAATTTGAAAATCTGACTTACCGTTTTCAAAATTTTGCAAAAAATCGAAAATTATTTTTTTTGTAAGATTGAGTTATCTTCCTTTGTACAATATATTTTGTAATAGTAATGAAAAAAATTCTCAACTTTGTTATTTCTTCATGAAAATTGGTTTACAAGGTAATAGTGGTATGCCGAGTTCATTTTTGGAATCGAATTTTTTTTTTGGCGGCCATTTTCAAAATGGCGGCTAAAATGGCTGCCATTTTCCCGCCAAAATTTAAACTTGCTCCGATTTTGATGAAAATTGGTATATGAGGTAATAGTGGTATGGCGAGTTGATATTTGACATTGAAATTTATTAATCGTCGACCATTTTCAAAATGGCCGCCGTTTCCCGCCAAAATTTAACTTACTCCTATATTGATGAAAATTGGGTATATTAAGTTGTCTCAAATGCCAAGAGACATATTGACAAAGAGGGGTACGTGAGGGGACATATATGTGACTCGCTTGCGATCACAATTAGAACTAGTTTAGAATTGTTTTTGTTAAGATAAACCTTGAAAAACTGACATATATGTATTTAAAATTTGTAAGACTATTAATTGGTATTTTCAGTGTGAGATAAGAACACTTGCAGTGATTTTATAGTGTTTTAATAACCAATTTTAAGTGTATGATTGTTGCCTCCGGCAAAGGAAATGCAATGCTATTTAAAATTTTCACTTGTTCGCAATGGAGCGACCTAGGGTTCCCCGAGGTTAGCCCGCTCCGGCACCAACATTTTTGTGTTAAAGAACACATCTAAGCTTAATTATCTGTTTTAATTTCAAAATTGTCGTTGATCTTCTTAAATATAATTTGGTTCCCAAGTTTGGTATTTTTGGTATTATTGTTCTATGCTCTTCATAATCATATATTGTTTGGCATTTTCAATATTTTTGGTAGAGCGCCTCTGATGATTCTTAAATGGACAAAACGCGCGTCAGGCGTAGAAAAATTTATTGTCTGGAACTTTGTTGTCATTTTAATTTAAATAAAAATCCAACTTTAAGAATTTGATGGGTACTTACATGTTTTCTTTGAAATCCAGTAGTGATCCTTACTCTTTATAGAACGTTTTGGTGTTTTGACTCGTTCAAATGCACACTACATGTAAAAAGACCAAAAAAATCTATTACTCGGGAAGATCTGTCGTTATTTCATAAGAATCTATTGAGGAACTGGTGGCTGTTTATCACCAAGCACAAAGAGAACAATGCCTTTTGGATATTTGTAGTACTGTTAAATCTTATTTTAGACCCTTAATTATTTAACTTCGATTTCATTTTTTTTTCAAAATCATATACAATACCAAAACGGGATAAAACGCTTAATTTGATTATGTTGTATATCGATATATCAAGGAGTATCCTCTCATCAGTAGCATTTGAATCAAAACATTGTGTGATCAAAGAAGCAGAGGTACCAATGGGGTATCCGAATATCAAAAGTCCGAAAGGGCAGAGACAAAACCAGTAAACACCAACAGGAACGGGACAAAAACAGACAACATGTAAAACCTGAAATATTGAATGAAATGTTCTCAAAATCAAAACGTTCGAACAGGAAAGCCAAATACAGCGCCGAGGATATCGTTGTTAAATATGTAAATGATTTATAATGCATTATTTCTTTTCTAAACAAATATACTTTGTGAAATCAATGTAAAAATTAATGTAGACATGAAGATACTAACATAAAGACAGACAGCACTGTTAATACAAAAATCTTTTGATGATGCCAGAATTTTATTTTACAAGAAGCAATAAATTTTGCTGTGCCTGACGAACGTTTAGCCCATTAAAAAGAAGGCCATCGACGAGTGGCGCTCTATCCAAAACCCAAGCATAAAAAATAACAGTGCATGAGATAGGTCACACATTAGGATATTGAAACTTTTGAAATGTTTACAGAAAATTTAGAAACTTTGATGCATTTTAATAAGTTTTCAATACTAAAGATTCCATACCAGAGCAGGGTGGTCTCTTGAATCAATAACTCCACAAACAGTGCTTGGGACCCTATATATTAAAAAAAGCTTTGCCTAATTTTTTTTATTATGTTTAATTTATAAATTATGATTTATGTCAGTGAATGTAAGTCCAATGTGTAATCCTTAAATATAAACAAGAGCATCTATAGAATAGGATTTTTCATGATAGACTATGATAAATGTAAGGGTCTTTTGAAAAAAAAACGAGACAGAAAATCTGTTTCGAAACTATCAAACTATAAAAACCACATAATTATAAATGTTAAGTTTTAGATCTCCATTAGTAACCATACAAGAATTATTTTCTCCGGCTAGACTGTATAATAGGACCAATGCAGGCGACTACAGGAGACAGTATTATGGTATGCGCACATACCATGACGCTTTTGTTAGACGGTTTGAACGCCAAAAATAATGAAACTGAATGAAATAATTACTTCTATTTTTTTTGTTCTCAACGCTTTGATTACTTTATTTGGATTTAATAGTTTAAGTTAAAAACTAATAATACAATAATTAGTGGACATTAAAATACACGTCATTTAATACAAAACCTGTAATAGTTTATCGGAAATCAATTGTTTTCATTGTATTAAAGACAGCTTATTCTAATAGCTCGCTTCCTTATAAAAGGATAAATCAAATATTGTTATTGGATGATGGTTTAGGTAGGAACTGACTAAAAGTTGAGTACACACAACGTATTTGAACAAGAGGCTTTAATGACATATACGTTACTTATCTTCAATTAAATAGTTCCGATTAACATTGCAAAACCATGCTTATGAAATCGGAAATTTTTCAAGGTTTCATCGTTAGAGCCTTTTATTTGTTGCATTCCCTCATTATCTTGTGGAGGGTGGTTGTAACGATGGAAAATGATTTAATGTGGATGTATTCTTTGGTGATAGTTTTTATAATAGTAGAGTGGATTTTTATTCTACTTTGGCGCAAAGCAAAAGAGTTTAAATGGTAAGACGATTGCTGAATCCTTAAAAAAACGTCTGACTGTAAATGATCATTTAATTTGAAGTCGGGAAGGATAGGGATTTTGTTCTATCCAGGAAAAAATATGTTTTTAAAAGATGTCGAAACAGAATATGTGTTTAATATTAGTATTATTTCATACATTTGTGTAGGACAGATCCTTCTTCAGAATATTTTTTCTCGACCTTTAGAGGCGAATTATTTTTTCGTCAAAAGTAACATTCAAAATACTTTAAGGAAAAAAAACAAATTAAATGGTTGGTCCATAAGAATTTACTTAATAGCATGAAATTTTTGAGCTATTAAAACTAATTCAGTTAAAGGTTGAAATATCCTCACATATTCTTCCTCTAGTTTAATTGTTAAAAGGACAAAATGTTAAGATGATGTATATTGATATGTCATAATCTTTAGTCTTTTCGTGGTTTCAGGTTTTGGTCTTGTATTTTGGTATATTCTATCGTAAATGAATTATATCTTTGATTGAAGGTTTTGGTCTTGTATTTTGGTATATTCTATCGTAAATGAATTATATCTTTCGTCTTGTATTTTGGTATATTCTATCGTAAATGAATTATATCTTTGATTGAAGGTTTTCGTCTTGTATTTTGGTATATTCTATCGTAAATGAATTATATCTTTGATTTCAGGTTTTGGTCTTGTATTTTGGTATATTCTATCGTAAATGAACTATATCTTTGATTTCAGGTTTTGGTCTCGTATTTTTGGTTTATTCTATCGTAAATGAATTATATCTTTGATTTCAGGTTTTCGTCTTGTATTTTGATATATTCTATCGTAAATGAATTATATCTTTGATTTCAGGTTTTGGTCTTGTATTTTGGTATATTCTATCGTAAATGAATTATATCTTTGATTTCAGGTTTTCGTCTTGTATTTTTGATATATTCTATCGTAAATGAATTATATCTTTGATTTCAGGTTTTCGTCTTGTATTTTTGATATATTCTATCGTAAATGAATTATATCTTTGATTTCAGGTTTTCGTCTTGTATCTTGGTGTACTCTACCGTTAATGTACCGTCAATTTGGCAGTTAGAGCTGTTTAGATCTTCAAACACAACTACAACGACTGAAGTAAGTCTATTGTACATGTATGATGGTCGGAAACCCATGTTTTCTGGTTCTTGTCGTGACTTCTTAAGCCATTTAAATCCACTCGGAAATATCTGATTTTATTCTTTCTATCAAGATTAAGATATTCATTTAACGAAATTTTGACACACTCAGCGCTGTCTTTATTATAAAACGGCCATCAGAACTGAGAATAGTACACCGAAAGACTTATTTTTGTCTTTGTTTCCTATTCATTTTATTTTCTGTCAATAATCATTCAAATGTGATTTATAATTATCAATTTGACAAAATAAATATTTAGTTTTCACAAATTACCAGAAGATCTTTAGGCCACTCCAAATCATACCCTAGTTCATCGGTATATCCGCGTGTTCAAATTGTCGCCAATAAAAAGTAAATGGAAATAAAATTACCAGACTATTGCTGGGATATCCCCGCTTCTGTGTTCGAAATTGCCATCAGTAAACATTTTTTTCGCCACTATATAGTTTTGTAGGAAAAAAATGTTTATTTTTCATGGAATCAACAGTTTTCATGTCGTTCATTTGTTGTCGTTGGACTACATCTTGTCAGTAATTTCGGTTATCAAACATCAAAACATGTGGGGCAAGTGTTAGTTAGTGGTATGAATGGTGTAATATATCTATGTAAAATCCAAAATGAGGCCAAAAATTTTAACTATCACGTCATTTTAAACAGATTTTTGTTATTATTAAATGTTTAAATTGAAAAAATAAATTGCCGCTCGCGATTCGAAAATTCTCCCCTGGGACATTGACGCAGTACGATTCTGAGAAAAAAACTACAAATTAAAAACATGTCCATTCAACAAGGATGAGATTTGGAATGTTCTTAGTTATAGCAGAATATAATGAACAGCACAGCTGTTATATTTCTTCAGATTTCTGTAACTCGCTATAGTCCTATCCAGGAACATGTAAGTAATGACCGTTTTCTGATATAAACTACATTAATGATATTAACTTCGTGGCTTAAAATTATTTCAATATGTTTGATTAAAATATTGGTATCTACGAATCGATAATCTTTAATATTATCTCGTTTAAAAAGTTTGTTTGTCCTATTTCAGCCTCTCTGTAACCGGACTATGTCTTGTCGTATATTATTATCTCGTTTAAAAAGTTTGTTTGTCCCATTTCAACCTCTCTGTAACCAGACTATGTCTTGTCGTATAATGATTAAATTTTCACAGATGATGTTTTCACATGAAGAAAATTCTCAAACTTCGTCAGTTTCGCTCCTCTATTCATTAAGCCCTTTCTAACAAAAATGATATTACTGTATAACAACCTGAGGGTGTTTAACCTATCGAAATCTAATGGGATTCACTGAAAACGTTTAATTGTTACATCATTAAAAATCCATTTGTCAAAATATTGAACTCATCGTGTACAATTCTATACCATATTTTTATTTAAATTAACAAGTTGAATTCAATGGGGCAGAAAAAGAAAAATGCAAAAGGATCAAAAATGACATTTCCTTAGCTCAACAATATTCGAAATTATGTACATATACTACATGCTAAGGTGCAAAACTAAAACACTAAATATTAATAGATGTCTGAAATCTGCACCTGTATAAAAAGACTTTTATAGATAATGCCTATTTATTATGAAAGGAATCAACAAAACATACGAACTATACGGTTCTGCGAATTGAAAAACAAGAATAACCAACCTGCAGACGGTCAAAACGAGATGATAAAAACAATAAACTAGAACAACGTGCAAAACTTGCAATGAGGCCTCGCCCAGTAAACAAAAACCAAAAAAAACACGCAAGTGCTGAAGAAATTTTCTGGCACTATTTATTTGAACCTTCAACTGATCAATAATTTTTGTTTTCTCTTGTAGACAGATATTCCCATACAACTCGATGACAACGTATGGGTGTACATTTTAGAGCAGACATTTTTGTTGTTTATTATTTTTGGTCGTTGGATACTTCCGAGAAACTCACTGTCACGTGATAAACTTTCGAGTCTCTTGTTACTTTTCATCGGCAAAGCATGTGATATCACTGACTTTTTTACCCTGATCAACGAGACGGAAGTGCAGGCAGATTTGAACTTAGTGTACGCCATTTTGACGGTGTGGACCGTGAGTATTTTCCAATTTTCGTTCGTCTTAACCGAAATGAAAAGGGTTTCATTACCAGACGCATCATATGGAAAGTGTATGAAACTTAAAATAATATTCCTTGGGACAGATATTTGGAACTGTGTAGTATCAGTACTGATGGAAGAGTTGCCGTTCTTGGTTGTGCGATCATATACGCTAGCAACCCATAACATAACATCATACAGCACCTTATTTTTCGTAACTAAGAACAGTCTTTTATTGATGATGTTACTATACAGAATTTGCAGTGTAAGTTTTGAAATTTACAAAGGCGAGAATGATGAAGAGTCGGTCTCAAATGGAGACGTGGTGAAAGAAAACATAAACATTATTAAATCCTCCTTAAGTTTCCACAGAGACCAATCTACCGTCAGTTCAATAAGTTTAGCTGAACTAGAGCAAGAGAAAAACTAAGCTGTGATAAACCCATCCTAATATGTCCTGCAATTTTCAAACAATCACCTTAGCAAGCAAATCATGGTTATATGTTTACTTCTCTTAATGAATCAAATGGATTTAACCACGGGCATGAGTGCAATAAGCACGATTATCTGAATAATTCATGTAACAAATGACATAGCAAGCCAATTTCCATCAATCAGCACCAGAAACTATATAGGCATTGTACATGTATTAAACACATCTATAATGCAAGGGAAAAATACCAAATTCAGCAAACATTTCGGCTAGAATTTTTTTTATTGAAATTTAATTATCTTTAGTCTCATCTATCTTGAAGCAATCGTCTCTAAAATAATTATGCTATGATGAAAACGGCATTTTAAAATAGTTGAAATTCTCTTGAGAAACAATCACGGTGTTTACATTTTGAAAACATGTAAATTATGATGATATTTATTTTTTTATTTTACGAATTTACGAAAAACAAAGTACTCAGTGAATGTAAAAAACATGACATAATATGTAGTTGTATGTATTACTTTGCAAAACAGTAAGTAGATGCTGATTTTCCATATAGAAGGCAGCTTGTTGTTTAGCCGTCGTCTAGTCCGGCCAATTTGGATAATGTTTTATTATCTGTAGTACACAAACGTTTTACGTGAACCCATATGACTTTACCAGGGATGCTTGTTCCCTTCTTTAGACTAGATATAGCTAGAGGTTTAACGTGACGCAATAGGTTTCCAATATAGATATGACTATAGTTACCATACATGTATTAAACTTGCAAAGATGCCTTCAACAATGTTGTATTTGCTTTTGAAAACAAAAAAGTTAACGGTGTGAAAGACTACAAATTTCGTGATCTTTATATCAGGCAGCAAAATTGGATCAGGTTTTGATTGTACAAAATCATTATTTGATTTGTAAAGCAAAGGATGGGTTGCGATAAGGCTCTATTTTTGCCCATCTATCGGCGAAAAATAAAAAGTTTTTCATAACATGTTACTTTATATCTTATTATGTAGCAAAATGATTGTACTGTTGTAAAAGACTCCTTTTAAATACTTTTGCATGAACACAGCTTCGAAAATCAGGTTCAAAATTGACCCATTTTGAATGAAAATTTCATCTTGATTTAAAGAAAATTTCAAGGTATGGATTCAATAAATTGATTTTTTTTGCTAAAATACTTGAAGCCAGTGTTTACAATTCTATAAAAGGTTCATCATATGTTAACATCACTTTAAACAACAAATTTGAAATTGGAATGACCGCTAATCTCAAGAATAACGAAGAAACATGGGAGATTTCGCACATTTTTTAACTACTGACAATAAGCTAAAAATTATAGTCTTTTTAAATTTTAAATATGTCTTGCACGCGGAACCAGCTAGAAACTTTCAAAAAAGGTGCATTTTAGTGATATAAGTTTTTGAATAAAATATGGAGCTGGTTCCGCGTGCAAGGCTATACTTCCGGGAAGGATATATATCACTCATTTGTGCAACTTTCCCGTAAGCACAATGTTTAAATCATTTGCAGTGGTTCATTTCAAGCTCAATTTACTAAAACATAAAATAAGCTTTTCACCAACAGATGTTTATTTTCAAAAAATAGAAATATTAACCTTTCCGACAAGACATTTGGTGATAGAATTTACTTAATTTTATTTTTGACTTCCGTGGTGGGCTGAAAAAGGGTCTTATCGCAACCCATCCTTTTGATTTGATTTGTCATTAATCCTTGTAAAAATGATTGCCTTTATTTTAATTAAATGTGCAATGTCAAGAAAAGAGCGACCAAGCATGTAAAATGGTCAAAAATATCACTCATAAGAGTAAGCCTTGATTTATTGTTTACATGCACAGTCTTACATTTGGCGTATGATGTTTTTTTCTCAAATATTCATTGCAAGTCGGTCACTAAAAGATTTGTGTGTCTGCCATATACCTATAGACTGTATGCATTTAAAGCAAATGACTATCCGTATTAATTTAAGCTTCAGAAAAACAAGGCGCTAGCCAGCGTAGCTAAAAAAATTTCAGATAATATAATTGATTTAAAAGAAGGATGTCAAGATATTGTTCTATGTAAGTCTTTGCTTACATGTCTGTTAGGTGTTCTTTCATCATGTTGATTTTTTAAAAATACTAGATATTTTTTGTTTGACCTTTGTTATATGTAAATAATCTATTTGTATTCAGAAACTTGGGGAATTATAATACGGCCTTTGTATATTTATTCTTTCATTGTAATCCTTTTAAACCTAATTGATATCGGAATTCTGTAAATTTACTCAAATATTTATAAAAAAAACCGCGAATGTCACGAAAAAAATGGACAGAAGCACAATACCAAAAGTTACAGTTTTATGCTATTGATTACCCCTTTGGTACCCCTTTGCTTCTTTTTTCCTCAATAAAATAATATGTAGAGTTAAATTTGCACATGAGTTTTTATTTAAGTACTTGTGTTGGCTTACTTTTATGAGAACATTAAAAGACCAAATGTTTCTCTTTCATACACATGTCGGCAAACATTCATCATTAAAACATGTAAAACTGACCACACGCATACTATCTGTTTAAAGAATAATACAAATGCTCACCCTTTTTGTTATCTATCTTGCATTATTCTTATTTTGTTACGGTTCACAAAAGGTGACCACTCGAATAAAGCATCAATATTGTCTAATGTTCAATTTAAAAAGTAATTCACTATTTTTGTCGCTACTATTTTTTTTAAATAAAAAGAACAATTTGAATTGAATAAATTGTTACTTCTTAGTGCAGAACACTTCATTGAATATCATGTAAAATTTTAAATGTTTGTTGTTTTTTTTCCAGATAAATCGTTATAGCTCAAATATTCTAATTACTAAATTTGTTTTTGAAATCGGATGAAATTAAATAAAAAATTGTTTAAAGGCCCTTTAATAACATCATTGTTGAATCATGCTGATAGCACTTTCAATGAAATTCAACTTAAATTGCCTTCGCCAGGAAAGGCCTTTTGTTCTTTTTGAAAGCTGCTATATTCCTGTTATTTTAAGTCATACAAATGCTTGTAAAACATGTGTTTTAAATATAAATCTTAAATGTTAGTTTAACGTTTTTACGCAATGTTAATAAGTTTATACTAATATGAATGCAATATCATATATCCAATAATCTTATGACGTCATCTGCCTTGCTGGCATCATTCTAAATGACAACACGTACTAATTCATACATATATACGGTTATAATTTACTTCACATAAGTTTTATAAATTTCATGGGGGGGGGGGGTAACTCCAAGTATTTTTGGGTACAGATGTGCGGCCCAAAAATTTTGTACCCACCCCATTCATATGTACACCTCCATAAAAAAGATACCCATTCATATATTTTTAATGCATTTAAAATTACATAAAATATGCTTATTTTATAGATATTTTATTAAAATCAAAGTTTAAAACTACATTTTGTAAGGTAAAAGTTACCAAATGCATGTACAATTAGGGTCACAAGGAGGCAAAACGTGGATGCTTGGTCATTCTTTACATATTGATATATGCCATTTGTGAAAAGAACACCTTATCATATACGCAACATCTGGAATTGCACCCTTTTCACATATTGGACATCCAAAAAGTAGACCCTTTTGGGTCGCACATTTGAACCTACCTTTATAATGGAAGTTACCCCCCCCCCACCTCCCGGGGTTGATTTTGCTTGCCTCTGTCAAATATATCACCCTCTTACTGTACAGTGACGTCATTGACGTTACTGGAAGTCACAGTATTAAACAAAACTTTTTAGTATAATATAGCACATACTACCTGTTGCAGAGGGTGATACGCCAGAATATCGCACTTATAGAGTCAGTGGTGTAGTGGTTAACGCGTCGGGCTACTAACACCGATGTAGGTGGTTCGAATACGCGTAAGGGGTGAAAATGTGATGAACTAATTTTCCGACTGCGAGGATGGTCTCAAGGAACGATGCTAGTCTTTGGAAGAAGCAGAGGTACCAATGGGGTATCCGAATATCAAAAGTCCGAAAGGGCAGAGACAAAACCAGTAAACACCAACAGGAATGGGACAAAAACAGACAACATGTAAAACATGGAAACACAAAATAACTGAATAACAATCAACAACGCGAACTCCAGTCGAAACAAGAGTGAACTCAGGTGCTCCGGAAGAGTAAGCAGTTCCTGCTTGCTATAGCACACCCGTCGCGTTGCCAATAGTCCATTCAGCTAGTCTTCGGAAGGGACGAAAAAAAGGTTGTCCCGTGTATGGGAAAGCAGTACTCAATGTACGTTTAAAACCCCTTGGTAGAGTTCGATAAGAGTAGGCTCAATGGGGCCGCTACAATGGCCACACTCGCAATCTGCTATCTGGAAAGGGATTCGCATAAGCATCAAGCTTGTTTCCAAATCCAGCATAGATAAATATGTTTAAATTAATATAAAACGAAACATATTAAACAAATTACATTAGTGTCATTTCACATATGATGTGGTTTGTGCAAATACGGTATTAAAACATAAATGGTTAAGCAAATTGCTCTAAATTACAATAGAAGACGCCTAGAACAAAGAAAAATGTTTAGACCATACAACATTAATTGACGTCTTCTGTTTATTCAAGCCTTAGTAACCTTGTTGAGATAATCATTTCCGTTGTCATAGCATTTTTATTCTATAATAAAAGAATTCATTTGAAAAAAAATGTAATGTATTATTTTAATACATTTCTTAAGATCTATAAAAAACTGTTTTCATTACTTTTTATAGCTTAATAATTAGATTTACCCTTTAAGTTTGCCCCAAATCACAGGGTATACTATTAAAGTGTTTTTATTTTGTCGTCCCAAACAAGTTTTGTGGACCTTTTGTTTTTGAACCATTTTAAATTCATTTATTCTCTTTTTTAATAGTGGACTTATCCGAAACATTTTGGCTTAACAATTAGACAAATTAAAATAAAATTTGCTGAGGTAGTCGGGGTTAGTAAGAGGTGTACAATCTACTTTTAAAGTACCAAGATGGCCGCCATTTTGTACAACAATCATCCCAGGAAGATTCGATTTTTTTCTGATTTCGACAAAATTTGATTAAAGGCAATTTTTGATGGACTGAATGAAAGGTATATGTTTGATAACTGATGTTTTGTCATCCAACCATAATAATATATAATATTATTATAATTATTATGCTAAATTGGTACACAGAGTTTCCTGGTTTCTGTTTAGTTTATTTTGAATCAATCAGGATGACTGAAATAAACTGACATTTACAAAAACGGGACTTCTCTACCAGTTTGTGATTGGGTTTGTCAGTTACCTGCCCTTAGTTGGTGGTTTCCTCTGTGTACCCCGGTTTACTCAACCTTTTAAGCTGATTGCCATGGGCATTGAAGTGGATGTTAAACCCCCACTCCCCCCCAAAAAAATCACACACACAACACACACACATACACACACACGAACAACAGGTTTATCACCAATTTAAACGATTCTTAACTTACTATAAGTTAATGATAGAAAGAATTTAGCCACTCAGAAGTCAAAACTGTATATCATACCATTTTTAGCTTCGTGAAAGTTAACATTCACTCTTCACAAACTTTTTTCAAGATACTATCAGCTAATCAGAATAGAAATGCCAAGTAGTAAAATCATATTGTACTACCTTGATCATGAAACACCGTTCTTGTACATTAATACGGAATTTTATCTGATTTGTTTAGTTTTGGTGTTTTGCATTGTCTTTCATTTATTAGATTAAAACATTTCTAACAAATTATTACACTTCATATAGCAAACTATGAAACACATAAAAGCACAATAGATTTATTGAAAAATCAACGACTTAAACGTATGTCAAAACAAACGTGCTAGCTAGTGACCCCGGGGGAGGGGTATCTTCATTTATAAAGATGTACATAGATGTGCTTAAATTATACTATGTCTAGTAGGTAGTTTTTTTTTCATTCGTAATGTTCGTACAGAATTTGAAGATAAGCTTACTTAATTTTTTATACGCATTCGGCATTTTAAGAGGTCTACGAAATCAACGTAAGTCCAACAAGCTCTAGAATAAGGAATCAATTGTGATATGATAACTCAGTATGCAGGAGTGGACAGGAACTTTACACAAGAGGGGAAAGTTTACGATTTGAAAGTCATATGGTAAATACGGGTATTAAATTCAAATCGAATATTGCACATCCCCACCTTAAAAATTACAAAGTATCCCTTGCACCCCTCGTAAGCTCGTGACTATTACATGTAAGCAGTTGTTGAAACATACTCGTCACGTTTCTAACAATCAATTTTGTTATACTGTGTTGTAGAAAGACTTCATTGAGCGGTAATTCCGTTATGGTGACCCAAACAAGAAGCCCCTAGACATATACCTACCTACCTATCCTCTTCGTGCCTGGTGGCACATAAGGCTGAAACCAGTTGTCTCCATTTGGGTCTGTCTGTTGCAATCTTCTCCAGCTCTTTCCAGGTTTTTCCCATCTTTCTGACCTCACTGTCGATGTGCCGCCGCCATGTTTCTCTTGGGCGTCCTCTGCTTCTCTTTCCCTCTGCTGGTGTCCATTTTAGCGCTGTTTTTGTGATTGAATTTTTGTCTTTTCTTATTACGTGGCCTATCCATTTAAATTGTTTCTGTTTGATGGTAGTGATGATGCATTGCTTGCCTGTTCTTTCAAAGAGATTGGTGTTTGTTATCTTCTTTGGCCAGTAGATCTTACAGATTTTTCTTAGGCAACTAGAATGAAAACCTTTCAATTTTTGGCTATCTTTTTGTGTTAACCTCCAGCATTCTGAACCATATAACAGAGTAGATAAGATGTTGCTTTGGTATAATCTTACTTTGGTTTTTTCCCTGATATTACTGGATCTCCAAATTTTATTTAACTGGTGGAATGATGTTCTAGCCTTTTGAAGCCTGCTTAATATATCTTTTTCTGTTGCATTTGTTTTACTAATAATACTGCCAAGGTAAGTAAATTCGTTCACTTCTTCTAAATCTTCATCTGCTAGTTTTATCGGTGATGGTGAAGGGTGGAGTTGCATTGTCTTTGTTTTCTTCTTATTAATGTTAAGCCCAATCTGTTTTGCATTTATATGGAGGTCGTTTGTTTTCTTTTGTAGGTGGTCTGATGTTGAGGACAAAAGAGCTATGTCGTCGGCAAAGTCAATATCTTCCAGCATTGATGTTAATGTCCATCTAATTCCTCTACGTTTGTTTCCAATTGTTTTTCTCATTACCCAGTCTATGGCAACTAAGAAGAGCATTGGTGACATAATGCATCCTTGGCGTACTCCACTTGATATCTTAAACCAGTTTGATAGCTTGTTGTTATGCATCACACTACATGAGAAGTTGTTGTAGAAACATTTTATTATGTGTACACGTTTTTCTTGGCATCCATATGCTCCTAATATCTTCCATAGGCTGTTTCGATGGATGCTATCAAAGGCCTTCTCAAAATCAATGTAGTTTATGTGTACTCTACTGTTCCACTCTATACATTGTTCCATTATATTTCTTAAGGTGAATATATGATCAATGCAGCTTACTCCTGGTCTGAAACCTGCCTGTTCCTTCTTGATGTTTCTGTCTATCGAGCTGCTTAATCGCATACATATAATCTTACAGAAGATTTTACTTGGCACAGATAACAAAGTAATGCCCCGCCAGTTGTTGCATTCAGTCTTATCTCCTTTCTTTGGTAGCTTTATGATCAGGCCTTGACACCAATCCTGAGGTAGTGTTTCATTTCTCCAAATTTTATTGAAAAGCATTTCAAGTTTTTCAGCTATAAACTTTGAATCAGATTTTATCATTTCTGCAGTAATGTTATCGATTCCAGGTGATTTGTTGTTTTTAAGACTTTTTATGGCCTTCATTATTTCTTCCTTTTTTGGAGGATCTACATCTATTTCAAATGTTTCACCAAAGATCTCATTAATTTCTGGTAGGGTTTCTGGGACTGGTCTGTAAGAAATTCGTTAAAATGTTCCGCCCATCTTTCAAGCTGTTTTTCTTCTAATGCTATTTTATTTCCACTCTTATCTTTTACAACTGAAGTGCCACTACTAAATTTTCCAGACAATTCTTTTGTTATTCTGAAAATTTCTCCTTGTTGACCTTTTTTTGGCTGCTTCTACAGCTTTATTTGCTTTTGTTTCAAAATATTTTCTTTTGTCTTTTCTTAGTTTACGTTTTGTTTCTTTATTACTCTCAGAGTATTCATTGGTGTATCTAGCAATTAGCCTTTCAGATCTTGCATTTTGCTTTTTCTGTTTCAATTCTTTTCTCTTATCAATAAGCCTCCAAGTATCAAGCTGTAACCATTCTTTGTCTGATCTTGTTTTAGTGCCAAGTATATCTTCACTGGTTTTTTATGATGTTATCTTTCATATGTTTCCACTGACTTTCTATACCATTTTCTAGTCCGTCTCCTACATCTGCCAGAGTCTGAAATCTGTTTCTCAATGTGATGGAGAACTTTTTCTGTATGGCAGGGTCTTTTAATTTAGTTGTATTATATCTTTTTCTTGATGTTTCTGATTTGTTTGGGTTTTTTCTCAGATGGATTCTTACTTTTGCTAACAAAAGATGGTGGTCGCTAGCAACATCTGCTCCTCGGCGTACCAGCACATTTTCTAGGGAATGTCTCCACCTTCCATTTATAATGATGTGGTCTATTTGGTTGCTGTCTCTACCATTTGGTGATACCCATGTCTTCTTGTGTATTGCTTTATGTTGAAAGAGTGTACCACCAATGACACAGTTGTTTAATCCACATAGGTCAGCTAATCGTTCTCCATTTTCGTTGATGGTGCTACAGCCATTCTTTCCCATAGCTCTTTCTCTTCCCTCATTTGTGCTTCCTACTTTAGCATTTAGGTCTCCAATTATTAAAAGAATATCATGTACTGGGACTCTGTCTATGACTGTTTGGAGTTGTTCATAAAAGTTGTCTTTTTGTTCTTCCTCCGCATCGTTTGTAGGAGCATAACAGACAATAATTGATGTTTTTACATGTCTACTATTGAACCTTGCTGTCATTAGTCTCTCATTTATTGGTAGCCACTCAATAAGACTTTTCTTTGCCTGAGGTGTCATGATAATTGCTACACCTTCTGCTAGACATATAACAATATTTAATGTCTTGAATCTCAAGTTTTCGAGAATATGAAGGAATTCGCCAAAACGCGGATTGGTTTAATATATATATAGTAACAAATAAGAACATTTCAGGTTAAATGATATAACAAATCTACGGTAGATATTGTACACAGGGTGCTCCAAAAGAAAAAAAAGGATTAAATATGCAAGCAATGGTAGTCAATAAGTATACAGCAAGTTACCAATTGAAAAACGTGTACATTTAAATAAACATTTTTTTGTTCGTTTTTTATGGCACACGAATGACAAAAAAAAATGAAAGTATATTTGTATCTGCGATTTGTTGGGGTTTCTTTTTCATTTAAACACGACAGCATCGATGTCATAGTTGAGTATCATCTCTTTGTCTCTGAATACGATTTGTCTCATCGTCTTTGAGAAATATTTTGACCATTAGTTGTATCCGATATCAACGGAATTTTTTTTTACAAATGCAATTTCTTTTATTCAGGGAGCGACCATTTTTAGGGGGGCTATGTTGAAATTTGAAATAGATAGACAGGATGGCAAAAATAAAAAAAAGGCAAGACAGTGCTTTGAAAATAAAGGCAGATTGGTATTATAAACTTAAAAATTCATTAAAGCTTTAAAAATAAAAATACGCGCGAGCCCGTTTTTCTGAAAATAAAAAGGACAAAGAAAATATCCATGGCCCCTTTAAAAATCAAATAGTTTGTACAAAATGTTTTTGGTATTTTTATTGTTAGCTTTACCTCATGTAATACTGAGTAAAGTTCTTTGCAGTATCTATAGGCACTTTATTAAAATTCAAATAAAAATAAGTGTCGATGACATTTCCTGGATTTCAGAATTACTTCTGTTCTTGTCAGCGAACAAAAAAAAATAAATATAATGACATTAAACGATTCAAACCTTGACAAATGGATCATTGTTTATTTGTACATAATTATTGAAGATCACTGTTGCCTTATTCTATAATCTACAGTCAGCACAGTAGTTACTTCCTTGTTTCTTCGTACCTACAATTTTCTGGTATTTTTTCTACATAAAGTTTGTATTAACCTGCAATAAATAATGTTGATATAGTAATGAATATCAATTAATTTGGAATTAAGTCCATTTAAACTATGTCAAGTTCAGTCATTGTCAACTTTTCTTATGGTTTTTGCAATAAAGAACAAAAACAATACAAAATAATTTCGATATAATTTTAATTATAACGGTTTAAGATTGACTGATTTAAATTGAAGAAAGATATTGGATGAGGTGCAAAATCTATTGTCTAAACGTGTTTAGCTTCAACATATTTATTTTGAAAAGGTAGGTTTTTAAAACAATTCTTAACATATTCACGTAGGGCTGGACTACGTGAAAAGTGTTTGAATTATAAATATATATATATAACAGTGTAGAACGATCTTGAACTCAAAAAATTAAATTGAACATCAATCCTGTTCGGGTTGTTAAATTAAAATATATAGCGTAAATATGTAATTGAAAGACGTAAAAAAGACATTACACTAAAGAACCCATATCTCGATTAATAAAAATATCCAGAGCTCCTGCTTGAACCAATCTTTTTGGATTTCGAATGAATCGTTTTATTATAAATTTGCAAGGCCTTGTTGCATGTACAGATAAACTTTGTACTTCTTTTATTCATTCGCGACGTGGAACAACTATCCGCCCTTTGTATTGCCACCAACATAACTAAGGTTATCGATCGTCATGCGGTCAGAAAAACACATCTGTTCTACTGATAGAAGAAAATGAGATGTGGAATAAGTGTACGCGACACAACCTACATTATAAACGTATATTTTAAATATCCACAATGGAAAAAGCCAGCAGCCTTCAATGTGACCAGCGGTCGCTGCTCGCTGTTTTTCAATTGGCCCCTGGATTGAAAATAAAATATATATGATTCAAGCCCAATCCCAAAGTGCACTGAAAGACCCTCTTCTTGACAAAAAACAATTAACATAAATTCGACTAAATACAAACATAAGCTTTGATAAAGATTCCTGGCTTAGGACAGGCACATTAAAATGTGGCGGGGTTAAACTAGTTTTTTTGGCGCCAACCTTCCCCCTAATCATAATCAATAACAAAGCACAAACTAACACACAGTAAATATCAAATCGATAGAAGTTCAATTCAACAAGAGAGTATATGAGACAAAAGGACAACAAGTAATTAACGGGACGTAAAGATACTCTCTTGAGAACACTCGAAGTTACTGACAGCTAGCTAAGAAGCATCCATCGACTGATGTAAAAAAAAAAATAAAGTATGTCTATTTTAAATCCGACACAACACATCAAACACTTGAACTCAAAAAATTAAATTGAACATCAATCCTGTTCGGGTTGTTAAATTGAAATATATAGCGTATATATAAAATATATATCTCTTATTCCTACACTTCCACCATTGCACCTAAGGTTTTCAACTATAAACAAGTGTTGCGGGATTTCCAAATCAATGACCTCAAAGCAAAACCTCCAGACTGTACCTGTGAAAAGTCCCCATTCAAATATAGTCCCTCTGGCCACGTTATCACTGGTGATCTCAACAAAAAATCCATACAAACAGCGCTTCATTGCAGGGTCATCCAAATGTACAACTAAACCTCTTTCAGTTTTGTTGACTTCAATACTTACGGCAGTAAAATCCGGCCTCCAGAAATATTACGATTGTTGTTATTCTAGAAATGGTGTCAATCAAATGTGGATCCTGAAGAATTCGAAAGAACTGATGGAGATTCTTAACTCTAATTCAGTTTCATCTTGTAACAGCATCAAAACATTCGATTTCTCCACACTTTACACTTCTATTCCACATGAACAACTGAAATCGCGATTGGCACATCTGATTAAACGCAGCTTTTTCAAAAAGAATGGAAAACGCAGGTACAAATTTCTTGTAGTCGATTATACCAAGACTTACTTTGTCATCAATGAGTCCAAGAAAAAGAACAAATTTACAGAAGACCAAATAATCGACATGCTCAACTTTCTTATTGACAACATATTTGTTCAGTTTGGTGGACGTGTTTTTCAGCAAACAATAGGGATTCCAATGGGCACTAATTGTGCACCTTTGCTTGCTGATTTGTTTCTTCATTCGTATGAAGCAGACTTCTTGCAATCTCTTCTAGACAAAAAAGACCGTAGACTAGCTCTCTCTTTCAACCTCACGTTCCGTTATATTGATGATGTCCTTTCACTAAACAATTCTCGATTTGGTGACTTTCTCCATCTCATATATCCACAGGAGCTTGAGATAAAGGACACAACGGATTCTAGGAAGTCTGCTTCATATTTAGATCTTCATCTCGAAATTGACTCTCAAGGAAGACTTTCAACAAGGCTCTATGACAAACGTGATGACTTCAACTTTCCAATCGTCAACTTCCCCTTCTTGTGTAGCAATATTCCGTCAGCTCCAGCTTATGGAGTTTACGTATCTCAATTGATTCGTTACTCCAGAGCGTGCGGGACTTACATCGATTTCCTTAGCAGAGCGACACGTCTGACCCAAAAATTGCTCACACAGGGTTATGTTGCTCCTCGGTTGCTGTCTTCACTCAAGAAATTTTACGGAAGACATCATGCACTTATAGACAAATATGGGATTTCGATCTCTCAGATGAGTGCAGATGTTGGTTTGTCATAGTGTGTTGTTTTGTCTTCCTTTACTGGATTTGACACGCTTAATGGACTATTGGCAACGCGACGGGTGTGCTATAGCAAGCAGGAACTGCTTACTCTTCCGGAGCACCTGAGTTCACTCTTGTTTCGACTGGAGTTCGCGTTGTTGATTGATATTCAGTTGTTTTGTGTTTCCATGTTTTACGTGTTGTCTGTTTTTGTCCCGTTCTTGTTTGTGTTTACTGGTTTAGTCTCTGCCCTTTCGGACTTTTGACATTCGGATACCCCATTGGTACCTCTGCTTCTTTGATGATGCATCATCACACAAAACCGACACACTTGACCGCTGTAATGCTCAAAAATGACATAAGTATAAAAAAGGCAATTAACATTTTAAAGTAAGTATCAAATTATCAATATTTTTACCAAAGAAGACTAAATTCAAAGATTTTACTAAAATACCCATTTCATTACCTTTATTTAATAAAGTTTTAAGCCAATTTTGCATTCCCAAGGGATTGTTTTTGAATTTATTTGCTCTATAAACAACATTACCGTAGAAATCTGGATGGGATATTCCCTTTACAATCAAAAGTCGTCGTGTACAGTTAAATTTTCCAATAAGGTATAGATATTTATGATAAAACTTAGTTAACGACTTCACTAATTTGTGGTAACGATATCCTTGTTTTAGTAATTTTTTTGTAATACACCGGTTTTTATCATTAAAATCAGACACACCACTGCAGATCCGAGCATATCTTACCAACTGTGAAATATATACTCCGTAAGACGGAGCAAGTGGTACATCTCCCTCTAGAAAAAGAAAATTCACAATAGGAAATGAAAAGTCATCCCGTTTATCATATATTTTAGTGTGTAATTTTCCATTGATTATACTTAAATCTAGATCTAAAAATGGGCATCTATCACCAGTAAGGTTAAATTTATTCAAAGTTAATTCCTTGGGATAAATTTCCGTAATAAAATTAGAAAATGTGGGATTGTTTAGTGAAAGAATGTCGTCTAAATATCTGTATGTATAATTAAAAGTTTCAATGAGATGTTGTCTGTTGGGGTCTTTTTGAAGTTTTGCCATAAATTGGGATTCATAACAATACAAGAAAAGGTCAGCAATAAGTGGGGCACAATAATTTGTTCCCATAGGGATACCAATGGCTTGGCGATAAATTGTTCTCCAAAAACGAATATAAATGTTGTCCAAAAGATAATTTAGAGCAGTTATCATTTCTGCATCAGTCCAATTGACGTAACCTTTATGAGTCTCGTTGCTAAAAAACGATTTATTAAATAATTTAGAAACTTAAGAGCAGATATAGTCACTTTTAGATTATGAGTTTCTTATCAACAAAATTCTTAATTTGGAAGTTTTATGACACCGAGAGGCCAATCTGTTGCTGTAGTTGAAACATTTTATTCCGAGTGATCCGTCATATGTTTCTACGATTCTTCCACCACTTTGATAATTGAACATGGTGTTTGCCAAATTTACAGAAACTCACGTAGAACTGCAAATATCTGTCTCATTGTATTTCTATTTCTATTTCCATTTCTCTGACATGCTTAATCAAAACACTGGGACCTTATTTGTGTATTGTAATTTAATTTTAAGGACATATGAAGTTCAAACATTTTTTTTGGAATCTGTCCATTTTCTTTCGTTTAACCATAACTCTGAGAACTCTATATTGACGTCCAAAGCCACAATCATAGTTCAATCTATTTAATGAGACATTTGTTTATCAATTTATTAAATAGGTACAATGTAAAATTATTAGCATAATAGGTGTATCAATCCATTCTATAAAAAAATATTCATTGCGAAATATATGTTTGACATCAGTAGAAGAAATGTTTATTTATTCTTGAAACAATGACGGGCAGGATTGTAAACATATTTCCCCTTTGATAAATTCCATCAAAACAAGCAGTATGTCTTTCTTTAATATCTGTAAAAAGATCATATGATTGATTTGATAACTTTATTCATACTACTTTTTTGTTACTTCATTCATATTAAGTGGACTTCTTACAATCTGTACTAGACAAAAAAGATCGTAGACTGGCTTTCTCATTTCACTTCACTTTCCTTCATATTGATGATGTCCTTTCACTGACCAATTCTCGATTTTGGTGATTTTCTACTTCTCATATATCCTCATGAACTTGAGATAAAAGACACAACGGATTCATGAATTCTGCTTCATATTTAGATCTTCATCTCGAAATAGACTCATATGGAAAACTTTCAACAAAGCTCTATGACAAACGTGATGACTTCAACTTTCCAATTGTCAACTTTCCTTTCTTGTGTAGCAACATTCCGTCCGCTCCAACTTATGAAGTTTACGTATCACAATTGATTCGTTACTCCAGAGGTTGCGCGAATTACATCGATTTCCTTGGCAGAGTGTCACGTTTGACACAAATCTTGTTAATACAGGTATTGTTGCTCCTCGGTTGCTGTTGTCACTCAAGAAATTTTACGGTAGACATCATGCACTCATAGACAAATAGATTTCTATCTCTAAGATGAGTGCAGATGTTGGTTAGTCTTAAGGTTTTGTTTTGTCTTTCTTTTCCGGATTTGACACACTGAATAGGAAATTGGCAGCGTGACGGGTGTGTTATTGCAGGCAGGAACCGCTTACTCTTTTGGAGCACCTGAGTTTACTATTATTACGACTAGAGTTGTTAATTGATATTCATTGGTTTTTGTGTTTCCGTGTTTTATAAGTTGTCTGTTGTTGTTTTTTTTTTTCGTCCTGTCCTTGTTTTTGTTTGCTGGTTTCGTCTCTGCTATTTCGGATTTTGCATTCAGATGCCCCATTGGTACCTCTGCTTCTTTAATGTCCTATGTATTTATAGCTCATGCAAAATAACACCTGAGGTTATTGAGGTCACCGAGTTTCGACGCAAGTTCACGTTGCTGATTTCAGCGTAGTAATATTAAGTGCCTGTGATTGTGTTGTATGTTTATTTGTTTTGTTGTTATCTGTTGATTTCATTCTCGTTAGGACTTCACGTTGTTGAATGCTTTTCCATTGGTACCTTTTTGTTTATTTTCCTTGTTTTGTACCTTTAACATGTACAAGCCAAATGATCCATTTTGCGTCATTCACTTAAAAAAATATAAAGCGACACCACACCATACAATACTTGAGTTTCCACAACAGGTCTGTATATGGCCTGTCCTATATGGAAGGTACATGTATAATGATCTGAGTAATGTCGGGTCCTGTATCTCCGGCTTTGACAACAAGACGAGCAACAATCTTTCCAACTATATTACATGTAACCATTCACATTCTACAAAAGCTGAAACAATTATGTAAGTATAAACTTTATTTATGCTTTTGTTTTAAAATTAAGTGCTCAAATTCTGATTGCTAAGGGAGGGGAATGAACTGTCGCTAATAAAAACAAACCAATAGACAAAGATTATGGTTTTTTTTATTTCTAGGTCGTTCATTATCCAAGTAACTAATTATACAATCAGAAAAGTTATTAGTGTTTTGCGGGTAGAATGAACTTATTATAATTATATAATTAAATAATTATGTTTACATACGCTGAAGCACCTATGTGTACTCAGTTCTTCATTATGATATTAAACTGTAGTTTTAGAAAAATCTGTCTATTTTATATCTTTGTTTTGGGTTGATTTTTTCTTAAGGAGATATGAATCCGCGATTTTGAAAAAAATCTTTATCGGATCATCTGCCTTTATCCATTTAAACGAATGAAAATTAATTTTCTCAATGATCCCTATTTTCTTTTTATTATTTCCAGGTAAAAAAGATAAGAGACCTTTTATGTCAACCAGTTTTGTCTTTGTCTTAATGACATTTAATTGTCTAATGGGTCATGTGTGGATAGAATTTTGCTTATTTGAAAAGGTAATATTATCTGGAGAGTACTCGATGAAATCTAGTACGTAAAGGCATATATTGTGTGCATCGTAAGGAAACTCATGTGTACTACAATAACTGGCAATAGCTGTGTCTTAAGTTTATGATCATTTTCATTGCATTTTCAAAGTGTGTTTCATACAGTCAATAGTGTTGTAGAATCGTGCTAAAACTGGGATTGTTTACAAAAGCACTGCCATCAGGACACCCTCCCCATCATCTGCAGTGACACATCATCTTGTCGAAGGTGAAACAACCAGACGCAGCTGAACCTGTACATATAAAACGTGGTAGAATAAAACTAATAATTTCATGATCAAACCCTTGTGAATGCGTTAATTAGAAAGTTGGCTAAAAGGAGATGAACTACTGTAGATAGACTGGAACTGGGTCATCATGCCATTAAATTATTGCCATTGTTTTTTTAACCTGGTTGAAATTCTCCTCTAAAAATTATGATTTATTCACTGAACTGACAACCTTCAATCAGACCGGTTCACAAAAACTGTACCGTCTAATTTACGCATTGTCAATTTAAGACTGGGTAAGCTACCATATACAATGAATGACAAATTTAAGAACTATACAATTGCTAAGAAATGACCAAGGTTACCAACGTCCTCTTTAAAATGTAGCAGTTAACATTACAACAAAGTTCCAGACAATCAATTATGCTACGACTGTGCGCGTTTAGTCTATTGAAGACTCATCAGAGGTGCTCTACCCTAAGAATGAAAATGCAAAGCACTTCATATGAATATGAAGAATTTAGAACAATAAACCGAAAATGTTAAACCAACTTATGACCTTTTGGTTTTGGCTATTTGAAATCAAAAATATTACTAATATGATATAAATGACATTGCTGCTCCTATAAATATCTTAAAGGATTCATCAGATTGATTTACGTTCATCCAATAATTTTACCATGTTCTTTAAAATTTACGAACGTCCATATATGTCCTAACAAATTGTATCCACACCTTCTTTTTCGACCTCAGATCAAACAGACAGAAAATCAAACTTGAAAGACCTGTGAAATGCTCATTTACTCGTAGTATATCAAACTGAATCGCATGATCCTCTCGACTGTTATATCGAAAGTGTTATCTACGGTATGATATGTACACTGTGTTGACTGGTATAAGTTGCTGAAACCAAAAACTGTTTGCATTCTCAAACAAATAGTCATAGGTTTAACCACAAGGGCATGACAACAAAAATTCTGATTTTCAGGTTGGTTTTTTTTTGTAATACTACTTTGATCAACCTAACTCTTTGTACGGTGCCGAATCAAAAATTTCGGAAGTGTCTAAATTATTGGCCGTGAAGCTCTCGATTGTCGCATTTCTTTACACGGTAGGTACCCTGTAACACCTGCAGACAAGGCTTCCGACATTTACTATTAAATAAAGCACACTATTACAGTAAGAACTTGGCATTAATGGTCAAGCCTCCGCTAGTGCTATATACAGTCGGACTTCTGTCGTAGTGGAAAATTGTGTTGAAATTTACTTTTCGGACATTTTTTAGTTTATTTGTTTTTTATTTTATAAATTTTAATGGACTTTTGGACATAAATTGATATTGTTTAAGTTATAAAACATTTCTTTTTACAATAATATTTTTAAGTTGTTTACATAACATTACATAATTTAGATTTGCATTTATTTGGTTCTAATGCTAGATTTTAATCCATATATTTAGTTGTCAATGAGAGCATTTAAATAGACCTTTCCTGTTTTGGCGATTTTTCTATAAGTAGTGATTGTTGTATTTTGTTATTTAGTTAATTCGGTCAAAGTGCTAACTTTTTAATCTGTTTGATGTAGTTTTTACATGTTTCAAGATAAATATGTCATTTTAAATTAAGTTAGTCCATTTGTATCATAAATACTCTTGTTTTTAATTTTGTTTTGGAGATCGGACTTCAGTATTGAACTGTAAGCACCATCCATTTAAAATTTTATCCTATATACTGGTAAAAATGCCACGCATGTGAAAGACATGTAAAATGCCACATGCAGGTTACATGTGAGTCACATGCGTTCCACATGTGTGTCACATGCATTTGTAGATTCGCATGTGACACATGCGTGTATTACATGTATCACATGTGTGACACACATGCGTTTCACATATGTGAAACGCATGTTGAAATTTCACATGTGACCAATGCCTGCATTAAATTATATGAATATATTGAATATTATTTTGAAATTTACATATGTGATACATGGGTGGCAGGACAGGAAACGTCTCTTTTACATGCGTGTCACGCATATGTGAAACGCATGTGACACAAATGTATCATATGCGTGGCATTTTTACCGGTGTAGAATAAATTAGATTGCGAGGTTATCAGTGTTTGTCTTTGTAGTTAGTGGTATTTGCCAGATTTCGAGATTCACATTTATTCAGTTGTTAGTTCACCCGCTGGTGTTGCTCCCGGAGAACACGCAGCTTATTTCGTCATAGGACTCTAGTCAAAAAGTCGATGTGATACTTCATTCAACATGTTCAACAAAGAAAAGATCATTGCCAACCATAACTCCTAACATGCTCTCTTTTTATCCTCAGTTTGATAATGGTATTATTTATGTTTTGCTACAATTCTTTGAAAAGCCTGTACCAAGTCAGCTCAGTAGTAATTTTGTTACCTTTAAGAGAAAACGCTATCAATGCAAGTTTGGGAATTTATCCAGTATATTAATAACTGCTTAATTACTTATCAAGGGAATGGTTGAATCATTTTGAGTGAATTTTGATGACTATTTCCGTCTGAAAAAAAAACAATCATTACAAGTTTACTCTACAGGGAACATTTTAAAACACGAAATAGTATAAATATAGTTTTTAAAATTCTTACATAGGAAGTGATGATTTCATTTTTGCGTGTAAAATTTGATGTTATTATAAATTTTACTTAATAAGTTGAATTATTGTTAAATTATTGATGTACACGTACGAACGCTTATCATCTGTAAAGCTTAAGATAGTCTTTTTTACAATTTGATTAATTCCTTCATAGTGATCTTTATACATATAACTATAACGTAAACTTAATTAAAAAAAACACTTTTATTTCATACATTTAATTACTTTTTACAGTTGGTACTCGTTGAGTTCCATCGAATATATAGTTCAAGGGTTTTCGAAAAGAATTTTTTTGACAATCACAAATTACCCATTTCAATTGAAATCCGAGTGAATTTCCAGTAAAGTTCTGCATGTCTTTAACATTAATTTGGGACCTCATACAAACCCTTCAAGTCACAAGGACACGGGTACATGTTTATCAACCATTAGTGTTTAATGGATCTATTTATATATTCTAAGGGTGAAATTTTGGAAAATCAATTCAAATATGAAGCAGACTTATTAGAATGTGAAATGATCATAATCTAAAGCTCCTGGGGATATTTTAAGATGCAGAAAATCACCATAGCAGAATTTGTTTAATGATAGGACATCAACATTATAACGGACATTGATTTTAACATCTACAAGTTATTATGTCTCCCAAACAAAGTTTGGAGACATTATGTTTTTGCTCAGTTCTTATTATTCTTATTATTATTATTATTATTATTATTATTATTTTTCTTCTTTCCGGGCGTGATTTTTCGAACACTTGTGTGCACCGTTTCTCAGAAACCGTTAGACGGAATTGTTTGATATCATATGACTTGATAGATCCATATTCCTAGATGCGCCTCCCGAAAAAAAAATTTCAATATGTTGAAGGGAACATGGATTTTGGGGGTCTCAAAAGGGGGTGGGGTTTTACAAAATTTTACTATAGAAGTCTATGGGAAAAGTGATATAACTTGATAATATGCGATCTTAACTTTGAAATACTCTCTTAACTTGGATATCTAAGAAAATGAGTGGCAAGGTATTATGGTAAACCCTCCGCTTCGTTGTCTTAAGTGGGGGGGGGGGTCATGCCCCACCCCTTCAAATAACAAAACACTTAATATTTTGAAAACCATTGAGAGCCCCACCCTATAACCCTATATATTATTACTCCTTATGATAAAACAAGCCATTTGGGTCCACAAGGGGGGGGGGTCATGCCCCACCCCCTCAAATGATAAAATACTAAGTATTCTGAAAACCATTGAGATCCCCACCCTATAACCATATATATTATTACTCCTAATGATAAGACCAATCAGATGGTATCATAGGGGGGGTCTGAGGGGGGTCATGCCCCACCCCCTCAAATGATAAAATACTAAATATTCTGAAAACTATTGACATCCCCACCCTATAACCATATATATTATAACTCCTCATGATAAGACAAACCATTTGGTACCAAAGGCGGGTTGGAGGGGGTCATGCCCTACCCCCTCAAATGATAAAATATTAAATATTCTGAAAACCATTGAGATCCCAACCCTATAACCATATAAATCATCACTCCTTATGATAAGGCAAAGCATATGGTACCATAGGGTTGTCTAAGGGGGGTCATGCCCCACCCTCTCAAATGATGAAATACTAAATATTCTGAAAACCATTGAGATTCCCACATTATAACCATATATATTATGACTCCTTATGATTAGACGAATAATTTGGCACCATAGGGGGGTCTAAGGGTGGTCATGCCCCACTTCCTAAAATTGATGAAATACTAAAAAACTTGTGTTAATAGGGGAACCCCTGCCCAAATTTCTTCCATCAGGTTCTAAAAATGCATTTAAAGGCATTTCCAGGATTTCACTTACTCATGGGACTTCTGTATAGCTTTGATTTACAGGGGAACCTCTGCCCAAATTTTTCCCATGAGGTTCTAAAAATGCATTTAAAGGCATTTCCAGGATTTTGCTTACCCCTGGGACTTCTGTAAAACTTGTATTTATAGGGAAACACCCTGACCAATTTTTTCCCATGTGATTGATGGGACTTCGTTTGGGAGACATTCGAAACTGCATCCAGTTTCAATTATATCTTGTTTAATACCAATTGTGAAATTTTTAAATACCATGATTTTTTTCATCAATAACTGCCAATGCTTAATCGTAGGTCTTGTTGGATCAAATTGACACTTATGGGCTGAAAGTCGACATTTCACAATGACCACTTTAAAACTATTCAGAATCGATAAACGACTACTACAAGAAGGTTTCGATACTTTTGAAAACTCTTGAGAATACCAATGTAAGTTGTTAACATAGTATGCATATCTATTTGAAGTTGTCTCCTTCTGCATCTGTACAAAATAAAGGGGGATTTTTCAGCATAAGAAAAAACATTGTCTTATCTTTGAATAGGATAAAAAAAAATAAGGTCACGACTTTTTTTTATTTATATCCAATATCATAATTCTAAGGGACCGACCATGTAATTTAAAGGTGGATCCTTTGTCTTTTGTTCTGGTCAGAAAATCGTTAAGGCCGGCGTCACGGCATTTTTTTCTGTAAGCATTATTTTGTAGAACCCAAATCCTTCCATAAGCGATTTAATGACTAAAAGTATACTCTGATTTTTTTAGGGATTACACATACTCCCTAATTACACACATTCCCTGTAACAAATACATTTAGAAAATTGTTTCAATTATCCAAGTAACGTAAGACTGAAATTCGATGTTCAATATACAATACCGAACGGGTATAAAAACTATTGATTTGGTTAAGCTGTATATCGATATTTCAAGGAGTAACCTTTCATCAGCATAATTTAAATCAAAACATTGAAAGGTCAAAAACCAAACGTACTAAATGAAAAGTACTCTAAGCCAAAATGTTCGAACAGGGAAGTCAAATCCAGCACCGAGGAAATCGAACATGTGCAGTACTAGGAAAGAAACCTGGTGTTTTAAGCAATTTAGAATTTAATAATCGGAAATTTCAATAACAAAAAATGTTAGATATTTAATGGTAAATTCGTGTCAGACAGGTCTGACGACCAGGCTAGTGATTACATGTACCCTTGGGGACCTTTGGTCCACCAGCAGCGGTTATCGACCCAGTGGTTTCAAAATACAATACCAAAACGGGTATAAAATTTGGTTATGCTGTTTAACGATATTTCAAGAAATAACCATTTATCAGCAGCACTTGAATCAAACATTGGAAGGTCAAAAACCAAAAGTGTTGAATTAAAAGTACTCAAAGCCGAAAGGTTCGAACAGGGAAGCCAGATCCAGCACTGAGGATATCGAGCATGTGCAGTACAATGAAAGAAACCTGAATATTCGATATTCATTTGTTTATAAAGTTTACTGTTATTTTTATTTTCGCTCGATATTCATTTAATGATTTTTCTTTGTTTAAATATATCATGAATATCAAACGGTAATTTGTTGATCTACATTTGCATGGCAAGCCGTAACCACTTTAATAAGAAAATCTTAGGTCAATTTACTTAATTCTAGTTTAACTGAGCTTAATCTAAGATTAAATAACATAAACTGAAATTAACCGAATAAATGATAGTTACAGAAAAACTTAAATTTTCATAACTTAAACTTAAATTATCTTGTAACTATCATTAAGTTCAGCAAACCTCGGTTTAACTGAATTTTAATAGAAAAGGTTAGTTTTTCTAGAAAAAGATTAAGAAAACCATAGGCACTCAATTTAATGATAGATACTTCAGTTAAACCTAGATTAAGATACTTCATCTAAAATTAAGCAGCACTTTTAAAGGCGTGTTACTACAAATACACGTTGCATTTGTATGTATCGAGCGTTTTGATTGGCAAAAAAATAATTTTTAAACAACCCATCTTTTCTTGAAGGAATGTTGATTGACCAGAACATAACCCATCGTTTCTTAGATAAAATTGAATAGAACAACGTCCATAGCTATGTAACAATTTTCTACAAATGCTAATCTTGTTCCAAACTCAGACATAAAGTCCCATTAAAACACCCATAAATTGTCTAGAATGTGAAGCTGAGGTTAAAAGGTTATGTGCCAGCCAGATCACTGTAGATAAGAGACATCGGGAACACTGTCCATTAACTTTAATTAAACAAATTCGCAATAAAGCTAGCTAAATGTGAATTGCAGCAAACCTAAATTTTCTAATAACTCACGTTAAGCTGAGAAAAATCAAGGATAACTGCAAAATACTAGAAAATCTTAGTTTAAGCAGTGTTTTTGAGAAAATCTCGGTTTTTCTTATCTTAATGATATTTTTGTCAGTTGTTACATAATATAGCTTTTTTCTCATTATTGTGGTTGCGGTGCAGTGCATACATTTTTCATTCATTTTTTGTGGAAATTTGTAATGTGAATATCAAACGAATAACAAACAAACGTTTTCTTTCGTCCGATATCCATGTGACATTCGTTTCCGGTATTTTGTTATGTGAATGTCAAATAAATACCAAACCAAAGTTTTATTTCGTTCCATATTCCTTTAACATTCGTTTTCGCACTACTTTTCTTGTGTGAATACCAAACGGTATTTTGTGAAGTTCAATATTCATTTCACATTCGTTTCCTGTCCTGTCTAGTTTTGTTTTTGTGAATATCTTACGAATATCGAACGAATTTCAAACCAAAGTTTTCTTCGTATTAACAAACAAGAGAAGACCGGAAACCAGTGTCAAATGAATATCGAACGATAGATATTCATTTGATGTTTTCTTGCTATTCACAAAGGCGAATAAGAGCGAGCCGATATCAAATGAAAATCGAAATCGAAAATTTAATAATTCCCAATCTGGCACTGTGAATTTTTTTTATAAGGTAGCAGCCATGTGATTTTTATGGGGGTCTATTTCTGGATTTTTGCCATCCTGCCTTTTTATATCACATTTCACCATACCCCCCCCCAAAAAAAAATCAAATGGTCGCTCCCTAAGGGATTCATCAATGGAGATCTAGAAAAATGGACACAATCAGTTTTTTTTAATTCACGAATTTTGTTACATCGTATCTGAATGGATTTTTATCTTTTCTTTTTTTTTTTTTGCTCATTCAACACCGAGTCGATTTATAATTCTTAAACAACATATAAGTACTTATAAAACAATTATCAAGTGACTTTAATGCACTTTGATCTGTGTTAACATATATATGTACCCACTTTAAACATCTTATAACCGACTGGTACAAATATAAGTTTGAATACTTATTATAATTAAAACATTGTTTTTTTAGATTTCATTTTAGAAGTACATGAATATGCTGTTAATTTTCTCCGAACAATTTATATTCAACGTCTTATTTCTCATTGTTAACTGCTAGTTTACCACTAAAAAAGAAGTTTGCATATCCAAAATAGCAAAATTAGGGGTAAATGGAAATTGCTACATGTTAACAAAAAATGTGATAACAAAATACAAATACCAAAACTGATATAGAAACAGGTAATGTGGTTATGCTATATATGCTCATTTCAAGAAGTAACCTCATCAGCAGCATTTGAATCAAAACGTTGGAAGGTCAAACATCAAAAGTATTGAACGACAAGTACTCAAAACCAAAACGGTTCGAACATGAAAGCTAAATTCACCACCGATGATATCGACCATGTGCAATACAAGTAAAGAACCTGGTGTTTCAAACAATTTTGAATTTAACTATCAGAAATTCCGACGACAAAAAGCATTAGAATTTATTGGAAAAGCCGTTTCAGACAGGTCTGACGACTAGGTCGATAGGGCTTTTTTTTTTTTTCTTAATTTTTGATGAAAAAACAATTTGACACCAGAGCTTAAGAAAAAACATTATATTCATATACATGTATTTTGACGCAACAACTCTAACAAAATGGCCGGAACAAAACCCAAGGCCCAAGCAAACAACCTAGCCCCAATTTCAAGTTAAATGGTTGGCCCTTTGCTGAAATACGATGAAAATCTAAATATCTAAGAAGAAAATACAAAACAAGACAATGAATAACCGAATAATACGTCGATCATCATTGCTCAGTCTTGAAACAGGCATTAATAGAAAGAGAGTTTGAACCTATTCAAATAGAGATAAACCTCCTTCTTTAGTTATTGCGATCCTCTTTGGTGGCGGAAGGGGGTGGTTATAACATAAAATACAACACGTTAGTGAGACGCTAAAAGAATAGTGAGGCTATCATCTCAGTAGACGGAAATAATCATGAATCATATTTTTGACAGAATTTATAAAGGACAGTTTTTTTCAAAATATTGCTACATTTCATAGTTTTATCATTTTGTGCCAGATGTCAAATTTTCAATAAAACTTTGCCTGTTCCAAAAATATAACTTCTGAATCACAAAATCTCACCGTTATAATTCAATAATTCAAATTTTGGATAATTTGTCCAATTTAGGGTCCTTTTACCCATGGCTAATTGCGAAAAAAAATAAAGATCGTCAGACATTTTTTCTTGATCTAAAAAGCGGTCACGGAAACACCACAGCTTAATGCTTAAAATACTGTTTTACATGCAACATCAGTCATCCAAATATGTTTGTACTTGTACTGTACAGTACTTGTATCACTTAGTATTTCAAGTGGCCATATGAGAAGAGATGTCTGTTATATTATCTGTCTACAGTTTTTACATTTTCCGTCCGTATTTATAGTTATGTATACATATTAATGTATCTTTACAAAATCATATTTTGACTTAAAATCTAAGAAGGGTATGTGCTCGTATTTTGGATATTAATTTAGGAGAAAGGTAGATCATTATTTCACAAAAATAAGTAGAGAAAAATAGTGTCGGTGATTCCATTTATGTTCTAAAAGATCAAATTATGGCATCGGATGATAATACGGAAGTCGTTGGACCTTTATGCGAACAACAAGAAGATTTCAAGGTTATACCACTACTTGACATAACGGTTAACAGTGATGGAACAGATGACAACAAAGCAGACGGCAATGCAACTTCCGCTTCGTGTAGCGACCTGGGTGTTACAGCGGAAGAAACCAATTTCGGCATTCTTAGTGAGAAAGCTGAGTGTGTTAACAAAAATGATAACATAGTTGCTAGCAAATCAGGTAATCGACCAAACTCAATCCAAGAAGATTTGCCAACATCATCAAATCAAATTGATCGACAAGCTCCGTCAAACACCCAAACGTTTAATAATCCATTATTCAAAACCGGTGAACGTTTTGATGATCAGAAGCACAGTCCTTGCGAGAAAAGCAGACATGTAATAGCAATCTTTCTTCTAGCAGTTGTGTTAGCTGTCATTATAGTTACCCTTGGAACTTTAGTCGTGGTGCTGACACACATTGCATCAGGTAAGGATACCGGAGAGTTCTTTGATGATGAACCACACAATATGAGACTAAATGATAAAATTCCTACCCTTGCAGATATTGTTGTCCATGACAAACCACTTTTGATCCTTGGTTTGGTGTTTCGTTATACCACATATATAAAGTAAAAATATTTTAGCCAAAAACAAACGAAAAAAAAGACACCCATGTATTCGACACAGTTTAAAATGACTGAAATAAAACCAAGTAAGCGAACGATCTTGTCTGCTAGCTGGAATTAAATCGTTCTGAAGCGTACTTAAATATAAGTGTGTTCCAGATACGAACTGCTTCATCATTTCTAATGAGTTATTTGTTTTACGGACAGCTTACCGCTATGCATCATTTCGGTCAATTTGTTTATTATTTCGAGCAAATAGTGAATTCCAAATCAGTCCTCAACAAAAAGAAATTCTAAATATAACTAGATTTTTAATTACAGAAACATATAATAAAAATATAGTTACTTATATGATTGTTTCAGATTTGGCAGAATGTAAATGGTCGCCATGGAGTAGTTGGACAGACTGTAACTCGTCTTGTGGACATGGGCGGAGATACAGGACTCGACAGCATTCGGCTCGTAATGGATACTGTTCCTTCAACGAGACCATTCAGAGTAGGACATGTAAAGGCTCATCGTGTGAAGGTAAGTAATTTATATTTTATACATGAAGGACCAAAGTAAAACCAACGTACATGCGAATGTTTGGAGTACGAATAACTAGGACAACATAAAACACAACAAAAGGAATAAACATACAACAAACCAAAGACACAAAACTCAACGCCTCTGCAATCAGAAACACAAAGACAGGTGCATGTGAATTTCGGTGACATTAGATATAAACGAATACCTAAGACGTGACGTCATGTTAACTCTAAAGATTTGAATGTGGTATGAAACGACTTATTTCATTGGTTAAGTATGAAATTTGGAAATGCATTCGTGATCGTGGACTAATTAAAACTTGTCTGTTGGCACCAAACTGGAAATTTGCAATGCATATGTTTATTCGTTAGTTAATGAGAATAATTTGTATTTTTAACCGAATTTGATGTTAAAATCTGTACCTATTTTAATAGATTGGAGCACATGGACACCTTGTAGTAACGACTGTGGCTTTGGAAGTCAATTTAGAGTTCTCAGAGTGATGATAAAACGGAGGAGAATGGACAGATTTCAGAGGAAAACGTGTTCTAATTTCACATGTTCAGGTATTTTTATGGCATAATTATTCAAAACAGAACATAACCAAAGTCAAGATTTTTTTAAAAAACGAAACAAACACAAAACATTGAGTCTGATACTGTTCATATGAAAAAAAAATATGTCAACAAGTCAAGTGGTATTAAACATCAAAACGGAGGTGACTATCTCAAAGTATCCAAATTGACAAAATTACAACCGGTGCGTATTAAAAGAAGAAATAAAATTTGATATTTTCTTTGCGAGTTTCTTATATTAGACTTTATGTAATAAAATATTTGATTTCTATTATATTTATATTAGACTGATGAGTCTTGAACAGACGAAACGCGCTTCAGGCGTAGCAAAATTTATTGTCTGGAACTTTGTTGTCATTTTTATTTCGAACACACGTGAAGGTTAGCACTGCTGGGTAGCCCGCTCCGGCACCAACACTTTTGAATTGTCTAACCCTAAGGTTCTTCCTACCCCAGACATAGGTTGATCATCTTAGTAATAATTTGGTTCCCCATTTTGGTATTTTTGGTTTTGCTCTTCATAATCATATAGTGTTTGGCATTTTCAATATTTTTGGTAGAGCGCCTCTGATGAGCCTTGAACAGACGAAACGCACGTCAGGCGTAGCAAAATTTATTGTCTGGAACTTTGTTGTCATTTTTATTCCATAGGTACCATAAACTATAACCTAGCTTTCAACAGATCAAGTCTCAATCGAGCTCTTTACATTTCTATGGACAATAGTATTATTAGTAACGTTAACACCGTGGACACATCCCAAAGTGGTGGAGGAATCTTAGAAATATATGACGGAGCAATCGGAACTAAATGTGTCAGTCATCACGAAAAAATAGCCTTTACAGTGTATTACAGCTTCAAAATTAAGGATTTAGCTGATAACAACCTTGTTTTTGAAATCGGACTTTCTGAGCCTTCGGTTATTGATGATAATCATTATGTTGGCGGCAATCCAAAGGGCGGGTGGTCGTTCCACGTTGCAAATGATTTGAAAAGGGACGATGTGTATCTGTATGCGCAACATGGCCTTACAAATTTGATAATAAAACGGTTTAGCCAGACTGCCAAGGGAACGATTCAAACAGGAGCTCTTGATATTTTTATAGACCGAGAAAACGGCTACTTTAGTCTAATTCAAGAAAATTCTTTACTTTACACCTTTTTCAATGTTAGCTCTAAGCATGATCTTTGTCCTGTGTTTGGAGTTTACAACCCTACAAGGGTTGGTGTTCAGTTACAATTGTTGAATTCAAGGTCGTTCTAATCAAATGAAAGTCAAGCTTAAACACAATTTTAACGTGATTCGCGATTGTTTTGTATTGTTTTGATCTTTATCATGTAAAATAGTCTAATTTATAAGAAAAAACATATTTCACATTGACTGCAATTGTCACATTTTAAAGTCACATCATCCATCCAAGGTTAATCTTTAAAATTCATGAAATCGGGAGACAGAGAGGATCGAAGATTACAAACAAGGAAGTTATTGAACGAACTGGTTTACACACGCAGACGACAGTGATCATCGATAATTATGCACAAATTAACAATGAGAAGCCATATATAGTTTTGAATTGTTTAATGTCAGTATATATTTTTCAATTCTTTGTTCTTTGTCAGAAGCAGATGTAATACTTAAGTCCAGGAATAGCCTTGACACTTATTTACATTAAAATGTAAGCATTGTGTCATATAGACACTATGTAACAAATTCCCTTTAAAGCTAAAGGATCGACCATTTACTTTGAAAGGTGACTCGTTTTTTTTTTTAATTTGAAAAGAATTTTGGAGGAAAAAAATATTAAGGCAACAGAAATTAATTAGAAAAAAATATTCTGAAGGATTTCTGTTGTTTAAAATAATGCTTAAAATGAAAAAAAATACTGTGTAAAAAAAAAATATAAAAATATTTTTTTCGCCAAAAATAATACCTAAATTATGTTTTATTTACATAAATTATACATAATTTGAGAAAATATTTTTTTTATTTAAGTCTTGAATCGAAAAAAAAAAATGAGATGTTGAAAAAGTGTATGCGACACAGCTCACATAAAAAGCGGTCATTAACAAAAAATATAAATAATGGAAGACTGCCAGCACCCTTCAACGAGGCCATTTTTATTGCTATGATATTGTCATAATGGTCGACTCTATAGTGTCAAGAGTATCCTGTTCTATTAACCCAGGGTGCACGAGTATAGAACAACTTGATCGGTTGACGAATCTAGTGCGTAAGACTCAACCTAGCTATAAATAGAAATTTTCTGTACTAGGGTTAACTCGATTAAGCCAAGAACAAATAGCAAAAGGTTTAACAATTAATAAGTGAATGTTTGTATTTTGATGTTTCATTGGCGTGTAAAACCGTTGACCGTAGCACATTTTGAGTGAAGCGCGACCTGTCAACGGTTTTACAACCCTATGAAACATTAAAATACAAACATTCAATTCTTAATTGTTATACCATTTGCTATTGGTTCTTGGCTTAATCGAATTAAACCTAGTACAGTAAATTTCTATTTATAGCTAGGTTGAGAACGCACTAGATTTTGCATATCGAGATTTATTTGATTTTTATGGGGGCTATGGTGATAGCAAACATCCAATCTTCAAGAGTTCACTCTTGATTCGACTGGAGTTCGATTGTTGATTGATATTCAGTTGTTTTGTGTTTCCGTGTTTTACATGTTGTCTGTTTTTGTCCCGTTCTTGTTGGTGTTTGCTGGTTTTGTCTCTGCCCTTTCGGACTTTTGACATTCGGATACCCCATTGGTACCTCTGCTTCTTCCAGAAATAAAATTACAGGACAGTGATTCGAATTGAAAAAGGCAGAAAAAATTATATTAGCTTTAAAAATAAAAAACAATTCGCAAGCTAGCGTGCAAAAATAAAAATCCAGCCTCGAGTTTTTTTCACGAAAATAAAAAACAGGACGAAGAAAATATCCATAGCCCCTCCCTCCCCTCCTAAAAATAATATGGTTACTGTCTTAGTATCGAAGTCTTTTAAAAATATCGTTTCATTGGCCATTCCCTGGTTTTTGTGTATAGAGGCTTATTTTTGCGGTGGTTTTATTTTTGCGGCTCGACATAAACTGCAAAAATAAATTCCGCAAAAATACCCATAAAACAAAAATCATTTACAAACACTTTCACAAACCGCGAAAATAAAACACGCAAAAATTTTTCACATACCTTATCACACAAAATCCGCGAAATTTTACCCCCGCAAAAAAAAACCGCTATACGGTAACTGTTTTTTTTTTTATTTGGGATCTGATTGGTTGAAAATATACGGTTCTTTAATCGAGTTTATTTCCCAATATTTAATTCAAATAAGCAACAAGTTGAAAACCAAGTAGACGCCAAAAATTCACTTTCATGATAAAAATATTTTTCATGGTTACATGTTTACTTTGAATTGAGAAATGTCAACTTGGAACTTATAAAAAGTTCTCATTTCAGACTTGACATTCCTAAATTCCAACTTGACATTTCTGAGTTCCAACTTGGAAGTGAGAAGTAAGAAATGCCATCTTTGAAGTGAGAAATGTCAACTAGGAAGTGAGAAATGTCAACTTGGAACTATTCTTTTTTAATTCATTTAAAAATATATTATTATAATATCTATATGTGATAAAGAAACGTAGTAATTTTGATCAAATATATAAATGGGAAAAAAAAAACGGTTAATTTAAAACAAGAAACGAGGAAGTCTGTGGATGTCCTGCTCAGTGACTGAAACGTTGAAACAATAGTTATCAATAATAACTATGTATGATAACTATGTACAATTAAACAAAGTGAAAATCTATCAATTTGAAATTAGGACTTTTTTAATGTCAGTTCATTTCTATTATTCTAATTAGTTGATAAAAGAAAACTAATTTAGAATTCCAGGAAATTTCCAACATTGCACCATGTAAAGTAGAACAAATAATAGTCTAGGGGAAAAGTTATGTTATAAAGACATATATTTATTCAATAATCTTTGACATTTGTTTTATCCAAAATAAAGGACGTCTTTTTTTCGGGAATAAAAATGTCACGGCCACTGACAAAAAGTCAAATACAACAATGTACTAATGTTTTTTTGCCATGATAATTTATTCGGGTCATTATTCTCTATTCTTCATTTTCTGGAGGTCATTTTTTTAATCTGTAGACGATTTTATACTACACCCTCTTGGTTTGATTTATCTGAGAGCTTGGCGATAGCACGTCTGGGAAACTCGCAAGTCGCAACCAAATATTGCTACCCGGAAGTTTATTGATACTTAGTGAAAGAACACTTTTTTGTAAGAATCAGAGAATGTCACTCCATGTGATCTTAAAAAGGCCTATACCAAAAATAATACTTTAGCATTATTTTAAGCCAGAAATCGTTTTTATATTGTCAAGGCGATTCTATTACCCAGAACAAGTCCGGATTTAAGGAAAAATGTAACTAAACGTATATAATTGAACAAAATAAAATGTTTTTGCTTTATTTCCAATAATTCAACAAATATACATGGAGTGACATTCTTTGATTTTCTCAAATTTATTACATTAAATGTAGATCACAAAATTCCGGGTCCCGGAATTTTGGTTGCGGCTTTCGAGTTTCCCAGGCGTGGATAGCCTCGCTTCGAAGAGGAAATATATTGTCTCACCTTTGTTCTGACCGTAATTCTTTGGTTCCGTAGTTCCGTCACACGTTTGAACTCTTGATTCAGCATGATTAAATCTGGGTATCATATATTTGATAACACGCTTAATATGAACATGATGCATTATGGAATACCAAAGGACAAAGGCTTCTGTATCTTCTGTACCATCCTGTAATAGTTTGTTGTTGTTGTTTTTTAGGTATTACAACACAATTCATATAGAATAGCCACTTTGTTTTAACTGAGCCTTTTGAGAATTTCGATATTTAAATGTCCCTTTAGTACCCATTTGCTTCTTTTATAATCAGTTTTGTCAGACGAGCTAGACTTGTGTTACCGCCCCTGATTTTCCCGCGCACGTCAAAATCTACGGAAAGTATTGCAGTTGAGGTCGGAAAACTCAGCCTACAGACGTCCTTGATGTGTTCTCGCTTTTTCTATCAATTTCAGTAACGCTAGATACACACAATTCCCACAATTTGCTTTTCTATATGCATTGTTTTGTAGAATGTTTAAAGTCCGCCTGAATGACCTCTTTCAAAGAATGGTTGAAGTCCATTCCCACTTACTGACAAGTGCCAATTCAACCATATTGGAATGGCAAAACACCTTGTACTGCGAAGCTTTGCGATAAAATGTTTTGATTTTACGTACATAGTTTGAGAATTCTTAACTGTATTCATTACAATAAAATAATTACTAAAGATAGAATGTTTGTCATTAATATTGAGCGATGAGTTGAAATGCTTGATATTCAGTTCTGTCATTTTGTTTTTTTCCTTCTTCTTCTTCTTTTCGTAGTATACCATTATTTTACACATTAGCACTAATTCAAATCATTTAAATATTATTTTATTATTTTCCTGTATCAACTGGGATCAGAATGGTTTAGTTCTGATCAAGCTTCCAAGTACCCGTGATGATCCAGGAAGTTGAGCGGCGAATAGGCCCACAGCAGAGCCAAGCTTGTCGTAAGAGGCGACTGAAGGTATGAGGATTCTGACGTCGGGTCAGTGCTCAGCCCACAGAGCGACCAAGTGTGTACCCTAGATGGCTGAATAGGACGACTCTCGTTTGCTTGGTCATCAGGTCTTTAACACGGAAACACTGACCATTGTAGGCCAATGTATGTGGAGAGTGCTACGCTTCATGCACGTAAAAGATCCCTTTTATGACCGACAAGTATAGTGTTCAAACAAGGCTAAATTTTTCACCTCTAAGTACCGCTACCAGTTTCCTGTGGTCTTCAAAACTTGTTGGTCCTTTGTTTCCCACCCTTCCCCCCATATTTCATTTATCATTTTCTTTTCATGTCTATTCTATAATCTTTTCATGTACATGGCCTTTTTATTTCCTATATAGCGTTGCAAGGGCATTAAGGATGGTCACTGCTGAACTTTTTTTATTTCAAAGATTGTATGATTTGTGAAGGAAATAATAGATTATTGTACACTTAATAATATCCACTCGATAAAAAATAATAAAACCCAGGATCAAACGTATGTACATGTAGAATACCAAGTAGCTACATTGTATCTCGTGTCTGAATTTTATACCTTCATTTTTGGCCAGATTTCAGGGAGTGAAAAATCCGGGTTATAAAATGGTGAATGTCGGGCGGGCGGCGGGCGGCGGGCGGCGTGCGGGGGGGGGGAGAAATTTTTGTAACAGTTTTCTCAGCAACTAATAATCACAGCCACTTGATAGTTGGTATACAGCATAAGGTTGGGGTCCCATAACGTGGGATACGATTTCATGTATGTCGCTCACCTGCTTCCTGTTTTATTAACGAAATCCGGCCATTTTTGACAGATTTTTTTATAAAGTGTTCCATTATATGATTGGGTCCGACGGCCTGTTGTTCAAGATGTCATTCTGTCGATCAAGCAGACAAAATATTCATCAATTTGAAAATGGAGCGCCTTTCATAGCATATTATTTATTTTTGAAATTTTACTTCGAAGTTGTGATAACCTTGCACATGTTGCGCAAATAAATGCATATTGCAGATTTATAGAACCTTGAATGAATGTAAAAAATATATAATAATCTAAAGTTGATAAAATTGATAATCCTTCATGTACATGTATTACATTGGTTAAATTTTGGTCAAATTTTGACTTGAGCGTGCGACATATGCAAATGACAGCTGATGTGTACAGTATGTGGTCTATTCGACTGTCCATTTAAGTGGTTCTCATAAAATTCTTCATCTTAACGCCACCCAAAAACTTTTTAAATTATACAATCTTGCCGCTCTGTAGGGATCGTATGAAAATAAATAGGAGACTGGGAGAGGCTATCACAAGGACAAATATTTTACAGTATAATAAAACGAATTTATAGATTGAACATGCACATATGAAATTCACCTTAATTTGTGTTGCTTTACATTTTTAAGGAAATTCATTTATATTTTCACATCAACTAACATTTCATGACAAGCGTGGCACCTGCACCCCTAACGTTAATGCATCCCCTTTTAAGTCTTAAAAGTTTAGTTCGACAGATCGTACTGCGTAGAACAGTCTTTATAAGCGAAGCGTAGTACAAGCGTAGTGAAAACGTAAAACGATAGTAATGATCGCGGAGGATGTGTGGGTAGGTCGTAGCTGGTCGTGAATGGGTCGTAGCAAAGTTGTTGAAACGTACTGTACTCGTGATGGTCGTGGTAGCATCGTACTAGATTTGACCATTGAAAACAAAGTCCCTGTGAACTATCGTATTATGTTTAGTACCTGTCGCACTAAAGTCACACTGGCTACGTTGTAACAAAATCGTCGCGAGTCTTCTACGATCATTAAGATTGTGGGGGTCGTGGAGAGCGTAGGAAGATTGTGGTCAGTGTGACAGGAGCTTAAAATGGGATTGCATCAAAATACATCTCAGACAAACTTGAAAATAATTTCAAAGTTCAATTTTGCTAAACTTGCAAGAATGTGGGATGTTATTATTTTTATAGTCACATTAATATTTAAGTTTAATGTTAAAATGTTAAAATAGGAAAAAGTTGTTGTAAACGTTGAAAAGACGTATTAAGCTGAGTTCCGATTAGACAACACAAATCGGCTAACTTTGTATATTTTTCATCGCCATGAGCATGACGATGAGCTCAATGATATTGAATTGGAGTGCATATATCAACCTTGTAACAAGATTCTGCTATTTTAGATAAATACACCAGCCCCTTCCTGATTTGTTTTACAAATGTATTGGACGCAAATAGTATTTCTTGCATTTCTGACACTGCTGTGGCAATTTTATTCGAGTGTTTAACCCGCTCCGTAATTAGGATTAGTTATGATATGTTCAAGTATCAATGAACCGTCCTTGAATTCGAGTCCTAGATTTTGCCCATGTCAATGTACATGTTACCTACATACATGTACATGTATACGATTAAAATAATGATAACAGTTTATTTTTTTCTCACAACTAGTATCATTTGATCTATCAATATAAATTGCAATACAAAATGGAGAGCTACATAGATTTAACGACTTCTCTCATTTTTATATGTGTGGCTCTACTTGCCTTTATTGTAATGAACAATTGCCATCGTCCAAGTGGGATGCCAATGGGCCCACCGTTGCTCCCGGTAATAGGAAATCTTCGTGATATCAGCAAAAGTGAAAACCTCGTGTATAAGCTTCGAGAATATCGCAAGGAATACGGGGATATTTTTAGTATACGGCTTGGGCTTCAGTGGGTTTTTGTTATAAACGGATTTGACAATATAAAAGATGCTTTAGTGAAACATAGCGATATGTTTTTAGACAGGCCAAATATTTTTAGAATAACAAGATTTTTACAAAAACGAGGTAAGTTTTCACGTCTTTATTATTTTAATCTGAAAAGCTGCTTTTGTTAATGTAAGTAAGTGTTTCTTTTTTTTTATGTCGCCAGGTTTTGATTGGTCATAATTAAAGTGTTGTGTAGCTTGGAAAATATATTGTGCGTGCTTATAGATGTAGACGAAAATGAGATGTGTAATTCGTGTACGCGGTACAAACAACATAAACGGCAATTTGAATAATCCACAATTGAAGACAACCAGCCGTCTTCAACGTGACGCGAGATCGCTGGTCACCGTCTTGCATTGGCCCAAGGCTAAAAATACACTTCAAAATATTCAGCACCAATCCCAAAATTATCACGGAGTGGCCCATTTACAGACATTTAACAATAAATACAAAAGCACAGGGCCAAACTGCAGCTTTTAAAAGGATGTGTTGTCTTCAAGGTCTCATGCCTGGGTTTCTTCTCTTTGGACCAATAGATACATATGCATCATTGGTTACATTTAGGCAACAGAATTTAAATGTATTTCTTGAAATCATTTTTATTCAAATTATTTCACTACAAGCACATTTTATCATTTCAGGAATTGTTGGTTCAAGCGGACATTTATGGGCAAAAAGTCGAACTTTTACCATTAACACGTTAAAACATTTTGGCTTCGGAAAAAGGCTACTTCAGACCAGAATTTTAGAGGAAGTTGAGGTGCTTTTGAAAACATTAGAAACGAAAACAGACGAAAACATAGAAATTGGAAACTTTTTGCAAGGAACATTTGCAAACATTATAACTGCCATTGTTTGCAACCATCGTTATGAACTTAGTGATCCAAAATTTAGTAAACTGCGAGAAAATATTCACAAACAAGTACAGTACTCCCAATTGTCTGGAATACTAGACTTGGTACCGTTTTTAGAAAAACTTCCAGGTGATATTTTTAAGACGAAAAAGTTGTTGGACGTTGAAGACCAGATGAGTATTTTTTTCAAACAGCATTTCGAAGAGCATAAACAGACATTCGATGATAACAACCATCGAGATTTTATCGACGTTTATATATCAGAAATGAAGAAGGAAGAAAACAAAGACGTTTTTACCGGTAGGTTATTTATATTCCATTAAACTTTAATTAAAACTAAATGAGAAACAATAAAGGGTAGTAATGCACAAATGAATGACATGTAGCAAATTTACGTCTGCAAAACATAACTGTAAATTAAAGTAGTTATCAAAATAAGTTTTCGATGAACTAGAAAGGACTATGTAAGCCTTTCGTTAAAAAAGTTGTTGCTAATTGAAAAACACTAGACTTAATCGGTATATCTCCTGGATATAACCAAAATTGCGCTACTTGGGAGAAAAGAAATAACTAACTTACAATGTTGGTATACGAAAACTATCATTTTTGTGTCCTTATTAAATTTTTGTATCTTGGGGCTCGAGATTGTTCAACTGATTTGGTCTTACCAAATCGAATATTTATATAACATAAATCTTTAAACATAGAGTGTCTTTTAAAAGTTACGAAAACTATGTGCCATCGGAAATGTTTGCACCCATAGTTACATATACATACTTTTATTATTGTTTCAGATCAACAGCTATTTCGCATTTGTCGTGATCTTTTACTTGCCGGAACAGATACGACAGCAACCAGCATCAAGTGGTGCCTTCTTCACATGATTCTTAAACCGGAAATCCAAGAGAAAATGTATCAAGAAATCAAGGACGCGATTGGCATCGAGAGATTTCCAAGTCTTGACGATAGAACAAAACTCCCATATAGCAATGCCGTCTGTAATGAAACTATGCGCGTTGCAAATGTTGCCCCCTTAGGCGTTCCAAGAGCACCCGCGAATAAGCAGGACGTCGAATTTAAAGGCATTAAAATAGCAGGAGATGCGACCGTCTATATGAATTATGATTCTATAGCATTTGACACAGAAATTTTTCCCGACCCCGATGAATTCATTCCTGAAAGATTTCTGCCCAATTCCTCCCACTATTCAGCAAAACTTAAATATGTTGTGCCTTTTTCCATGGGTAAGTACAAACTATCTCCTGAAACCAAGACCGAGTGTCTACTAGGTCTGCTTGCCATTTTTATCATGCTTTTACTGGTTTTAATAAGTTACGTTTTCGGACCTTAATTTAATACAACTTTTCAAACTTTAAGCATCCTATTCTATCCGTTTTTCAATACAATTCTAAAAGTAAGAAATTTGTCCTTTCTAATTTTTTCACAATTAAATAAAACCTGATCTTAACCCACCATTTCTTCAAAAATGCCTGTATCAAGTCAGTAACATTGCGATCTTCAATATGTCTCCGGTATATTTTCCTTGCTTTGTCTTTTGTGTTGTACATTTGAGACTGATCCTTCAAGTTCGGTAATTTTGTTATTACTTCTATTAGTCTAACTATAAGATCTACATAATGTTGTTATTTTTGCCTGTCAACCCTAAAGCTGTAGTGTCATAAAAAATTTGCAATATAATACTTCCAGTAATTGGGCATATAGTTTTACTGTTGTCCGTCCGTATGTCCGTAACACTTTGGTTAGGTTCTTGGTTAAAGTCCATTACTCGGAAACTAGGTGTTGTAGGTCAAAGATATTTCACTACTAGATGTGTCTTGGGTAACGTGACATCACCCAGTCACTGCGACCTATATTTAATGCAGGAATGACTTTGGTTAAGTTCTTAATTAAGGTCCATATTTCGGATACTACATGTTTGGGGTCAATGGTATTTCACCACTAGATGTGTGTCTTGGTAACAATAAATTGGATCACTGTGACCTATATTTTATGCGTGAACGACTTTTGTTAAGTTCTTGGTTAAGATCCATATTTCGGATATTTCATCACTAAATAAGTCTAGGTAACACTACACCACTCGATAGAAATTAGGTTACAGAAACCTATATATTATGCATGAACATGCTTGAATTTCTTGGTAAAGGTCCATATCCCATGTAATACACATTGGAGGTCAAGATAATTCAAGAACGGGGGGCCATCCTGTGGCTCATAGACTCATTTTCTAAGTTTTTTTTATACTATATATTATAGGTAAACGAGCATGTCCCGGCGAGGTTCTTGCCAGACAAGAGATATTTCTGACGTTAGTGGCGCTAGTCCAGAAATTTAAATTCCTTCCAGCAAGAGATAGGCCAATGCCGGAGAACAAAAGAGTTCTTGGAAATGCATTCTTTCCTAAAGATTATGAACTTAGGGTACAAACACGATGAAGAAGCTAGTTACTTAGAATTGGTGAATGTACAAGATATTTTTGAAAAAAAAATCTTCTAAATACTTTTGTCTTAAAACATTTTGATACTTATTCTGTTAGTTTTGTATGGTTTGTATGACTTTAATTTCTGCATAATTTTTTTAAAAAAAAGTAAAAATTGGAAACACATTAAGTAAGTTCCAGTTTCGTACTTTACAAACTATTAAAGTCATTATTTACAGACATTAAATTGCAGTGATCAAAGATTCTTTTTACATGTAAACAGTAATTGTAATTTGTATTATGATTATAAACATAAAAAGAAGAAAAAAATAGGCTGCATTTACAATATTTCGATTCCATCTTATTAACTTTTGTCATATTCATTGAAGCCACAATATCAAGCAGAAAAAATAGCCATTTTCTTATGCCTGCCTTAACACTCAGCAAATACTGTCATGACTTTCGATATGTTTTGGGTCTTTTTATGTTCCACGATTATGGACCACGATTTTTATTGTGTGTCTTTCTATACATTTTAATCATGTCTGAAGCTTTTTCAGCTATCATCATTGTTGCAGCATTGGTATTTGCCGAAGGAACATTTCTCATTACAGAGGAATCAACAACTCTTAATTTCTTTATTCCAATCACTCTGAAAATTAAGAAGAAAATGCAATGTAAATTCGACATTATAAACAGGGTTTGTTTGTTTTCTTTTTACAAATAATTGAATATTGAAAAGTTGTACACTACACAACCTCAATAAAAAAGCCGCAATATAAGAATCAAAATCAAAAAAAGCTAGCATCCCCCAATGTGACCAGCAATATCTACACACTGTCATGCAAATGGCTCTAGACCAGAAGTCTTATGCACTGAAACAGCTCTAAAATTATCAACAACGACCCCCATCTATACATGAAAAAACTAACATAAATGGTACCACACTTTTTTCATATGCATATGGTTAAGTTACTTTAACCTGTAAATACCTGATTTGCGACGGACTTCATGTCCCCCTACTTTCGATGATGGAGCATAAAATACAGTTATCATTCATTTTTGTGTGTAATGTTACAACCTCGTTGCATTTAAATAAGCCTATATCATGATCAGCCATTATAAAAGTAATTACCTAAGGAAAGGATCAACAACAGCCGTCGGGTCATTCTCACTGCCCATCCTACACGTGCTAACTTGGTGATTTGCCTGACGAGCATAGTGACGAATCATACACCTCCAATAATCGTCAGTATCATACGTCATGTTCATACAGAATCCCTCACATTCTTCCTGTCTGATAAATTTGGCACCAATACTGTCCCAGGCAGAGTTGTTGGCGAAGTTTTGTACGAATCTTAGAACTAATAAATTAGATCAAATTAGTTGAGAACAAAAATCAAAGCAGAAAATAATGATACACCTCACGCGCGTGTGAATATGCAAATCACCAAAAAGCTGAAGCCTAAAGATTGAAATTGTCAAACACTGTATGGATACTTCTTATTAATAGCATAGAGCAATGTAGCAAAAAATGTCGAATTAGAGTTCAGAGTTGGATCAACATGTACATTTGCCTGGGCTAGAAAGAACTTTGCGGCTTTGACAATTATAAAAATTTAAACAAACTATTGATGCATTCTTCGATACAGAAGTTTTGATACCGGAACGAGCTTAACTCCACATTCCATTACGACAATCCAGAATAATAATTTTTGTCAACGCCTGGTGCGTGTTCCCTTTATTGACGCTCTAGATAAAAGGTTCAAAATTTTAAACACCATATAAATCAGTATGAAGAGCAGAAATCTATACAAGTCCACAAATGCCGACTTGGAACCCAAATTCTGACTAAGATAAATAAATGCCTGGAGGTAGGCAGGCTTTTTTGGTATGTGACATTCTGTAATTTATCACATGCAATTCAAAAGTTTATTTAATTCATTTTGTCAACATTAAATGATTATACCGAGCAGGTTTCCCTCATGGAATAAAAGATCTACAATCATGAGTTGCTCAAACAAAATAGTATGTTTCGTCGGTCCTTCTATTAAGGTTATTTGCTTAAAATCATTAGGCATTTTGTTTTGTTTAATCAGTGGCAAAAATGGCAGTTAAATATAGCCATTATAAACATATTTACAATTGTAAACTACATGCAATTGGGTGATAAATACAATATATTTTTTAGAAAAATAAATCATTGTAACTAACATTGATAAAGAAATTATGTACATAAAACCTACTTTTAAGGTAAGATTCTACGTCATCGGGATGTGATAGATAATTTGGGTCAATCAGTGGGGCTGCGAAAGGGGTTTTGCTTTTTAGACGTACTGTTCCTCTGCTTTTATGTTTAAGTTTACATATCAAAACTGCAAACCCTATAGATGCTGTACGAGTAGCTCCATTAAATTCACCCTACAACAAAAATTATATAAGTGTCAAGCGATTTACGTTTATGTGGCATCAAGACAGTAAGAAAAACACTACAATTTAATCTAAAAATGCGATACAAAACAATTTTTCAAGCCCACATTTTTACTACTAAATTAAAGAGCAACAGGTAAATGGGAATGTCTGAACAGGCAGAAACAAAATCATAAGACACAAACGAAAATAACACGAAGACACACACAAATCAGCAACACAGTTTGTAAGGATAGTATCCTTAAGGACAAAACCGTTTCTGCTTGCTTTAACAAACCCGTTACGTTGCCAAACATTGATTCGGAGCGTCAAATCCGTAACAGGAGGACAAACAAAAGCTCCATAATAACCTTACATCTGTTCTCATCTGATATATTGTATACGAGTACATGATGTCTTCCATATAAATTTCTTGAGTTAAGGCAATAATGGGGGATCGAGCAACATAATGATGTATAAGCTATTTTTGTCGGACGTGACGCCACATCGAGAAAATCCAACTCTCGTATAACGAATCAGTTGTGATATATGTAAACTCCATAACGAAATATTGTCATTCTGACAAGAACATCGCGATCGCAAATAAAGTTCTGGGGGGGAGACAAAAACTAAGTTGCAACAAAACCCCGCGGTGTAGCACGTTTTGAGTGTGCAAACGTACATTGTCAAACCTACAAAACTTAACACATAGTAAAAATGTTCTTTCTAGGAAATCATGATTTTTCAAAGGCATGAAATAATGTATAAGTTGTGAACTGCAATTATTTAGGTTGAAAAATGACCCAATTGCAGATTTATAAATCATATGACTTTAAGACGTCCTTTCATAGAAAATTTCACATCCTATCACTTACAACGAACTATGATATATAAGTTACCCGTTTGTTCATTTTATCAATTGCACATTTGATGCGATCACTTTCATCAGCAAAAGCTTTGAAACTAATCTGAAGATCTGGTGGGGAAGATAAATTCTTGTTGTCAGCAACATGGGCAAAAACATTAGCATCATTCCCTGGTCTTGTTTGGATACCTGGAAAGACATTACCAATAAATATATATCTAGGTACTCCTTGGAAATTTCGAGTCACCTCTTATTAAGTTTCATGATATTTTAACATGAATAAAAACAAAAAAAGGATAATAAAAATTTTTTTAAAAATTATACTCGTCCACAAAATGAAGAGCTTTTTTTCTACAAAATATTTCCAAGTGAACAAGATATTTTTAATACGATGAGGAATTGAATGTAGGAGTTCTTATATCTATTTATGATATTGTTCTTTAATTTGTTCCATACCTTTTTTATAAAACACATACTCCAATATAGATTGTAAGTTTAATGCTTTTTCTTGGTTCATGTTCAAACTTGTGTTTGTTGAGTATTGGAAGAAGTACTGCATATGATCCTGCATTCTCTCTCCTACAGGAAGGTCCTTTATCAATGGAATCTAGATAAAACAGACAAAACTACATAATATAATCACTCATACGATCTTAAGACAATTTGTTGTAAAGTAATTAATATAAACCGAAACTATATCAAAGATATATTCTGAAGCATTTTGCGGTCATATCATCACTTTTCCATTGGTTGAATCAAACACCTTTGAGGAAATGGAAAGAATTGGTTACCATACAAATATTATAATCATGACAGTTTCCCCAATGTCGAACAAATAAGTTTACGTTTCATAAGTAAGCACACTTTATATCATTTCACACGCTCTTTATATCATAGGTCCCGATCGAATCTTTTAGCAATATGTTTCATTTAGCAAAAATAGTACCAACCTTTTTTATAAAATGAAATGGTATATTTTTTTATAAGTTAGATATATTAATCAAAGCAAACATACCCCAAGCTCCTGAAGGTGGTCCTTTGGTCCGATGCCTGACAACATCAATATCTGTGGTGAACCAAACACCCCAGCAGACAAGATTATTTCCTTCTTGGCATATATCTTGTACTTCTTTCCATCCCTCATCACTTTGATGCCTCGTGCTTTGCCATTTTTTATAATAACCTGTTTATTGAAGTATGTTAAAGTTCATGTATGTATTGAATCATATACAATGAAATATATTTCTCTGCGCGTGATTAATTTCAAAAGAACTGCCCCGCACATGTAAATAATTTTATTATACCCCCACTCGTAAGAGAGGGGGCTATATTGCAATCACCTTGTGTGTCCGTCTGTTCGTCTGTCCGTCCGTCCGGTTCAACTTCTCTGCTTCTACTGGATGGATTGGTTTCAAATTTGGTACACAGCTTCAGCATGATGAGTTACACCTTGCCTCCCCTTTCCAGGTCAGTCCCTGTTTTCCGAGCCAACTTAGACTTTTAATGGGTCAAAAATAGACAATTTTTGTAACAGATTTCTCGGCTTATACAGAAGGGATTGATTTCAAATTTGGTATACAGCTTTAGTATGATGAGTTGTATTGTGCCTCCCTTTCCAGGTCAGTCGGTCATCTACTTCCTGTTTTCTGAATGGTCAAATGGGGGTATGCTTAGCACGACTTAGTGCAATCCACAAATATTGTTTTATATTGATACTTGTCAATAATCTTCATCTTCTTTCCTTTCAAAGTACGCAGACAAATAATTTGATGGTCTCCTTGGATATTTGGACTACTAAAGGGACGAATCATTTAACTTGAATGAGGGCTTGGTTTTTTTGCTTGATCCGAATTTTCTTTTATTTCAAGGCGTCGCGACAAATTCTCTTTTTTTTTGTTTATTAGAATTTCTTTATATAGCAGAAATCCTTCATCAGAATATTTTTTCTTACCCTTTGCAGTCAAAAAATGTATTCATCAAACATCATTTTCACAATTTTGTTTTTGTTGAAAAGAAATATTTTCAATATTTTTTCTCTGGAACACGTGGAAAGACGAATCAACGATCAATGACATAAGTTAATAATACCCATAAAAAGTGTCGAAGTCTGTTTAGACAAAATGAATATAATAGAACTTCTACAACGCTTATTTTAAGACATAATGTATGCCATAAGTCTCTCAGTAAATGACAAACCACCGCTAGCATTGATAAAAATTATAAGAATTTGTTGTCGCTGGAACAGTTTCCCTCTCTCACTAGGGGGGGGGGGGCTGGTCAAAACTTGAGAGAGCATATTGGCTATTCTCATACATACCCGAGTCACATGGCTATTAGTATTGACTTGAAGATTTTGTCTTGACAACACTGGTCTGAGATAACAGCTAGCAGAAGTACATCGTTCGCCATCTTTGATGTATGTTTGAAGAGGGCAATATCCTGTAATTGATAAGAAAAAAGATTATGTTAATGTATACATGGTTTTTGGGAAAGTTGAAGAATAGGTTCAGCAGGAATAAACTGGATTACATTATTTGCCAATGGACTGGCAACTTTATATTACAGATTTGTGAAGTCCAATCTAATACTTAAGTGTAAGAAGGAAAGCGGCACAAATGGAGAATTCCAGTGTCAACAATCCGAAAGGGCAACGACAAAACCGTTAAAAACGAACAAGAACATCAAAACGAACAACAAAACATAACAAAACAAAACAAACCAAACTAATATCAACAAAGCGGACTCAAGTCGTACCAAGAGTACACTCAGGTGCCCCTGAAAAGTAAGCGGTTCCTGTCTGCTATTGCACACCAGTTGCACTGCTTTTTTTTTCCAATTCAGTGTGTCGAATCTGGTAAAGGAAGACAAAACAAACCTATGACAAATCAACATCTGCACTCGTCTGAGAGATAGACATCCCATATTTGTCTCCGAAAAAAAAATTCGCGAGTGAAGACCATAACCGAGGAGCAACATAACCTTGTGTTACCAACTTTTGTGACAAACGTGACGCTCTGCCAAGGAAATCGATGAAGTTCCCGCACTCTCTGGAGTAACGAATCAACTGTGGTGCTTTAACTCCATGAAGCTAGAGCGGACGGAATGTTGCTGCACAAGAAGGGAAAGGTGACAATTTTTCTCAAGTTCTTGAGGATAAATGAGAAGGAGAAAGTCACCAAAGCGAGAAGTATATCGTCAATATAACGGAAGTGAGGTTAAAAGAGAGCTTAGTCTACGTTTTTTTGTTTTGTGTTTTTTGTCTTGATAAGATTGTAAGAAGTCTGCTTCATATGAATGAAGAAACAAATCAGCAAGCAAATGTGAACAATTAGTGCTCATTGTTATCCCTATTGTTTGCTAAAAATCACGTCCACCAAATTGAACAAATAGGCTGTCGATAAGGAGATTAAGCATGTCAATTATTTGTTGTTCTGTAAATTTGTTCTTTGATGACAAAGTAAGTCTTAGTATATTCGAGTACCAGACACTTGTACCTGCATTTTCCATACTTTTTGAAAAAGATACGTTTAAATAGTTGTGCCAATCGTGATTTGAGTTGTTTATGTGGAATAGAAGTGTAAAGAATATCGAAAGTCTTGATGCTGTTGCAAGATGAAACTGACGTGTTGTGTTGGAATTAAATTTTTTGAATTGTCGTTCATATTGTAGGTTGTGTCGCGTACACTTATTCGACATCTCATCATATTCCTTATCAGAACTAAGTTTCTCCATTAGTTCTTCAGAATTTTTCAGGATTCATATTTGATCGATACCATTTCTATAATAAAAACAATCTTATATTTCTGGAGGCCGGATTTATTGCAGTCAGGACTGAAGGAGGTTTAGTGGTTCATTTTGATGACCCTGCAATGATGCGCTGTTGGTGTAGATTTTTATGTAATTTCGTAATCCAATATCATTATTGTTAGCACCAACGGAATGTAACTTGAAGAACAAACTCAAAATCCTTTCAATTCATTACTCGTAATTACATTTATAAGCTTTATCGTCGTTTTAGTTTATACCAGACTATGGAAGAAAGTTTTGTTATGGATAATATATAATGGGTTCACACATTAAAGATACATGAGTTTTACTATTAGCAAGTAAATATAGCATTCACCAAAAAAAAAACTGGTCATAAGTTTTAAGCTAAAACAAATCTTTGTAGTGTTTATAAAAATGATAAAAAAATAGTATTTGAACACAAAACATACCTAACTGTGATTCTCCGTTACAGTCTACCACGGGTAAACCCTTTTCAGCGGCAGCTTTTCTGTGAAGAAAATCTAGCGGAGACGTATACATTGTTTTTATAACAATGGGTCCGCCATGCCCGCGGTATGCTGGAAGAAAAAATTAAAAAGTACCCCGACCGGTATATAATGGTATTAATATCATTACAAGTATAAATCATGAAAATGAATCACGATTGGTTTGCTAACATAACTAATCCAAAAGCATTAATTAAACTATAGATTGGCTCATCACGGTCACAGATTGTTGAAACGTCAAAATTGGTAAAATCAAGCATGCCAATGCATTAAAATAAATATTATCAAGAAACGCTTCATGTTTCGAGATTTTAATAAATAGGAAAAAAAAGTTAAAGATTATACACATTACATGTACATTTAGTCGGCATAGCCACATAGTCTTATAAAGCTTGGTCATGTTTGGTACTAAAGAAAACACTTAAGATTATTTTTGCAGGGAGTTTGAATGTTTGGCGTCGAATTATGTAATAGTTTTATATGTTATGGCATATAAACGGATTACGTTGTACCCATTAATTATACAGTAAGATGAAAAAACAGTGTAGCAGAGTATGCTGAAATAACAAAAAAAAACTGTGAACCACTGCTCAGTCAGTAAACACAGGAGATATCGCAACGTATGTTAAACATAGATAGCTTCCAAAAATATAACTGACAAAATGGTGGATATAGCGATTAAGGATATATCAATGGAAGAGGAAAAATCAAGAAAACGCTGGGAAGAAAAACAAAGATGGCTGTTATCCTATGCCGAAAATTACGGTAAACCAAAACGAAAAACAACAACAAAAACCTAAGAACAAACCGAAGAAAAGGAATCCTTCAACACAGCATGAACATCGCCAAACAACCAAACCTACAGTGCAAACAGGAAGGAAGCATCGCAAGGTAAAAATGTATCAGTTAATAGTAAACAGAAGAACGATCAACCATTACATTCTGAAGTTAAAATAAATACACAGAAAGCTGGAATTTTGCAGCAAAACAATAACAATAGTAAAAGGAATACAAAGCAAAAATCTATCCCACAGCAAGTACAACAAACTCTATCTAATCGATCTAAATCGCAGAACCGTAAGACTAGAAAGATTCTTTTTTTAGGTGTAGGTCGGACCAGAACAAAATAGATCAACCGGAGAACGATGAGGAAACCAGAGTGAAGGAAGTGGATTAAAAGATCCAAAAATTATCAACTTATCGTCTAAAACACTTAATCCAGATGACAAAAAAAATTACATTCCAAAGGTCTTAAATTTACACCTGCTCCTGATATTAAAGAACTACACGCCGATAAAGAAGAATTTTGTAGAAAATTGAGACTTAAATATTATTCTCAAGATGCAGAAAATTATGACGACGAATCAATCGCGCGGAACAAATCTACATTTACTCCAAAAAAAAAGGCGAAAATATTCATTTAGATCATTATATCAACCACCAACCGTGATACAAAATATACTTATAACACAAAGAAATGCTTTGGAAAAGTTGCGTTAAGATTTATACATGTAGATTCTTACATAAGTTCTTGGAAGACCGGCTGATCTTTCACAAGTGATAGAATTTTTCAGTCTTTTGGGAATGGAGCGCAGCGGAACGAGCAAAAGACCCCAAAAATCTATCCTGAGTGAAAGTTCATTGCCGGCTTTCCAAAAATGCGTGAAAGTACCTATTTCTTCCGTAAAAAAAATATATTTTTATATACATGTACTGAAACCTTAGGTGGTTTCATTCTTAAAACCGAAAGTTTTAAATAACATCTCATTTCATTGGTCGACATCATTGTTCAATATCAGTACCGATGGTTTTGATTGGTAATTTGAGCAAGGTGAGATCACTGCACGTGCTCGCATCTCAACCTGGTCATCTCGCACTGAAAAAAAAGGCTCTTACGAAAGAAGAAATCATTATCAAAAAGAGGCCGACAAAGTAGGTGTTATCGTTATAATGGATGCATATTACTACAAAGACAAAGTTCTAGAACAACGCCCGACGCATAGGCTTAGTAATTTTGTAGACATAATACTGAAACCGCTCTGTTATTATGTGCCTAGTTTTATTAGGGACGACTAGGACTTCTTGAACTGTTTACCTGAGCAAATTGAAAACCAGTGCTTATTGATAAGTTTTGATGTAACTAGTTTATATACCAATATCCCTCACAGAATGGGACTTGATGCTTTGCCATTTTGGCTAGAATAACATGGCAACGCACTAAACCCGAGGCTTTCACATTTAAATTTTCTAGAAGCCGTAGAAATAATTTTGGAATGTAATTCACAAATATCAGGAACGGAGATGGGGACTAAAGTTGCTCCAATATATGCAACTCTTGTAATGGGATATATTGAACATAAAATGTATACCATGGTAGAAAGCGAATTCGATATATACAAGAACAATGGAAAAGTAATCTTGATAATGGAATTGTTTCATTATTTGGAATAAAAATGTCAACGAATAAGACACCTTTCACACGTCCATTACTAGTATCCATCCATCAATTCAACTTAGTATTGATAAGAACCCAACAGAACTCCCGTTTTTTGACATTTTGATAACCAATACTGATGGTAGAATCTTAACAGATATTTTCTACAAACCAACAGATACACATCAGTATCTAGATTTTCGATCTTTTCATCCGTCCCATACCAAACGCAACATTCCGTTTTGTTTGGCTAGACGAATATGCACAATAGTGAACAAAGAAGAAAAACGAAATAACACTTAAAAGAACTCTTTATATTTCTAAAACAACAGAATTATCAAACAAACCTTGTAAAACACGGAATTGAAAAGTCAAATGCAATACCGATCGCAGAACTTCCAAGACAAACACGACGCAAAAATATGACTGATCTTAGACCATCTTATCCCTTTTGCAAATAAAGTTACGATCCTCATCACGATTTTCTATTTCCTAGTTTCTTTGTTCTAAAGAACACAAGGTCTTATTGTAACAAACCATTCAAACAATACACCAATGAGGCCTGGTTTCGTACATAACAGTTATAAAAAAAGATGACTACCTAGCAGTAATTGATGATTTAAAAATTTGTCCAAATTCTCCTTCGCCATATTTGGATGATCGTAACTGCAGTTATGATCATCACGTTGACGACAGTGATTTGTCAGAACTCACAATCCGTGTCATCCGAATATGTACAATGTTATTCAATCAAGTATTCCTCTTTTCCACCAAAACGAAGAACTGAAAACTCTGTTTCTTAGCGATTCCATGCTGAAGAAAAAGTGACAACCGAAAAATCTCAAAAAGATGTTAACTCGAGCTCGCTTTGACAATGACAAACTGTTTTTAGTCAAGAGATGTGATAACAAACGATGTGGAGTTTGCAAGAACCTATATGTTGTTGAGAAACTTGAACTGTCAAATAGGTTAACACTGACACCAAACAGAAATATGAGCTGTGATACGGACAATCTAATTTACTGCGTGTAATAACTATAAAAAATGGTACATTGGTCAAACGGGAAATTCACTACAGAGGCGATTCACGGTTCAGAGACAACAAATTCAAGATCCAAAAACACGGAAAATTGATTTGAGTGAGCATTTGGAGATTTGTGCACTGTAGCAATAATTACTTTATCTTCCCGTTTAATGAAGTTCAACAATCAATCAAGAGCTTAAGACTGGCGAAGGAAGCTCATTTCATAGGATTGTTTAAACCGAAATTGAATAGTATACGTTTAAAACATCCCCTTTTTATACTGTATTGTATTTTATTGCTTCCCTATTTTATTTAACGTCACTGACGTCGCCGGTAACGACGTTAAGGACAACATAACATTCGCCTGAAGAGTGCCAGGAGGAATGAAATTAATTACTAAATGACACTTTCGTGATATAAATTGTGATTTTCTGTGCATTATGGATCTAATTCAGTTTATTACTATCTTTATTATTTCTTACATATATTTCTGTGCACGAAGAAACTATCATTTTACTCTATATACGTATATACATATTATACAATTAGTGACTTTTGATGAGGTTGACATGAGCCCAAGTAGTGAAATATTCTTTGAGGCCAACTGCAGAAGTGAATATAACCACTTGGTGGTGATAAATCTCATGTCATCTGGCCCCAGTTTCATAATACATCTCAAATTTGAGATTTCCTCAAATCCTTCATCAACTGAGATTTCCTGCAATTTCATTTGACAATATTTGAGTTGAGGACATATTTGAGGAAATCTCAAATTTGAGATGTTTTATGAAACTATGGCCAGAAACCTAAAGTCATCAATTGTTTTATTAAATGACTCTTATGCATCTCTCATGCATAAAAAAAGCTTTATAAGATTGTCTAAAGTCATTGTCATGTATAATGTTCTTTCCATCAACAAAGTGTCCTACAAATCGGTTTATTCCATGTCGAAGTGAAGTAAGACTCGACTTTTTGTACATTTCTCCATTCTCGGTATGGACAAAATAACATCAAGTTCACTGTTTGGAAGCATTTCAAATCCTTCCGGTAGACGCTCGACCCACCAAAACCAATAAAGGTATTTCGCCTTATGCTGAAATATCAAAATAAATTACAATGTTTTGAAGTATTGTTTTTAAAGTTAACGCAAATGATTCGCGTTGTAAAGCCAAATCAATGAGCATGATGGATGCAAGTGTTTTTTTTTTTTCTGTTGTTCGCGAAATTACGCTAGCTTTAAAATTATAAAACCGCCAAACCGAAGAAGGTGGAATCTAAAATGAAAAAAATAACAGTGATATTTCGTTTGTCTATTTATTGATTAAAATTGTTATGTAAACATTGTATAATTCTAATTATAACCAGACGATATCGGTTATCAAACATATTTAGCTGTTATCAGAAAACGTTTTCAGTTTTTTTTATACCAATCAAGCAAAAATTTGAAATAAAAATGATATGTGTTGGGCTTCATAAGGCCACTGTAAATCGATTCATCTTTCGTCGAACATTTTTCCCAAAAACAGGGGGCGAGCACGCGAAATTCGTATTTTAATAGTCTGTTAATTTTTTTAATCTTAAATTTCCGAGGGGAGAGGATTTTTACCTAGCAAGTGGCTACTATGCTTTTGATTTAAAAAAAAATAATGATAAAAATATACTTGAAGCATATGTAACTATTAACTATTATATCATGCATATTACTATCTAAACTTAGCCACATACACAGGCAAAATTTAGACATACGTCTGACGTACGTTAATAAAAACGTGCGTCTGATGTAGTGCATAAACGTACGTTAAACATACGTTTCTAACCGCTGTACGGTAAACGTACGTCAAATTATTGTAAAAACATATGTCAGACGTATGTTTTTTAAACGTGCGCTGTACGGTAAACGTACGTCAAATTATTGTAAAAACATATGTCAGACGTATGTTTTTTAAACGTGCGCTGTACGGTAAACGTACGTCAAATTATTGTAAAAACATATGTCAGACGTATGTTTTTTAAACGTGCGGTAAACGTACGTTTACCATACGTCAGACATATAGTTTTCTCAAATGTATGAAGTTAGCAAGTTTTTTGTTGAGTGTGTTTTATTATGAAATAAAAAAATTGCCAAGATAAATTTTTAATGTGCGTCAGACGTACGCGGTTAGAAACGCCATTTTAATATGCGTCAGATGACATGCGTTTAACGTACGCCAGACGCACGTTAAACGCAGTCAACATTTTGCCTGTGTAGTTTTTGATGTTTAAAGACTGAAATGACTGACAATTTGCAGTCCAACAACATAAAACTGTTAAATTCATGAACAATGAACATGAATTTAGTATCAAAAGCATGTAGTGCTAAAAAAATGTTGAACATTATATTGAACACAGACGTGGTAATGCTTACGTTTGCTTTGCTTGAACACAAAGTCACATATTCTTATTTTACATCACTTCATCGCAATTTTTCTAAGGTTAGCCCTAATGGTATTTTTTGTCAAATTTCAGACATCGTGAGACTTTTTTGAAAGATTATGTTAAAGTTATGGTTTTTCCTATATGCCAATGTTAATTTGCCATTAGAAGTTTTGATTTGCATTTATAGAAAAATTGAGGAGTGTGATCTAAATTCTTTTATTTTAAATTTAGATATAGACCAATAAAAAGAACATATCTGTCAATTTCTTTTCATTATTCTTTGGGTTAAGTTTTTTGGTATCTTTCCACAATTCATCAATTGCAACCAAAACCACGTTATTCTGTTTTAAAGCAGTTTACAAGCTCAGCCAGAGACTTTTTTTTACAGTCTCCGGCTCAGGACAAAACTACACTTAGTATTGTATGCATATACATATTTTGTAAATGGTACATGTGTATATATGCACTATACCCTAATCTCGTTATATTGAAAAAAAACTGTGAACAAGGCTTGTCCATCCATACCCAGTAAAACTGAAATATCAAAATAACCTATGCTTTCACTATATATAGTTGTGCAAACACAAAATTTTTAATGATGTTTGGAATGCAACGTTTTAGAGTGATACAGTCTCGTTATCTTTTTCTATCAATGATGATAAAAATGTGGCAAGATATCTTAAAAATTTAATCTAACATTGAATATGTTGTGTTTTCTTTGATCCAATAATAATCATGTTGCATGTACCTAATTATAACAATGTGATAACTGGTATATATATTGATCAGTTTAATCAAAGCTGGCAATTACAGTTTTACACATGCTTTGGAGAGGTAGGTATTTTTTATTGATTTGAAAAAAAAGATAAACGCTGATTTAAAAAAAACCACAACAATAGGAGATAGAAACTTACAAATAATAGCTAAAGGCGGAAAAAATCATGCCCAAAGTAGAGTAATTCCAGTAGCTACCGAAAAAAAGTAAGGCAACATTTTTACTTATCGCCTGTTGAGTCAAATACGGTAAAGGAAACCATTACCAATTCTGCATTTATACCACAGATTTAAAAAATGAAATACAAATATTTTATCAGATTGATATGATTATCACAACAATAATAAAGTAGTCATAACCAAGACGACCAGGAAAAGGTAAACCGCACACACTATTTGAGTGGGCTATGTGTCTGCTCTCTGCTTTCTGATAATTGATTTTCAAAGCAAGACATACTAGTAGATAATTTATGCTTCAATTATTTTTTAGGAAGTTAAAGAATGACATTCAGGGGGTCGTGCGTTTCTTTCGTAAAAGCTCTTTGTTTATCTGTTTTTATTCTTCCGCTTACTGCTGGCCTGTACCTGGAAGACCAACTTCGAGATGGCTCGGTATCCTCCGTCGCTATGTTATGCATATTATTTGGCGGGCTCTTGGCATCGCTATTTGTGGCTACGAAAATCAATGTTCAAGTTGATGTAACTGTTATCTTTTGATAAGAAAACAAAAGCTGTCAAACAAAAGCGGAGTTGGAAATAGATGCATGATTCTCCTCAAATTCATTATTATTTTTCTCTTTGATGTTGCGTCAATTTGCAAATTGGGTTTGAATATTTCGTACAATGTCTGTTGCGAAGAAATGTCTGTTCTTATTCTAATTAATAATTCATTTTTAATAATCTACATGATTCTGGAAATATGTTTTTTCAAAGTGTTCATGAAAAGGGCAATTACCACCAGTTTTTTCACAAACATGCAGGCCATAATCATCGTATTGACAAATGTTTTTATTTACATCCGCCAATCATTGGAGTTTACAAGTGAAAATCACACCGAGAGTTCTACTAATTCTACGATGTTATGTTCAAATTCTTCCGTAGTGTTGAAGCTATACACGGGATCAAATCGAATTTTGGAACCAGCAATCAGTGAAAACGCTTTACTTTCGATTCTAATGACTAAAGAAATATTCTTCCGCAAATCTTGTGATAATATTGAACATGAAACAGATATAACGACCAGTCGAATGACATTAGCTGGAGGAGGTAATTCACAGAAATCCAAATGGGTATATTTTGTATTTTTCATCGGATGTAATTTTGCAATTACTGTGGTAATGTGGGTGATCAAAAATATTCAAGTCCAACAGACGAGCGATAAACTCGATTCCATTCAAGGTATTATCTATCTAATAACAAAAGTAATTATGTACATTCTACTCATTATGTCGTTTTATTTCTTGGAAAAACAGAAAATTTATGTTTCTATCAGAAATTATAATCCATACACAATCGAACACTATCTAATAATTCTGGGTGCTGTTGGAACAAACGTGTATTTCTTTCTTGAATTAATTTCAAGCATACTAAATCACAATGCTCAACATATAACGGCAAAGAACATTCTGAACATAATTACAACTTATCTCCAAACAGTACTGCTCGTTCACTCAAAGGATTATGATTTGAACAGAATTGACCAATCTCAAGAAGGCTTACATCGAGCCAATCATGATACCGAAGAAGAAATAACTGGGGAAAATCTACTGAATGGCGTCACCAATTGCAAGAGAACATAAGCGCTGATCTGGATGCCATAAGTAATGCCGAAGAACAAACTAGCATTAGTCTTGAGGGTGAAGACATGGTAAACATTTCTCACACAAATTTTGAAAACATTAAAAAGAATATAGCTTATCTCAAAGGAATATACCTTTTTTTAGCTTTTTTCAACTTGAGTTACTGGATTTACGACACCTTTGAAGAGTCGAAAGCTATATATAAAGATGAATACACCGTCAAAATATATGGCCTCGAAGCGTGGGAGACATTTCGACATGTTTTCTTTCCTCTTATAGTTTTCTACCGATTCAAATGCTTCCTGAAATTTCTTGAGTTATCGGAATTCGATTGCCCTTCGCCAACTTGTTGTATTTTTCCACACAGTGACAGCGACAGAACAGTCAGAACCAGATATGAGAGCATTCAGGAAGACGCTGTTTGAGATGAGACAACGCAAAAAATAGACGCTTTATTATATTTTGAACTTTGAACTATAAAGAGTTATAATTATCAATGTATATTTGTTATCTATTTGACAGGTGCATTGTTTATTATTTCAATGTCAATCTAATATATGACAGATACACAGTCAATGTGATCAAACTAAATTTGATTTAAACATATAAAAGATAACTTCATTTTTGCTCAGTTTTCTAATAATTCCCTTTTACGCATTGTTTTTTCTTAGTCAAACTATAATTCTTTCATATGATTCTCTTAGTCAATCTCTATTTGACGCGAGTAACCGTTGCTGTTTGAATCTTTTGTTTGTTGCATGTTTAATTTTAGTTTTGTTGTAAGAAGCAAAGAATTGGGTATTGGTCAAGTTTGAAATGGCCAAGACAAAATCAGCAAACATTAGAAAAAACCACAACTTATAAAACACATATAACATCTGAAGTGCAATCAGCAGCACGAACACAAACTCTTCATAGTTCCAGTTTCTGTCCGTAAAGGTCAGTATACTAATCAATGCCCGAATCCTGCTTTCATTTTTTTTTCAAAGAAATCTAGAAAGCAAAGGTGTACCAAAGGGTTAATAAATATCATAAATAGAAAGTAAAGAGATGTGGAATAAGTGTACGCGACACAGCCCACAATTAAACGGCAGTTTAGAAAAACCACAATGGACAACCGCCAGCAGCCTTCAACGAGGCCATTTGGCACTGCTCGAAACCGTAAAGACAAAGAGAAAACCGGTAGACAAAAAATCATATAAACTCATATACACCACAATGCATTGCGCAACGTTGTTTATTGTTAAGCCTATTAAATACTTCTCCCGTTCTTCTCTTTAAAATAGTGCGTGAAACGGTTTAACAACAAATCGCTTAATTTCTTTTAGAGACAAATAATGACAAAAACCTTTCTGTTGGTACCAACAATGATGACATTCCATCCCTGTATTGGATTCCTTAATTGCATAAAAATCCATACAAACAGCGCTTCATTGCGGGGTCATCAAAATGTGCCACTAAATATCTTCCAGTTCTGTTGATTTCAATACTAATGACAATAAAAACCGGCCTCCAGAAATATTACGATTGTTATTATTCTTGAAATTGTGTCAATCAAATGTGGATCCTGGAGATTCTTAATTGTAAATCAGTTTCCTTTTTAAACAGAATCAAACTTTTCGATTTCTCCACACTTTACACTTCTATTCCACATGACCAACTGAAATCACGATTGGCACAACTGATTTAACGCAGCTTTTCAAAAAGAATGGAAAACGCAGGTAATAATATTTGGTAGTCGATTAATTAGTCATCAATGAGTCTAAGAAAAAGAACAAATAAACATAACACCAAATAGTCGACATGCTCAATTTTCTTATCGACAACATATTAATTCATTTTGGTGGACGTATTTTTTAGCAAACAATATGGATTCCAATGGGCCCTAATTGTGCACCTTTGTTTGCTGATTTGTTTCTGCATCCATATGAAGCAGACTTCTAACAATCTCTTCTAGACAAAATAGATCGTAGACTAGCTCTCTCTTTTAACCTCACGTTCCTTTATATTGATGATGTCCTTTCACTAAACAATGCTCGATTGTGTGACTTTTTCAATCTCATAAATCCACAGGAGCTTGAGATAGAGGACATATGGATTCTAGGAAGTCTGCTTCATATTTAGATCTACATCTCGAAATTGACTCTCAAGGAAGACTTACAACAAAGCTCTATGACAAACGTGATGACTTCAAGTTTCCAATCGTCAACTTTCCCTTTTTGTGTAGCAACATTCCGTCAGCTCCTTCTTATGGAGTCTTCGTATCACAGTTGTTTTGTTACTCCAGAGGTTGCAAGAATTATATCGATTTCCTTGGCAGAGCGTCACGTTTGACACAAAAATTGCTGACACAGTGTTATGTTGCTCCACAGTTGATGTCTTCACTCAAGAAATTCTATGGTAGACACAGTGCACTCTTAGACAAATGTGGTATTTTTATCTCTCTAATGAGTACCATAATGGCTATTTTACACTCTTTTTGGCCCTTGATATCTTAACAACCGGAAATGGTAGCAAATAAGGCTTGTATAGATCGTGGACCCCATGGTCCCCACTTTTATTCTCACTAGGTCCCATACCCACGCACGCCGTAGGATTTTTTCTGATTTTTACAATTCATGTGTTATCCATCCCGATTTTTTCTGGACCTGTAAATTAATTTTATCATAAATTAAGTAACAAAGAAGAAATCAGTCAGTGGTCAGGTGGCGTAGTGTAAGGGTTGGACATTTGGACGATTGGGCGCCCATTTGGGGTGTTTATTATATTTGATTCTGAAATAAAAAGGCTAAATGCCAAAAATTCAGTTTTTATAATTAGAAAATATGTTCAAACAACGCAGTCCATATGTATATAACATTTTAATCACGGTACTTAAATGAGTTTTGAAAATGGACCTTAATCAAGTTTCCAATTAAAAGAGAATTTCTTGTGAAAATTGAAAGTCCTGATAAAATGCACTTAAAAATTACATGTTCTAAGCAGTCAAACAGACTTAAATTTTGGCGGCTGGTTCAACAGTTAATTTAAAAGTCGAAAGAAGTTATTTCAAATAAGAAAATTAAGTTTTTAATCGCATCACACAATCTCTGTTTTTGTTGTTGATACCTGTTGATATATTGATATTTAAACTTTTTATATGTAAATGCTTAGAACACAGTTGTGTTCTTTTTTCATTACTTGGTTTATTTCTTATCCAGTGTTTTAGTTACAGAGTATTTGCTTGAAAACATTTTTTTATATTTCATTTGTGTTTTATCTTATTTTTACGGGAAATGATAAAAAACGCACATTTATCTAGTTTAAAGATATGAATAAAACATTAACTCAGTGGAATTTTATAGTAAAAGTTTATTTTTGAAATTATTTAATGAATTAAATTTCAGGCCAGGATGCACATCTTTGATTGACAAAAATTGTTTATGAAAAAAAAGGTTAAGGAAATTATGTAATTATAAGCACTGGTGCATCTCCTGTGCAAGGCCGTCAGAAGGGGATACCATTGGGTGCGATCGCACCCTTCTTTTGCCGAAAATATAATGTAAAACTCTCTAGGAATGCACCAAAAACCCACCATAATGGGTAAAATTTTAGAAAAATTCTCTCCAGCTGGCAGGGGAGTCCCTTCCAAGGTCCCCCATGCACACCCTCGCTAGAAAATGGCAACGGCCCTGCTATGCTTACCTGGTTTGAAAATATTAGTATTACCCGTCTTATAACCGTGTTGCATGACCCTGAAAAGAAGCAGAGGTACCAATGGGGTATCCGAATGTCAAAAATCCGAAAGGGCAGAGACAAATCCAGTAAACACCAACAAGAACGGGACAAAAACAGACATGTAAAACATGGAAACACAAAAATAACTAAATATCAATCAACAACGCGAACTCTAGTCGAAACTAGTGAAGTCAGGTGATCCAGAAGAGAAAGCAGTTCCTGTTTGCTACAGCACACCCGTCGCGTTGCCAACAGTCAATTCAGTGTGTCAAATCCGGTAAATGAGAACAATTTTAAAAACGTTAAAACCCTTTGACAAACCAACATCTGCACTCATCTGAGAGATCGAAATCCCATATTTGTCTATAAGTGCATGATGTCTTTCGTAAAATTTCTTGAGTGAAGACAACAACTGAGGAGCAACATAACCCTGTGTGAGCATTTTTTTTTCAGACGTGACGCTCTGCAAAGGAAATCGATGTAATTCTTGCAACCTCTGGAGTAATGAATAAATTGAGATACATAAACTCCATAAGCTGGAGCGGACGGAATGTTGCTACACAAGAAGGGAAAGTTGACGATTGGAAAGTTGAAATCATTATGTTTGTCAGAGCTTTGTTGAAAGATTTCCTTGAGAGTCAATTTCAAGATGCAGATCTAAATATGAAGCAGACTTCTTAGAATCCGTAGTGTCCTTAATTTCAAGTTCCTGAGGATATATAAGATGGAGAAAGTCACCAAATCGAAAATTGTTCAGTGAAAGGACATCATCAATATAACGGAAAGTGAGATTAAAAGAGAGAGCTAGTCTACGATCTTTTTTGTTTAGAAGTGATTGTAAAAAGTTTGCTTCATATGAATGAAGAAACAATTCAGCAAACAAAGGTGCACAATTAGTGCCCATTGAAATCCCAATTGTTTGCTGAAAAACACGTCCTCCAAACTGAACAAATATGTTGTCATTAAAAAGTTGAGCATGTTGATAATTTGGTCTTCTGTAAATTTGTTCCTTTTCTTAGACTCATTGATGACAAAGTAAGTCTAGTTATAATCGACTACTAGATATTTGTACCTGCGTTTTCCATTCTTTTTTTAAAAAGAAAAGCTGCGTATAATCAGTTGTGACAATCATGATTCCAGTTGTTCATGAAGAATAGAAGTGTAAAGTGTGGAGAAATCATATGTTTTGATGCTGTTACAAGATGAAACTGATTTGGAGTTAAGAATCTCCATCATTTATTTCGAGTTCTTCAGGATGCATATTTGATTGACACCATTTCTAGAATACCAACAATCGTTATATTTCTGGAGGCCGGATTTTATTGCCGTAATCATTGAAGTCAACAGAACTAAAAGAGGTTTAGTTGTACATTTGGATAACCCTGCAATGAAGCGCTGTTTTTATGGATTTTTATGTAAGTTAGGAATCCAATACAGGGATGGAATGTCATCATTATTGGCACAAACAGAAAGGCCGAAGGAGGAAATGACAGATTTGTGATTGTCAATGATTTCCTCCTTAGACAGTGTTGTAGCCGTGTATATGGTGCTATTGCTGGTACAACCAACTCCCAATTCAGCTGTCAATATAGTGTTTCTTGCCCACGAAAATGATGTTATTTGGTGTTTTGTCTGCAGGTACAACAACATATTTGTGATGTTAGGTGGACAATGTTTTGGCAACATCATCGTTGCTGAAATACAAATGACAAAAAATGGATGTTGCCTTAGTGCTTATTGAGCCTTTTAAAGAATTGATTCTTTTCAAAACCAACGACCTCACAGCTTTTACCCATTCTGACAAAACGTCACATTCTTTCTCTTGTTCCTTAATGTAGCATACGGAGGATTGAAAAACGGCCCTTTTATAATTTACACTTGTGCCCCCCTCACCCAAGTCAATCCTGGATCCGCCCCTGCAAAAATGTGGGACAAAGCGCTTTAAGAATTTTGGGAGTTCAGTCAAAAATCTTTAAATTCTTGGATTTTTTTATCTAAATTGTCTCCATGGAAGAGTGTGAATAACGTTTTGTTCATTTTGGATAAAAAATATTGTTTGAAGGTAAATGAATGTTGACAGGGACATTTTATACTTTTAAAATACACAACATAATACATAATAGTTTCGGGCAAATATGTATACTAATAGATATTCTGAATCATCTTAAGGATCATTTACATGAATTTTTCAACTCTGGAATCTGGACATCTTCCATCTTTATGAAGTAGGGGAGTACGTCATTGTAGCTCCAACCTGTACATCCCTCTTTTTCCCATTGATCAAAATCTAACCTGTTTCCTCTGATGTGGTTATTTCCATTAATGCTCCCAGTTCCTCCTAAAACTTTACCTCGAGTAGCTTTGAGGATCTAGAACGAGAACAAAAAAATACTTCTCACCAGAATTATAAATTCTTTGTAAATTTATATGTTACTTATTTTTAGGGATGGGTTTAGGGGACAATTCTGAAATGTTAAATAGGTATACTAAATGGAAATTAACTCAGTTAAATATAAGAATACAATTTTAAATAGTCCACCACTGATGGATAAGCTTACCATGTTTTATTATAGCGAATAAAATGATTAATTACCCCAAGCTGAACAGGGACCCATCAAAGTACTTTGGAGTACCCGAACTTAATCCTCCTATTGAATGTGTTACAATGGAAGTTGATCTCTCATATGGTGCAGCCATATGGGGTGCAAGAGATTATTCATGTATAAATGCTATAAAAAAAATAGAGCAATGAGATTTTTTTATGGGATTTGGTAGATATACTCCAAATTTATCAATATATGGTGATATGGGCTGGAAGCCTTGTATTATTAATCAGTGGTCTAGTATTTTTAGAACATGGTCTCGATATACAAAAATGTGTAATGATAGAATAAATAGAAAGGTATTTTTATGGGCAAATAGATGTTGTAACAATAGAATTAAGAACTGGAATTTAAGAGTTCAAAGTAAATTCAGAGAACTTAATTTAGCACATCTATGTAACACTGATTTTATTTTTGGTAAAGGTGTAATAAGAAGTATTGAGAATACATCTTTTGATATATATAAGAATGAATGGCATAATTCACTGATTGTTAATAATCAAAGTAAACTTCGAACGTATAGATTGTTTAAAAAATGAGTATGGTGTAGAGAGATATTTAAGTGTAATTATGCCTGGCAGATATAGAAGTGCCTTTGCCAAATTTAGATGTGGGGTTGCGCCCATTAAGATTGAAACTGGCAGATACCAAGGTCTAGATGTTGAAAATAGAGTTTGTTTTAACAACCAGTGTATTTTACATAATTGTATTGAGAATGAATTTCATGTTTTAATGAAATGTCCAATGTACTCTGAATTACGATCTGATCTTTTTAATACAGCTTATGCAATTAATTCAGATTTTATGAATTTATCAGAAGAGGAGAAATTTATATTTTTATTTCAAAATGAAGATGTATGTTTTATACTGCCAAAATCTGCCATGATATTTTAATGATAAGAACAAATGTTTTATATAAATAATGATTTTATCATTGTATTTGTATATAATAGACTTTTAAACTATTTTAAATAGTCTCTCATAGCTCTTTTAAGAGTGGCTCTCTGTTACTACTTTTTATTTTGTTCAATATGTTTTATGTATGTGTATATATGTAATGTAATTTATGAGAGGTGAGACTTAAATAAACTATTGCCTTGTCTTGTCTTGTCTCTCTCTGATCAGTTAAAACTCACATCTATGGAGAGTTGTATGAAGGAAAAAGTGTCCTAGTATAAAAGATTTAACTGTTGAAAATTTCACAGTGGCAAAATAGCTCAAAAATGGTATTTATACATAAGCAAATGTGCAAAATAAATGACAAAGAGTTGCTTAAAACATTAAATTAATAAAAGAAAATTATTAAGCTGAAAAAATCATAGATATAAGCAATTTCTGTCAGAGATAGGAGTTTTTTTTCTTCAGGTAAAAGTCATCCTCCTTTGAGTAGTTTTCATTTTCAATGAAAGTGCTCTGATCAAAAAGATTAGCTTCTATTATTACAAAATTATATAGATAGATTAAGCACCAGTACTCCAAAGTACCTTGATGAGTTCCTGTTCAGCTTCGGGGAATGAAACATTGAATTTGCTATAACTTAGGAATCATATCCTGTGGGGATGGATTGCTAATAAAAGATTTACATTTTTACTGAACATTTGTTTGTATTTAAAGATGTCAAATGACTCATTTGTAAAATTTGGACTTACAGATGCAGATGTCATAGGCCAATACGTTGGAAAAGGCATGGTACGTTTTATCAACAAAGAAATTATAAATGCATATAACAGTTTTGAGTTTAAGAAGGTGCTAATGAAACTTTTACATTGACAGTTTAATGTATTGAAAATTGTCAGTCAGCTAACAAGAAATTAAGGTAATTGTCAAAAGAAAAGAATGGTACTGTGTTCAGCTACATCCAGCTTAAATGCATCATACATTGTTTCGACTTGTAGTTCTTTACGTGTGGAGGTATTCACATTTAGCGGTTAATCTTCTTGACCAGGGCGTCTTGTTGACGACACATGCATCAGACTATTTCAACTATATATCTTAAATCTTTGACTTGCTCTAATTTATATACTGATATATTTATAATTTGTATGACTATTTTGTGTTCATTTAATGTTACCACCTAAGGAGAGGAAATATGTAGGCTTAGTCCTGCTTTCCAATCCTTTCCATGTTTTTTTCATGGATAAAATATGTTCAAATCAAATCAGACCATTTCAAATCAGAAATGCACTTTTTGCTAGATGTACCTTCGTTCAATCGACAAATACTAAAACTTACTTGAAGTTTCTTTGAAAACGAGGCATGTTCCTGAGGAACTGTATAGAAATTCCAATTTTCCTCCTTTCTGCGACGTTCTCTCCGAGGCAATGGAATTCTTGTAAACTCGTTGTCATAGTTTGAGCCACCGGCCTCCAGTAACAGCACATTTACATTGTCTTCTGATAAACGTGTGGCAACTATGCTACCAGCAGATCCTGAACCAACTAGGAAAAAAAGAATAAAAAAAATGCTTAAAAATATTGCTTTAATCGGGGGTCCATTCAATAAAAAATTACAATTGAAATACCTTTAAAAAAAAGAATTCTCGTTAGCACTTAAATTTCTAGGAGCTACAACAAAATACATTCTAATAATCTTATCTTTATCTTTTTTTTTATAAATATAAACGATGAAGATCGAAAAAAAAATCCTGTATTTGGCGTTACAAGTTCTATAGTTTTGTTAAAAAGTGAAACTTGTATTATTGCTATATGCATGATATTTTTTTTTCGTTTTAAATTTCCATTAAGATGAACTCACTTACCCACAATATAATCGTAATGTTTTCTAAATGGTCTGGAGAAAATCCCGTCAGGGTCTTTTTCATCCGGAAGTTGCGTAGACAGGAAATCAAGGAAAGAAACATTTGCGCATAGCGCAACAAGCGATGCTCCGAGAAACATATTTCCCAAAAACCTCGTCGGTTGGCTTTTGAAATCTAAGATCGCTCACGATCTTTTCATATTTAAAAACAAGGTAAATAAAAGTTCTTTCCGGTTTTTATTTTTCAGCTCAGTGAAACGTGTTTTAATGAATCTTACACCAGAGCTTGGATACAAAACCATCCTCTAAATAGAAATCTTAACTTCAAAGCTTTTTTAAATTCTTGTATTTAATCAGTTATGGAATGTCAAGTTTTAATCTTTTATTTTCTTTTTTCCTCGATTGGGAAAATATCTATGTTCAACATGCCACAGAAGTGTATGATAAAATTCTAAAATGTAAATGCATATCTTCTATATTTCTGTAATCACTGTAGAAAATGTAAAAAAGATCTAGATTTTTCGTGATTCACATAACCCAATTCAAGTACCTTTATCGTGGGATCAATGGTCGAAAGGACGCGTTTAGTGACCTACAACCAACACTAGAAGAGCATATCACTTCTGGAACGGACAAAACCTACTTGACATTTTGTACTGGATTAAAGTGTCCAGTATTTCAAGAAATTCAGTATAAATTCAGTATATTCCCATTGCAGTAAATCAAGTAAAATAAAGTCGTGTCAAGTAAAGTCAAGAGTTAATACACTGGACACTTCTGATCTGGCCATGAAAATAACTACTGAAATTGATCTTAAACTATTAACATTACTGAACAATTTACAAGTTCATTCTAATCAAGACTTGTCGAGTGAATTATGTCCACTAAAGAGATTTTTGGCTTTACTGGTGCAACATGTTCTACAAATTATCCAGACGAAAACAGAGTTATCCATATCGTCCATCAAGGCCTGAACCAACATTATGGCACTGCATTATGGTCTGAGGTAATGGCTCAATCTATATGGTGTTACAATCTTTCTTCTCTTTTCTTAAAATAAGTTTATTCAATGATTCATGGTGATTTATAAATAAACCACGAAATATCACCAGTCTTTGGTGTAGTATGTCTATTTTTTTATCTATAAGAAAACCATTATAAAAATATATATAAAGGATAAAGATTCGTGTACATTCCAAGTTTCAAACGTCAATTTGGATTTTCCTTTAATATGTTCGTAATTAACCGGGTATAAAATCATTAATGCCCCCTAAACTCTTTGTCGATTAGTGTGGATTTACTGGTTTTTAACGATTCAGTTTATCACGGCAATTTCAAAACGGTGCACTCTTTTAATATTTCAGCATACTGAGGATATACGGTAGACCATTATTTTGCTTATAATATTTATGTAAACTAGAGCTTACATCTATATAGCGATCTTAGAATCTACCAATGTGGTCATTGTAGAAAAGCGGTTAACCTGTTGTCGTTTCAGTATCCACCTATTGCGTTAGATCTATCTTTTAAGTCTATCATGCTGTCCTCATTTAAGTAGTACAATCATAATCTATCTAGATAATTGTAATCCAGGTTTATGATGCTCCATATATCATGGTTACGGTGACCTAGATATTAAGAATATCTTAATATTTTTCGTAAATCATTCCAACAGTTAGTGATAATGGTTGACTATTCGTGATTCATTTTAACATGTTTAATGCATTAAATTTTCTTAAGCAAGGTTGATGACCATGATGACTATGATTTATTTATTACTTATAATACATTTCGAGACCAATCGTTTTTCTGATATTGTATGACCATGGTGGATTATCGTGATTCGATTTAATGGTTTAACATTTCGTGACCATGTTTGAGTAATCATGATGGATTCATTTCAGCATTCCGTGGACATACTGGAATAACCTTGATTCATTTTGATGTTAAAGCATTACCCTGGTGTCCTAATCGAATTTCACTCTGCGGGCATGGTGGACATTTTTCAATACATTGAAACTTTAATTTTTAATATTTAAACATTTGTGACTATGGTGAATCAATCGTTATACTTTTTAAAATTTTAACATTCATGACCGTCTTAAAAAATCTTTCTTTTTTTCAAATGATAAGGTCCTGCACTAAGAATAAGAAAAAAAACTGAAATGTTAAAGGATGCGAGGCATTAATATCCATAATTGGCCCATGAAAATGTAGTTGGTTCAAATATTATACTTTTTCAAGGAAAAAATGAACTTATATGTGGTTGCAAAGAGAACACATCAAATAAACAAATTGTAACACTTTGGTTAAGTTCTTGGTTAAGGTCCATTGCTCAGATACTAGATGTAAGGGGTCAATTATATTTCACCACTAGATGGGTCTTGGGTAGGGCTACACCATCCACAAAAAATAAGGTCACTGCAACCTATATTTCATGCATGAATGACTTTGGTTTAGTTCTTTGATAAGGTCCATAACTTGGATACTAGATGTTAGGGGTCAATGGTATTTCACCACTAGATGTGTCTTGGGTAGCATGACACCACCCAACAGAAATTGGGTCACTGTGACCTATATTTATGCATGAATGACTTTGAATAAGTTCTTGGTTAAGGTCCATAACATGAATAGTAGATATTCGGGGTCAATGATATTTCACCACTGGATATGTCTTGGGTAACGTGACACCTCCCACTAGAAATTAGGTCAGTGCGACCTATATTTTACGCATGGATGATTTTGGTTAAGTTCTTGGTTAAGGTCCATATTTAGGATACTAGATGTTAAGGTCAATGGTTTTTCACCACTAGATATGTCCTGGGTAACGTGACACCACGCACTAGAAATTAGGTCACTGTGACCTATATTCTACGCAAGAATGACTTTGGTTAAGGTCCATATCTCGGATAGTACTTGTTGGGGGTCAATGGTATTTCATTACTAGATGAGTCTTGGTAACACAGCAAAACCCACCAGAAGTTAGGTTACTGCAATCTATATTTTACTCATGAAGACTTTTGATTTATTTCTTGTTAAAGGTCCATATCCCAGGTAATACACATTGGGGGTCAATTATATTTTAAGAACGGAAGGGACATCCTGTGGCTCATAGACACAATTTCTAGTTTATTTTCTTCTCTCGTTTTGCCTATTTATGAAATACTTACATGAATTTTTTAACTCTGGAATCTGGACATTTTCCGTCTTCTTGAAGTAGGGGAGTACGTCATTGTAGCCCCAACCTGTACATCCCTCTTTTTCCCATTGATCAAAATCTAACCTGTTTCCCCTAACATGGTTCATTCCATTGATGCTGCCAGTTCCTCCTAAAACTTTTCCTCGCGTAGCTTTTGCCCTCTGGAAAGAATTGTGAAGATTTACAACAGTGGGTCAACGTTGTGTTTTGCGGGAATTATAAGAGTCCACTTTTGTTAAACTTGTATGAAAACTTTGAAAACAAAATCTCAAAACCTTGGTTTCATTGATAAAGCGTTGTGTTTGACAACAAACAGTAAAAACAGCAAGAATTGTGTTGTTCACATACAGTCTTAAAAAGGAATCACTGGTACCGGTGTCAAGTTAGATTAGCATTGATTCACCATTCAAAAATACAGTTCCAAAGTTCAACATTTGTTAAATTTCATATCAACGTCCAACGTTCCTCCAAAATTAATAAGATTCAATATCCAACATTCATTGGACGATGGAAATCAATTGAAAGTTGGGATAATTTGAATACTAGTAATAGTTGAACGAATGCATAATGTTGAATATGCCTTCTTGTGTATGTTTAATTGTACGTAAATCCCATTGGCCTTTTTTAGTTTTGGCTGGAGCGCCTCTGATATAAGTCTTCTCAGACTAGTAAAAACATATCAGGCGCATTATAAACTGTGTTGTGTCAGTCTTTTGCTAAATATCATCGAACTTACATGAGACTTCGTTGCAAAAGAGGCATGTTTCTGGGGAACTGTATAAAAATTCCAGTTCTCCTTCATTGCGTGGCTCCTTCTCAAAGGCATGGGTATTCTTGTAAACTCGTTTTCATAGTTTGAGCCACCGGCCTCCAGTAATAGCACATTTACATTGTCTTCTGATAAACGTGTGGCAACTATGCTACCAGCAGATCCAGAACCAACTAAAAGGTAAAATAAAAAATGGTATGTTTGTTTGTTCGAGTTTTGGTGATGTGAAGTTTTGATTGCGACTGGAATAACGAAGGATGGGTTAGTTCGAACAATTTAGCCTACTTTAGGTTATCCTACGGATTCTACTCTTACAAAGGCCCTCAGTAGTGTTTATTTTTTACGTGCAATCATTTTTCCCTTCAAGGGCACCACTTTGGCAGCGGTCAGATTTTCTATCTTATGATCTGACGACCCGGCATGCAAGATGAAATAATAACATCATTAAACCTTCTTGGGCACTCATTCCAGTCGCTCTATGGCCAAAGCCCCCCCCCCCCGGTACTTCGACAATATCTAAAAACAAGAGGCTCCCAGGTGTCTGAATCGCTCACCTGGACCTCATGCTTAACATGTCTTTTTTATGAGCTATTACCCCAATAAAGAGTCATCTTACAGCTTAAATCCAATGGAGTTTTTAGTAGCCATTTTTTACCTATTAAGGGCCATTACCCCTATAAGGGGTCATGTGACATTTTCAGGCCAATGGAGACTTTTGTAGAACTAAATGAGTTAAAGGTTTAAGCAAGCAACAGCTTATCTCTTTCTTCAAGTTTTCATTTTTAGGCCAAAACATATTTTGACTTTTAAAGGGTCATAATCCCTATAAGGGGTCAACTGACATCTTCGACCCAATGGAGACTTTTGCAGAGATCAATAAGCTGAAGGTTTAAGCAAGCAACAGCTTTCCAATATTTTTCATTCTATAGAGCAAAACATGAAAAAATGCTATTTTTAACCTTTTAAGGGCAAAACCCTATCAGGGGTCATCTGACATCTTCGACCCAATGGAGACTTTGGTAGAGCTCAATGAGCAGAAGGTTTAAGGGAGCAACCATTTGATTTTTAGGGGGGGGGCTATGGATATTTTCTTTGTCCTGCGTTTTTATTTCGGAAAAAGTCGAGCCTGGATTTTTTTTATTTCTGGATATTTGCCATCCTGCCTTTTTATTTCAAATTTCACCATAGCCCCCCCGGTCGCTCCCTATACAAGCAACAGCTTTTTTTCTATCTGCGATAGTTTTCATTCCATAGGCAAAAAACATGAAATGCAATTTTTACCGTTTAAAGGGTCATAACCCCTATAAGGGGTCAACTGACATCTTCGACCTTATGGAGACTTTTGTAAAGCTTTTAATTCTTAAGAAGGGTGAACCAAAGGTTTAAGCAAGCAACAGCTTTTCTACATCTGCAATAATTTCATTCTAGAGCAAAAACATGACTAAATGCTATGTTTGACCTTTAAAGGGCCATAACCCCTATAAGGGGTCATCTGACAGCTTCGATCCATTGAAGACTTCAGTAGAGCTTTTGATTCTGAAGAAGGGTGGTTGCAAAAGATTTGTTCTATGTCTTCTACTTTTTGATTTATAATCCAAATAACCCCCTTGTCTATTTTTAGCAATAGTGGCCATGTTTTTATGGATCAAAAGTCCAAACACAACTTTTGTGCAGGACACCCTAAGGCTGAATCGTACCAAGTCTCATTGAATTTTGTTTTGTAGTTTCAGAGTGAAAGATTTTTGAAAAATTGTTGACAGAGTTCAGACGACAGACGACGGTGGACGCAAAGTGACTGCATTAGCTCACAAGGACTTTCGGTTATTCTTTAACATTTGCACTAGATAAAATTCATGTATATCTTACCGACGATATAATCATAGTGTTTTCTGAATGATCGGCTAAATATCCCGTCAGGATCTTTTTCATCCGGAAGCTGTGTAGACAGGTAATCAAGAAAAGAAACATTTGCGCACAATGAAACAAGCGATGCTCCAAGAAACATATCTAGAAGAAGAGAAATATTTTCAATCAGCTCCTTTAAGCTGGAATCCTTACAAGTTGCACCCAACTGAAAGATCCTTTAATATTAAAAATGCGACAACAATTTATCTAGGCAATCTTGAATTAAAATGATATAAATTTTGACTTCTAAAAACCATCATCAAAAGACATGTTAAAAGTTCATTTCAAGTTCAAGTGTAGGGTACTTGTTTTTCAGCTCAATGAAATGTTTTCAATATTTTTAACACGATTTCTTGACTACCCAGCCATCTTCTTTACTAGACATCTTGACATCAAAGCTTTGTAAATACCGGTGTAACACCATTAAAGGTATGCCAATTCTTTTTTTTTCTTGATATTTGCCATTCTATTCTTTCATCAGATCGTTACTCTTTAAAACATCGTGCTTAATTTGCAAAAAATATGTTAAAAATCAGCGAGAGCGAGGTTGATCCAGATTTTTTTAAAAGATGTGTATTGAGGACGAAAAGGGGGGGTCAAAACCCATTTTCCGGCGTACTGCACAAAAATTACAAAATTTTCACTATAGAAAGTGGTCTTCAATCTCTGGAACCATCCCCTCTTAATCCGCCGCTGGTGCATCATGCGCAATCCCGGCACTTCGTCTCCTCAATTGCAATTTACAGAGCATTTTCTGAAAACTAGAGATGAAAGATTGGTATAAACATTAGAGACCTTTTTTTGTTTCAAACAGACATGTATTGGAGTGCCCCGAACAGTTGACGGCAATTATACTTGAAATCAACATACGAATTACTAGGTATAAAGTAAGCACCGACACCACTAAGAACCAAGACCAGGTGTGACAAAAAAAAATCTGTCAGAGTGAAAAATCACTGAAATCATATCCCGCTGTATGGGACCCCACCCTGATGCTGTATACCAAATATCAAGTGGCTGTAATTATTAGTTGCTGAGAAAAAATGTTACGGAAATTTCTTCCCCGACCACACGACGACCGAACGCCCGCCCACCCGGCATTCGTCGTTTAAAAACCCATATTTTTCACTCTGTGAAATCCGGCTAAAATCTTGTATACTTTTTAACATCATACCGAAGTTCTGAAACAAACAGTCAATGCAAATAAAGTTATAAACAGGCAAATTGGGAAATTTGACATAATTGAGACTTTTGTAAGATTTAATGGACGAAATGCATTATTATACAACAGCAATCGTTTTTAATTTATGGGACAAAAACATGAAAAGGCATTTTTCTCACATTTTAGGAGTCACCTGACAGCAAAGAAAAATTTAGTATTTTTAGTTTAATGGTAATTAAATCCGACACATTTAGCAAGTAGAAAGGCCAGCTAAACAAAATTGTAGGTCTTTAACCATGCTACACTATTCCATATGCTTCTGTTTTACAAGCAAAGCTTATATTAATATACCAATAATCTTTTATCTTTTATCCATTAGTTCCGTGTCAAGATGGACCATTTCATCCATTGTTTTAGGGTTCTAGATGATTTTGAATCATTAAAAGCATTTTAGTCTTGATTGGTGATGTCCATTGTAGTCTGTTGGCTGTCTCTCATTGTTTTATCTTTCTTTTTTATGAAGTACAGGTTGTGTTGCATACACTTGTTACAAAATCTCATTGTTCAGGAACTTCCTAAAGGATCCAAGGATCCTTAATCCCTGTGGTATATAAAAATAAAAAGCTACGCCGAGCGCAGCATGATACGACCGCAACAAGTTTAACTCTGTACATTGGAGGCCTAATATGGATAGTCCATTGCTTTGGTCACATGAAGCACATGGTGGACTTACAAAGCTTTTTGACACATGCATCCTGTGGTGGACTTAAAAATGCATTTTTCACACATATATATTTACATCAACATCTAATACAAAAAGCCTTATTTATATACATGTAATAACTACAACTTAATTTTAAGTATAAAACTATTTGCCTTGACAACTTTTAAAATTGTTTTTTGGCCCCTTTGACCCCTAATTTCTCGAAAACGGTAAGAGATATTGCAAATCTGATTGAAAAATGCAGCAAGGAATTTTCACAAGGATTCCAATGAAAAAAAGATTTTGAAAATCGGACCAAAAATGAAAAAGTTGATTATATGGGCGTGGTCTGTCTTTAGCCCCCTGTAGCAATGTAATGGTGAAATACATGTCAAAATCATTGACACATTTAGCAGACAGAGTTTTATGAGCACTTCAACAAAAAAAGAATTTTCAAAATTGAATGAATAATGAACATTCTACAACAGTTTTGTCAATACACCCGTTTTAGCCCCTTTGGCCCTTTTTTCTAAAACAGTAGGGGCCACAAACCCCAGATACAAAACCAACATTCCTTTTGTGGATATAATCATCATATTTAAACTTCATAACATTTGGCTGGCCCAATACAACTTAATTTTGGTAAAAAACTATTTGCCTGGACAAACTTTTATAAACAGCGTTTTTGGCCCCTTTGACCCCTTATTTCTCGAAAACGGTATGAGATATTGCAAATCTGATTGAAAAATGCAGGCAGGGATTTTTACAAGGATTCCAATGAAAAAAAGATTTTGAAAATCCGACAATAAATAAAAAAGTCGATTTTTTGGGTGTGGCCCCTTTTTGACCCCTTATAGCAATGTAACAGTACAAGATACATCAAAGCTGTTGTTACATTTTGTTGACAGAATTTATTGAGGAATACAATTAAAAAAGAATGATCAAAATCGGATGAAAATTCAACATTCTACAGACGTTTTGTCATTACACCCGTTTTAGCACCTTTTGGCCCTTTTTTCTAAAACAGTAGGGGCCAGAAACCCCAAATGCAATACCAACCTTCATTTAGTGGTTATAAACATCATATCAAAATTTTATAACAATTGGTTAACTGCAACTAAAGTTATCACACGGAAACCACTAGTGTCTACAGACGACGACGACGACGACGACGACAACGACAACGCCAACGCCAACGACAACGACATCGCCATAACATAATACGATCGCAAAAAATTTGCGGTCGTATAAAAATCTGTCAAAAACGGCCGGATTTCGTTAAACGAAATACGACATACCTGAATTCGTGTCCCACGTTATGGGACCCCAACCTGATGCTGTATACCAAATATCAAGTGGCTGTGACTAGTAGTTGCTGAGAAAACTGTTACGAAAATTTCTTCCCCGCCCGCCCGCCCGACATTCACCATTTTATATTCCGGATTTTTCACTCCGTGAAATCCAGCCCAAAAAAAATGGTCCCTATTGGTAACACTTTGGTAGAACAACAATCTGCACTAGTTTTTTGGTGCAAAATCAAGGAAAAACAAGGGGTTGCACTAAGTCGTGCTAAGCATACCCCCACTCGACCATTCAGAAAACATGAGGTAGATGACCGACTGACCTGGAAAGGGGAGACACGGTACAACGCATCATGCTAAAATTGTACACCAAATTTTAAATCGATCACTTCTGAAGCCGAGAAATCTGTTACAAAAAATTATCAATTTTTGACCCATAAAAGGTCTAAGTCGGCTCGGAAAACAGGAAGTAGATGATGGACTGACCTGGAAAGGGAAGGCACAATATAACTAATCATGCTGAAGCTGTGTACCAAATTTAAAACCAATCCATCCAGTAGAAGCCGAGAAATCTGTTACGAAAAATTTCACATTTCAAATTTTTACCCTAAAAAGTGTAAGTCGGCTAGGAAAACAGGAAGTAGATGATGGACTGACCTGGAAAGGGAAGGCACAATATAACTAATCATGCTGAAGCTGTGTACCAAATTTAAAACCAATCCATCCAGTAGAAGCCGAGAAATCTGTTACGAAAAATTTCACATTTCAAATTTTTACCCTAAATAGTGTAAGTCGGCTAGGAAAACAGGAAGTAGATAATGGACTGACCTGGAAAGGGGGCACGGTATATCTCATCATGCTGAAGCTGTTTACCAAATTTGAAACCAATCCATCCAGTAGAAGCTGAGTAATCTGTTACAAAAAATTTCTCATTTCAAATTTTTTACCCTTAAAAGGTCTAAGTTCTAAGTTGGCTTGGAAAACAGGAAGTAGATGATGGACTGACCTGGAAAGGGGAGGCATGGTGTAACTCATCATGCTGAAGCTGTGTATCAAATTTGAAACTAATCCATCCAGTAGAAGCAGAGAAAATGAACTGGAAGGACAGATGGACGGACGGGCAGACAGACGAAAGGACAGACGGACAAGGTGATTGCAATATAGCCCCCTTACGAATGGGGGTATAATATACTTAAAACCATAAACCATACAAGGGGTCGTCAAAAAACTTCAATTTTGAAAAGCCTCTCGAGCTGAACATTTAAACAATTAAGCAATAGCTTTTCTATTATTGCAATAGTTTTCCATCTAAATGTATGAGCCAATTGCAATAACATGATTGTTTACCTTTTCAAGGGCCATAACCCAATGAGAGGGTCACCTGACAACTTCAACCCAATAGAGACTTAGATAGATAGAGCTTCTTGAGCTGAACATTAATGCAAGAAACAGTTTTTCTATCTGCAATAGGTTTGGTAAATTTGGTTATAAACATGATTGTGTACTTAATGAACCATTACCCTTATAAGGGTTCATCTTACAACAGATTCAATTGAGAATTTTGTTAAGCTTTCCAACAACCATTTTTAGCAATGGAAGCAATCTTATTTGTTGAATCAAAAATCCAAACAAAAGTTTTGTAAAGAGCAATACTCACAACACTTGTACCAAGTTTGTTGTATTTGGTCAAGTGATTTCAAAGAATATTTTTTAAATGTTGAACACATGGACACTTAGTGATGACAATGGCATCACAGGATCACATTGCATTGACCCTGTTTTTATTTTAGCATAACATTCAATGAAGAACCTTAGTGGATATTTCTTTGCATTTTCAAAGAAATCAATTAAACATATTTAAAATATATAACTGTAATTAAATTCAAAGTTATATCATCAAAGATATGGATTACTAGTAACAATAAGATGCTGATTTTTTTACACCTAGAGCCTTAAAATAGATTCTGAAATAAACAAAATATTATTGTATAATAACTTTTTTATTTCATTTATCTAACATCTGACATTTGATGCCTTAAGAAAATAAATTGGCTATTCCAATAAAATAGAAGGTGGTCTTTCTTTAAGAGTGGTGGTTTTTTGCAACATTAAGTTAACTTATCAGTCCTAATATTCAAAATATTTACATGTATGGTTGGGTAGTTGGGATCTAAAATGAGCAGTGAGTACCAAAAACCCCCACCATAAATGTAGGTACAGTTTTTCCTTAGGGAAATTAAGAAAGGGCTTCATTTTGGGAATTTCAGGTCATTGCTTATTGTAGAAGTAATTATGCCACAACAAAAGCAAACTAGATACCAGGGAGATGATAGCCATCTCCACGGGCCCCGCTCCCATAAAAAATTGTGGACCGGCATTAAACTCAAACTTGATCTGTAACTCATCAAGGTAAACTCACATACCAAAAATCAGTTCATTATCTATAAGCTTTTAGAAAAAAAGTCCGGAAAACTGAAATTTTAGTGAATTTTGAAAGTTCCAAGGGCCATAACTCCCATAAAAATTTGTGTACCGGCACGAAACTCAAACTTGATCTGTAACTCATCAAGGTTAACTCACATACCAAAAATCAGTTCATTATCTATAAGCGTTTAGAAAAAAAAGTCTGGAAAACGGAAATTTTAGTGAATTTTCAAAGTTCAAAGGGCCATAACTCCCATAAAAATTTGTGGACCAATACGAAACTCAAACTTGATCTGTAACTCATCAAGGTTAACTCACATACCAAAAATCAGTTCATTATCTATAAGCCTTTAGAAAAAAAGTGCAGAAAACTGAAATTTTAGTGAATTTTCAAAGTTCCAAGGGCCATAACTCCCATAAAAATTTGTGTACCGGCACGAAACTCAAACTTGATCTGAAACTCATCAAGGTTAACTCACAAACCAAAAATCAGTTCATTATCTATAAGCGTTTAGAAAAAAAGTCCGGAAAACTGAAATTTTAGTGAATTTTCAAAGTTCAAAGGGCCATATCTTTTCTTTCTTCTATTGTTATCCCTCCATTAGCTGGAGCACCAATCAATGATGTGGATCATAGCAACTGTACGGAGAGCAACTGCGTGCATGTGCAGGGTTAAAACGTAAAATTATAAAATTAGTTCGAAGGTGCAAGGTCCAGTATATAATCGGTTCTGTTCCAGAAATAAAAGTTATAATGCCGAATACTGGGATGGAATGTCACATTACAATCCAACCCACCACCATATTTACACTGGATCACAAGGTCATTCCACTAAAAGATGGTTAGACAGCAAACACATGTGTACTAGCGTCTATATTAATATATTAACACACTACACTGCATAGCGTCCATAAGATATAAGCAAGGCATACTAATGAATATATACATGTATATATTTTGTAAAAATTATGGTACATTAATACATTAATACAAAGCCCCTAAGCACATACACCTGGAAAAATTAGGAGTATTAAAATAGCTGTCATCAGTATAGCTCTTAATTTGATATCAATGTAAGAGACCTACATGAATATCCAACTGATAATGAGTATAGAGGATGATTCATTGGAATTAAGATTATCATGGATACAAATAAGGATAAAATATGGAAAAGTTTAAAATCTAAAAAAAAGTGTTTATTTGCGCTTATATGAGTATAGTTTCTCTTCACTTAACATTATACTATGTGTCAATCAAACGAACATGGAATTATGTGGATCGTGTCTTTTTGGCACATATTCCATATTCTTTCGTTTTTAATATATAATACTAAAAATAAAACGGGTAAGCTTATTAAAATCTAAAATCAATTAATCTGTGTGACACTTATAAGTTCTCCATAACTAAGCTGATGCAAGTTTTAGTATAAAACTACTTTAAGTAAAAGCTCAAGCTTAACACTCTTAAAATAGACAGCTATAGGTGGTAACCCTGATGGCAGGTATAAAAATAGAACCAATAGAACGAGGGACGAGCTAAAGATAGGGGCTTGAAATACTATATATAAAATAATAAATAAATACAACAACCCTTCACATACAGGGTTTAAGCTATATTAATATAAAACCGTCCCCCCTCATTGACTGACACATTGTACTGTCTCTAAATTACTAAAAAGTCAACTTCAATTGTCTACATCTCTCTCTATGAATAGCATACACCAGACATCGAGACACAGCTTCGATCTTCATACTAATGTCAGATTGCAGAATAATAGGCAACGATGGATGCGATATATCCATTAGAATCTGCATCAGATACATCTTTTGCTGGTTATGAAATATCACATTTTCTAACGCAATGTCTATACTCCTGATAAAAGAACGAAGTGAGTCAATGTAAGGACTTCTTACATGATCTGTTGCTTTACAATCCAACAGGAAATGTTCAATATCTTCATCGCTTTTCTCACACAACTGACAAAGTGGACTTATCTGATGTTGATTGAATTTACTACGATTTGACTGCAATATATAAACACCGGACAAAAGTCTTGACTTAACATTTGCTTTCTGAATGGAGATTGGATCATACCCTGCACTACTCCATATCGGATGCACATTTCCGACCTTCATCGATTTACAACTAAGAAACTTCATTGTTGATTTCCCAACTGCCATTTCTTCTAATCTCTTACTCCAAAAGAGATTTATCTTCATCTTAATATTGTTTTTCCATACAAACTTGCTTGGCATATTTTCTATTAGGTCAAATACTGAATCCAGATCATATAATTCTAGTAGTTTAGCCGCATAGATGAACCAGCTGCTAGAATTTGGTCCCTTTATTATCAGTTGTCTAATTGCTATCGATTTTTCAATATTGTCTTGACGCAGTATATTTCCAAGATTTACTAGAATTAAATAGTGTATAAATGATTCAATTGGAAATTGTCCCGAGAGAATATACACTGCAGCATCTGTCGTACGTTCTGGCAAGTTCAGAAGAGTTTTCAACTGTGATTTTTGAAACATATTGAGTTCATACATATCTTTGTTGGTTAATACTACCGAGTCGAGACCGAAGAGCAGTCTGGGACGTACATACGTATTCCAAAGCTTCAAAATGACTTCTGGATTGGTCCCGTTATAACCATGCAGGCCAGCACCCATGAGCGCATACGAGGTGCGTCTGGCAACTTGAATCCGATTACGAACTAGTTCCTTTGAATCATGATTCCTGTTTATTCCAATATGAGTGTACTCTGAGACTTCCTCTAGCTTTTCATCATTTAAATAAAACTCATCAACGCTGACTTTGTTCCTTTTGCTAGTAAATGTCATTACTTTCGTTTTCGTTTCACTGATGAAGTATCTTTCACAATTTGCAAAATGGCCTTGCAAATTCAGCATTATTTGCAAGCTTTGAACATTGTCTGATAGTAATATAATGTCATCAGCACATGCTGGGGATCCAATATGAATTGAGCCAATTTGAAGACCAAGATGTTTCTTTTCGTACCAGTCCATCAGAGGATTAATGAACATTTTATACAAAGATGGGGACAATATTCCTCCTTGCCGTACGCCTTGCTCTTCCAGAAAAGCGCGTGAAAACTCACCCTCCCATTTTACTTTTGATTGAAGTTTTTGGTACCAGTTATAGACAATCATCCATTCCTTTCCAGTTATGCCAGCTTCATATATTTTATGCAACAACGAATCATGCCAGACGACATCAAATGCCTTTGAGGCGTCAATGAATGCAGCATATAGCTTCTTGCCACTATCCCTAGCGTCAGATATCGCCTCAGTCAATATGAGCGCTGCGTTTGTAGGTGAAACATTTTTGGTGAATCCACGTTGCAGGTCATTTTGTGTTTTCTCAATTATCGGACTTAAACGTGATAGAAACAGAGCTTCGAAAACTTTGCCAATTATGCTGCATACTGTTATTCGTCTGTACGAATTGGGTTCCTCTAGAGGCTTATTATGTTTCTTATATATCGGGGTGATTATCCCTGATCGAAATACATTAGGTATATCACAGTCAGACCATATTCGTTCGAAAATCTTCTTCAAGATGTCAATAACTACTTCACCTCCATAGACTAAGTGTTCGCTAGTTATGTACTGCTCATCTGGAGCTTTTCCGGACTTTAATTGATTGACAGTTTTCAAAATCTCTTCTGTTGTAAAAGTGATGCCCTCTTCTGAATTTACGGTAGACTTCAGGATCGACTTGATGTCTGCTTCTATACGGGTTTTGTATTCATCAGGGAATGCCGGGTTCTGTGATGCTTTGCTCAGGTTCTCAAAATAATCTGCCCATCCATTTCGAATGTCAGTTGGTGATTCCAGACACACATCATCAACAATCAACTTTGATAGCTTTCTACATTTCCCATTTCGCTGTAAATTAATAAGTCTATGGAATAATTTTTGATCAGATGTATGAGCGTTCATTATCTCAGAGTACAGTTTATACTTTCTGCTGGCTTCCAGATGTCTATTCGCCCGACGCAACTTTTTCTTTGCACGTTTACTTTTAACCCATAGTTCATTGTTCTCACTTTTTTCACCGCCATCTTCCTTGAAGAGCCAATACGCATGTTTACTGTCTTTACATAATTGTAAAACTTCTGGAGTCCAATGTTGTTTTGTTTTTTTCTTCTTACGCTTTGTTTGATTTGGTACGCTACAAGCTTGTTTGGCACTGTTTGTTAGAGCGTCGGAAATCAGCTGTATCTTATCATCAATAGAACCATCATTTATATCTATCTTATTGAGTTGTTCCGTGACAAGGTTTTGATACTGATTCAAATCACATTTCTGCCAATTTATTCTATATTTCGTGGGCTCGGGACAGCTTTCAATAATAACTTCAACATCAGCCATAAGCTTACAAACTGTTAGATGTCCAACTGTAGGGACATGCGTTGATAAATTTATTCCAGACTGATTGTATATTTTTATGTCAGTAATTAGGTTCTCACACCTGCTGTTTACTAGGATATAGTCAATCTGTGATGTATCAATCTGATTGTGGTGGTAAAAGGTACTCTTTTTAGGGTAGTTCCTTGGTACACCAATTTCTAGATCTCTCAATGCATTAATAAATATTTTGTCTCTTGTAGATTGTTGCTTTCTTGATAGGGATGCATTCATATCTCCTAGTATAACAATGTGAAAGTCACTAAATTTGTGGATGATTTCTGACAGTTCATCGATACATTGTCTATATTTCAAATCATACTCTTTGTTGCCTGCGCTTGGCATATATACTGAGATCAAACATAATGGAATAGGCTTGTTGTTTAATGTAATGACACAAATTCTTTCGCTGCCATCCATTTTTATCTCTGTGACTTTATCAAATTCCTTCTTCCATAAAAATCCGCACCCACCCCACCCCCTTGACCTTTGTCTACTGGATACTGGTTCAAATTCATCAGCACATTTAATAAAGCTAATACAATCATTCTTTTCTGCAAAATCTTCAATATAGGATTTTTCAAAAGTACATAGCCAGTGCTCCTGAATGGCTAGTATATGTACATCCTTAAGAAGTTCTGATACATAGATGGAGTTGGTGGTAATGTTCCCAACATTGAAGGTTGCAATCCGTAGCTTTGTAGTATTGGATGATAGCTCTGTATCTGGGGTGGGTGTCTCATCACTTGGTGGTTGAGTATTGGAGAATATATTGGTTGACGAATTGTATTCATATGATTGTTTACTTGTGTTGGTAAGTTTTGATATTGATTGATGGTCTGACTGGGTATATTTGTTTGTTGGCTTTGCTTTTTCTTCCGATGTCTTGGTGGACGTCGTTTCATCCGGCTTTTGACTAAAAAATGCTCACTGTCATTATTTACTATTTCCTTGGTCTCCTGAGAACTTACGACTTTTGGCACGGATTGATTGTCATTTTCTGCTATTATATTTTTATCTAAGACATCTATGACAAGGCTGTTGCTTTTATTACAGTTTTCAGACGATGTTAAATCTACATCGCTACTCCTATCAGGCGGTATTAGGTCAACTCTGTTTCTATGACAAGACTCAACATTTTCAACAGGGATCTTTTTGTGACTATCCTGTCTTTCACTACAGTTTACATTATTGTTTATAGTAATTCCTCTTTCTGCATTTTGTGACTGTGATATCTTAAGTTCAAGAAGAGAAAGTCTTGATTCCATTAGCTTTATATCATACTGCATGTTACAATTGTGACCTTGACACGGACTTCTATTTTGGAAGTTATTGTTACCTGGATCACTATTCTCTTGTAACGCTTGTGATTGTTCTAGGTCTCTGATCTTCTTTTCCAGTGTAAGTATATATGATTGAGCACTTGCCAGTTTTTTACTAGTTTCATTCAACAATCGCTCTTTAGCCTTCAATGCAATTTCTCTTTGGTTCAATTCTTTTTCCTTCGCTTTGAGAGTTTTTTCTCTTTCCTCCATTTGACTTGTATTGTTCGAAGATACTGGTTCATCAGTTATAACATGGCTAGTTTGATTTATATTTGCTTTTGTTGCTTCTTTTTGCTTTTTGTTTTTGCTCATTTTCGGACTACTAGGTCTCGTTTTGCTCGTTTTCGGACTACTTGGTCTCGATGCTGAGTGATCTTGGGTTGTATTAATAGGATCAGTGCTTAGAAGAAGAGCCTCTGATCTATCGAAATTGTCAATAAACAGAAGGTCATTACAGCTAGTACATAGATAATATTCCTCATTGTCCTGGCGTTTCTCTGCCTCACTTTTTGACATCCCTTCACACTCATAGTGTATTTGAGAGTTACACCCATCGCATAGAATAGCTTCTCTATTATCATTACAGATCTCTTCACAAACTAAGCAAATGTCTGGAGTGCATGGTCTTGTGTTGGCATATGCGCTTGCATTACAAATCGATAATAGATTGTTTGTCCGGATATTCCTCACGGATTCCTTGCTGTTGGCTACTAGTTTGGTACATTCTGGTGGATCGTCGTTGTCTGAGCTCCTTTTGACTGGCGAGTCTATACTGCTTGTTAGTAGCTGACGTTTTCGCGCTGATTTCCTGTTGGATTTCACTTGTTTGTCGTCATGACGGTTCGTACTTTCATTTGCTAGGACATGTTCAATTTGTTCCTTGATAAGCCTATTCATAGCAGTGAAATCACCACTTTTGTTCATTTCTCGTATTATTGCTGGCATATGATCGTTCATAAATGAGTTCAGATATTTCCCGTTAACTTGAGAGACTGATGTTGTTAAATATAAGTTGATTCGATACAGTTTTTCGTTACTTTTGCAGGCTATCACTGCTTCTTCAGCTTTGAACGAGTCATCTTTCGAGGATATTACCTCAGCTTCAAAGTTAATGGTGGGATATGGGCTTTGCTCGACAAATTGTGATAATACACTTCGAAAGGCCTCAAAGGCTGCGGTTGAGAATGTCAATATAAGGTTGCCTCCTTTATACTCGACACTTAGATGGTCCCTCTGTGTTGCATCATGTTTCTGCGACAGTGCTTTGCATTTATTCACATTGTAGTTGACACTCTTTGCTTTTAGTGGTTTCGATGGGCGACTTGGTGTAAACACAGTTCTAGGGCGACGACTTCTTGTGGTTCGCAGCATCTTTGTCAATGTCAGTCAATGAGTTTGATAAGAGCCCCCAAAAATGACAAAAAGTCAAATGAAAGGTAAAAATGACTACACTGGGTGGGTAGAAAAATATTAAACCTCCAGCAAGGGTTACCTTTTTAAGCACTAACTAAATGCCTACAGATATATGTATTGAGTAGACAAGTATAAGGAAGCCACCAATACACAGTTGGTACCAAAACTACAGAAATAGTAGACAGGTAAAATTCGCAGCTTAAAAATATAGACAAACACAACTAGTGTCTCATAATAAATACAAGTCTAAAGATTTGTAACAACTGGTGGTAGTAGTGGCTTTACCCCATACGTATATATGCGTGTATATTTATGCACTAGACTCTGTATATACAAATAGGACAACAACAACAACAACAACAAACTAGAGGCTCCCAGGAGCCTGAATCGCTCACCTTGTATTCGATGATACTTATATGCTGGATATTTTAACAAAGGACTGCTACTCTGTGGAATTATCAATTTTAATGTTCTAAGGGAAACAACTCCTATCAAGAAAGGTCTTACAACTTTGACCCCATTACATAATTTTTAGATCTTTATGTGCTTAACCATATGCAATTTAAATTTTTCAAATATCTTGTATTGTTTTCAAAATATAAGTCTTAAAAGAGCAAAATTTGAAAAAAAAACAAGAAAAAGGGCAATAACTCCTACAACCATTGTAAGATCTTCTTCAAAACTTCTGGGCAGGTAGATCTTTATGTGCTGATCATTATTATCCAAATAGAATTTTAATATCTGTTACCATTTTTGAGAAATTTGCAAAACACTGCAACTTACCCTTATGTTCTATTTTTAGCCATGGCGGCCATGTTTTTTGTCGAATCGAAATTTCGAACGATAATTTTGTAGACCACATACTACTGAACAACCCTACCAAGTTTCATTTCATTTGACTAAGCAGTTTCAGAGGAGAAGATTTTTGAAAAGTTGAACAAAAAACTGTGAAAATGGTCAATTTTTACAATCCAAGGGGTATAACTCCTAAAGGACCGATCCTACAACTTTGACTCTGTTACGACTTTTGTAGATCTTGATGTGCTTAGTCATATGCCATTTAAATTTTTGAAATATCTTGTATAGTTTTCAAGATATAGGGCTAAATAAGTAATTTTTTTGAAAAAAATCCAGAAAAAGGGCAATAACTCCTACATCGGTTGTTGGATCTTCTTGAAAATTTCAGGGCAGGTAGATCTTGAGGTGGTGATCACTTTTGCCCTATGCCAGAATTTTGATATCTGTTACGGTTTTTGAGTAATTTGCAAAAAACTGCAATTTACCCCTATGTTCTATTTTTAGCCATGGCAGCCATGTTTTTTGTCGAATCAAAATTTCGAACGATAGTTTTGTAGAGGACATACCACAGAACAACCCTACCAAGTTTCATTACATTTGGCCAAGCGGTTTCAGAGAAGAAGATTTTTGAAAAGTTGGACGACGGACGACGGACGACGGACGACGGACGCCAAGTGATGACAAAAGCTCACATTGCCTTCGGCAAGGTGAGCTAAAAAGGGGGGTGCGATAGTATTTGGGTATCAAACTAAAGTGTTAAAAACAAATTTTACATCAATTAGTTTAAAATTAAGGGTTTTACATATGCAGGAATACTGTATTATCAGCCTATCTTATTGTACGTTAGCGTAAAAGTTCAGCAAATTAAAAGATAAAAAATGTTTTTAAAAGTGAATCAAAGATGGCTGCCTACAGCGGGAAGACGAGATCTCTGTGAAAAAGCAGGCCAACACTACAAAGTACGCATGGTGGTGGGTTAAAACGAAGGTAAGTAACACTAAAAGGTAAAACACTTTGCGTTTTCAATGTTGACTGGAAATCTGCTCAGAAAATTGTAATATTTATAGTTTTTCAGCAGAGGATTCTCAAGTCCATCCACTACCATCCACTACCCTGCACATGAACCGGCACCATAACTCCCATAAAAATTTGTGGACCGGCATTAAACTCAAACTTGATCTGTAACTCATCAAGGTAAACTCACATACCAAAAATCAGTTCATTATCTATAAGCCTTTAGAAAACAAGAGGCTCCCAGGAGCCTGAATCGCTCACCTGGTCTTGATGTTGACCCTATACTTTTGTAGAGCTAAATGAGCTGAACATTTAAGCAAGCAACAGCTTTTCTCTACCTGCAATAGTTTTCATTCTATAGGCCAAAAACACCATTTTTCACCTATAAGGGGCCATAACCCCTATAAGGAGTCATCTGACAACTTCGACCCTATGGAGACTTTTGTAGAGCTAAATGAGCTGAACATTTAAGCAAGCAACAGCTAATCTCTATCTACAATAGTTTTCATTCTGTAGGCCAAAAACATGAAAAATCTTTATTTTTCAGGGGCCGTAACCCCTATAAGGGGTCATCTGACAACTTCGACCCTATGGAGAATTTTGTAGAGCTCAATGAGCCGAACATTTAAGCAAGCAACAGCTAATCTTTATCTGCAATAGTTTTCATTCTGTAGGACAAAAACATGAAAAATCGCTATTTTTCAGAGGCCGTAACCCCTATAAGGGGTCATCTGACAACTTCGACCCTATGGAGAATTTTGTAAAGCTAAATGAGCTGAACATTTAAGCAAGCAACAGCTAATCTCTATCTGCAATAGTTTTCATTCTGTAGGCCAAAAACATGAAAAATCGCTATTTTTCAGGGGCCGTAACCCCTATAAGGGGTCATCTGACAACTTCGACCCTATGGAGACTTTCGTAGAGCTAAATGATCTAAACATTTAAGCAAGCAACAGGTAATCTCTATCTGCAATAGTTTTCATTCTGTAGGCCAAAAACATGAAAAATGGCTATTTTTCACCTTTAAGGGGCCGTAACCCCTATAAGGGGTTATCTGACAACTTTGACCCTATGAAGACTTTCGTAGAGCTAAATGAGCTGAACATTTAAGCAAGCAACAGCTAATCTCTATCTGCAATAGTTTTCATTCTGTAGGCCAAAAACATGAAAAATGGCTATTTTTCACCTTTAAGGGGCCGTAACCCCTATAAGGGGTCATCTGACAACTTTGACCAAATGGAGACTTTTGTAGAGCTTTTGATGCTGAATCAGTAGCGTGGCCTCAGATTTCCTCTATCTCTTATACTTTTTGATTTACAAGCCAAAAACAGTAGTCTGATCTCCTGTTCTATTTTTAGCAACAGCGGCCATGTTGGTTGGTCGACATGTATATAATTCACAAACTTGGTAGAGGACATCCTAAAGATCAAGTATACCAAGTTTCAATGAAATCCCTTCAGTGGTTTCAGAGAAGAAGATCTTTGAAGAAAAGTTAACGGACGACGGACGGACGACAGACGACAGACGACGGACGACGGACGACGGACGCCTAACGATGACAATAGCTCACATGACCCTTCGGGTCAGGTGAGCTAAAAAGTGCAGAAAACTGAAATTTTAGTGAATTTTCAAAGTTCAAAGGGCCATAACTCCCATAAAAATTTGTGGACCGGCATTAAACTCAATCTTGATCTGTAACTCATCAAGGTAAACTCACATACCAAAAATCAGTTCATTATCTATAAGCGTTTAGAAAAAAAAGTCCGGAAAACTGAAATTTTAGTGAATTTTCAAAGTTCAAAGGGCCATAACTCCCATACAAATTTGTGGACCGGCACGAAACTCAAACTTGATCTGTAACTCATCAAGGTTAACTCACATACCAAAAATCAGTTCATTATCTATAAGCGTTTAGAAAAAAAGTCCGGAAAACTGAATTTGTTACGGACGCACGGACGGACGGACTGATTACTATAGGGCGTCCGCAACGAAGGGCCATAACTCCCATAAAAATTTGTGTACCGGCACGAAACTCAAACTTGATCTGTAACTCATCAAGGTTAACTCACATACCAAAAATCAGTTCATTATCTATAAGCGTTTAGAAAAAAAAGTCTGGAAAACTGAAATTTTAGTGAATTTTCAAAGTTCAAAGGGCCATAACTCCCATAAAAATTTGTGGACCAATACGAAACTCAAACTTGATCTGTAACTCATCAAGGTAAACTCACATACCAAAAATCAGTTCATTATCTATAAGCCTTTAGAAAAAAAGTGCAGAAAACTGAAATTTTAGTGAATTTTCAAAGTTCCAAGGGCCATAACTCCCATAAAAATTTGTGTACCGGCACGAAACTCAAACTTGATCTGAAACTCATCAAGGTTAACTCACATACCAAAAATCAGTTCATTATCTATAAGCGTTTAGAAAAAAAGTCCGGAAAACTGAAATTTTAGTGAATTTTCAAAGTTCAAAGGGCCATAACTCCCATAAAAATTTGTGGACCGGCATTAAACTCAAACTTGATCTGTAACTCATCAAGGTAAACTCACATACCAAAAATCAGTTCATTATCTATAAGCCTTTAGAAAAAAAGTGCAGAAAACTGAAATTTTAGTGAATTTTCAAAGTTCAAAGGGCCATAACTCCCATACAAATTTGTGGACCGGCACGAAACTCAAACTTGATCTGTAACTCATCAAGGTTAACTCACATACCAAAAATCAGTTCATTATCTATAAGCGTTTAGAAAAAAAGTCCGGAAAACTGAATTTGTTACGGACGGACGGACGGACGGACGGACGGACTGATTACTATAGGGCGTCCCCAACAAAGTTGCGCGGCCCTAATAAAATATTGAATATTTCTTTTGAAAATTCAACCCTGAGAATGCATTTCAAAACCGAAAAGTTTACAAACATATTTCAAACAGAAATTATGAAATGTAAACAACAATGATATATCCTTTATAATAGTATGTAAGCTTTTTAACTTATATTGACCAAACTTAAAGTAAAAGTTTACAAACAAATAGTCCTTGCATTGCTGATTTGCATACCACAACAACTTTAGGGTTAACTGCACCTTCAATTTAAATACTGAATAATGGTTCAAATAATCAACTGCATACATCAGTTTATAAATTTTGTCATTCTCAATGTATTAACAGTCAACGACACAAATAATATCACAATTAAATATCAATAAAAACAGTTTTCCCATCAAAATTTAATCTTTGGAATCTCCAACTGTCTTCTCAAATTTTTCGAATTCCTTGTCACTAAGTGATTCAACTTCGTCCTCAATCTGTTCCACTTCCATAACTTCTGGGATATAAAACTGTAACATATTTTGTACTCCATGTTTTAGCGTAACCACCGAACTGGGACAGCTTGAACACGATCCTTGCATTTTTAGTTTCACGACACCATTTTCAAAGCCCTGTAAATAAAATTGGAAATTATCAATCTTTGCTTGTACTTGTATATAGTTAAGTTCTTAGAACGATTAAAACTGTACTCCTATCAAAGCTTACGTTTTACTTGTCGTCTTTGTGTTAAGTGTTCTGTGCCCAGAAGGTGGACTTTAGATTTTAGGATTAATTTTGAATCATGTGCATTATATTTTTTATCTTCTTGTCAAATTGAAAGCTGATGGTTGCTTCCATTGTGGATTTTTAAATTGCTGCTGATTAGGCCAATATAAAAAATATCCTAGATTCTCATCTCCTCTCGCCCCGATTCTCTCAGCCGCCCCAAAAATATTTATTTTGATTTTTTGGCAAATTATGTTTGTTTTTGGACTTTTTTCTATAAAATTGCAGCAAATTCTATCAAAATGGATAAAAAATAAATAATAAAATTTGCCCATCGCCCCATATTTTCAAGAAATTTGGATGAGAATCTAGGATTTATTCTATTATGGCCATTTTTTTACTTATAAAATAATTTTCATCAGTTATTAATATTTACCTTAACACCATAAAAAGTCTTATCTAACTTTGTTCAGTCATTTGAATGAGTCCACTTGAACTTACTTACTTTTTTCATTACTTGTTGTTTTTAGGATTGAAGTGTTTTTAAAAAAAGATTCCTTGAAAATTTCAAAGATACCAGTACTTCTGTAGTATATTTACCATAAATACAATATCCCCGCCATCTTCTTGTACTGTGGGTCTGATCCTTGTGTCTAACAGCTCCTTGATCATCAGAACAACTTCATCATCTTCAGGGTCAGCAGCTGAAAACAATCAACCAATCAATCAGTTCATTATAAATAAGAAACATGTATTTACTGATATTTGTTAACTTTCATCAAAGAAACACAATCAAAATTTTTAGGAAAATTTACATTAAAGCAAAAAGAGCAATTGGACTATAAGATAAAGCTATACGCAAAATATCAGACCTCTATCTCTTGTAGTTGCAGAGAAAACTTTGACAACTAGAAAATGTGTCTATGAGCCACAGGATGGCCCTCCTGTTCTTGAAATATCAATGACCCTCAATGTGTATTACCTGGGATATGGACCTTTACCAAGAAATTGATCAAAAGTGTTCATGTGTAAAATATAGGTCGCTGTCACCTTATTTCTAGTGTGTGGTGCCATGTTACCAAGACTCATTGAGTAGTGAAATATTATTGACCACTAACATGTAGTATTCAAGATATGGACCTTAACCAAGAACTTAACCAAAGTCATTCATGTGTAAAATATAGGTCACAGTGACCTCATTTCTAGTGGATGGTGTCACCTTATCCAAGACACATCTAGTGGTAAAATATCATTGACCCCCAACATCTAGTATCCAAGTTATGGACCTTAACCAAGAACTTAACCGAAGTCATTCATGCATAAAATATAGATCACAGTGACCTTATTTTTATTGGGTGGTGTCATGTTACCCAAGACACATCTAGTGGTGAAATACCATTGACCATCAACATGCAGTATCTTAGATATGGACCTTAACCAAGAACTTAACCGAAGTCATTCATGCGTAAAATATAGGTCACAGTGACCTAATTTCTAGTGGGTGGTGTCAGCTTACCTAAGACACATCTAGTAGTGAAATATCATTGACCCCTAACATCTAGTATCCAAGTTATGGACCTTAACCAAGAACTCAACCGAAGTCGTTCATGCATAAAATATAGGTCACAGTGACCTAATTTCTAGTGGGTGGTGTAGCCCTACCCAAGACCCATCTGGTGGTAAAAGATCATTGACCCCCAACATCTAGTGTCCGAGTAATGGACCTTAACCAAGAACTTAACCAAAGTGTTACAGACGTCATACGGACAAGGGTAAAACTATATCATGCAGGGGTTCAAATGAACATTTGAGTTCAAAGGGTCCAGGACTTTTTGAAGTTTTGAGTGGAAAGTCCACCAGATGTAATTCAAAAGTCCTCAATAGGATTTACAAGTAAATTCATGCAGGTCCAGGACTTTTGTAAAAATAATTTCAAAGGTCCTGAATCAAAAATTGAAGGTCCCGGACCTCGGGCCAGTGCTAATTTGAATCCCTGTATATGTCCAATCCACATACATGGTCGGGCCATAAAAATTTTGCATTCATGTTCACTATGTGCAAAAATCAAAGTATTCGGAAAACAGGAAGTAGTTGACCTAGGAACATAAAATCCCTATACACCATATGGAACTATAGGATCAAGCTATATGCAAAATATCAGACCTTTATCTCTTGTAGTTGCTGAGAAAGTTTGACGAAAGTTTTGAATTCATGTTGACTATGTGCAAAAATCAAAATATCCGGTAAACAGGAAATAAGTGACCAAAGAACTTAAAATTGCTATACACCATGTGGGACTATAGGATAAAGCTATTTGCAAAATATCAGACCTCTATCTCTTGTAGTTGCTGAGAAAACTTTGATGAAAATTTTGCATTCATGTTCACTATGTACAAAAATCAAAGTATTCGGTAAACAAGGGAACATAATATCGATATACACCATATGGTACTATAGGATAAAGCTATACGCAAAATATCAGACCTCTGCATCATGTAGTTGCTGAGAAAATTTTGACAGAAATTTTGAATGTATTTACACTATGTGTAAAAACCTAAGTATTCTGTAAACGGGAAGTAGTTGACCTAGGAGCATGAAATCGGTATACACTATATGGTACTATAGGAAAAAGATATATGCAAAATATCAGAACTCAGCGTCATGTAGTTGCTGAGAAAACTGTGACGGAAATTATGTTACGGACGAATGGATGGACGGACGAACGAATGGACAGACAAGGGTAAAACAGTATACCCTCCTCTTCCTCGAAGTGGGGGTATAAAAAATTGCCCTTTTCATACCCATTCCATACTTATTGTTGCGGGCTGGACGGGTGGTATGGTATTTTCTCCCGATACAGTTAGGTTCTGCTTACCACCTGTCTGGCCCGCAACATTATTTATACCTTATACTTTTGAATAGATTTTTCCAGCTTGCCTTGCCCATCAAAAGAACTTATTTTTGTACCTAACAAACATGATACTTCAACATTTACTTCTTTATCTATACTGTGGTTTGATTATTATTGGTTGGGTATCAATTTTCGTGGTTTTCATGGGTGTCCTTGACCCACCAAATTTTATACCCCATGAAAAGGATTTATAACATTGATCTCTATGCTGGAGAGTGAAGAACCACAAATTTAAGAATCCATGAACAAATCAATTTTCATCAAACCACAAAAATTGGTACCCACATAAATAAATGAATCCACAATATGACTTACCAAAATTAAACAAAAATATGTATGAAAGACATAATGCACAGTCTCCCCAAATTTTCTTTTATGTTTTTTTTTATGAGACAGGTAAAGATTTATGGTGATTTTTTTTTATTTCTACCCTGTTGTATAAGGGGCATAAAATTTCAGGATGACACCATACTTTTTGCATGTTAAAGTAATTCAATTGACAACAAAGTTCCAGACATTAAATTTTTCTACGCCTGACGCGCGTTTCGTCTATTCAAGACTCATCAGAGGCGCTCTACCAAAAATATTGAAAAGCCAAAAACATATGATTCTTCCGTAGAACAGTCATTAAAACTTTAATTTTCTTTCTTACAGCAGGTGTTTTGAAAGCACTTAGATATTCTTTTTTACCTGTTTCAACAGACGGTTCTTCATCTGTTAACACTGGTAATCCACTAGCAAAGAAGTCCATGATTGTTCCATAGATATCTGGCTTTAAAACCTGCCAATCAACATCGTCATCTGCCTGCAATTAAAAGTAATATCTAATAAGAGTTAACACTAAAGTACATGTCTCGCCTGTTGGCACTTTCAGAAACAATAAACTTTTCTTAATTCCACTATAATTTGAATTTATAAGGATTTTCAGTTTCTGAGATCAAAAGGTGTTTATAGAACTTAAACATTGCTAATTATTAAAGTCACTCAACCTGAAAATCAAGGTCAAGGTCAAAAGATTGGGCTTTAACTGTGCAAATCTATTACTATAGCATATGCATACAAAGTTTCATCAACCTACAACCAATAGTACTTGAGATATGGAGGCGCCCATAAACCTTAATGCTGCTATTATATGTAATGAAAATTGTCATAGTCAATTAACCGGAAAATCAAGGTCAATGTCAAAAGATTGTGATGCAACTGTGAGCTAAGCTACTACAGGGGCATATGCATACCAAGTTTCATCAATCTAGGACCTGACCTATAGTTCTTCAGATATGGAGATGCTCAAAAAACCTTAAAATTTAAGTTAAAAAAGTTAACGCTGCCTCCGTCCCTAGTAAATAACACCTATGTCTCGCTCTGCATCGCAGGCGAGACTAAAACTGTGTCTTACTGTCGAGAAAAATTTATGGCAGAAATTGTGAACTTGAATCATACACATTGAATTCTGCATAAACTGGTGATAGGAGCCACAAGGTGCTAGTGTTATTTTCAAGTTAAAGTCTGTATATAACTTACAAAGAATTAAGAAATGCAATAATAAGCTGTTCTGCAGCATTGCTATTATCAAATTTATTAATCTGATTTTTTTGTCATGCATATTTTTCCATATCTTTTCTTATATTAAGTTATTGGAAATTAAAAATACAGTTTTAATCCTACAAACCTTTGTGACTGTTATAAAATCAGTACCAAAGAAAACACCTTTCACACCTTCGATTCGAAATAACTGTCTGAAAAATAAATCAATGCAAAATATTTCTTTTATTCTAAATAAATGAAAGTTTAAAGATCCATCTGAGTAAAATGTGTGAAAGAAGCTTTTAAACTAATTTTGTTTTGCCTGCACATATAGTGAGTAGAGGAGGACATATAGGAGTCACTGTAGTTTTATTGTATCATTCTTGTAGTAGTCTGTCACACTTTTCATTTATCTACTACTTCTAAAATACATGATGAAATTCTGTAAACCTTTTATAGGGTTTATGTCATCTAAACTTCTTAGATGCAACTAAGGAAATCAAAAAATCCATTTGATATTACAGAATGGAAGATTGAAATATACCAACATTTTTCCTTGCCCATCTGTCATTTCCTGTGGCCAAACTTTCACCTTTAATAACCTGGATGTTTTACTTCATGAAAAAGAACTCTTTAAAACACAAATTAATTGGTCATGCCTTTGTTCACCCTAAAAGCAATTCTTTTACCTGGCAAGAGAAGAGCACTTAGTAGATGCAGCATTTGGAAAGTCTTTGGTACCTGCTTCCAAGACTTGGACACCTGGTACAAACTTTAAACTGTTAGGATTTGGTGTCTCTTGGGTTTGTATAAACATGTGTCTTACTGAAAATACAATACTCAATAAACATGTGTCTCACTGAGAATACAAAAACTAAACAAACATATTTGTGTCTCATTGAAAATACAATACTCAATTAACATGTGTCTCTCTGAAAACAAACATATTTGTGTCTCATTGAAAATATAATACTCAATTAACATGTGTCTCTCTGAAAACAAACATAATTTGTGTCTCATTGAAAATATAATACTCAATTAACATGTCAGTCAGGGATCACCCTTGTAGCAGTGAATTTAATTCACCTATTTAAGTGATACAAATTCACTTGCTGTAGTAGATAGGATTTCTTAACAATCTAAATTCACTGGTACAAGTGATTTTAGTCAAAATGTTAAATCTTTGATCATCTGTAATGATGTTATATAATTTTTTCATGTGGTCAGCAGTATTTTTCTTCTATAGATCTAAATTGAAACTTTATATATCAATCAAAATCATCTGGGCGCAGAAGAATTTGAGTGGGCGCAAAAGCTTTGAAAATAGGTCCCTTGAGAAATTAAATGGCTATTAATTTGTACTTACTGTGTCTTTGAAAAAGAAATTTAATTAATCTGACAAGCTATATCTATGATGATACTAATGAAGTGTAGAAATTGTAAATTTGTTCTCAAATAAAACAAATAAAAAGAAATTTAGTTTAGTGGCTATATTAATTTGATAAATTAAAAGTTCACTGGAACAAGTGAAATTTAGTCACGCAAAACTGTGTTCACCTATATCAGTGATTTGATTTCACTTATTAAAATGAAACAAATCCACTTGTATAAGAATGATCCCTGACTGCATGTGTCTCTCTGAAAATACAATACTCAATAAACATTTGTCTCACTGAAAATACAATACTCAATAAACATGTGTCGCACTGAAAAAACAAGAACATATTAAACATGTGTCTCAATGAAAATATGTTTACTTAAAGAAAATACATGAACTATTAAACAAATGTCTGACCGAAAAATACATGTACAATTTATATTTTGTGATTTTATTGACTACAAGGGCATCTTTGACAATAAAAACTTTATGTCTAGTATGTACTAAAAACATAAATCATGCATCAAAACTAAAACAAAAGAATTTATATAAGTCTTATGAACACAAAGCCATTTTCTGAAAAGGTTTTCAAAAAAATTTGTGATTAATATATATATTTCTTACAACATACCTGCTGTCAGCCTGGTCTTGTATGTGGGTTGAAGAAATGCCTTGTTTGAATGGCCAGGAAGTGGATTGTTGGAAATTTGACATTTTGTACAGCTGTGAAGACTGGATGCTCTGTAATAAAATTAAAGTCAACCTGCATCAAAATCTATATCTGAATGTAAATCTGGGTCTAAGGTTTTGAATTAAGATGATTATTTTTATTATGCCATAAATTATCAGGTTTCACCACAGGCTATTCAAGAGCGGTGCTACCCAACTCTTGAATTTCTTCCCCCCACCCTTGAATTTTGAGCTCCACATTAAATTTTGACTTTACTCCTTTAAATAATTTTTTTTTTTAATAGAAATTGTATGCATTTGGTGATTTATAGCCAAAACACAACTAGAAAAGCAAAAACCAAGACTTATAGCACTATTATGGATTACAATAATGTAACTCAAAAATTTTATCAGTAGGCGAAAAGTCTTATTGTCAGTCTTGCACCACCCTTGGATTTTGGAATGTTGTGATCCCTGATTATGTTTTATATGCATGAGTGTATGCCAAGTAAATGAATATATTGTTCATCAATTACTGATAGATCAACTATTTAGTCAAAAAATAGTTGTCAATGTTTATATCAGACATGCATGACAAGGGTAATTTAAAATATAATTTTAATTACCTTTAATTAATTAAAATTCTCAATGTAATTGAATGTCATGTGTAATTGAGGCAAGTTTGAATTACTTGTAATTTAAAAAATTATATACACATGTATATGTACATGTTCATGATTTCCTGATCTTTAGTGACCTTCCAGACAACATACATGTACATGTAAGGTAACAGAGACTGTAAATAAAATTTTAAGATCCCTCCCTAGATCTACAGCATGTGTACAGTTACATGTTTTCCCTGTCAATGGATCATTACATTGTACATTGTAGGTGATCATTCAAGTGTTACATTTGTACCTCAAATCTACTAGAGTAATTTAACTCAAGTTATATCAACATAACAAACATGGAAGTGGCAGGCAGGGAAAAAGCATAGTACCAAAAAACAAAATTAAAGCAAAAGAACACTGACTGAAAATTGTAGAAGAACGACTCTATGTTGATGGATAACAATATCTGAATAGTAAGCAGCCAAAGGAAAATGTGCCAAAAGCAAGAAGGGACATGCCTGTCATGGCTAATGCACCAGACAGTTACTTTTTAGTTTACAAATAAAGTCTTTTTTGTTTTTCGTTTTTTTCTTTTTTTTTTTTTGGGGGGGGGGGTGTACAATGTAGATTTATGAAAAAAGTAACAATTTTCTTTGTAAGTTGTAAGTTACTAGAGATATTTGCGATGCAAATTATGTTGGGGAGGGGGATTGTTGTGCACATTCAAGGCAACGATTAACTCATACAATGTATTACTTTTTTAGGATTTGTATTTTTGTCATTATCATATTATGAAACCTGTTTGTCATCTTGACTTTTGACCAAAACCTTCAAAAGAATATAATGGTATGACAATTTGTGTGTTTAATTATGGAAATACTGATAAAATGTTATTCTTTTTACTTTAAGAACAGCTTATTAATGTTTCAAACCTTCTCATAAACGTTTGTGATCTAGAAATTGCATTTCTTAATGTCAAAAAGTTTATTTTGGTGGCCATGTTTATGTTCGTCAATGTCGATAAAAAGCTTTCATTACTCGAACACTTTATTCTCGCCCCTTCGTCTTCTTGCCCCTTCGAAGTGAAAGCCGGTTTCTGACTGTACTCTTACCTGAACGTTTAAACTGTGTGGATGAATGCACCACTTATCAATTTCTACCTTATCAATATTATTTTATCGCTACCTCAGTTAGTTAATTTGAATATGAAAGATTTTGTCATATTTTATAAACCACAGGGACTCTATCAATATTTTGTTAGAGTTTGGGTTTTTTCCAGTCTGATTAAAATACAGCCCCCCTGACTTATTTCATCGAGGGGGGCTGTATTTTAATCAGACTGGGGTTTTTTCGGTCTGCACATTGACTCTTACAAAATATTGATAGAGGAAGCGCTGTACGCACAACCGGTTTTCAACGGCTTACCCATGTGAGAAAATAAAGTACAGAAAACAAAAATAAACGAATTATTTTACATGTCAGTATTTTCAGAAAAAAATCAAGCATTTTATTTTTATCTTATACTTCAGACAATTGCTCAGATGTCTTCCCTTACATGCCTTATGGTTGCTGGATAACAAAAATAATGATTTTCAAACTGTATGTGGCATGCATTTAGAAGCCAAAGTATTATCCTTTCAAGAGTTCCTATTCAGGTTTTGATAACTGGAGGATAAATGGGGAAAAAGAACCCATAAAATAGTTGAAGTTTTTTACTCAACAATTCTGATTTCGCAAAACAACCCAAACCAAAGTTATACTAGATAAGCCATCTTAAATTTCCCGACAAAAATATTTTGCACAAAAAAGTCTTAATTAAAGGGATGACTTTCAGTTAAATATGCAACTCAGCCATGCTTTACACTGTGAGGCACAATATCACTGCCGAAATAAAACAACCTAAAAAAAGGGGGGAATACGGTCTAATCACAGGGACTTGCTCCCCTCTCAATATTTTGTTAGAGTCAATGTGCCGTACGAATAAAAAATACGTGTTTTTTTTCCGTATTGCACATTGACTCTAACAAAATATTGATAGAGGGGGGCAAGTCCCTGTGGATGAATTAATATTAAAACTTAAAATTACAAGTTTAAACTTATTCCTTGTTCAAACGGAGAAAATTAAAAGTGAACTGTTTATTGTTATCTCAGTCTAAAATAACATTTTTAAATAAAAACTCTCAGCTCTATTACACAGAAAATGTGCGCCTTAAAGTTCAACGTAGCAAAAGTAAACACTATAAAGTACAACTGAATTATGACATCGCTTTGATCACAATACAAATTATACCTTCACTGAGTGTGGGAACTGGGGCCAATCCCAAATTTGATTAGTGTTTGGGCTGGTTGTTGTACTGAGATGATCACTTCAATTGTGTAACTACCGGACCCAGAGATAGCAATGGAATCCATCTTTTGAAATGAATTTAGTGATGTATTCTAAACCAAATTAATAAAACAACAAATGTACAAATCAAGATGTAAAAAAATGTGAGGATGGAGGAAAATAAAGAAACTTGACAATTTTAGTTGAACAAAACACTCGTTAAAGCTCGGGTCAAATTCCATGAATTATGAAAACAAAATTAATGTTATTCAATTTCTTCATTTTCCTCTATCCTAAGATTTTTACAAATTCATTCAAAGGCATTCAAAAAGTGATCTTTGACCATTTTCAACATAGTGCCAAAATTGGGACGAAGATTTGGGGACGACCTGTTCTATTTCTTTTGTAAAACGCTCACTTAACACAGACAATGTAGAAGAAAATTCCGACTTCCTGGATACACGACGCTTTTTTATGGTTTCAAAATTATATAGAAAAAAACAGGTAATTATCAAGCAAGAATGTGCTTTATTATCATATAGCTTAAATACTATACACTCAGAGAGGATTTGTCAAACCCAAGAAAAAGAGAGCTCTAAAACCTGTCAAAGAATGACAAAATGTGCTCAACTTTCAATACTTCATTCAATGTTTAAATCACATTATAATATAATGTGATTGCGTGTCATGCATTATCATATATACTCCATATCACTTCATTTAAGACTGATTTACCATTTTTAAAACATGCTAAATTGAATACAAATTTACAAATTTTCTTATAATAGACAGTAATATGATGCTGTCATCTTTGTGTTTCCACGAAAACTGTTTAGTGCTAGTTATCGGATTGCTATAAAGTTTAACAGTGAGGTTTCTCACCATAAAAACAAGGAATTTTGAACACAAAAATGTAAATGAATGGCCAATATGGGATTGATTTTGTGGGTCCCCTGCTTTTCATTTAGAATCAAAGGTCCAAAAAGGAGTCCAAAATGCATACATGTGATTCTCCCGCCGGGAGACAAAATCTCCCGACTTTTTTATCCATCTCCCGTTCTCCCGACTTTTTGTGTAATCTCCCGCTTTTTCAAGACATGCCTAAATTTTAGTTTTATAAACATTTTAATTGTTCAATCATAAAACATTTCTTAGGTAGACGTTAATTTAACAGGTAAAGGTGTTAATTAAAGGTTTATTGCCATGATTGACCTGATGAATGTATATACAGTTTGAGATTAATCAGTGAAGCCATGTTTATTTGGACACGCTAGTGCAGTTAATTGACATTGAAATGCACTTTTAATGAGCGTTGAAAATCTCCCGCTTTTTGGTCCAATCTCCAGCCAAAAAAATCAAAATCTCCAGCTTTGTCATCACGAATCCGTCACATGTATGAAAATGCCACTATGTTAGCAACTGGTTTTGCTAGTATTCAATATCCAACTTTAATACAATACCTTTTGTATATTTTCTTTCAGCAGTAGAAAATGCCACAGAATGCTCAGGTTTTAATTGCACATGGTCAGTATGAAGCTTGTGGAAATGTAGACTATAGAACATCAAGACTGGAAGGATTAAAGTGTAAGTTTAATGTTATCATTTTTATTCCATGTATTCCATGTTCAGTAAAGAAAATAATAGTTTGAGTAACTTCATGAAGTTAAGGCAGATCCACTAGATCCATTTGATGGAAAATTTAGATGGATATATAGAAAATCATTTAAGCATAATCAAAGTGCCCCTGCCCCTAGCCAGTCAGTGGGTCCCCTTATGGAAAATTTCTGGGTCCACCACTGATTTCAGGGTGATATTTTTTAAATAGAAATATGAAAAATTACTTTTCATATGGATAAAATTTACCCGGTATTGGTTTTGGAGCATAATACTTAACTGTTGGGGACAATTTTTTTGATAATTTTTAATTTTGAAATACACTATTCCACTAAACAAAATTAAATTCCTACAAAAGTACAAATATTTCTGCTTCTACAGTAACTTGAAGACTGAATCTCCAACTCAGTGATGTTTAAAGTGTGAAGAAGATTGGTACCCCACAAACAATAATATTTTCAATTTCACAGAAGTCACTTTTATTTATTAATTCAGGCATGTTACACAAGAATGGACATAATGTAGAATTAGAAGAAATTGAAGACTGGAATATGGTAGAAATTTGGGTGAATGGAGAAAAAGTGTTTGATTGTAAAATTCAAGATTTAGATTATGGTAAGTGTCAATATTTGTAAGCTTGAAGTAAGAATTGTATTGTTTTGGAGGTAGAATAAATTAGAAACTCAATAAAAAGCACTTTTAAAATTCCATAACAATTTGTGTTCCAAACTATTTTTCTTTCATTGTTTTTTTTTCTTCCTTTTTATGGGTATATATCTAGTAATGACTGTCTATCCATTCACGAATCTTGAAATTCTTGCACCTTTTCCTATAAATTGTCGGATTATAATGAAACTTTAAATGGGAAAAATACACCATTTGGAAATATGCATGTCAAAATTTTGCTTATTATGGATATCAATAAACTGATGGATTAATTGGACTCCATTTTCCCAAAATATAGTTTCCAATAAGAAGCAAGGGTATCCTCAGCTTTCTAGCAGCCCTAAAGTTTTTTCACTAATGTTATTTTCCTATTTATTGTAAAATTTGGAGTAGTGAAAAGTAGATAGGTAGTATACACCATTTACCACTAAATGATTTTCTGTTATGATTTATTTTTTTCACATTTAAATGATTTATTTTTTTTTCACATTTAAATGATTTTTCTGTTTTCACATTTAAATGATTTTTCTGTTTCACATTTTTAGGGAGTGATGGTGAATTAGATCCTCTGTGTCAGAAAGCTGTAGAAAATGTCAACAAGGCTTTTTAACAGAGACAATAAAGACGAGAGAGATTATTCAGGGGCAATATTTGTAAATGGTTTTATTACATATGTTTTTTAAATATTTTGTTTTGTAAATAAATGTATAACATGTCCTCTAAGTTTTGATTAAAATCCTTCAGCAAACTTGTACAATGTGGAGCAAATTAATTCTAACTTTTTACTTCCCCTAGCTATTAAGCTATTTGATTTCATATGCATGACACAAAATGCTTAAACTTTATACCAAGATATTGATTAGATTTCAGACACTATAGTTACAAAATATTACACACATCCAAGCAAAATATGAATTGTTTAATTCAGCATCTTTAAAAGGTATATATGTTACTCCAATACTATAGACTTGTATATTAAAATGGATTTGAAATGGGTGAAATCTGTTTATAAATGAGATTTCGTTTAAAATTAACAACTTTAAACAGTACTACAAAAAAATTCAATTAATCTTTTTTATGTCCATTCTTTAATGTTATGAGATTTTATCTGTGTTCAAATAATAAGAGGAGTATCAAAAGATCAAATACCACCCCTTTTTATGGCCTGACCACGTAGGTGGATCAGACATATAGTTTTACCCTTGTCTGTCCGTCCGTCTGTAACACTTTGGTTAAGTTCTTGGTTAAGGTCCATTACTCGGATACTAGATGTTGGGGGTCAATGATATTTCACCACCAGATGGGTCTTGGGTAGGGCTACACCACCCACTAGAAATTAGGTCACTGTGACCTATATTTTATGCATGAACGACTTCGGTTAAGTTCTTGGTTAAGGTCCATAACTTGGATACTAGATGTTGGGGGTCAATAATATTTCACTACTAGATGTGTCTTAGGTAAGGTGACACCACCCACTAGAAATTAGGTCACTGTGATCTATATTTTACGCAAGAATGACTTTGGTTAAGTTCTTGGTTAAGGTCCATATCTCAGATACTACATGTTGATATGTTGATGGTCAATGGTAATTCACCACTAGATGTGTCTTGGCTAACATGACACCACCCAATAAAAATTAGGTCACTGTGATTTATATTTTATGCATGAACAACTTCAGTTAAGTTCTTGGTTAAGGTCCATATCTCAGATACTACATGTTGATGGTCAATGGTAATTCTCCACTAGATGTGTCTTGGCTAACATGACACCACCCAATAAAAATTAGGTCACTGTGATTTATATTTTATGCATGAACAACTTCAGTTAAGTTCTTGGTTAAGGTCCATATCTCAGATACTACATGTTGATGGTCAATGGTAATTCTCCACTAGATGTGTCTTGGCCAACATGACACCACCCAATAAAAATTAGGTCACTGTGATCTTTATTTTATGCATGAACGACTTCAATTAAGTTCTTGGTTAAGGTCCATAATTTGGATACTTGATGTTGGGGGTCAATGATATTTCACCACTAGATGTGTCTTGGGTAAGGTGACACCATCCACTAGAAATGAGGTCACTGTGACCTATATTTTACGCAAGAATGACTTTGGTTAAGTTCTTGGTTAAGGTCCATATCTTGAATACTGGTACTACATGTTAGGGGTCAATAATATTTCACTACTCGATGAGTCTTGGTACATGGCACCACCCACCAGAAATAAGGTCACAGCGACCTATATTTTACACATGAACACTTTTGATCAATTTCTTGGTAAAGGTCCATATCCCAGGTAATACACATTGAGGGTCAATGATATTTCAAGAACAGGAGGGCCATCCTGTGGCTCATAGACACATTTTCTAGTTACAATTGAAAATAGTATTTTTCACAAATTTTTCATTAAGTTTTCACTTTAAATTTTTACAAGTTAAATTTCTTCACCAAATTCAATAAAACATTCACACAGACATTCCTTAATCTTTTGGCTGTTTAATGCAACTTATTTGAATTAATTTCACTGAGAGGGAAAAAAAGTAAGTCCAACTCTTAATTCAATTACCTATGATATTTTTACACATATACTTGACATTATTACCAAGTTGCCAAATGAATCTATTTATTAATTATACAGGTTCATGTCAGTACTAAGGGAGCCTCTTGTTTAAATTTTTCATTTTATTAATAGAAATGACAATAAGAATATCTGTCAAACCATTTTTGAAATTACGTACATAATAAACAATAATATTGTAATATATGCCACAAGTAACAAAGTCTTTTATTGAAATCACCCATAAATCTTACTTTAAAACAATGATAAGAATTTCTTTGTTTAACATGAATGGGAAAATTTGTCATTTGATACCATGAACACTAATTTTTAATTGTTTTCAATACTATTGAGGAACCATAGGGTTTTTAAAAATATTATTTATTATTAAAATAATTATAAAATTGTTATAATCCAGAAAAAAAATGCAAGATAAGATTAAATTAATTATAGATTTATTTCAGATAAAAATTATTTTACATGCTTTAAAGAACAAACAACTAATGTTTGCATGAAAAATGCACTACTGTATAAGTTAACCAGGTCAGGGCCTATTTGAAGACTGAATACATATTGTGAAATTTAAACAAAAAAACTATTGCTCATTCAGAAAAGATTGAATGTTTAGAAATGAAACACAAAAAGGGTAGAAAATATATGAAAAATGAACAAATAAATCTATTTAACAGGATTCCTAGTGTATTCAGTACTGTGTCTTATAGTGAAGCTTTACTAACAGCTAATCGTCTTTGTCAACCTAAAATTAGATTGGATAGAAATGAAATTTTAAGGATTCAAATAAAATCTAGTAAAATTTCTGAAGTGGCAAAATGTGGAAAATTATCAATAGAGCGAAACTGCATAAGATTCCATGACAACAACCAGGATATATCATTCAAAGACCAGCGAGAACAGGTTAATAGAGTGAGTCGACCCACAACTGCAAGTAGGATTAGACATCAGCTCACTGGAGCTGCTGAAGATAACAAAGAAATATCAAATACTTGTGAAAAATGTTTGTTGACACCATCAGAGCGCTACTTTGGGAAAAGACATTTAGAAACTCGCTAGGGTTTCATATTTGTATTTTGGGTTGAACTAAGTTTATGGGTAATTGATATTTTTTATCTCTTAAAATATACTCAAAATATTAATTTGACAATATTGCTCTACATTATTTTTATTTATTATATACTAGTATGACATTAAATCAAATTCAAATTGAGTATTTTCTAAATTACATTTAACTATTTTACATTTCATTCTAATTTATTCAGAGATTTGAAAAAAATATAAGTTGAAACAGGCTTAAATATTTGGAAAGAATGAAGAAACGTGACAAAATAAAAATGTTATTACACCCAACGACCGTAATTAAGTTTTAGATTACCCAATGAAAGTTCCAACTTTGTCCAATTCTGTATGATGGATGGATGGAATAGATGTTAGTGTTAAGCCAACACACCTTTTAAATGCAAATGAGTAATTTTGACTTGCAACTTATATAGACCTCCAAGGCATCAATAATAAGACCAAATATATTTTATTCTTCTATTTTACTTCGTAGAAAGCTACTGAATGTCAAACATTAACAAGAAATGTACACATTAGACAACCTAACAATTATATCAACTTTGTTAAGATACTTTACTTATACTGGTAACAAATGTACACATTAGACAACCTAACAATTATATCAACATTTGTTAAGATACTTTACTTATACTGGTAAAAAATCCATATCGGTAAATGGGGTGTCCATAAAAAAATCCAATCTTCGCGGGCGTTGGCAAATGGCAATATTCTGCTTTTTGATAAAACCACATATTTATCCATTTTCAACTTGCTTTCATAACCACTTGATTCATGTTCAACAGTTCTTTAAGTTTACATGGCCTTAAATCAAAGAAAATTCATAGTTTGAAAAATGTTAAATTTGTCAATGTTACTACATATTCATTATCAAAAAACAAATAATTTTATTGAGCACAAAGATGTCATTAAAATGAATAAACCTTTTTTTTAATGATATTGTCACTATCAGTAAATTTTATTGTGTGTATAACTCAATAGAGGAGTGATTCTTATGTAAAATATACCTTCAAAGTTTCATTATATAAGTTAAGTATCTCAAGATAAAACAGTTAATTAAGCACCAAATCACTCTGACACAAAACAAGTATTTACAAACACATTGAAAACATAAACAAATGATAACAGTTAAGATAAAAAAATATTTACAGCAGATAGACAGAAAAGCAAAGAGAGAAAAGCTTAGAAATGTTAGGAAAAATAGATAAAAAATTAAACAAGCAATAAAATTAAATTATTTACAGCAGATGAAAGGCAGAAATTACAAGCTATATAAATAATGAAAATGTAAAAAATACAACTTGGAGAGACATATAATAATGTGCTCATTTGCTTTGGGCTATTTCATTTATGGAGTGCATAATTGCATATTAATCAACAGTACATATTAGTTTGCAATGTTAAACATCCTAAAAATCTTTTTTTCAAAGACATTTCAATTCAGTAGTGAATCCAGCCCTTTTTAAGGGGGGTTCCACCTACAGTCCACTGAGTACAAAAAGACTAAAAATCAGTCAAAGTAAAAAATGGCCGGATTTCGTTAAACAGGAAGTAGGTGAGCAACATACTTGAACTGGAATCCTATGAAGTGGGACCACCATTATGCTGTATACCAAATATCGAATGGCTGTGGTTATGAGTTGCTGAGAAAACTGTTATGAAAATTCCTTCCCCGACCACCCACAACATGACATTCACCATTTTATAACCTTGATTTTTCACCCTGTGAAATCCAGCCAAATCCTAAAGGAAGATGTCAAAACCTTCGAAATCAAGGGGGTTCTAACCTCTGAAAAATACCTGCAATGAATATGGTATAATCATTTCCATTTAAGTTACTGGAAAGCTATGTATTAAAGTTCTGTATACTATATATTGCTTATTTGGTTCAAAATCCATGTTTTGTGGTTTTTTGAAAAACATTACAAACTCCAAAGCATTTATAATACACAAACAAACACAAAGCTTAATATTTTAGCATGATTAAGCATGTTAATGATAATTACATATCTAATAGCATAATTATAGAATGTGAAATATAAATCATCTTGCATTGATATACACAGTTTACACAATTTACATTACAAAATATATTTCTCATAACAAAATCAACGTGGCAAGGGTTACATCATTATTTTTGGTTTTCAGTATTTACAATCATCAGTTACATTACTTAACATGATTGATTGATTAATTGTTTATTTTATATTACTAAACAATAGGTTCTGCAAGGACAAAGATACAATAGTATGCAGTAAGTAGGTTAACAGTCTATGCCCAAAACCTTTTTATGAATGAACTAGCCAGACAAAAAAAATTCTTGTGTCTTATATGAAATACCTTATATGTGTAAACAAATTTTGCTTATTTTCACAAGCCCTTAGGAATTTTCACAAGCCTAAATCATTGGGATAGTGGCTAAAGTCACATACTAAGTTTATTTTAGAATTAAATTTCACCTTTAAATTACATTAACTTATAGTTTTGCATATTATACATATAAAGGTTACACATTTTATTATCATAAATATCACATTTCAATTATATATAGGCACCATGGGTTTTCAAAAGAGAATTTGAATATTTTATTCTTTATACATTAAATATCTAAAAATAAAAAATAAATCAGCCAAGATTATTCTGATTAAGACAAAAAATACTTTCCAGACACTCATTTATCTTAAAATTTTCTTATGTTATAAAAATTATACATTTAATATCAAATATCACATATCACATTTCAAAAACAAAGTGAATTATCAAGAATATATATTTTAATTTTGTACACATTAAAAATCTTTGTTAAAATGTTGGTTAAAATCATTGTTTAAAATTTTTAACTTGTTAAAAATTTCTTTAATAAAATTAAATAGACAACTGTAAAATGTGGTGTTTTTTCTAAATAAAAGAAAACAATATAACTAGTTCTCTTTACTAAAATGTTGAGGAATTTACAAAATATTATAAGAAGTCAACAACATTTTTTTAGTATTTCCTCTGCAACAAAAACAACTGATAATGAAAATTAAAAAACTTCTGAAATACCAAAAATTTATTAAAAAAGTCAATAGCCTTATAAAACTTAAAGCTACTCTTTCAATGACAATTAATTTATCTATAAAATAATTTGTTCTGTTTAAAGTTTGACAACTATTTTATTTTTACCAAAAAAAAACACTGTGAAAACAGACCTTTAAAAAAACACTGGTATCTATCACTAATATTGATACATACCTATAAAATTTAGTTGCCACAATGTTGACATTATACAATTGTGTCCTGCAATAGAGAGAAACATCCTGAATTGTAATCGCTAGGAGATATGTTGTTTTCCAGAGGGCTTGCCCGAGGGAAAACAACAACCCCTAGGGATTACAATTCGGATGTTTTGTCTAGAAAGGGACACAATTGCTTTATCATATTTTTGGTTCAATGTTTACCTTGTGGCGTCATATAATCGATTTTTAAAAAGTGGTACAATAGTATTGTCACCCTCCGAACGTAAAATTCAAAGGTCATTTGCCATGTTACAATAGGGTTGTTACCCGCTAGATGTAAACAAGAGAGGGTACCAATAGCTTATTACTCTGATATTAAATTGTTTTGGAGAAAACATTCAAATTATTTTATAGTCACATGACTGTAAAAGCCAATGAAATGATTAGAAGTTTACCAAAAATATAATAATTAATATAATTTGATGTGTAATATTAAAGAAAGTTGCACCAATTTGTATAAAACTAAGTCTAACTAACACTGTGCTGGCACAACCTTAGTCCAACTTATCCTGTTTTTAGCTCTGTTAAGAGTTCAATTTTGAATTAGTTAGTTGAAATAAGTCTTTGCCAGCATAAAGTTAGTTTTCACAAGCAAATGCAACTTTCATTAAATGTAATATTACAAGTAATGACCATATTTTGGCAAATAAATTCTATTGATACATTTCAATATTAATGATAGATTCAAGTATTTTCTAAAAGTCAGTTTAAAAATCTAAGGGACATAAGTTAGTTATACATCAGATCCTGTTATATGTTAATTATGCTACAAAGAATAACTTGAGATCAAATAAATACAAATACATTGCTAATTGGACCACAAAAATATATTTTCTCCCCTCTCTGACCCTTGAAGACTACTTTAAAATATTTTTTTGTAAAACAAAACAACAACAGACAGAATATTTCTGATTGCAAAATATTTCCATGACATGTGCTGAATTTCTAACTTAACTCAAGGTAAGCAAGGTAAAAAAAATAATTTTTTAGAATCTGTTGTAGAATTGTAGACATGAAGAGTGAAGGACACAAAGTATTTTAAGTACTATTCCACATAAGGATCAGGCAGGGGTGGCACATTGATAATTTCAATTTTTCGGATTATGGGATATAGATGCATTCATTTTGCCATAAAAACAAGCCCAATGCACTTTTTTCATTTAAAAATGTAGTTGGTGCCTAGATATTTTATTTGACTGGTTATATTGGGAAAAATTATGGCGGGAAATTTTTCCCTACTTTTCACTGTACAATGTAACTAAATTTTACAGGTGATATCTCCTAAACCCAACACTGACTGAAGAATTTAGTGGTCAAAACAAAGTTTACTGGGGTTGCTTTACCTAATTCTTTTGATATATTTTGTGTATTTGTTATCAATGAGCCACTCTATTTATGGTATCTGCCTGATTCTTAGAAAAAGTAGTACTTAATGTCCCAACTTCACTTCGCTGCAGAGGACTAGAAGATTTCTTCAGTACAAAACTATTATCTTGCTTTTGTCTAAATGTAGGGTAGGCAGAATTATATTTGTTAGGCCTGATCAACATTATACAACTTTGATCCTTCACAATTGAAGAAAATTGCAATAAAAGAAGTAAAAATATCATTAATAATATCACAAATAGCTGCTAAATCTTAACTATGAGACAACTGATCTTAATACTATCTTGATCTTTGAAAGATCCTCTTCAATTCTTACTTAAAAAAAAAAAATCCATTTTAAAGACATTTTCATTTCATGTATATTTAACTACAATGCCCAAAATTGACAAAATAAGAATTTGCATAACTTTTTATCACACATAATTGTCAATTTATTACATGCATAATTAACCTAAAAAAATTAATTCTGTAAAGCACAATTTACCCTAAATTTTTTTAATCAAAATATCTAAGGGTGTAAAGCATATAATATATAAATGTATAAAAAGTCTTACAAATTTTTAAAGCGTTGGATTTGAAATGTGAGCAAATTTTTCAAAAAACTTGAAATAAAATTATAAAACTATCAACCTAATACAAAAAGGTATTCAAATATGCCAACAAGTAGTGAGCAATACATTTTGGTTTTCAGAAAAAAATTGTAAAATATTCTTACTTTGGTTTTATATAACACCTGTATAACCTACCATGAAAAAAAAAAACTAGAATGGCAGTCTTTCATGGATGACATTTGTTGCCTGCCTTTTAAAATATTCAGTAAACAGGAAATAGATGAGTTACAGGCATAAAATCGCTTTACACCATAAGGTACTATAGGAGGTAGCTAGATACCAAATATCAAGAGGCTGTAACATGTAGTTGCCCGTAAAAATGCGATGGAAATTTTTGTGATGCAGAAGACAACAGATGGTGCCAAAGTAACCCTATATGTCACTTCTGCAACATGTTGCAGGCGACATAAAAATTATGTATAAAAAAATCATACATCAACTTTACTAATAAAGCAGATATACAAAAAAAACAATAGAACAATATCTTGAATTGTAATACGAAAATAAGTTTTAGTGGAACTGAATCTAGTTTTCGGTTAAATACTAAAATACACCGAAATTTGCAACCTATTATAACACTACAAAGAAGTAAATAAATGCATCCATATTTCCAAACTTTTTAAACCATTTTATGTAACACAGAGGTGTGTATTGTCCTTTTGTCCTTTTGTTATTACCATTTCCAAGGAATCTAATAAAAAGCTTAACTTTGACATGGACATGATTAAAAGTGCTGAATTATCAATGCCTTTCATTTTGATAATGCTGGCTAAGACTCAGTTAAAAATGACAGTTGGATAAGTTAGTCTTCAATTTATAAATAGATAATTATATGGTTGAAACTTCCATATCTAGCAATGGTTATTATCAGAACAACAATTACTAATTAGCCATTATACAATACCTTTATATCAAAAGTTTAGGCAATTTTGAAGCTAAAAATCCAATTTCCAAATAGATGGACAAGCTGTCTAAGACTTATAACGTGTGCAGTATCAAAAAATAAGCTTCCATATTATGTAAATTTTCTATCAAGGCAATATCAAGCTACGTCTCACGACTTCTGAACACAAATGTCTGATTTTTAAATTGTACAGCCCTATCAACATGATTAAAACATAATGGCACACAGATGGGAACAAACTGAGCACCATTACTGCACTTTAACATAGGCAGCAGGAAATAGTCCTTCTCTGTTGTTAAGTCTGCCATTCCACCAGTTTTCATCCACATAGTCAAGCACCACAATAACGTCCCCTTTCCTGAACCCCAGCTCCGAAGGATCCTCAGGTTTGAAGTCGTACATGGCCGTTACAGTTTTTTCCTGGAAAAGTAAATGCAGTTCTTAAAAGATTCATGGCAGTACTTCTGTTAAGGTGTAACAATGGTTACTAAACAATCTTATGCTACATAATAGCTGTTTATAAACAAGCAGGGATGGCTTTTCATATCCCTCCTAAGCTATAGAGTAAATATCGATCATACAAAATAACATTGAATTAAAACAAAGCAAACAAACAGCAACTGTTCTATTGGTATTTTGTGTTGTTTCCGTTACAAGGACTAACCCATCCTAAACAACCTTTTTGTGACAGGTGTGTGTAGCAAGGAACTGATTTCCTTTCAGAGCACATGAGTTCACTTTCATAATTATAGACCTTGATTACAGTTTTGTGTTTCTTTATAGGGTTGCTGTCTTCATTGTTTCATTGTTCTGTCTTTATTTGTTGACTTCATTGAACACTAATTTTTCCTTCTTAAAGATGTGTGGTCTTCTCTTCACAAATAGAGCAAATGCCTACACGGTTAAAAGATGTAGGCAGCCTCTACTACCATAGCATTCATGAGAGCAAAAATGTTTGCTAAATGCTACACTTGTATGATTTGATAGTCTTACCCTTCAGGTGCACCTGAGTTCACACATGTTGTGACTTAAGTTTGCATTGTTAAATGCTATTCGGTAATTTTATGTGTTTTAATGTTGTCTGTAGTCTTCGTTTGTATTAACTGGTTTTGTCTTTGCCCTTTTGGACTTTTGACATTGGAATGCCCACTTTGTACCTCTCTAATTCTTTTAGGAAACTGAAATTTACTTATAATCTTATATACATATATTTTACCATTATAAGATCCCTCAATAAGATTGTCTGTGTTCGACTGACTGAATTGGTTCGATGATGATCCACGATTTCATTAACAGAATTAAATTTAACACACCACAAATAATATTTTCCTTGTCCATCTCGCAAAACTTTAAAATGCTGTATACTGTCTTTGAATCTGTAAAATATATAATCGACAGTTTTCTTCTTCTTATAAAAACCACAGTCATGAATACAGCGTAAACAGCAATAGCATTATCAAATTTTAATACACATGGAACATGTAACCTCCATCCATTCAAGGGACAATGTAAACTTACAACATTTATATACATGTATATATAGATTGTCCAGATCATGCCTTTGGATAAATCCATGTAAAGAGCCGTTGGTGAAGTGGTTAACACGTCGGGCTATTAACATCAAGATTCATGGTTCGATCCTCATCCGGGGTGAAAATTTCATGAACCAATTTTCAAACTCTCTCTTGACAACATTTGCGAGGTTGGTCTCAAGGAACAATGCTAGTCCCATGTATGCAGAGAGCAATACCCCATGCACGTTAATGACCTCATTGTAAATTTTGATAAGAGTAGGCTCAATGGGGGCGGCTACAAAGGCCACACTTGCAAACTGCTAGCTGGAGATTTACATAAGCATCAAGCTTGTTTTCCAATCCAGGATAAATAAATATATTTGTACTAAATACATGTAATAAACAATATAAAACAAGCATTGCTAGTGAATGTTAAGATGTCAGAAGGATTTACATAGCAGATTAAAATTTATGATTTTAATACATAGAAATATTTTTTTATAAATTATTCATACTGTGCATCAAATTCCCATGTCTATGACTATCAAACAAGTAATTCAATTCTAGGTCCTCAAAGAAATTTTTGTCATGACACCAATTACTAACTTGACCGAAATAGAGAATTCCCCAGGAGCACTCTCACTCATTCTGACTATAAAGGCCCCATCTGGTTGGGGGACACCACCATTTGTTCTTTTCAGCAACCGTTCTTCTGCTTGACATCGAGTAACCTTCCCAACAAACCATCTATAAAAAAGAAATACACAATAAAATAAATCTAAAAAAGTGAGGTTATAGATATGATACATCATGTACATATTTCACTATTTACTAGATATAGATACATTTTTTTTGTACTGTATATGAGACAAGTAATGTGACTATGAATTTAACATATTTCTTTAAGGTTTTTGGGACTTAATTAACTATGTTGAGAGTTCAATTTTAAATTAGTTAGTTGAAATTAGTCTTTGCCAGCACAGGGTTAGATGGACTTAGTTTTACACAAGCAAATCCAACTTTCATTAATGTAATATTACAAGTAATGACCATACTTTGGCGAATAAATTCTATTGATACATTTTAATATTTATGATAGATTCAAGTATTTTCTAAAAGTCAGTTTCAAAATCTAAGGGACATTATAAGTTAGTTTTACATCAGATCCTGTTATATGTTAATTATGCTACAAAGAATAATGTGAGATCAAATAAATACAAATACATTGATAATTCGACCACAAAAATATTTATTCTCCCCTCTTTGACCCCTTCTTTTCCTGTGAAGACTACTTTAAAATATTTTCTGTAAAACAAAACAACAACAGACAGAATATTTCTGTATGCAAACCAAAGATTGCAAGACAGTGAGGTACACTGATGATGGTAACCTCATATGTCATGTCTAATATGAGAAAGACATTGCCTTAAAAGCTCGCGTAGATACAAAAATAAAATCTATTCCATTGATAATTTCGAATAATGCCTGGGACGAGATAATTTGGGACGATGTATTACTATTTTTCGCAATTTTTCAGCACGCGCAGACATTTTCGAAAACTTCCGAAAATCGAATGTTTCTGGTGACAGACTGATTTTTGTTCCATAGTATTTTGTGTCTCGTGCAATTTGGCAGACTCTCTACAATAGTGAGCTTCGCTTCGCTCGCATATAACATTAAATCTACATATGTGATCAGTCCATGACAGGGGATTCTGCAGGGCACCCTCATCTGAATTCTTAGGTTGGAAGTCCTTTTTTCTTCATTTGAACTTACGGATGGGGTTTCATTTCAATGTAGTTGTGTGGAACAAAACCCTGTTCACCATTTAGTTCGGCTTTAAACCAATTCTGATCTTCATCAAAACTTAAAATCTGTAATTAGAAAATTTAATATGAAATCAATATAATGTGAAAACCTAGGAAACATGATTAAAGGAAGAAAAAAAATTGGTACATGTATGATTATCAGCAAGTTCTATTAAAACCAAAATCCGTGTAACAAGAAATGACTGGGTACCATCTGACCACATCAATGATATACTAGATCAAATGTTGATAGTGTGATTGCTTGAATTGCTGTTGACTGTTGAATGTTCAATGGAATCATCAAAATTTTAATTAACAAGTTTAAAACAACCTTTAACAGGTTGGGAACAACCCACCAAATGCGGAGTAGTTACCCAAATGAGCAATTACCCCTCAAATGAGTAACATTTTTACAACAATAAAATTTTTAATTTTTAAAAAAGATTATTTTGACTTTAGATGGCACATGTCTTTATGAAATGGAGTATCTTTTCCAAAAGATGTGTAATAAAATATCTTCTTAGAAAGAAATTACATGACTATGAACACTGTCGAATAAAATTGAATTAAATAATTCAAAGACCATATTTTTACAAATTTAAAAATAAACATATACTTCTTAAGGAAATGTTATTTCAATTGCTATAAACAAGATGTTCCCTCTTAAACAAAATATCACCTTTTCAAAAATTTATGTTTTCATCATATAAACAGTTTCTCATTTGACGGGTAGTTACTCATTTTGGGTAACTTTACTACTCCCCATTAGGTGGTACATGTACATGTATGTCATGTATGTGTGCAACCTGTTTAATGAGAAGGACTTTATGTCCGAAAATTTGGGCATTCTTGTTTTATTTGTTTTAAAGGTTTAATTTCTTTGTATTTCTTATTTAGTTTTTACCTTTTAAATGTGGCTTCACCATCCATTTATTTATCTGTTTAATGAGAACCTTGATGTTTAGCAATTAACCAGGGCATTTTATGCTAAATTCTACTGAAATCTTTGTGATAGACAATCCAGTGTAAGAGCATACTTTTGAACAGAAAGGAACTGAAAGATGATGACAGTACCAGGAATTAAGAAACAAAAACTAAAAACTATAAATTTTGCAAATTGTTTTATTGTTAACGACTTGTTTTTTTCGCCGTTAAATACAATTAAAATTGTAATGTAAGCTTTTGTTAACAAGAATGAAGTAAATTTATATGTCAAATTTTGTAAATCAAAATGGGATGTCCACTTGGGGTTTGTTTACATTTTGAGATGGACATTGGAATGTTACTTCTGAGATTATATGGATGTGGGGTTTCCTTATATCTGGGTTTCTGTATAGAACGATTAGCTATGTGTTTGTTTTTCAGCAAAACATGTCACCTTTAGTATGTCTCCTCGACGAAAACTCAATTCATCATCTGCAGTTGCTTGGAAATCGTGTTTTGCCTTCGCCTCCATTTTGTTTTAACTCTTCTGAAGTTCTCGGGTTTCTACCTAGGAAGTAGATTAAAATCAAAAGAACAATTATTTATGCAAATTAAACAGGTAACAGGTCTTCTACGACGTCCGCGTTCAAAATTTGCATAATTTCAATTACTTCTTAAACAAGAGGCTCACAGTAGCCTGTTTTGATCAATGTTTGGTTTAGGCCAACCTTTTTTTAATGTTTTTAAAAAGGCCCATAAGTTTACCACAATTTAACTTTGACCCTATTACAGATTTTGTAGATCTATATGTGCTTAACAACATGCATTTTACTCCTAAAAGTAAGGGTCCCACAATTTAACTTTGACCCTATTACAGATTTTGTAGATCTATATGTGCTTAACAACATGCATTTTATACAAAAAGTGGAGGGCATAATATATAGTGAAATAGCCTTGTCCATTCATAACTGAGATTCTTTATAAGGAACCCTTCTTTTTTGCAACTCCTTGAACAAACAAAAAACACACACACACATACACAAAACCTCCATGGATTTTCACGAAATGAAGTCATTAGATTGCATGGATAATGATGCAAGCATTTTATACTTTTACTAGTAATATAGATAATATATTTCTATTAATTACAAAGCTAACCTTCTAATGCAATAGTGTCTATAAACAGAATAATGTTACTTTCAAAATTTTAAGTGATCATCCATGCACAAAAGGTCCGCACAGCGGCTATCTTAACCATGCATCTAGTTTAAGGTTCATCAGGATAGTTTGAACTTTTTGGAAAATTTAAGTGTAAGGTACAGCTCAAACTGCATATTATCAGGACAAATAAAGTATAGTAGGACCTAGATATGGACACATGTCAACTTATAACATTGACACATTTATTTAGTTGTAGATAGCAGGGTTTTTGCGGTATGATTTTTTTTGCGTTTAAAATGTATTTTGAATAAGAACAAACTTAACTATCCCAATTGTTCCCCTCAACTGACATGTTGGTGAACACTTTTAATTTAATTCTAATTAAATGTTGCATGAAATTTGAAGCTACCTGCAGAGATGTTAGTGATATTAACCTAAAATCGACTGTGCACAAAAACGGAAAAAAAAAAGAACATAAAAATAAGAGAATTATTCATGAAAATATTATTAAAATTGGTCTAAGACAGAAATGGCCGGATATCGTTAAACAGGAAGTAGAGGAGGGACAGACCTGCAATCCTATCCCACTTTGTGGGACCCCACCCTGAAGCTGCATACCAAATATCAAATGCCTGTGATTAGTAGTTGCTGAGAAAACTGTTGCGAAAATTTTCAACTTTTGAACATTAATGTAAAAAATAACGAAGCTGGTAAACAGGAAGTAGATGAGCGACAGACCTAAAATCGAATCCCACTTGATGGAACACGCGAAAAAAATCGTACTTTTGACCAATAATGTCAAAAATTAACGAAGTCCCTAAACAGGAATATACGATATTGAGATGTGGAATAAGTGTATGCGACATAACAAACATTAACAAACAGCAATTCAAAAAATCACAACGGAAAACAGCAAGTAGATGAGCAACAGACGAAAATCGAAGAACATGTTATAGGACCCAACCCTGATGCTGTATACCAAATATCAAGTGGCTGTGATAAGTAGTTGCTGAGAACTGTTACGAAAAATTTCTTTCCCGCCCGCATGTTATTCACCATTTTATAACCCGGACTTTTCACTCTGCGCAAAATTAATTACAAATTAATATATCTAAATCCTGCTACATTTTATTTTGGAATTTTATATGCAGTTTTTGCTGTACATATACCGAAAAATCGGTCTGAAATAAAGACATTTTGAGGTAAACATATACATGAATGTGCACCTTCCATACCAATATGGTTGATCATTTAATCTTTCTTTAATGTGGTCATCCATGCAGAAAATAAAGATTACATCCAACATCTAAAGCATACAATGTGCTTAGCATCAGTAGGTGCACCTACCATACCAGCATTGTTGATGTGGTCCTAGCAGTAAGTGGGTATGGTTCTGTTGTGGATGCAGACACAAATGCAGATGTTCATGGTATCACATAAGCCCCCTCTATTTGTGGGATGATCTAAATACAAACTAGCTTTTTCACATGTAATAAATTTGTAAGCATTTTGAAAGTAAATCTTTTATTTCTGTTAATTAGCAAATGAAGTGAAAAACTGATACCAGAATACTTTTACATGTACTTTTTTGTGCTTTCCATTTAACCTCCTGAAGAAACTTGATCTTTTTACAATACTTTTACATTTGTTTTTTGTTTTTTTGCGATCTAACATCCTGATGGAACTTGATCTTCTTCAATAACGCCAAACTAAGATTCTACAGTACTTCCAAAGGTCCGTCGGACACCGGACAAATCTGGTAAAAAATTGCTTTGTCCTGAGAAAATCATATCGAAGAGATTCGAATCATCTTATTAAACATATGAAATGGCTGAAAATAACAGTGTCGTTCTTTTAAAAAAATTAAGCAAGTAACAGCTTTTCTCCATCTACAATAGTTTCATTCTGTGGCCATAGGCCCAAATCATGAAAAAATGACCCCCAACATCTAGTATCCAAGTTATGTACCTTAACCAAGAACTTAACCGAAGTCGTTCATGCATAAAATATAGGGCACAGTGACCTAATTTCTAGTGGGTGGTGTAGCTCTACCCAAGGCCCATCTGGTGGTGAAATATCATTGACCCCCAACATCTAGTATTTGAGTAATGGACCTTAACCAAGAACTTAACCAAAGAGTTACGGACGGACGGACGGACGGACGGACAAGGGTAAAACTTTATGTCCGATCCACATACTTGGTCGGGCCACAAAAAGTTTACTCGCTTGTAATGCAAGTGCCTATTTCAACAGACTGAATCTGAAATTATAAATTGGCGCAGAGACAGTTATTTTGGATTTATCGTAGAGACCAATCTCTTTAATTATTGTCTCAGCTTTGTCCAGTAAAATCATTTGATTTACTTGTACTGGATACCTAAACTTCACAAAAATCCGAACAAAGAAAGGTATATAGCTGGATCTTCATCATGTTCAACTACAGAGCTGTCCGTTCATTTAACTAAAATATTGTCTGCTGTCAAAGAAGGTCAACAAGCATACTGTGACACTATTTATAATCGTAGTGGAATTAACCATATGTGGATTTTGAAGAACTCAAAAGATTTGTTAGATCATTTTAAATCTAGATAATTTTCTGAGGTTCACTCTTTGAAAACGTTCGATTTTTCAACTTTATACACTACCTTGCCACACGAAAAACTAAAATTTCGCCTGAAAAAACTTCTCGAAAAAGCCTTTTCAAACTCTAGGAATTTTGTTGTTTTGGGTTATAATTCTACATTCTTTTCCAAAACATCTTTCAAGGATAAAATTTGTTACACACTGGAACAAGTTTGCAGTATGCTTGATTTCCTCATTGACAACATATTTGTCACCTTCGAAGGAGAGATTTTTCAACAACAAATCGGCATTCCAATTGGCACAAACTGTGCTCCTCTCCTCGCCGATTTGTTTTTATACTCTTACGAGACTGAATTTCTTCAGGGACTCGTAAAGAACAAGAGGTTGAAAGAGGCAATGTCATTTAATCTTACATTCAGATATATTGATGATGTCCTTTCTGTCAATAACACTTCATTTGGTAGATGGATTCCTTCAATATATCCTCCAGAATTGGAGATTAAAGAGACCACCGAATCAAATTGCTTCACGTCTTTCTTGGATTTGCACCTCAAATTTGACCCAGTTGGTCATCTCAGTACAAAAATTTACGATAAACGAGACGATTTTAATTTTCAAATTATTAATTTTCCTAATCTACAGAGCAATATACCTACTTCCCCTGCATACGGTGTTTATATTTCACAACTTATTCGATATGCCAGAGCTTGCACACATTTCACAGATTTTTTTATCAGACACCGATTTCTTCGTGACCGACTTTTGGAGCAGGCATCTCATACGATTCCTAAAAAATTCTTTCTTCGTTATCAGCCACTGGTGGAAAAGTTCAAAATTGAGTTAAAAGATATGATAGTTAATTGTTTTAATTAGTGTTTGACTGGTCTGCTTTACTGAGATGATCACCTCAATATCCCTATTGTGTCTCACAACTATGTTGTGTTCTATGGTCATTACCGGATCCTAAGATCGCAATGGAAGAGGGAGGTTTGGCGCCATAAAACCTGGTTTAACCCAACATTGGGTTTGAAATGCCTGTACCAAGTCAGGACCATTGCGATCCACCAATTCTCCGGTATGACTGCTTCGTTTTTGTCATTTTCTCTGGACTGTGAGATTGATCATTCAAGTTCGGTAGTTTTGTTATTACCTTTATTGACTTTTTCCATTGCAATGTAAATGATTACAGGACATGTCCGGTATAAGAGGAAAAAATACTTCAGAATCACTGTAAGAATTGTTTTAATTTTGTTCAATCCATGAAAATTTATACCCACAAATACCTGGTCTTGTTTATCTATTAGTTGAATGTGTTTTGAGCAGCACTGATGAGTTTGTCATCTAAAATAATAAATGAACACCAGACTATTATAAAGTATGATTTAATGATGAAACATTTACACTTGACATACTGTTAAGATCCCAGAGATTCGTTAAATTATGCGAGTCACTCCTGTAAAAACCATCTTCTTTGAAATGCACAGCAAATCAACGACAGACTTTACTCAAACTTAAACCTTTCTTAATAAATTGGTGATGTCTAAAATAAGCAGAATTAAAAACATAGTTGATAGGATAAAAACAAAATGTGTAAAATTACAGAAGCAGGAAGCACAAACAAGAATTGTAACTTTTTTTTTATCAGAAGCATTTTTTTCAGATATTTTGAACAATTTTACATGTTGAGAGATAAATCTGTTATATTATAATGTTATAACCCTGATACAAAAATGATCAGTATTTTTAATACTTATTGAATGAATACAGGACACTACCATACATGTACACATTTCAAACATGTTTTGCTATATACTTAATAGTAACTGTTTATAGAAGGTGTTTGTATAAAATCCCATTTGTGAGATGGTTAAAATTGCCATAAGTTGCAGTTGATGCAACATTCAATTTATACTGCAAACATGGAAATTTTTGTGTTGGGGTCTATCTTTGCTTTTTTTTTGTGTGTGAATCGTCACAAAATATCCATGAAAATTCTCTCAATGAAAAAAGATTTTTCTTTTAAAATGAAATATAAGGAATAAGAAAAACATAACTTATCCCCAAAATTTAATGACGTTCAACTTTACAAAACTGACACAATATGAACCCAAAATTTCCATGTTTTCAGTATTTGTAGATATCATCTTTACAACTGGATGCATTCAGTCAAGAAAAATGTTTTTGTTTTTTTTTTGGTAAAGAAAATTGTTTTATCCTAATATTTCATTAATTCTAAACATAAATATGTTAAAAACATCTTTATAGCATTTTTTCCTCGTAAAATAAGCAAGGTAAAAAATAAAAAAAAAGATGTACCAAAAAATGGATAAAATTAATGACAAGTTATAATTTCTTAATGCTAAAATAAAAAAAAAAGCTTAATAAAATCTTATAGTGAAAAAGCTTCTCAAGTGTACAGGAATAACACAATAAAATTTAAATACATTTAACAAAAATATAGTTTCTGCAAATCCTATAAAGCACTTCGTAACAGGAATGAGTGTTTGTGCAAAATATATATACACATATAGCTCCCAGGTCTCCTTAACAGTGAACATGAGACACATCTTTCTGTTATATACAATTATATGTACAAATATAAAAAAAAATGCATCTAAAACAATAATTGGGAATATAAAATTTTAAGAGAAGAGAAAGATTTAGAGAACTGTTCCTTTTAAAGATAACTATGGGTTAACTTTTTTCACAATGGGAATGACAATAAATTTTGGAAAGAAAATTTTCAAAATGAACAAAGTATAAATTTCTCTGCCAAAAAAATAAACTAGCTACTTGTTGTACAATTCTAGAACTAGTCAATTCATCAATGCTTATATTTAATTTTTTGCTTTAAGACAGCTTAATATTTTAAAAATATTTGCTGCATTTTTTTTGCATGATAAAAGCCAACCTAGGTAGCGTTACTTCAACATAATCCAAGCACTGATTACAGAGATCAAATACACATTAAGAAACCATAAAATATAAGTATCTAAAATAAAAAGTAAGAAATGTTAAAAACACACATTTTTAAATGTTAGGAAAAGACAACTCTAAATTTCACACATCTTGCCTACAAAATAAATTTAATCTTTTATCAATAATGACATTTTCCTGTCCTTAGAAAAACATTTCTCAAATACAGATGTTAACACACATACAGTTGTCATCAATAAAAAGATCCTTGAAATATAGCCTATTAAAGGGATATTCCAGAAAGAAACATACAAATGGAATTGAAAGGCACTTTTATTTCACATGGGTGGTAGTCTTTGTTGATATACATGTAGTTTTTTTTATATATCAAATTCACTTCAAACTGTTAGAAATGTTCAACAAAATTGCATGGATGGATGGGTTTAAAAAGTACCTTTCCACTCTTTATACATTTTTTTCTGTTATAGCTCTAAGACTAATTTTAACTAAGTTTTATACTGGGTGAGAAAATAAGAAAAAATCTATAAAATTACAGGACATCTTTCTTATCCTAAGCCAAAGATTATGATCTGTTTTCTTCTTTGAAACCCATGCTGAAGAAGATAGGGAAGAAACAGTGCTCAAAAATTTGATGGAATTACTTGTTTCTCACTTGTATATGCAGGCCTCATTTAGATTGTCTTTCACGTAAGGTATAAAATGAGTCCTTGCACGTAAATTAAAATTTCCCTTTGGTATTCTCCCAAGTGTATCTATTTGAAATATTTGAACTTCTGTGCTTTTCCATTGCTTTTTTTTCATCCAAAGGGTTCAAGAATACAATCATTTAGAAGAGGTCAAAGGTCAAGGTAAAGCATAATAAGAAACAATGCATGATTTTGTTATATGAATTAATACTGCCATCACACACATTCATTCACAAATATAAAAATACATTGTAATGCTTCAGAGGGATTGTTTGTTTGGTTTTTAAATTTTCCATGTTTATACAATTTTTGTCATGATTTTTTGTTCATAAAAAATGGTCTTTATATTTTATGGCATTTTGGAAACATTACATACATTTAAAATAGACCTATATCTATTTTTTTTCGCATGTGAATTTTAAAAATATAGCAAAAGAAAATATAATACATGTACATGTAGGTCTTGAATATTGTTGTAATCATTAATTTCAAAATAAACATGGAATGCAAATTAAATACTATTAGTTATGTACTGGTCAGAGAGTGGTCTCACCACATGTTTCTTAATTGCAGCTCTTGCCAATTGCCAATTTTTAAAGGCAATTCTTTTCTCTTTTAAGATCAGTTAGTTTTTGGGATCTGAATATCAGATTATCTTCACAATAAAACATATTAAAATCGTATGGCAAGAATTACTTGCTGTTGAGATCTACTCTGTGACCAGTAAATAAATACAAGGAAGAAAAAAATGAAGAAGCTCAGAATTTTAGCCACCTATACTTTAGGTGAGACCTAGACCTGTTGCGAAAAAAATAGGCACATGACCTTAAACATATTCATGTCAGTTTATGAGCTATGGGAACTTGCTAATAAATTATAACTTGAATTTACAAAGCAAACAAAAATTGAAACAGTCTTGCAGTTTTGTTGATACTAAATAAATAAAGCCTTTCATTTTTTTATATGATTGAAAGTCTTGAATTAATGTAAGAAATTTCTTCTTGACTTGATTCCTAGTTGTGTATTGAGAAATGATTGTAATTTAAAAAAAAATATTTATATAAACTCAAAATAGTTTTTTATATTTTTTTTACACTATAACATGCAAAAACATTATTAAAACTTATCAACAAAAATATGGATCAATTGACCAAAAGTTGTTCAAGGGGGGTCAAATTTCTTATCCATAACTTCTTGTTGAAAAGATAATAAAGATCTTATTTGAACAGCAAAAGGAAATCCATCATGAAATTCAGTACCTGCCAAATTTCACAGAATATTACAAAGGCAAAATCCTTAATAAATTTACTGCATTCTCACATTCAATTGTTCAGTTTATGGAAATTGATTTATCATTTATCTAACAGAGAAACATAAGCCGCGGGGAATATTCCCTCTTGTCCATGACACCTTCCTTTCCACCAGTTGTCATCTTCACGTCCCGTCACTTCTAGCATATCACCCTTTTTAAATCTGATCTCATCTGGGTTTGTTGGTTCAAAATCATACATGGCCCTTGCTACTCTGGCACTCTAAATGAGAAAACAGAAAAGATTAAATCATCATTTACATTTACAAGTGTTTGATACATAAATTAATGTGGAGGGAGGAGGGTGAAAAACAGAAAAGTTCCTTTCTATCATGTCTGGCCATCTTTGTTATTTAGCATATAATTTTGGTCGGTTCATTTGCACTAATACTTTTTATAAACCAACAACAATATATCTTTATCTATATCAAGGCACCCCTGATGAGGGTTTTTGCTGTGTTACCCCCCTTTACACGTATGATTGAATGTTTTCTGTCGTCTGCTTTCTCATTTTACAGGTGTGCTGAATGATTTTATCTCTCATGCAACATTTTGATGAGTTTTATTTACATTGTACATGCATGTGTGCATGTTGTCCTAATAACATGACACCCCACCCAGCAACATTGAAAATTAACCTATAGATAACTAAATCTAAAATCAATATGCACATGGGTGCAAAAGCCGAGTTGCCGTATTTTATTAACCAAAACTTTCCTTGTCTTCATTTAAGACTTAACATAATTGGTTATTACAGGCATAACATGTAAAATGGAGACAAATTGAGGAATGGTTTCAGCAGGAAAAATGTAAGCTTTATCAACATATTTTCAAAGTTGCAGAAAATATGAATATGTGAATCCTCTAACAGTATGGAACTATTGTGTAAATTTTCAGATATGTACTTGATGTAGTTTTTGAGTATGTTTTTCTGCTGCTCTGCCCTTGATCCTTGAACGAAATTACACCAAAATCATTAGGGTTTCTCCTCTTATAATTGGTAACAACATTACAAAGTTTCATTAAAATCTGTTAACAACTTTTTGAGTAATTGACCAGAAACTGCTTTTTTAAGTAAATTTCAAATGTTTTTTCTGTCGCTGTGACCTTGACCTTGGACGGATTTACCCCAAAATCGATAGGGTTCCCCATCTTATGGTATGTAACAATATCCCAAAGTTTCATAAAAATCAGTTGAAAACTATTTGAGTTATGGTCTGGAAACCACTAATTCAAGAAATTTTCTAACCTTTTTTTGTCACTGTGACCTTGACCTTGAACGGATTTACCCCAAAATCAATAGGGTTCCTCCTCTTATGGTATGTAACAATATACCAAACTTTTAAAAAAATCGGTTGAAAACTTTTTGAGTTATGGTCCGGAAACCACTAATTCAAGAAATTTTCTAAGGTTTTTCTGTCGCTTTGACCTTGACCTTGAACGGATTTACCCCAAAATCAATAGGGTTCCTCCTCTTATGGTATGTAACAATATCCCAAAGTTTCATTAAAATCAGTTAACAACTTTTTGAGTTATGGTCCGGAAACCAATTGTTGACGCCCGCCCGCCCAGCCGCCCGCCATCATCATCACAATAGCCGAGTTCAACTTCGTTGCAACTCGGCTAAAAATGGACACACCAGAACGCTGTATGCCCCTCTGCTATATGCACAAATATTCCTGTTCATACCTGTTCTGTGATCATATCTTTTAATACAACTGTTTGTGTCCGACTAACTGAGGCCTGTCGATGGTAATCTAACAGCTCATTTATTGAATTAAATTTAACAACCCACAGGAAGAATTTTCCTTCTCTGTCCCGCAATATTTTATAATGTTGAACTGAATCTCCAAATCTACAAAAGTAAATGTTATGAAATTAAATAACCCTGTTATGAAATACCTTGTACATAATGAAAACTTTAAATAAAACTTTATCAAGGAGTCAACTTCACACTTTTTGAATTAAGAAACATTCACATAGGAGATGAATTCACTTTTGTCCAGTGATGAGTAAATATCAAAGATATTCACAATGGGATGTTTGCAGGAGATTGGTGTAAATAGGAATTTTCAGGTTAACTGTCATAATTTGCTTGAATGATAAGAGATGTGCTGCTGGCTTTTGAAATGGCTTGTCATGTACATTTATTTCTGACTGTTTAGAATAGCAATATTCATGATATTAGAGCTTTTACTTAGATCACTGCTTAAAAATCAAGAATATTTATGTACATTGTACATGTATTAAGACTTTTTGTAATGCATATTCAAACTACATCCTTTCTTTTTCAAATGTCAACATAAAAGCATATTGATCAGCTTTTCTTTGGTTAATCTATATTGAATACTAATTTTCTAACAGTTGGACATTTACTTGACAGATATAGAAAAATCCCCAGGCGATGTTTCACTTGGTCTAACTAAGAAAGCACCATCAGGTTGTAAAAATGTTGGGTTAGGTCCACTTGATTTTTGTAGTAGTCGGTTTTCTGATTCTTCTCTGGATATCTTTGGAACATACCATCTGAAATTAGAACATTTTAGCATTTATAAATCTAATTCTTTTAATCCAAAACTTTAAAGTCTACCCAGGATCATACCATCTGTAAATTTCTTTAACTCTGCAATGGGAAACAATCTTCATTGACTGAAAATAAGGAATTTATCAAATAGCAAACAAGGAAGATTTTTACCAATTTATTATTATGCTGCCTAATGTTTGTCAAACATGAAACCGTACATGTAAAATTTTGTCATTTTACTACAAGATTTAATATCATCTTCCTTAACAAACCTAAAGATAGTTTAACTTTCAGCCAAGCCCAGTCAGATAATTTAGCAGAAAATTTGACCAAATAAAGACAATAGTTATTTCATAACTGGTGTTGTTTTGTGTGTGTTTTTTTTTTTTCAATTTTGGTTTGCTATAGACATTTCAATAACCCTTTTGAATGAATAAATGCATACACATAACAACTTACGGGAATGGTTTCATTGTGATGTAATTTGATGGGACAAAACCAGTCTTTCCATTAAGCTCTGCTTTATACCAGTTCTCATCTTCTTCTTTGTTGATAATCTAATGAAATAAAATAAAAAGTTTCTCTAATATTGGATAACAACTATAGTGTGTAAAATTCTGTAACCAATGACAGATTACACAAATTCAATCTGATTTAAATCAAAATATAAATTGTCCCATACTGTCTTCACATGTTAGAAGGTCATCAGAATGGAGAGTAGAATGGAATGTCTTCAGATCTACCATGCAGAGACAAAAGGGAACAATTGATAGATCTGATTCTAATCAGATTTACACAAATTTTACAATGGCAAAGCAATTTCTGATTCCATAAGCTCTGTGTGTACATTTTAAAAAAAAGTTTTTCCAAGCTTGCCCTCTTTACAGAAGTCACCAAAATATTGCCCTGATTTTCAACAGACCTTAATATTCACCGAATACAATTGAGAACCTTGGATTTCACTTTGAGAAATGACATCTGGCAAAATATTAACCTTTTGGTTAAAACAACACAATATTTTATTAAACTTTATTTCTTTAAATTTTTTTTTAAACATGCTAAACAAGACCAATACAATCTGTAACATCCTTTTTGTACATAATGCTGATTAGAAACAAGCCATAAAAGTAAATGTTGTGAATTACATTAAACAGTCAGGGGCGTAATTCATTTAAGTTATTACAGAAAAATCACAACCATTTGTTAATAACTCATAACATCAAGAATTGTCTGCCCTTACAACCTTCCCTTGTAATAACATACATGTGTAATTTGTTGAAATAGTATCCTGGGATAACTTACGCATGTTATTTTGAGCAGAGGCAAAGAATTATTGTTTATGATTTGTTAAGTCAAAAGGTTTATCACATTATGGTCTCATTTGATGCACATACATTTTGTTGTAATTTTGGATCATAACAACATGAACAAGTGTAGACTTATTATAGACAAAATGAGTTTATTTAGAAAAAAATAATGTAATTTTTATGCGTAATTTTCCTAATGATTTTTGCTATCTTAAGTTTTATATTTAAGCCCAAAATGAAAGGATACACATCTTTAATTATTAATTATTGATTTTCAATTAAAAAAACTTACTGCGCAGGATAGAATTTTGAGAAAATTTACTGAGCAGATTAGCTGTAATTTTGAAGTACAATAACATGAGGTAGTTATTATGACTGTTTTACAAAACAATACCAAATAACACACATTTGTTATCCTAGACCATGGTTTCCAACAAATCACATATGTATGTTATTACAAAGGAAGAACTCTTGATATTATGGTTTAATAACACATGATTGTGATTTTCTGTAATAACTTAAATAAGTTACACCCCTGACTGTTAAACATGTAATTTCTTTTCAACAGACAGAGAGACTCAAATCCAAAACAGTATTATGGCCCCATTTTTAAAATAAAATTTGATTTTGACTTTTGACCTTGTAACCTTTTTATTACACTTATCTTCCTGAATGCCTTTACATGTACTTTGAAGTTTATTCTTAGTAAAAAATAATCAGGAAGTAAATTTATTTATAAATCATTAAATAACCTGTTCAAATATTCATGCTTTAAATTTCAACATGAGTCGTGAATAGTGCCCTTTGTAACATGATAAATGTACTAGTTGTATTTTTAGCAACTTTAAAATATGCATTTAATTTGTTGACAAGTCTCCATGCTTGTATTTTATAGTACATAATGAAAAGGCCTTTTAATATGATAATGCATCTAGATCTTTATGGTAAAGCAATTCACAGTGTATTTTTCAATTGAGCTTTTTAAAAAACACAGGGCAACCTATTTAAAGTCTTTTTTTATTATCTCAAATTCACTTTTATTGATAATATAACATGTATAATAAGATTAATTTTTCATGTTCAGGAAGAAGAAATGATATGTATGCTCTAACTTATCTAAATTTAGATTATGTGTAAAAAATAGTGTAATCATAGTATAAAATATATAGATCTTCATTAATCTCAATGAATAAATATGTACATATATGGAAGTACATTTAACAGCATATCTAATGTCAATCAAGTGCTTAGAAAATTTATCTTAAACACAAGTGTTGCAACTAAAAGTATGTCTAGCCTGTTGGCACCATCACAAACTCATTAAAAGTTCACTTAAGCATTTAGGCCGAAGTTCTTGAGATCAGAGGTTAATAAAACTTCAGGTCATGTGGCAGTTTACTGAATGACATTTTACCATCAAATCATACCCATTGACAAACAGACTTGATATATAAGACTGAATACAAAACCCCAATATTAATTGTGTTAAAATAATGTTAAGATGAAACATTATACATGTAATATCACATGCCTACATGTAGCTTTTACAATGTATACTTTTCCAAGAAATTCATTTTCCACAAAACTCTTACAAAGAAGCTAAAAGCCTAAAAAAATGTTCACAAAGTCACTGAAGCATGGAAATGGGTCACAGTCACACGACATGGTGACACTTGTGTAGACCATAACCTACATTTCTGTAAACTGTCTGTACACCAAATATAAGATCGACTATCATTCTTTTCAAAAAATTCATTTTCCACAAAAGTCTTACACAGGCAAAATTTAGACATACCTCTGACGTACGTTAATAAAAACATGCGTCTGAGGTAGTGCATAAACGTCTGTTAAACATACGTTTCTAACCGCTGTACGGTAAACGTACGTCAAATTATTGTAAAAACATATGTCAGACGTATGTTTTTTAAACGTGCGTTAAACGTACATTTACCATGTGTCAGACGTATAGTTTCCTAAAATGTATGAAGTTAGTAAGTTATTTATTTAGTGTGTTTTATTATGAAATAAAAATATTGCCAAGATAAATTTTTAACGTGCGTCAGACGTACATGGTTAGAAACGCCAATTTAATATGCGTCAGATGACATGCCTTTAATGTACGCCAGACGCACGTTAAACGCAGTCAACATTTTGCCTGTGTACAAAGAAGCTTACCACACGAAATAAGACTTAGGTTCACAGTCACTGGAGCATGAAAATGGGGTCAGGGTCACACAGAATGGTGACAGTTGCGTAGACCATTACCTCAACTGTCTGTATCCAAATATCAGACGCCTTGCTTCTATACATTTCAAGTAATTCCTTTTCCACAAAAGTCTCACGAAAAAGTACATGTACCCCTGCCTCTGTTGCCAGAAAGTAATACTTATGTCTTGACTTCCATGACTATTTGTTGTAGACTGATAGGCCAGACAAAACTAAATAATGTGTCTATAAGCCACAGGATGGCCCTCCCGTTCTTGAAATATCATTGACTCTAAATGTGTATTATCTGGGATATGGACCTTTACCAAGAAATTGATCAAAAGGGTTCATGTGTGAAATATAGGTCGCTGTGACCTTATTTCTGGTGGGTGGTGCCATGTACCAAGACTCATCGAGTAGTGAAATATAATTGACCCCTAACATATAGTAGTCAAGATATGGACCTTAACCAAGAACTTAACCAAAGTCATTCATGCGTAAAATATAGGTCACAGTGACCTCATTTCTAGTGGATGGTGTCACCTTACCCAAGACACATCTAGTGGAGAAATATCATTGACCCCCAACATCTAGTATCCAAGTTATGGACCTTAACCAAGAACTTAACCGAAGTCATTCATGCGTAAAATATAGGTCACAGTGACCTAATTTTTATTGGGTGGTGTCATGATACCCAAGACACATCTAGTGGTGAAATACCATTGACCATCAACATGTAATACAGGGGCTGCTCTGGTCTCAAAATTTTTGTCGCCAGAAAAATCACCAGATTTGAAATTAAGTCGCCAGTTTTTATAAAGTGTAGCCAGTACCGTTTTCATTGAGGGGTTATGCTTGTGTAATGTATGTTTAGATGTATATGTTAAAAATATTGTTTGCAGTCTTTTTTTTCAGGTGCATGTTGAAGGATGGTTTATTGTCATTGAAAGACTTTTTAGATAATAAATGATGAAGGTGTCCAGTCTTTCTTGTTTGATATCTTTTTGAAATAAAAAATACCATGATTTATCTTATTATTTATCATGTTTATTGCCATATACAAATTAAATAATAACAATTCAATAAACAACAATACACAAAAAAAAACGGCACCATGAATTAATACTCAACCTAAAGAAAAAAGATCATTGAAAGCACTAAATGAGCACTATGAAAAAAGTATTATTTAGGAAAGCAAAGATAAAATTTTGTAAAATCCATCACATTTTCATGACCAACAGAGATTGCAAAAGATCAATGTTTGACAGACTGTGGACACATTATAAAGATTCATCAATCATGACTCATGTGGTTTCTAATGAATCCTGTACATTATTAGAATATTTTAATAAAACTTATCATGATTTTCTCAAATAAAAACTTCTTATTCTTATGTGTGTTTATTTATTTCATTTTTGAAAAAAAACAGCTGATGTGGTAATATATTTCTATTCCTAAAAATAACTTCTTTTCAGTTTCTTTTTTTTTTTAAATAATAAAATTAGTTTTATTTTGATTTATTTATCTTCCCTTTCTTGTTTGCTTTCTGAAATCATTATTGTGTATATCCCTCAGTAACCTCTTTTAAATTGTTCTAAAAATAGAATGGTTTGTTTACATGTGTACTTTCTTTCTTGTGATTATTTGAGGAACTTAATAAGGTACAGATTACTATTCTCTCAATGTTTTGTGAATAAAAACTCATCCCAAGCTGGAGATAGTTTTGATTTACCGGCAATTATTTGTGTTGAAACCTTGGCTGACATGAGGCTATTGGTGCAATCAACACATGATACTTTGTCAAATTGGCTTGGACAATTAAAGTCATTCAGGCGTACATTAGAAATTTGTTCCTGATCACTGTTTTGACACCTTTATTGCATTATCAAAAGATGTGAGCCTTTCTAATTAGTCTTTAATCCTTTCCTTCAACCTGTTGTGACTATCGTTTACCTATTCAATTATCTACCTGCTCATCCGTGGCGATGCGTGGTCACACACGATAACTTACCTGTTGAGATATTGATCAATACTGGCGATGTGTATTCAGTTTCCTGTCGAAAATGTTAAAACTTATCGCCAGCAGCCGTTTTTTGTCGCCAGCAAGAAAAAAATATCGCAATTTGCGACATTGGCGAAGCCCAGCGCGATCCCTGGTAATATCTGAGATATGGACCTTAACCAAGAACTTAACCAAAGTCATTCATGCGTAAAATATACGTCACAGTGACCTAATTTCTAGCGGGTGGTGTCACCTGACCTAAGACACATCTAGTAGTGAAATATCATTGACCCCCAACATCTAGTATCCGAGTTATGGACCTTAACCAAGAACTTAACCGAAGTCGTTCATGCATAAAATATAGGTCACAGTGACCTAATTTCTAGTGGGTGGTGTAGCCCTACCCAAGACCCATCTGGTGGTGAAATATCATTGACCCACAACATCTAGTATCCGAGTAATGGACCTTAACCAAGAACTTAACCAAAGTGTTACGGACGGACGTACGTACGGACGGACAAGGGTGAAACTATATGTCCGATCCACATACGTGGTCGGGCCATAAAAAAATAATTAAGTTGTGTTATACTTGAATAATGACAAGGTCTGGTCAGTAGATTCAGTAAAAAATTGCTTAATTTGTACATACATGTACAAATCTGAGTCAAAAATTACCATTAAACGTTTGGGTACATGAGGATTAAGCTAAGTTATTACACACCTGAAACTGAATGCCATGTTATGGGACCCCATGCTTATGCAGTATACACTGTACCACATATAAACTAGGAAAAACTGTTTTAGGGCACTAAAACTGATGTCTCCCCTTCCTTAAATAACACAAGTTCAACCTTGAGGTCAAAAGGTCAAAGTCACAATGACATACATTGTACAACAAATTGTTTAATAATTATACATCTACATTCTAAAGCCCGATGTCAAAGGATAAAAAAGTTATGGCCTGGAAAGCTTTGCATGCCAATTAGCATTTATTTAACATTGTAGTCACAGGTCAAGGTCATTAACATTAGTGACACATTGTTCCCATGATGACACATTATCATGCCAAAATTCAAAGCTTTTTGTTTAAAGGATTAAAATATATATGGCCCAGACATGTTTAACGTGTAAAAATAGCATTAATTTTATCTTTAAGTCAAAGGTCAAGGTCATATGAAGGTCATTCTGGTAGGCAACCCATCATCTCATGGTGATACATGCACATGTCAAATATTATAGACCTATGTCAAAGAACAAAAAAGTTATGACACAGACACACTTTCCATGAAAAATTAGCATTAATTCAACCTTTAGGTCAAGGTCATATGAAGGTCATTCAGGTTCACACCACATCGTCCTATGGTGATACATTATAGGACCATAGGACGATGTGGTGTGAACCTGAATGACCTTCATATGACCTTGACCTAAAGGTAATGTAATGTATCACCATAGGACGATGTGGTGTGAACCTGAATGACCTTCATATGACCTTGACCTAAAGGTTGAATTAATTTGAGTAATTGATCAATGTCATTTTGTTTCACAAAAATATTCTAAAACTGCGTCCCATTTAAGGTTGCACCTATTATCATATTATATATAACATACAACATTCAGAGACACAAACGTGTTACCAAGACGCAAGAGGTCAGCCAGGCCTCATTAAACATGTTAAATTGTCTTGCTGTCATATCATGTCATATTGGTACAATGTTTAATTCCAACCAGTAAATTAAAATTGATTTTGGAGAGCATACAGATTAGTTTATTTTTGAAGTCACTTACTTCATAACCTAAATAATACAGTCGTTATATTTCGCTCCTTGCAGTCGCTACATTAACGCCTAAATGATTATCAGATAATAATTTGTCAGTTGAACATACTTCATGTACTGTGTTGACCGAAGTTTCTGATGACCAGTGTAAATAAAGTTAATTATTATCAATTAATTATTAATTATCACACAATTAACACCTTTTTGTCATATCTGTTTTAGAAAAGATCAAACTAATCCTATCAAGTAATAAACCATTTTCATATTTCGGGGACTGCTGAATAATTTAGCATTTTTTGGACTGAACCTGACCCGACATGGACTGGTTTACCATTTTTTGTATAATTGAGCAAAGGAAAAATAGTAAAGTTTTAACACATTATTTTAGGAAATCTAGATTAAAATTATTGAAATTATTGGTTTTAGCAAATAATATGTCTAAAAAGGATTCCTTACTGTCTTTCTAAATGCAAATATGTCATAGAGCAAAAAGTTCAGGTAGAATGACCAAATGCCCTTTTACACTTATTTTAAGCTAAAAATAGTTCCAAATCAACATCTTACTGATGTATCCCTATTTCTTAGTTCAAATCCATCAAGATTACAATGAAACATTTGTAAGAAAACATTACAAAATCAAGTTTATTCTGACCTTATTGATGCAATAATTTTTGTTTGTCCTACTCAGGAAAATATAACATTCTTAAAAGTGTTGAGAAGGACTAATATAATCAGTCATCCCAGAAATATGAAAATTATCTATTAATCAACATCATTAAAATGATTGTGATTGGCTGACTGAAGTATACGAAGACGGACAGAGCTTGAATTATTGGAGTTACTTCTTTCAATAAACGTATAATTTATTAATTATGGAGCAACCATTTGATTTTTAGGGGGGGGGGGGGATGGTGAAATTTGAAATAAAAAGCAAGATGACAAAAATCCAGAAATAAAAAGGCAAGACAGTGCTTTGAATTGAAAAAAGACAGGATGGTATTTTGGGCAGAAAAAAATAATTATAGATTCTTAACAAATTAAAAAAAAATTGTGCATGCTAGCCCGGAAAAGAATCTCTTGCCAGTTTAATAAACTAAATTAGCTGAACTAAATAAATGTCTTTCTATTTGAAAATCATAACAACGTAACCTATACTGTCATCAAGTTTATGTTATTTGTTTGGGGTTTTTTTTGTCAAGAATGGGGTCTTTCATTGACACTTAAGAATTTTCATGATTGTATGTAGTTTATTTTCAATCTAAGGCCAATTGCAAAACAACAGCAGCGACTGCTGGTCAAATTGAAAGCTGCTGGCTGTTTTCTGTTGTTGATTTTTAAAAATTGTTGTAGGTAGTGTCACATACACTTATTCCACCTCTCATTGTCTTTTTTGTAAAGGTTTTTCAGAAAAAAAAAATATAATTTATAGTGATGTTCCGATTAATCGAAAAATCTTATCGAAATGGGCTTCCGATGCTACTAATCGATTATAAAATCAATAATCGATTAATCAGAAAATATTCAATTTTAGTGATTTTACACAAAAAACGGCAAAGAATTACATTAATTTTGGGGGTAAATTAATCATTTTCATGAAAAATGGTGTCCGATTCTATAATCGATTATGATCTTCCTATCATTTCCGATGATCGATTATGAAATATTTCCGATTGCCCAACACTAATATTTTATATGGCAATGGTTCACCATACAAAAACAGTTTGCACAATGAATGATGACTATTAGCGCTAGCACATAAAGTCATAGAGTTGGCAGATATAAAGAAAAGTTGGGAGACTTCCACTCCTAATGAGAGATCATATATGTATCAGTGTGATACATTGTACCAAAGTTGTTTCAGTGTGTGATACATGTTGCATGAAGGAAATTACATGTCTAGTCCACTAGATCAACAATTACCCTTCAGCAGATCGTTTTTGGATACCAGTAACCCTGAATGTGATTTAGGTATTTTAAAAACATTTTATTTTCATCTTTAGAGCGCTTAGCCAACGATTAAAACAAAAACATCATACAAAATAAAATGAAAACAGAAGTGAAAGTTCAAGAAAGACACGCCTTCGAATGAATAAAAACGTAAAAATCAATGGTAAATCGGATACGTTTGAATTGGAATGGAGTTTATGGTGATTGTGTTATTGTTTGATACCTTTAAAATGTCATCTTTCTCGAAACTTAGCTCATCTTGAGCAGTTGCTGTGAATTTGTGTTTAGCAATCGCCTCCATCTTGGAGGAAATGTACCGTTAAGTGCCCGGTATCCTTCCGCGTGAATCAGAGATAAACGCTCACAATAACAATTTTCTATGTTCATTTTTATCGAAAATGAATTACAAAATATATTTTCTTCAGTCACTATTTGCTTATAGTCGAAATGGATAAATTAATAATGTGCCATATACGCATGTAAATAATGGACTACTTTAGCACCGGAATACAATAATAAAGACTACTTCCTGTTGCAGTTATACACCCCGTGTAAGGTGACAATCTACATCTACATCCATGTGGTACAAAACACTGCGATGGGAAATAACAAAAGTTCACACTAATAAAGTTATGAACCGAAGAAAAATAACTAGAGGTATCTAACTGTAACTGTAGAGAAAAAGAAAGAGTTAAAGGACAGACTGACTCTGACTATACATGTCCTACAACAAGTGCAAAACAACCCTTACCTTGGACTGCAAATCTCAGAGGATCTCAAAGGGACAACTCATATCGCAAATGTTACCAAGAAAGCAAACTCCATCCTAGGCTTTCTCCGGCGAAACCTAAAATACTGTCCACAAAGCTGCAAAAAACTAGCATGCATCTCACTTGTAAGATCCACAATGGAATGATGGAGCAACAGTCTGGGACCCCTACAACACTTGAGACATAAACAAACTAGAACGGGTACAACGCCAGGCAGCTAGGTTCATCACAGGCGACTACAAATCCAGAGATGAAGGATGCGTCACAAGAATGCTAGCACAACTACAGCTAGAAGAACTAAAAAACAGACGTACCAGCCAGAGCCGTTACTCTTCTTGTACAAGGTGGTTGAGGGGTTGGTTCCTGCCGAGGAATTCTTTAAACCAGCACGACAAAAGCGGCTCATTAAAGCCAAAACATTCAGTGACTGCCAAACGAACAATATTGTTGACAAACAATTTAGAAACAACACAAAGTGTTTTGTAGTGCCACCGAGCAAAACACAGCAGTAATCGAACTCATTCTTTGTCAGAACTATTATCGAGTGGAACCAGTTAAAGGATACAACCGTCTATTCCACAAGCATAGAGAGCTTCAAATCAGCTCTCACCGGCGACCGCTAATCCGGCGCGCTCTCTCTCCCCGTCGAGTAAAAACCAGAAGTGGTATCTCAGTCGACGTACCAGTACAGATACAGATATAGATGGTAGTCTTTTGAAATATTAATGATGGTATTATCAAAAAAAATAATACCTCAAAACTGTTGAAATATTTTTTTCTATAAGATATTTATAATAAATCCCCGGAGTAAAAATGCATGACGGTTAGGAGTCTTCAATTTTATTTTGAATTAAAGCAAGAAAATCCTTGAAGGTGTCTGGGATTCAGTAGAGAACGATTTCGGTACATCTATAGACCTGGAATCATCATGATTGTACATGTATGTAGTTTATTTTCAATCTAAGGCCAATTGCAAAGAGTTTAACCTATAAAGTACACTGCAGATTGGAGTGCAGTATATGTCATTGTGTAAAAATATGGTTTATTAATGAGAGTTAGTTTTTTTTTCTTTTTGTCTTCCTAATAAAAATGTCATAAAAAATATTTGAACACATTTAAGAATGGAGTGTAAAAAAGATTCATGTAAAAATCTTTTGTGGTTTTTAAGATATTACAGTTTGCAGATATACTTTTCAAATGTCTACTTTAAACAAAATCTGAATTATAAACACGAAATAATGTGAGATTTCACCAATTTGCAAATCCATTCTAATATACAGGTATATGGTATAGATTTAAATTCAAATTCTTTATTAAGCCAATTTTGCAGAATTCCGACCACTTCCAGTACCTCCCCTTGGTGCAAGACGGGCATTGTTCCAGCAAAATACGAAGCTACTTTGGAGCGGCAGCTATTGCTTACACTGGCGGTTGTGTGTCATTAGCTGTGCAACCGTTAAGGCGCCCGTTTGGGGCATAAAATCAAAACATGTAAACAAAGAAGACAAATGTTACACTAATTTTGAATGCATACAATTATTGAAAAAATCAACAAGACTTGAACAGTTTTGAAAGACTTCTTTAACACTTAAAATTTTCAGAATAAAAATCGTGAAATGCTCAATTTTCGATTATAAAATAGGAAAATAATGTACCTAAATGATTAACACTGAGTACCGAAATGTCATTTTGCATTGGTGCCGAAGTGTTTTGATACAGAAATGGCTACTCATGGCATGTACAAATTGAGATAAAGATCAAGCTTTCGATCCTGATTGAAGATGTAAGGCTGATTTAGATTTTCTCTATCTTAATTGAACTATAAGCCACAAATATAATCTGACCCTTCTACAGCGGCAATTTCGGTTGGTCTGTGGCCATAAATTTAACAAACTTGGTACATTTTAAAAGGAACCCTAAAGACCAAGGTTACAAAGTCTGAAAGCATATTTCGAAGGCAAGTTTTGTCTACAAGCTCCCATGAGCCCGACACGCTCATCTCATGGGTCATTAAAGCCAAAACACTAAAAACTGTATCGTCTGACAACTATACAGAGACTTGCACCCTCTATCAATATGATGTTAGAATCAATGTGAAATACGAAAAAAAAAAACAAGCCGCGAGTTTTTCGTATGGCACAATTATATTTGATAGATGGGAGTTTTAAAAATTAAAAATACAATACATAAAAACCAATCCAAAATTATCAACGAATGACCCCTTTCTGAACATAGACGTGTTAGCAAGCACCAGCTTTTCTGTGGTAACTATAGATGATCAACACGATTTTTTTGGGCATTTTAGGGTGCAAAAATCCTAAAATGGTTCAAATGTCTCCTATAGTCGAATAGAAACTTTTGTGAAGCTTCTTGTTTCGAACATTTTAGCAACAGCTTGTCTCTATCTGCATCAGTTTCATTCAATAAGCAAAACACGGTTGTTCACATTTTTTAGAGGCATCCCTTAATATGGACACTTTTGAGCAGCTTAGGCTGACATTTTAACAAACTTTTTTTTTCTATCATGGCTTCAACAGTTTTCATTGTGTAATTTAAACCTTATGAAGGAACCTAATAACGGATAAACAAACATATTAAAGCGGTCACCTGACAATTTTGATCAAATGGAGTCCTCTGTAGAGCTTCTTGATGTGAATAGCTTTTATATATCAGATTAAGTTCCCAACCAATTAAAAAGTTAAAACACAATTTTTGACTCTTTAAGGGATCATCTTCCGACTTTTGTAGAGTTCTAGAGTTGAAAATATAATCAAGCAACGGTTCTTTTTTATGTAAACCCAAAGAGACTTGTTCCCCTCTATCTATATTTTTTATTTATGTCTGGAACTTTGTTGTCATTTTTGTTGTAAGAGTGAATGTGCCAAAGGTGTTTTTTTTTCGTCTTACAAAATATTAATAGTGAGGAGCAAGCCGCTGTGGTACAATTGCCTTTATTCTCTAATTAAGCCAAACGCGATTATTGACCTTTTAAGGACGGCAAAAGTCACCAAAAGAGTTAATCTTACCTGTTTGACCCAAATGGCGACTTTTGAAGAGCTTCTTTGTATAAGTAATTGCACAAGCAACAGCTGTTAACTTTTGCAAAAGTTTTTATCTATAAGCCCATCGACGTCCCCCCTCGAAAAAAAAATCCCACGAATTTTAACCTTTTGAGGACATAACCCTTCTGAAAATAGTCACGCTTTGACACAATAAAAGACTTCTAAAGAGCTTCTTTTGCTAACCAATTAAGCAAGCATCAGCTCATACGACTTTTGAGGAATACACAGTACCCCTACGATCACCTGACATCTTCGACCTAATGTAGACCTTTGTTGAGATTCTTTAATCGACCATTTAATCAAGAAACGGCATCTTTTCTATTTACAATAGTGTTCATTCTTCAAGCATAGACACATTTTTACTTTTACACCTAGTTTCTCAATAATGGTACTTTTTTCAATTGAATTTAAATGACACCAACAGGTTTGGCAATAGGTGTATTACGAGGAGAAAGCGGTTAAATAATTTAAGTCAGTGAAGTTGGTAAGCCATGAAGCACATGTTGTAAATGACAAAGCTTATTAATTGAGGTAGAAATTTGAATGGATATTAACTGTCTCAATAATTACTGATCAAATGGTCAGTGTGAATCCCGTGCGGGGCCCGGGAGGCGAATAGGCCCGCAACAGCGCTAAGCTTGTCGGTAAAAGTCCACTAAAGAGCGCTCAGAAACCTGACATCGGGGTCAGGTCGCTTTGCCCACAAAGCGACTGGGATGTGTGCCCCAGGTGGTTGAATGGGGCAGCCCTGACATCGAGAGATGCGGGGTCGTCAGGCGATAATGCGGAAAACCTGACCGCAAACCATAGTGGTGCACCGTGTTGGGAAAAATGTCACGTTCGAGTAGGACCCGTAGGATCCCCATGCAGGAGGCAAAATTTCCCGTCCCTACCCATCACTCCTTTTTCCAGTGGCAGTCAAAACTCTCCTACCCGATTGGCCTTGTGTCCCCATTTCCTCCATTTCATCATCATTTTTGTCATTTTCTCTGGACTATGAGATTGATCATTCAAGTTCGGTAGTTTTGTTATTACCTTTATTCATTGGCCCACTACAGCTAAATTTCTTGTGTAAAACCATTTGCCTTGACCAACTTTTAAAAATGGCGTTTTTTGCCCCTTCGACCCCTTATATCTCAAAAACAGTAAGAGATATTTCAAATCTGATTGAAATAGGCAGGCAGGGATTTTCACAAGGATTCCAATGAAAAAAAGATTTTGAAAATCGGATCACAAATAAAAAAGTTGATTTTTTGGGTGTGGCCCGTCTTTGGCCCCCTGTAGCAATGTAACGGTTCAATATACATCAAAACCATTTTAGACATTTTGTTGACAGAATTTAATAAGGAATTCAATGAAAAAAGAATTTTCAAAATCAAATGAATAATAAACATTCTACAACAGTTTTGTCAATACACCCGTATTAGCCCCTTTTGGCCCTTTTTTCTGAAACGGTAGGGGCCACCAACCCCAAATACAATAGGAACCTTCCTCTAGTGGTTACAAACATCATATAAAAATTTCATAACAATTGGTCAATATTTACTCAAGTTATCGCACGGAAACCAAATGTCCCCAGACGACGACAACGACAACGACGACGACAACGACGACGACAACGACGACAGCATCATACCATTATACGTCCGCAAATTTTTTGCGGTCGTATAAAAAGTGATATCCATTTAGTAACCAGAATTTTAAAAAAAGATAAACGACCAATCATTAAAAAAATATTTACATGAACAGATCTAGAAAATCTAGTTGAAAAACTAATTCTAGCTAACATATATAAATATTCACTTCCATCATAGTAATACATAATCATACTTCTTTGTGTACGTCGCTAGTTTTCAATTTAACATTCATTACCCTTAAAATACCAATAAAAATCGTAAATTTAACAGGTATTATTATTAAATTACTATCCAATGTTGCAATAGTCATTTTTTTGGTCGGTACCGAAGTGTCCAATACCTAGTACCGAACTGTCCAGTACCGAGTACCGAAATGTCTAAGCCATTACCGAAGTGTCTAGGTACCGAGGTGACCAGGTACCAAAGTGTCCTGATACCCTCCCGGATATAGCCGAAATCGTGCTGCTTGGGAGTAAAGCAATAACTAACTAACTAACTAACTAATCCATTTAAATTGAAACTGATTAATAAGTACTAACAGTGGCTAATTAAAAATTCTGCATGACTAAGTACTAACAGTGGCTTCATGACTTACCAACTTCGCTGCCCTTATAAGATCTTATAATATACCTCTCTCCCTCTTGGAACACAAAATTGCCCAACCTGTTTGCACCATTTAAATTCAATTGAAAAGGGAAGTCTTATTTAGAAATTTGACTGCTACAAAGGGTCATTTGACATCTTTGACCCAATTAGCGACTTTTGAAAAGTTTCATAAACTGAACTTTTGAGGCTTTTTAAGAGCTTTTTTAACGAGTGAGCGAGTTGGTGTTTTACGCCCTTGCAACGCTGTATAGGTTATTTAAAGATGATGAGCATGAAATGATGATAAGAAATGAAATATGGGGTGGGATGGGAAACATACCCGTAGGAACAGTAAATATTGAAGACCATAGGAAAAGGGGAGAGTGGGGTAGGGACAAAAATTTTAGCCTATTTGGTGCGCTACTTGGCAGTTCACAAAAGATCTTTTACATGCATCAAGTGTGGCCCTCTCCACACACATTGGCCCACTTGGTTTGTGGTCAGGTTTTCCGCATTATAGCCGGAGAACCTGGCATTCATTATGACAGGGCTGCCCCATTCAACCACCTGGAGCACACATCCCAGTCACTTTATGGGTTAAGCCGCCTGACCCCATGTCAGGTTTCTGAGCGCTCTTTAGTTGACTTTTACAGACAAGCTTAGCACTGCTGCTGGTCTATTTGCCACCTGCACAACTTAAGAGCTTTTTTCAAGAGATTTTTTATCTAAATATACTCTCTCAAAAAAGTTACGCAACAGTGGAAAATTTCCCTATATGTTTTAAGTAAACCTACCTTTTTATAAATTGATATTGCCAAGCCGTTTTTCAATCAATTTTTATCAAATAAATACCAAGAAAAAGACAAACAAATGAAGTTTATTTTTTATGATTTATGCAGAATCTTAGCTGTTATGGTTTTTGATAGAAAACGAGTAGAACACAACCAATGTTTTCCCACGGAAAATGTTGGTTGATTTAAACAGGTTGTTGACGCATAAAATTACCAATTGATTTCTACTTGTGATTTTTTTAAAAACCGGTGAAGTCACGATTTTTTAAAAATCATAAAAATAGATTTCATTCTATTCTCGTTCTCTTGGTTTTTATTTCAGTAAAATCGGTTGAGAAATGGCTTTGCAATAAATATTTAAAATTAGGTAGGTTTATTTAAAGTATATAAGGAAATTTTGTATTGTTGCGTTACTTTTTTGAGTGAGCATACTTAAGTAGGCAACAGCTTCTACTAAATGGAGACTTTTGTAGAGCTTTTGAATTTGAGAAGCCTAAAATAGTTTTGTAAAGGATATCTATCCTAAAACAATCATTTTAACTGTTTAAGTTTGGTGAGTTTGATCAGGTGGTTTAAAAAAATGATTTTTCAAAAATCAAACAAACAGAAGTCAGATGTAAAGTGATGGTGATGACTCACATGGCCTTTAGCTAGGTGAGCTAAAAAGTGTGTCAGATTATAGCAATGAAAACAGCCAAGAGCATTTAAAATAATCCTCATATGTGGCCTAACACTACATTAAAATTTCTTAAACTGATACTCCTTTTGGTTCTGTAATGCTACATCTAGTCCAGGGTCAACTACATGTAATAACAAAAAAATACATCTATGAAATAAAAATAAATATTTTATTACAAAATAAATTTTCAACAAAAACACTATTTTTATGCATAAAATAAAATCATTGATTTCAATTAATAAATTAACAAAAAAGACTTTACAACTGTACACCATGCACAACCATTCATTAAACAAAGTTTCCTTATTTACTTACATTTTGCACTAAGTCAATACCAATTGCCTTAATATTAAAGACAAAAGTACAAAATGAAAAGATTTTTTTTCTATGGGGCGTAACATTGAGCCAGACTCAACCATCAACCAGCTATATCAGGTATTTTTCTAGGTCAAACTAATATTAATTAAGCCTTCTCTAATATTAAGTCATAAAAAGCTCCTGAGAGAATCAATACATATATTTGTATTCTACATCTCAAATAAATATATTAAAACACCACATAAATTTGAATTCATTGCTTTTAAAGCATGCTAAACAATTAATCATACATATTAAGTAAATAAACTATTGTTAATCTACAAAAAAATCAACATAATTTATTATGTTCCAAGAACTAAAAAATTGACAAAGCATTTGGTACATATAACACAGCATAGCTCACATTGCTAACCACGTGAAAGAAAAGAAATGTGTCTCTGAAAATTCTACATGAAGTATGGATTTCACAAGATTCCAAAATTTTAAACTTACATAATACAAATAATTTTAACAACAACCAATTCTTAATACAGTGAAGTTAATACCAGTATTTGTTGTTTTTCCGACTAAATGTACATTTCTGTGGCCACTAGAAACTCTTTGCACAAACTAGACAATGATGAATGCAGTAAATCTAGATAAAGCCCAATCGATATTTAAAAATAGCCTCTAAAGTGTTCATACCTAGTCTTTCTTGAAGCAAAAATCAACACCTCAAAAAATTCTTATTTTCAAAAATAATAAGAAAATATTTTTACAAAAAATTTACACTAATAAACCTGTAATGCCTTATTTTAAAAAAGTGCTCGTTATAACTAAAATGCAATGTTTGATTTTTACCAAAAAAACAAGCACCATACATAAAAAAACTTTAAACAAACAAAAGAATATAATCCTTTAACAATATGGTACCTATAAACCTACAAATGCCTCCTTTTATGAAGATAGTTCATTATATAACTTAAATACATTAAAGTTTGATTGTGGATTAACATGAGGTAGAAAATGCATGTTGAAATCTGAGGCTAATGATCAGACTTAAAATATTGTACACATATACTGGGTAAGTTGGTTTTTCGCAGATGTCTAATTTTCACGATAGTTTGCAACTCACAAAAATATAACCCAGCAAAAATAAAATTTTGTAAATAGTATATGTACAGTATTATAAGTAATTGCTAAAATTGAATTAATTATTTAAAAATCTGCAAAATTTAGCTCCCGTGAAAAAAACAACTCATATGGTATTGATGTCATGTAACAATGGCGGAATTAATTAAACAATGCTTATCCTTTGCCCGTGTCATGTGAGTGCATGTTATTTAAATGATTTGTAAAGTGGTAAAATAAATAAACATACAATTATTATAATACCTGATTCAATGTCTTTTAATGCTAAGTAGAAATGCCATTTTTAACATACAAATAACACACATGATTAATAAATTCATTAATCAAACTATTTTCTAAATAAAGGAACACCACAGAAAACATTCTTTATCTAAGGAGGCATGGTATTTGCCCTCAATACTTAAAACAAAGAAGTACAATGCAGTGTATTGAAACCCTAAAAAAAATGTTATACCCATTATATTCATTCAGTATTTTAAATACAAATGGCACACAAACAGCTTTCACACAAACACACAATTTTCAGCAAACAGGAAGTAAATGATCAATTGATAGAAAAAATTCCTTCAATACATCATGTTCATAAAATCTTGCTACCAAATATCAGGAACATTGTAGTAATAGTCTGAGTCTTGTACAAAGACAATGTATTTGATGAATGATAAACACAGGTAATACAGTGCACCACATCTTGATACATGTACTAAAATGAGGATGCACCACACATCTTCCTAATCTGTTCATATGATAACCAAAATGTCAAAGACCAAGGTGCCTGCAAAAAAGGAAGATCATACAATAAGGTGAAATGTAAAATACAAATGTATTGAATTAGATGATTGCTATTCAGTTGTTTTTTCGTATTTTTGTGGTTTATGTTGTTTGTTTTTTCGTCCTGTTCATGTTTATGTTTACCGGTTTTGTCTGACCTTTTGGACTATTGACATTTTGATGCCCCATTGGTACCTCTGCTTCTTAGATGTAAGGCATATACATAAAGCACATACTATTTTGTTTTTTTCTTTAGCCTGAAATTATTCTAAGTTAAGAAACAATTTCTTTTTAACAAGTAAAAAATAGGGCATGTAATGGGACATTAAATAATAACCCGTCATGATATTCATCAAAAGGTAAATATTCACAGAACGTATCTGTATGTTCTTGAACGAAATTTTTGCTAAACATGACACAGATTTCAAAAATGTTTAATTCTCCTTCCTTATATGTTGAATAACTGGATGAATATTGCTGCCTGTGTTTACATTATAATCATATATTGTATAGCTATCACTTAATTCCTTTGTAAATTTCTTAGTTGCTGCTTTCCTGTCTTTATGTTTTCACTTGGATTACAGATCACATGTATTACTGTGCTATGTCCAATAAAGATATTTGATTTAATTTTCAATATATTTGTATACTTTACTGCATATGCTATACATCTATATAGAGACAGAAAAGAAATGAGTTATCTTTCTTAGACCATAAAATTTCATCATTTTCAAATTTGGAAAATTTACAAAGTGGCAAAACTTCAATGATGTTTCTCGGATCATCCTGTGTGGCGGGGTATAAAAAGGACTACATGTACAGAAAAAATACATAAAACAAAGAAATATATATAGAATGGTAACTTAAAAATACTTGATAGAAAGTTAAGATACTAAAAAGTTTGATTAAGTTTTCTTCAATAAATAAATAAACTGAAATTTTAATCAAACCAATGGATGGTGAGGGTCAGTTTCTAATGACTAGACTTACCATTCTTGCCCATATGGGTAAAAATCCCTTATATAAGGCAAAGAACCCTTCCTGTCCCACAGTCTTCAATAAACAATCTATTGACCCTGTATATATAGTTCCTCTGAAAGATAATATTGTAAAATAATTTAATTTTTGATGGAACAAGCTTTGAGATTGGCTGAAACACTTGTGTCTATGAGCCCATAGGCCAAATGTTGCCATTAGGCTGTAATCTCATCATTTCCTGTTAAAATTTCTTATTTAAAATGATTTTATAAAATTAAATAATTCTAATGACTGTCATATTTTTGTTAAGTCTATAAGGTATAACCTCAATGCTGTTGAGTGCACACCCAATAACCAGCATAGCAGCTAATTTAGGTTATTTTGTCATAAACAAATAAAAAGCTTCACCAAGAGCAGCATATTACAACCGCAACAGGTTGAACCCTGTAGGGTTGAGGCCCAATATGGATAGTCAATTGTTCTGGACAAATGCAGCTCATGGTGGGCTGACAAAGGTTTTTGACACATGCAGCCTTTGGTGGATTTTCTACCTACATTTCACAAGGAATTAAATATTATTATTTTTTTTAAAAGCAGACCCAAAAATTCAGTTTTGCACCTTTTGACCCCTTACAGCAATTAGGGAGGAAAAGGGGGGTCACAAAATTAGTCCTCAATTTTGTAAATCAACTAATTGTCAGACAAGAATTTATTAGCAATAAAAATGAAATCAGTCAATAAATTTAAAAAAAAATCAATTTTGGCCCCTTATTTGTATAGTAACAGGAAAAGGGATTGGGTTGCAAATAATTAATATTTCAATTTGTATCCACTATTTGACAAGACTTTACTTGCAAAAAAATCAAAATTGGACCAGAAATATAAATGATTGCATTTTTTCCCCTTATGGGCCACTTTTTAAAATTGAAAAAAAGCTGTTCCCAAATTCAATCCCATATAGTGTTTAATGGTAAATTTCATAACTCATAACACTTGGCCAACCAGAACCAAATTTATTGTGGGAACAAATAAAATATTTAATTTTTTGCCCCCTTTGGGCACCTTATTTCTAAACGGATAAAGGGGGAGGGGGACACAAAAATCAATCCTATTCATCTTTTTATGGTAAGAAACATTATTGTAAAATTTCACAGCATTTGTATTTGTGGAAATTAACACTAATTAAAGCAACAGTTTTCATTCCATAGACCAAAAATGGGTCAAAGACAGAAATGACCGGATTTCGTTTAACAGGAATTATATGAGTCACAGACCTGAAATCAGATCCCACCTCATTGGACCCCATGCTGATGCTTCATACCAGATATCAAGCAGCTGGGATAAGTAGTTGTTGAGAAAACTGTTACGAAAATTTTCTATATTGAACATTAATGTCAAAATTTAACTAGGTTGGTTAACAGGAAGTAGGTGAGCGACCCACCCTATGGGAGCCAATGCTGATGCTGCATACCAAATATCAAGAGGCTGTGATTAGTTGTTGCTGAGAAAACTGTTACAAAAGTATTTTCCATGCCCGCCTACCCGCCTACCCGCCCGACATTCACCATTTTATAACCTGGATTTTCACTAGTGAAATCCGGCCAATAACATGAAAAACACTTATTTTGACCTTTAAAAGGGCCATAACCATAAGGGGTTATTTAACAGCTTCCAATCGATGGAGACTTATGTAGAGCTTTTGATGCTGAAGACAGTTGGTTGATTATCTTTATCTCTAATACTCTTACTGATACAGTAGTTTGACCCCCTGGTCTATTTTTAGCAACAGTGGCCATATTTTTTTAAGGATCAAAAATCAAAACACAACTTTTGTGCAGGACACCCTATGGATCAATCATACTAGCCGAACAGTTGTTCATTGAATTGTTTTCAGTTGTTTCAGAGGAGAAGATTTATAGGTTCTTACATAAGTTCTTGGAAAAGACCGGCTGATCTTTCATGAGTGATAGAATTTTTCAGTCTTTTTGCGAGTGGAGAGCAGCGGAACGAGTCAAAAGACCCAAAAAATTCTATTACGAGTGAAAGATCATTGCTGGTTTTCCAAGAACGCGTGTAAGTACCTATTTCTTCCGTAAAAAAGAATTGTTTATATTCTGAAACCTTAGGTGACTTCATTTTAAAAACCGAATGTTTAAAATAACATTGCATTTCATTGGTCGACATCATCAATCAATATCAGTACAGGCGGTTATTATTGGTTAATTGACCAGTGTGAGATCGCTGCACGTGCTCGCATCTCAACCTGGTCATCTCACACTGAAAAGAGTCATTTACGGAAGAATTTTTAATAGATAGTAACCAGTAACAGAGGACAGACAAAGGCTCAGACACCAAGTGATGGCAATAGCTGACATGGACTTTTAGTCAAAAATAATATGATCGTTTTCTTGTGCACAGGAAATCCCAGAAGCCAAAATTTGCTTGTAGTTAAAATTTTAAGAAGCAAAATTTAGGAACTCAGGAGCATTTTGTTTTTTTCCTTGTGTTTTAAATTCGACCCCTGAACTACAACCTATATATTGTGTTCCTTGATCAGACTTCAATTACACAAATTTCTAACAACACCCACTACATATCCAATCAAAGTATTGAAAATACCAGGCACAGATTAAGAAGGGGTGAAGGGTGGCAGCCCCCCCCCCCTAAAAATGGACAAAATTCATAAAATCTGTTTAAGTAACACTTTTAAAAATTATGTCTCTGTTAGCTGTATGAAAAATTTTCCAGACTCCAACACCTTTACCACAGTCTTGGATCCTCCCTAGTAATTTATTTATGTAAACCTGGTCATATCATGCACCAGGGAAAGAAAGAAATCATAGAGTTTATATTTCACAATTGATTCGATATGCTAAATGGTGGTATTAAGAAAGTATATTATTTTTATAGCTATAAATACGTTACCATAATAAATTCAGCTAATTGACCCCTATTGCGTCACTGAGTCGGGAAAACACTCAAATATTAAAAATAGAATGACCTATATGGTTGCTGACCCGGAAGGAGGCTTCCCTTAATTCGTCCATTTTGTTCCCGACTGCGTCGACGAGCGGCACGTGTATTTTTCACAGCGAATTTTCAAGACTTAAAGTTTACAAAAAGTGTGGTAAACCAAATTTTGCATACACTCAATTCAAATTTATTTGTATTTTGTTTATTTATAGCAATTTTGTGCTATTTATTTTGCACTGTTATTTATTTTATACAGTTCAAACTTGTTTATTTTTTGACCTGTTTATTTTGATATATATTTACTTTTTGGTTAAATATATTTAGTGGTTACTCAGTATGGATTATTTTCCTGGTAGCCCTTATAATGTGGTTGCTGGCCCAGATGTATTTTTGGATAGTGTGGTGGCTAGTTCTGAACTGCCATTTGCCAGTGTCTCAGTTAGTGAGGTCTCCCCACCTCCTGGGTTTCAAACTGCAACTTCGGTTTCAGTTTCCAGGAGTGGCACTCAGACCCTATCTTTAGGTTCTGCAGTGGCACACGTGGGTGTTCCTACTCTTGGTGTAGTTACTCATACCATTTCTAGGCCTGTGGATTCTTCTGGGTCTGCTTATTCTGCCCCAGGTTCTGCTATGAACATTTCTCAGGCTAGTTCTAGACCTCCAGCCTCTTATTGTGGTTACGTTTTACCTGGTACGGGTTCCTTTCCAGCTTGTCCTGCTTGGTCTCAGCCACCAGTCCCCTATCCTGGTTTTTATGGTGGTCAAGCTCCAGGTTACTGGCCTTATGGGGATCCCAGTTTATTTTGTCGTCCTACGATTTCTTCTGGTCCCCATACCTCTGTTTCTAGTAATAGTACTAGTAGGCCATCTGTTTCTAATGTTTCCTCACAAGGCAATTCTCAGGAACAATCAGAGCTGATCAGAAGTCTCTTCTCTGATTTTAAGCAATCTGTCAAGAGTGATTTTGATTGTCTTTCAGCTCGCCTTACTCGTTTGGAGGAGTCTAGATCGGAACATCCGAGCTCTAGGGTTTCGGATCAGGATTCTGATGAGGAGCAGGTAAGTCAGGCTGAGGAGGATGCTCTTTCAGTTACTCCTGCTGATGATGAGAGAGGTTTTCTCACTGAGGATGAAAATCTCAGCTCCTCTGGCTCTGTGGTTCAGTCCACTGCTGGCACGGGTTTAGTACCTGCACCTAGTGCAGTTACTTCTCTTGTGTCTTCGGTACATGTATCTGACCCAACATCAGCTACCCCTGTACCTACTAGTCAGGCCCTTCCTCACTCCTCTGATGGTGACCCATCTGAGGATAAGTCATCTTTTGCTGACTTGAGAGAAGAGACCTATTCTTTGTTGCGGAATGTTGCTAAGATTCCTTTTGCTTCTCCTCCTAGACCTAAGCAGTTTGCTTCTGGCTATGAAGTTTCTTGTGGTCTTTCTAAGGAGCCTAGTACGTCTCATGATTCCTTTCCAGAGTCTAGTCACATAGCTTCTGCACTTCATACCATCAATGATGGTATTAAGTCTTTTGCTGCAGATAAAGGTGCTAGTAATAAAGTGACTGGTTTTGGTACTTCTAATTTTCCAGGCCACTTTAGGAACAAGGATCATCAAGTGCATAATTCTACTTTGGGTAGGACTTTTCCTCCTTGTGAGAAAGCTTATTCTACTCTTCTAGGCTGTAAAGCTATTGATGGCGTACGCATGAATCAGCAACTTTACTCTAAGACTGAGAACCTTTTGCGTTGTTCTTCGCAAGTTCTAAACTCTGCAGAGGTTTTTCTCGCAGCTACTGGTTCTTTACTTAATCAGGAGGATTTTTCTTCTTTACCCAAGGTTAAATCTCTTCTTCTTCAGGTTGACAAGGCTATCGGTTCCACTCAGTCTTTGTTACTGGGTTCTCTTGCTAACTTTACCCTTTCTAAAAGGGCTGAAACCCTTGATAAGTCTGCTGTTTCAGACAGTATTAAGGACTCTATGCTTAGGTCTGAATTTACAGATAAACTTTTTGGTTTACCTTTGCCTAAGCTTCAGGAGGAAGTCAACAAACAACCTCCACCTGTCAAGGTAAATGTACAAGTTAGCGGTAATGGTAATAAGAGGACAGTTTCCACTCCTTCTGCCTCTCAGCCTGCTAATTACAGTCAACCTCCTGCTTCTAAGAAAAGGAAGGTTTTCTTTAGAAAGAAGCCTAACAATTCTGGTTCTACTTCTGCCAAACCTAGTAGGTCTCAGCCTTCTGGTGGTTTTCAGGGTGGTAGGAAGCCTCATCCTTCTACCTAGGTCTTTGCCCCCTCGTACGTTATCGACAGAACTAGTGGGGGTAGAACAGTTTCCAATTCCATCTCCACATATTCCGGTTGGGGGGAGGTTAACAACTTTCCTCAGTCAGTGGGAAAAGATCACTTCAGATCGTTTAGTTCTGTCAATAATTCGAGGGGGACTGACTCTTCAGTTTCATACTCTTCCTCCTCTATCGGATACTCCAGTATTCCTTTCTCAGGTTTCCGATCCAGCCAAGCGTCTTCTCCTTTCTCAAGAAGTCGACAAACTTTTACAGAAATCTGCGATAGAGGAGGTACTTCAGCCTGTGATTTCTCTGGGGTTTTATTCCCGTCTTTTTCTCGTACCGAAGAAGACCGGCGGTATGAGACCAGTTATAGACCTATCTATTCTGAACAACCATCTCGTTATCCCTCATTTCAAAATGGAAACGAACAGGTCTATCAGGACTTCTATCCTTCCGGGCATGTGGACTACTTCCATGGACCTCCAAGATGCTTACTTTCACATTCCTATTTCCCCTTCTTTCAGGAAATATCTCCGTTTTGTTTGGAACAACAAAGTCTACCAGTTCAAAGCTCTTCCTTTCGGTCTGTCCACAGCCCCTCTGATTTTCACCAAGGTCATGCAGGTAGCTATTGCTCACCTTCATTCCCAGTCTGTACTTATTCATTCTTACCTAGACGATTCTCTAGTCAAGAATCTTTCCCGTTCAGTTCTGTTAGGCCATACAGAGATGGTTCTCAAACTTTTCCTCTCCCTAGGTTTCCTTATTTCATGGAAGAAATCAGAACTAACTCCTTCTCGGGACTTCAATTTTCTCGGGGAACATTACCTTACAGACCAAGGTTTAGTTCTTCCTACGGAGGAGAAATTTGCCAATCTCAAGAAACAAATTCTGTTGTTTCTTTCCCTTCAGTCTGTATCTGCTCGACAGTTTCTTCAACTTCTAGGGTTTCTGAATTCTCTAGCAGATGTGGTCCCTCTGGGTCGTCTACACATACGTCCCATTCAGTTTTACCTTCACAGTTTTTGGATCCCATCATCTCAAGACTGGGAAGCTCTTATTCCACTTCTACCATCTCTTCACCCTCACCTTCAATGGTGGTTAGTGAGGGAGAATGTTCTAAGGGGCCTGTCTCTGTCCCCTCTTATTCCTGTAGTCACTCTCTTTACAGATGCCTCCAACCAAGGTTGGGGAGCATACCTGTCTCCAGGAGATCTGTCAGTGTCAGGGGTTTGGCCCCCTTTTCTACAGTCCGAACACATCAACCTTCTAGAGATGAGAGCAGTTCTACTCGCTCTCAATCATTTTCTCGAGAACTTGTCAAATCGGTCTATTCTGTTGGCCTGCGACAACACGACAGTAGTCGCTTATCTGAAAAATCAGGGCGGGACACACTCTCTCCCTCTTTATCAGATATCCAGGAAGATTTTACTTCTTTGCCATCAGTTTCAGATTCTTCTAGCTGTGAGACATATTCCCAGTCGTCAGAATCTGTTAGCAGACACTCTCTCCAGGTCTCTTACTCCAGTGAATACAGAGTGGGAGCTAAACCCAGTTGTATTCAAGAGCATAACTCAGATTTGGGGAACTCCTCTGATAGACCTTTTTGCCACCAGTCTGAATTTCAAGATTCAGACTTTTGTGTCTCCAGTTCCCGATCCCAAGTCTTATGCAGTAGATGCCATGAGCCTTTCTTGGGAGGACATGTTTGCTTACGCCTTTCCTCCTTTCAGGTTTCTAGCTCCTGTTCTTCGGAAAATAGAGTCAACCAACTGCAAGATCATTCTTATTGCTCCGGCATGGCCCAAGCAAAGTTGGTTTCCAGACCTTCTTCGTCTGTCAGGTGCTCAACCTCTAGTTCTTCCTTTGAGGGTAGATCTCTTGTCTCAGTTGAAAGGAAGAGTAGTTCATCCTCATCCAGAAAACCTACATCTACACGCCTGGTTTCTGTCAGGAGTAATCTCACTAAGAGAGGGTTTTCTGAGGGAGCAGCCAAACATCTCTCTAGATCAGTCCGAGAATCAACCAATGTTGTCTATGATGCCAAATGGTCTATCTTCGAATCTTGGTGTTCTGAAAGGGAAATTGATCCGTTCCAGACTTCTGTTCAACAACTAGCAGATTTCTTTGTCTTTCTTTTTGAAAACAAAGGTCTGGCTCCTTCTACCATTAAAGGCTATAGATCTGCGATTTCTCGTACTATACTTCTTTCTGGTGGTCAAGATTTTAGTTCTAATGAATTTCTCTCCTTGTTGATCAGAAATTTCAGTTTAGAGCGTCCCAGACAGAGGATTCTAGTTCCTCAATGGGATTTATCTCTTGTTCTTCATTCTCTAAAGTTGTCTCCTTTTGAACCAGCTAATGAGGTACCCATTAAATTTGTTGCTTACAAATGCTGTTTTTTGTTAGCTTTAGCTTCAGGTAGGAGAAGAAGCGAAGTTCATGCTTTTTCAGCTTCACCATCTTGTCTTCGCTTTTCTAGAGATAAATCTTCAGTGACACTTTTAACTGATCCTTCCTTTCTTGCTAAGAATCAGCTACCAGATAAAGGATCATCTCCTGTTGTTATTCCTGCTCTTCCTCGTAATTCTGATGGAAATTTATTGTGTCCTATCAGAATTCTGGATATTTATCTTAGTAGAACCTCATCTTCTAGATCAGCTTCTAACTCTAGATTATTCATTCCCATTAAGAAGGGTGTTTCTGATTTATCAGTGAAGACTATTTCCACTTGGATATGTAAAACCATATCCTTGTGTTATCATTTGTCTAAAGAAGATGTAAGAGCTTTATATAATGTTAAAGCTCACGATGTTAGATCCATCTCAACATCTTGGGCTCTTTTCAGCTCTGCTTCACTTGATGAAGTCTTATCCGCGGGTTTCTGGAGATCTGAAAATTCTTTCATTTCTCATTATCTGCGCTCTATGTCTTCGATGGCTGAGAGTTTGTTTTCTCTAGGTCCTATAGTTTCTGCCCAGAGAGTCAATTTTCCACCAGTGTCTTCGGATGCTGGGGATTCAGCCTTACGTTAGATTCTAGCTGAATTTATTATGGTAACGTATTTATAGCTATAAAATTCAACATTTTTAAAGTAAAATGAATTTTTATAATATAAATACTTACCATAATAAATTAGAGGTCCCTCCCTTGTCCTCCCCTTCATCCCTCATCTCCTCAGATGTTTTGTTATGTGGGATTAAATGGACGAATTAAGGGAAGCCTCCTTCCGGGTCAGCAACCATATAGGTCATTCTATTTTTAATATTTGAGTGTTTTCCCGACTCAGTGACGCAATAGGGGTCAATTAGCTGAATTTATTATGGTAAGTATTTATATTATAAAAATTCATTTTACTTTAAAAATGTTGAAATTTCTTCTTATTTCATGAGTAATTGAGTGAATAATTATTCTGTTATCTACAAAATTTCTAATAAGTTTATTCATTAAATAACTATCTAAATCAACAGTACCACAAATATCTATTTTTATCATTTGAAAGAAAAGCAAATTATCAAAATTAACAAAAGACTTTCTATTGTTGTTTTAAGCATTTTAAAGGGAGATAATTATAAGCACATGAGATAAATTTAATGTACACCATATTCACAGTATGTAAACCTGTGGACCTGATACATCTGAATAATGTGAAATATTCCTTTAGGGCTACCTTTGACCCAAATAGCATTGTTACAGACAATACAATACAATACTGTAGGAAAGGGGGGTTACATTAGGTGTGATCACACCTCCATTTTGCAAAATGCACCAAAACCCATGCACCTAATCTGGATCCCTTCCCAGACTCTCCCCACACCACCTTTCCAGAGAAACCTGGCAACTGCCCTGCAATACAGTGCAAAACACATCAAAACCATTGAATCATTTATTCATTCTTGCCCAGATGACTTGAAATCCCTTATCCCGGGTCCCTAATATATAAAATGAAAAACATCTTTCCTGTTGCACAGTCCTTGAATTAAATAATCTAATGGCCCTGAAAATTGGCCCAGTACGGCTAAATGTCTGTAGCGCTTTATCCTCTGGAAAATATGGTATATAGAATGGAAAATATCCAAAAATATTCAATTATGAGTAGTGCCAAATACTTTTATTTTTTTTTCAATACACAACCTAATGACCTTGTGTTCCTTTTCCAGTGGCCTTTAAAATCTACTGCTCCTTTATCCCCTTTCCCACCCAAATATATCTTATCATCTTTTCATATTCATTTCATCATCCTTTTTAATGTTCATGCCCTAACTACAACCTGTATATGGTGTTGCTTATTTCACTTTAAAAAAAATACTAACAACTGCCACCTCATACAGGCCCATACACAGCCAGGATGCAATAGCACCCCTTTTTAAAGAAAATACTTAAAATTCTTCGAGAATTTTGGTCAAGTTGTTGCTGCAAGGACCCACCTTAAATTTCATAATGCTTTATTATAACACCCCCCCTAAAAAAAGTCTGTATACAGACCTATCATACCCATTATAAATATTGTAAAAACCATATAAACCTGGTCATACATGTAACATGTGCCAGGGAGAGAAAGAAATCACTGAGTTTACGTTTCACAACTGATTCAGTTACAACATATAGTACGAAGAGAGTAAATATCTGTTTTTCCTTACAGGACTAGGTGTGAGTAATTATTCTATAATCTACAAAATTTCTAATAAAAATATTTATTAATTAAACTAAATCTACAGTATCACACATAAAAAATAAATTTAAATTCATTTTAGTAAAGAAAAGAATTGAAATTAATGAAAGGGTTACTTTTTAAATATTTACCATTTTAAAGGGAGATAATTATTGGAACATAAATAAAAAGCTTCGCCGAGCGCAGCATGATATGACCGCAACATGTTGAACCCTGTACATTTTAGGCCCAATATGGATAGTCTATTGCTCTGGACACATGCAGCCCATGGTGGACTGACAAAGGTTTTTGACACATGCTTCTCTGGTGGACTTTCAACCCAGGGGGAAAAATATAAATTTTCAACTTTGTATTCTACTCTTGAAAAGAATAATGTTTGGGAAAAAAAATTGAAAATCAAACCAGAATTTTTTTTAAATTATGATCACGGCCCCTTAGGTAATGAGCGAAAAAAAAGTGGGGGTCGCAAAAATTAATTCTAAATTTAGAATCGATACTTGGCAAGGATGCACTTGTAAAAAAAAATTTTTTAATCGGACCAGAAATATAAAAGTTAGGATTTTGGCCCCTTTTGGCCCCTAATTACAAAACAAGTGAAAAAGGGGATGGTCACAAAAATTAATTCTCAAATTTGGATTCGCTACTTGACAGGAATAAACTTGCAAAAAAAAAATTGAAAATCGGACCACAAATAAAAAAGTTTCGATTTTGGCCCCATTTGGCCCCTAATTACGTAATAGGGGGAAAAGGGGGGGTCGCAAAAATGATTCTTAATTGTTTAAATGAGCTGAACATTTAAGCAAGCAACAGCTTCTCTCTACCTGCTATAGTTTTCATTTCATAGGCCAAAAACATGAAAAAAACATTATTTAAGGGGCTGTAGCCCCTATAAGGGGTCATCTGACAACTTGGACCCTATGGAGTTTTTTGTAGAGCTAAATGAGCTGAACAATTAAGCAAGCAACAGCTTTTTGCTATCTGCAATAATTTTCATACTATAGGGCAAAAACATGAAAAAATGCTATTTTTCACCTTTAAGGGGCCGTAACCCCCAGAAGGGGTCTTCTGACAACTTCGACCAAATGGAGACTTTTGTAGAACTTTTGATCCTGAAGCAGTAGGGTGGCATCAGATTTCATCTATCTCTTATACTTTTTGAACTACAAGCCAAAAACAGTAGTCTGACCACCCAGGTCTATTTTTAGCCACGGCGGCCATGTTTTTTGACGAATCAGAAATCGAAACATTACTATAGTGCAGGACACCCTAATGATCAATCAAACCAAGTTTCATTGAATTCTGTTCAGTAGTTTCAGAGGAGAAGATTTTTAAAAAGTTATTGTAAGAACAAACAAAAAAGTTGCAATTTTGGCCCCTTTTGGCCTTTAATTTCTAAACGAAAAAAGGGGGGACTCCCAAAATCAATCCCATCCATCCTTTAATGGTAAGAAATATCATTGTCAAATTTCATTGCATTTGGATAACTAGAACTAAAGTTATCGAGTATACACTAAAGTTAACAGACGACAACGACAACAACAACGACAACGACGACGACAGCATCATACCATTATACGTCCGCAAATTTTTTGCGGTCGTATAAAAATGAATTTTGTCCTCTGAAAAATATGTAGACTTGCTACAAGTCCCTCTCTATCATACATGAATCTAAAGTTCAGTCATGGTATGGGTCCATTTCTTTTTTATTAAAACACATTTCTGGAATTAAGGAACTGAACAAGGTGAATCCTCATAAATTCAAAAATTCCTTGAGAAGTTTAATGCATCAGTATTATACCAAAATATGGATGCAACAGATGAAAGAAAGTACTGATGGTTAACTAAGTAGCTATACCACTTTTAAGTGCAATTTTGGACTTGAGCCTTATCTAAGTATATTAAAATCCTATGAGCAAAGGAAAAACTTCACGAGGCTGAGAATATCGGCGCATAAACTAAGAATTGAACAGGGTCGATATGATGGTACTCCCCGATCAAGCAGAACATGCCTCAGGTGCAACTCGGGCGAGGTGGATGATGAAAAACATTTCCTGTTTTCATGCAAATCACTAGATAATGCAAGAAATAGAATTTTGACTGCAGTCCTTTCCATTTGTCCCAATTTTAATCAATTACATCCCAATGAAAAAATAATTTGGCTACTAAATTCTGAGGATGTTAAAATATTAACTCATATATGTGAACTTATTAAGGAAAGTGAGATATAGTCTTTTATACATTAGTCAGTAAAGAGAGACATGTCCTTAATTTTTGATAGAAAGGTACTCCATTCTTTTTCTTTCTACACAATAACTGAATTATAGTGATATGGCAAAGACAGGTGGACCATAGAGCACCGTCCCTTGGTGCCCTCTGTGGTTGCATTACTCTAAAAACTAGTTCATTGACACTGGGCACAAGGATGGCTCACCTGGACATGTAGCCATGCACATAATATATATTTTCTAGGCAAAGACCAGGGAATGCCATAAAGCACCGTCCCTTGGTACCTTCTGCTGATAGATTACATTATCAATATCTAGTCTGTCTGCTTTTGGTACAAGGATGGCATTACCCGTGTCTTGCAGCCTATTCCACAATGGAACAATTTAACAAAAGTACCATTAGTACCAATTATCATAAAGTGACAAATCATTTATAAAAAGACATATTCCTCTCGCCCTGGCTGTACCTGGGTCTATATATTAACACATTAACTATCATAGATAATATTTATTATCTATTGTTATACACATTTTATATGCACTGTAATATGCCCCCATGTGGGCCCATTCTTATGGATAATGGAATATTCTTCTTCTTCTTCTTCTATTTCATTCTCAACTTCTTACAATACCAATATTTTCTATCTTACTCATAACCATTACCCTCTGATTGTTGGGAGAGAGAAACTTGTCAACCTTGAAAATTCACCGACCAGTACATTTCTCTGGCATGTAATCACTTAACACCAAATAGTTCTACAGGAGGAAGCTACATGCCAAATATAAAGAGGCTGTGAGACATAGTTGCCTGAATAAATGCAATGAAAAATTTTTATGACACTGCAGGACACAAGACAATGCAAGAAGAGGGATAGTGAGATAGTGTCAAAGTGACTCAAAGTTGTATGCTCTTATATATTTTCGAGTACTGGAATATGTGTTGGAAAGACACAGTTTACATATTTCCAAAATTTAACAACGTTTGGCTGTTTCTTTAGAAATTGATAAATTTATCTGTTTGGTCATTGTTGTAATATTTTTTGGCATTTTTGTTTAAAATCAAATCGAAAATTCTACCGGTTTTCCAAGTTTTCTATTCCTAGCGTGTCTGATGAAGGTTAATCCAGAAAAGCGCTTCACACGCAGTGAAATTTTGCTTTTGTACATTTATTAAAATCATTTCAATATGTGGATCGTGTCTTTTTGGCACATATTCCATATTCTTTCGTTTTTAATATTATTTCAGAGTTTGACTTTAGTGCCGTGTGGAGGTCGTAGAAAGCTTCCCCGTGCTTCAGTTGTATGCTCTTATATATTTTCGAGTACTGGAATATGTGTTGGAAAGACACAGTTTACATATTTCCAAAATTTAACAACGTTTGGCTGTTTCTTTAGAAATTGATAAATTTATCTGTTTGGTCATTGTTGTAATATTTTTTGGCATTTTTGTTTAAAATCAAATCGAAAATTCTACCGGTTTTCCAAGTTTTCTATTCCTAGCGTGTCTGATGAAGGTTAATCCAGAAAAGCGCTTCACACGCAGTGAAATTTTGCTTTTGTACATTTATTAAAATCATTTCAATATGTGGATCGTGTCTTTTTGGCACATATTCCATATTCTTTCGTTTTTAATATTATTTCAGAGTTTGACTTTAGTGCCGTGTGGAGGTCGTAGAAAGCTTCCCCGTGCTTCAGTTGTATGCTCTTATATATTTTCGAGTACTGGAATATGTGTTGGAAAGACACAGTTTACATATTTCCAAAATTTAACAACGTTTGGCTGTTTCTTTAGAAATTGATAAATTTATCTGTTTGGTCATTGATGTAATATTTTTTGGCATTTTTGTTTAAAATCAAATCGAAAATTCTACCGGTTTTCCAAGTTTTCTATTCCTAGCGTGTCTGATGAAGGTTAATCCAGAAAAGCGCTTCACACGCAGTGAAATTTTGCTTTTGTACATTTATCAAAATCATTTCAATATGTGGATCGTGTCTTTTTGGCACATATTCCATATTCTTTCGTTTTTAATATTATTTCAGAGTTTGACTTTAGTGCCGTGTGGAGGTCGTAGAAAGCTTCCCCGTGCTTCAGTTGTATGCTCTTATATATTTTCGAGTACTGGAATATGTGTTGGAAAGACACAGTTTACATATTTCCAAAATTAAACAACGTTTGGCTGTTTCTTTAGAAATTGATAAATTTATCTGTTTGGTCATTGTTGTAATATTTTTTGGCATTTTTGTTTAAAATCAAATCGAAAATTCTACCGGTTTTCCAAGTTTTCTATTCCTAGCGTGTCTGATGAAGGTTAATCCAGAAAAGCGCTTCACACGCAGTGAAATTTTGCTTTTGTACATTTATTAAAATCATTTCAATATGTGGATCGTGTCTTTTTGGCACATATTCCATATTCTTTCGTTTTTAATCCTATATAGAAGATTATGAGATGTGGAATAAGTGTACTCGACACAACCTATATGTTGCTTTGCAACATGTTGCAGGCAACATACTAAACTAAATCATCTCTTTCAAACTTAAGTTATCTCCCATGTTAGTTATGAAATACATGTATGAATTTTTTTTTGTACAGATCTCCATATAATGAAATGTTAATTATTACCATCTAATGTCCCATGGATGATATCCAGGAACATAAAATTACTTCATGCAGAACTTCATCAGAATATTTTCTTTTATAAAAGGGGTTAGGGTGTGGATTTTCAAGTCATTGTCGCCAAAAAACTACAAGCAAATTGCAAAATTTTCCAATGAAAAAGGGGGAGGCAAACCCATAAGCCCCCCCTACCTGGATCCACCCCACTGAGATGCACTATCTAAAAGTAATTGGCTTATCAAATTCAAAGTGTTATAGGTATAGCTGGGCTCATGAGATACCAGTACATGGATTATTTTGGGTGGAGACATTTTAAGCCCATATTAGAAACCCCTCCCCCCCCCCCAATATCGCTAAAATAAGATTCATTTTATTTATGAGATACAAATCCGGTTTAACACTGCCAAAATAATCTGCTATTTAATATGTTGAAACACAGACAAGGTGTTTCCTCTATCATCCAAGCAGGAAGTAGGAGAGCAACAGACCTTATATTTAATCTCATAATTAGAGACCATATAAATATTTAATGGATGTGTTTAGTATTTACTGAAAAAAATGTCATGAAACTTGTTACCTTCCCTGTCCTCTCCTCTAAAGAAAAGAGAGAACAAAGAAAATCCAAAGATAGCTAGATGAGAAAGATTACATTTGAAATGTGGCAAAGCTCAAGCCAAACCTCTTTTCACCTTTTATTAAGAGCCAATATAAATTCATTCATCTTCAGAGGGGGAGAAGAATTAAATGACCTCTACACTTTGACCTTCCACTTACTATGTATAAATATGAGGCACATGCAGGGTCGAACAAGAATAGGTCTTAAAGACATTTAGAAAATTTTGGATGGAGGGAAGGATGCATGAATGGACAAATGAACCTGAACACTATATGCCCCCTACTTTCGTAAATGTGGCATAAAAAAGGCAAAGTAGAGGTGATTTCAACCCATGTATGCTTAAAAATAACATACCTTGACAATTGAAAAAAAAATCTTAAGACTACATTTAAATACACCCATTATCAAAAGTGACCTATAAAACACTTTTAAAGCTATGTTGTAACCTGAGGGCGGAACTGTTTGAGGGCCCCACATGATGTTTATTGTGATAAATAGGTACAGAGTACCTTGTGTCTTACTTGCCGTCCTTAGTGGGCTGGTTCATAATTCTTGTTTTGACAACATCAGCAGGAGTTCCTAGTGTTGCTGCAACCAAACCTGAACACACACTGAAACAAAGTATATAAATAAAGATATAATATCAAACTTGTTCAAATCTCTTTCCTATATAGGGGTAGATCTGGAAATTTAGGAAATGAGGGGGGGTCTAATCTGGCTGATTTTGCACCAAATATTCAAAATTCACAACATATCATAGGAAATATGGGAATCCCAACCATCCTGCCCCCCCTATCCATCACTGCACTGAAACAAATAATGCAAGATGATGTGTTAAACAGTACTCCCAAGTTTTCTCTCACACTAAAGATTTCAATCTTATTAGCATTAACAGTTCTAGTTAACAGTATTCAAGATACTATAACGTGTCTGGGAGTATTTATTTTCACAATTCTATGATTTCACGCAAGTTCATGGGTACTTAACTTAGCATTTTCTGCCCATTGTTACATTAATTCTATTCATTTTATATCTTTTCGCTATAATCATTTGACCATGAAAATAGATCTGTGAAAATAAATACACATTTGTACCTCACGAAAATAAGTCTGTTTACAGTAGTTATGCTTTTGGCCCAAAAAATGCTGACTGTCCCTTTTCTTTTGAGATGATTTTGTTTTTATTGTTATGATTTTTATAATGCAACTTTGTTGAACATGTAAACTCAGTGAAGCCTGAGGTGACAGTCAGCTGGCCTTATTAACAAGTAATATGTTACACCAGTGCCATACATGTTTAATCCTTTTCAATTACCTTGAAATAGTATGAGTTATCCAGTTATCTTTTAGTGAAGTATATCTTAGTAGTCTCTGCTTTACAGAATCATATGTCGCCAAATCTAAAAAGAAATATGGTACATATATAAATGCATGCATACTATGCATCAAATTGATATGCCTTATTTACTTAACAACCAAAGTTGATCATTAGTTCTAAAAAAGATTAAAATGAACATGTGAAAATCACTTAATTAACAAGAACTGAATTCCTGGGTCCCCCGTCGAGTGGCAAATATGTTAAGTCTGCTCCCTATACAGGAAGTTGAAAAAAAGCGACAGATCTGGAAGGTATCCCACTATATGAGACTTCTAACTGAAGCTCCATACTAAATATCAAAAGCCTTCGAATAAAAGTAGCTGAGAAATCTGTTACGAAAATTCTCCATTTTTTACCCTTAAAATACTCAAAGTCAGCTTGTTAAACAGGAAGTAGGTAAGCAACATCATAGGAAACACATCTCACCATATGAGAATTCATAGTCAATACCAAATATCCAAATATCAAAAGCCTCCCAAAAACAGAGGCCCTTTGGACGTTAGGTACTACCCCTCTATACAACCCTCTGACTCCTTCTTCAACTTACCTCCCATATTGACAATAGCTGCCCTTTGGACGTTAGGTACTACCCCCCCCCCCCCCCCCATTAAAATCCCCTGACTCCTTCTTCAGCTTACCTCCCATATTGACAAGAGCTGCCCTTTGGACGTTAGGTACTACCCCTCTATACAACCCTCTGACTCCTTCTTCTGCTATTATAGTCTGAAAAGCATGTGCTGTGTTTCTCACTCTGAAATAAAAAAGAATGTGTCCAAAAGACATAATGCTAAATCTCATAACATTTGGGATGGAGGGACCAACAGATGGAAGAACATACAGAACTATGGACGAAGGGACGAATGCAACCGAACACTATATGCCCCCTGCTGTTATAGATGGAGCATTAAAATACATGAGTATAGTCAGTATATATTAAATTAAAGAAAGAGAATTTGTTTGAGAAACAAAAATAAAATTGTGATCTCGGCCTGTATGAAATTGGTCCAAGGTTTACTACACTGACAGAACCTCCAACATGTACAATTCAGCGCTTTTTTCTAAACCAGTTCAAAAATTTTACAAGACATTTCATTCACTCCTGTGAATTTTATATTCACTGTGATCTAGATTCATAAAGTAAGAGTGATCCCTGCATTCCTACATTAATCATCAGATTTAAACGCAATACTAATATGTGAATCGTCAAGTATTAACTTAACAAAAGAGCCAAAATTCAAATCTGTGCCCCTTTATATAGTTTTTGAGATTGGATGTAAAACAGACAAATTGAAAACTAAAGGATTTCTGTATTTTGAAACGGTCCTAGTTAAGACATTAATTTTCACTTCAAAGTGCTTGTATTTCTGGTACATTTGGAAGATTGAACTTACCTTGGAGGCTTCCCTTCTAGCCTTCTTCTCCCTTCCATCTGCATCTGGACTTTGACTAGATCTGTAGGACTAGCTATTAATTGGCCCAGGGCACCTGCTGTTAACCCTGCAACAGAAGACTTCCTGCAAGAAGGAAGACAAAATTATTAAAGAACACCTTTCATTAATCTCATTATTATCTTTTACTGTGGTTTCATTATCATAATTATTCTTGGGGTATAAATTTTCATGGTTTTCGTGGGTGGCCTTTACCCAGAAAGTAATACCTATGTCTCGCCTTCCGTGACTATTCGTCGCAGACGAGACAAAAACCACAATAATATAAAACAATTCAAAATTTGTTTATTTTTCTAATTACTCTGCACCTTGCAAGGACAATATACATGATATATGATTTCTGTGATGTACAATATAACCTTCCTGGAACCTTCCTCCGTGAACAACTTAATGACCTGTAACTGTTGTGTTATTTTCAGTTCTAATTTTACAGTTATTTTAAACTAGTAAAAAGTTTTTGCACATATGAACACATATTGTTTTCTTTATTGTTATGTTTTTTGCAGTCCTTATTTTACAGTTGAAAATGAATAAGAATTTCAGAATTTCATACCAAACAGGAAAGCTCCCATCAGCATTCTTTTTTAGGATTTTGTCTCGAATTATTTCATAGAATGACATTCTGCATCCAGTGTAAACTGAAATGACAAAATAACTTTATCTCAATTAGAAAACATACAAACATCATAGGCACTTAGGGTGGCTCCAAGCTTTTAAACTGAGCGTTTTTTTGTGCATATTGGAATTTTGTATAGAATTGATAAACTAAATGAACTTGGCAGACGAAACGTTACACAATAATATATTTTATTAAATTAGAAGCAATTGGGATAAAAAAAAGACATTTTAATCATTTTTAGACTTTCCCCATTCTAATTTAAAGGGAGATAATTCAGATAGATAAATAGCGAATTTTTTTATTTTCTTAAATATCTTGAAAAAATGAAGAGTGACCCTTTATTTTTTTCTGCAAATTTCGTAGAGCTTTTGAAAAAGGACTTTCATTCAGAATTTGAGCCGATTCTATAGTAGGAATTTTTAAATAAGTACCTCTATAGGTTTTTGCGCTACATGTTTATACCCTACATAAAAATATTGATACTTTGAAAGCTGATAGCGCTCTAAAATGAACAGTGACCCCCACTTTTTATTTGATTTTTTTTATCTATACATAAAGGAGTATCAATGTGCAAAAAATGAACAAAATTAATCTATAGTAGAATTTTATTTTGCCCCAAGACCCCTTAAAACATGAACTTTACATATACCCACCTTTTTCATATACATGTATCAAGAAAAGGTCGATAGATTTTATATCTAAGCTGAGTAACTAAGAATGAATGTGCATGATACAGTGAGTATCCCAGATAACAGTATTGCATTGTAATAGTATTGATTGATTGTTGCATGTTTAAAGTCTCATCAACAATATTTTAGTCATGGTTGAGACAAGACACTTCTAAAACAATTAAAGAAAGGTGCCTTGTAGCACATGATAAGAAATGTTAAAATTGAAGACTGAAAAAATATGGAGCTCCTACAAGATATCCTACTCCTTAGTTTTCAACCTCTCTTTTAAAACACTGTAAGGTCATTTTTCTCTGTAATATTTATGAGTTTGCTGGTTGTCTTTAATTAATTTTCCAGGTAAGTCATTCTAAGGGGAGGAGGTGAAAGTTGCTCCCAAAAATTTTTCAGATTTCAGATCATTTTTGATCCTGCAGGAGCCCTATGGATTTCTTGCATTTAGGTCTGTTGTACCTAACGATTGTGCAAAACTTTAATATACATTTATATGGTTATCTGTTGAAGCATTTTTAAGTTGATATATATGAATGAAAACAATCTGAGGACAGACCTGGCTTATACATCACAAGACTTTAATATAGAATACTACTTACTTTCCTTTTTGATACCATTTACAGGTATATCTAGGTGAATATCAGACAAGTCGGGAAGACGAGTTTTATACGGACTAGATGTAGATAGTATCAAATAGGAAAGTATATAATATTCTTTTTATCGGTAATAAAAAAACACACACATTTAACAACTTTTCAGTAAAATAACGTCACATTTCATTGCATGACATCACAGATATCAAGTGCTCCCACCTGATATTTTCTTGTATCCTTGATACTAAAAAATATCTGGCAGATGAAATCAAAGGAAAAGGTCGTTATTACCGTTAAAACATGATACATACCTACATGTCTTAACAAAGCTGCTGGAAGACCCTGAAATATTTTAAGAGCACCTTCTTCTCTCACTGAAAATAAAGATAAAATAATTGCAACTAAAAACATGATGAATTACATGTAAGTTTTGGTCTGATATACAGTTAGCAATATATATCTATTTCCCTTAAAATAATACTTTGGTTTTCGGTTTCAGCACCCTTTGAAAAGAGATCTAAACTAAAGTTTTCAAATATTTGAATGGTAGAAAAAATTATGTATTCCTTGATGTTAAAGGACGGTAAAAAAATAAATAACAAGTGTGGTAACTAAAAGTTGGCTCTCCTGCTGGCAACATCACTTAAATCAACTACCTAAGCTTTCATTTATTGATATAAAAACCAAAAAAATCTGTATACCCAACATCAGACGCCTAGCTATTATACTTTTCAAGCAATTCATTGTCCACACAAGTATTACAAAAAGTTTTCTGCCTAAAAAATACCTAAGTTCACCAGTCAGGGGCGTAACTTAAATAAGTTATTATTACAGAAAAATAACAGTCATGTGTTATTAGAGGTGGTTTTTTGAGTTGCCTTCTCTTGATTATGTATAATTTTCTTAATCTCTAATTACATGTGGCTGTTATTTTTTAAGCAACCATTTCATTTTCTGTTTGAATTGGACTCTGTAGATCTCTTAACCTCTATGCGCAGTGACTTAATTGATAGAATTTACTAATGGCTTATCAATGAGGTAAACACATTTATAATGAACCATACCAAATCAATGATACAAGACTTTAGTGATTCCTCTTGACTGTAATAACAAGTGTTTGTTATTATGTGTTTTCTAATAACTATGGCCTGTTATTACAGATAACAGTGAACACTTAAACCCCATGTCATTGATTTTGGTATGATCCATTGTAAATGTGGTTATTAGATTGAGAAACAATTGGTTAATTCTATCAATTAAGTCACTGCGCAAAGATGTAGAGAGATTCTAAGATGCTAATTCAAGCATAAAATAGAATGATTGGTTCAAAAATTAACAACCATTTGTTATTACAAAATCAGAAAATCATACATAATCAAGAGAAGACAACTAAAAAAAAACACCTCTAATAACACATGACTGTTATTTTTCTGTAATAACTTATTTAAGTTACGCCCTTGACTGTTCACAGAGTCACAGAAGCATAAAAATGTTGTCATGGTCACATGGCATGGTGACAGTTGGGAAGACCATAACCTCAACTGTCTGTATACCTAATATCAGATGCCTAGCTATTATACTTTTCTAGCAATTCATTGTCCACAAAAGTCTTACAAAAAAGTTTTCAGTCTGAAAAAGACCAAAGTTCACAGAGTCACTATAGCATGAAAATGGGGTCAGGGTTTATGCTGCCGCAGCCAAAAAGTAATACCTATGTCTGACCTTCTGTGACTATTCATCACAGGCGAGACAAAAATTCAAAGATAAACAATCATTCTCAGCAGTTTTGAAAATTCACCTGCTGTGCTTCTTTTGGTCTTTTCAAATTTGTAGGGGCCACAAAAAAAAAAACAAATTCAATAGGAGCTCTCAAGAAAGGAATTCTAATCTGATTAACTACAATATAAGTGTTCACATAAAAGCAAAGACACAATAACATAATACATCTTCAAGATTTTGTAGCAATCAATTACAAAATATCACTATCAATATGGTTTACCTATTCCCACCACAGTTCTAATCATCCCCCTTTTCTGTAAAGTAGCTGCATCACCACCGACATGTTTCTCTCCTTGAATCTGTAATCTTGTCTTTGTGATGTCAAATGGATATGTAACTACAACAAAAATACAATGTTAATGGCTGTTTTGATTAATAAATATTTCTCTTTATTATACAATCAAGTATTATGTATACAAAATGTATCCTAACATAATTTGAATGCATACATGGATTCATCAGAATTTTTATAAATTCCATAGCCTTGTGATATTTATGCATAGAATTTATCAAAATTCTGATGAATCCGTGTATGCATTCAAATTAATAGCTCTGTAATTAAAAACCTTGCGACGCTTCATACATTGTGTAAGCAGAATAAGTTGTAATTGTGATTTGCAGGGAAAAGTAACACTACCCAAACGAAAGCTCTTCTTTTGGGGAGCCTAGGATGGTGTAGTGGTTACAACCTCTGTTCTGTTAACTAGGTGCATACCCCGTAGATGTCCCAAATGTTGTGAGTTCGATCCTCGCTGAGGGCACTCAAAAAATCAAATAGAAAATAATGGAAGGTGGAATAAGTGTATGCAACACAACCCACAATAAAACGGCAATTTAGAAAAACAACAATGGACAACCGCCAGCAGCCTTCAACGAGGCCATTTGGCACTGCTCGTGGTTCTGCAATTGGCCCATGGTCTAAATAAAATGCATATAATTCAAATCCAGCCTTGAAATAGTCACAGATAGACCCCCTTCTTAAACAAGGAACAGAAAACATCAAAAAGACAAGTACAAACGAAAGCTTTGTCAAAATCTGTTTGTCAGATGATTTTCAGGGTTGAAATTACAGTAACATTGTTTGATTATATACTAGACATTCATATATATTATAAAATTCGAATAATCTTGCCTTCTGCAGTTTCTGTGGAATCCAATGGAGCAAGAACGTACAGTACACTCAGAGAGGATTGATTCTCATACTCTGATTTCAGAGGGAAATTTTTTAATGACTCCAGGAAACTCCAACATTGTCCAAGAAAAGCCATAAAAATCTAGGAGGGTTTTAGGAGTACTCCCTCCAAAGGGTCATAAATTACTCCGAGCTTGGAGTTTTTTATTGCCTTGAAAACCTTTTGAAGTAGCACCTATTTCCTGTCTTTCTTGTCAGGTGAAAATGATTATAATACACAAGGTAATAAACAACTCCAAAATACTCCGAAAAAGGTAATAAATTTCTCCCAGGTGGGAGAAATTACTTGGAGAATTTTAAGAGTTGACTCTGTGAAACTCTGTGAATCACTGGACACTGAAATCAGAGTATGAGAATCAATCCTCTCTGAGTGTACTGTGAACACGTTAGAGATAGTTACATGTATAAATAGACCATGCTAACATACATTTTTTTTTTTTATTTCAATCTTTCACAAACTAATGAATTTTGATGAGTCAATAAATTAAAATAAAGAACACAAGTATATTTGAAAAGACTTTTATTTTATTTAAAATGAATTTTGTTATAAACTTTATTTAAAAAACGAAGACATTCAAAAATATCTTTTGCTGTTCATACTTGGTCTGTAAAACCTACAAAATAGAAAACAGAGAATTAAAAATAAAACAACATATACATGTAATAATTAATTATCTGGTAACATGGCATGCACAGGTAAAACATTTCCACCTATACCAATCACCTGGAGTTTTACGACCCCCGTTTATGACCAGCTACTGTGAAAAGTTAATCCCTACCACTGAAAGAGTGGGAATGTCTATGTCGGTGGTCAGTCACGGAAAGTCTCTTGGTGTACTGTAAAACTGACATATACATGTGTAAGAGTATATGGTGAAACAAGTACATTGTAGTAAAGATATATTTTTTTAAGTGCCTTTAAGTATTGTCTGCAATCAGCACTTCCTTCTCAGAAATAACCCATGGTGCCACAGTCGCTCGCATCATACATATATCTACTTAGAATTTGTCATTTATAATCTATCTTCACAATATAAACTGCAGATAAGAAAAATTGTTTATTGTGACCAATTACAATCAGATTCCGAGGATTTGCAATTTTCATCTGTCAACATTGTTTAGTTAAAAAGTAAAGCTGATAAAAAATTATACCATCCCATTCCTGAAACATTCCGCTTTCTTATTACAATATCAAAATAGTTACATGTACAAGTTCTTTTTCCACACCCGAATTTACTCCTGTGTTTCACAGCAACAACACTGTTATCTTAGCCAATTTCTTACATGTATGTTTAAAAGGATGATTCATACAGTATCTCTTTTAGCAGGGATTAAATAAAACTTGTTTTAAACATCCCTGCTTTTAGTTTATAATTGGCACTGGATAGTGTTACCTGGAAAAGTAACAATAAGAAAAAAATTATTGTTACCTGACACCGGAAGGACTGACTAACGGAAAACCGTGTAACGGACGCGGAACTGTTTTAAGTAACAATAACTATTTTTTTTATTGTTACCTGATTATATGAATTTGAATATTCTTGTATTTCAAAATATTATTAACAATATGTACATTTCTTTATATGTATAATGTTTTTGTAATTGAAAACTTGAAATAAACAATTATTTATTTTAACTTATAAAATCACTGGTGACTTGAACTGTGGTCATGAAGATCCATATAATGAAACACAGTCTTTTCTTTAATGTCGCCCAGGTTAATTCATTTGGTCTGTTTTTATACTCTTACGAGTCTGAATTTCTTCAGGAACTCGTAAAGAACAAGAAAATGAAAGAGGCAAGGTCATTTAATCTCACTTTCAGATATATTGATGACGTCCTCTTTGTCAACAACTCGTCGTTTTGCAGATGGATTCCTTCAATATATCCTCCAGAACTAGAATTTAAGAAACCACAGAATCCACTTGCTTTACATCTCGAATTTGACCCGTGTTGTCATCTAAGTACAAAAATTTACGATAAAAGTGACGATTTTAATTTTAAAATTATTAATTTTCCTAACCTGGAAAGTAACATACCAATGTCACCTGCATACGGTGTCTATATTTCACAACTAATTTGATATGCCAGGGCTTGTACACATAAAAATGGCTTCCGAGATACCGGTGGTAAATTTTTCAATTGGAGAAAAATTCAATTCACTTATCGAATCTGAACAGAAGTTAAATTCGTTCCAAGAAACCAAATTTGTTAAACTTTATAAAAGAAGTTCGAGTAAATTATAAAACTCAAAGACATGCACAGAAGTCATGATGTCCATATTCAGGCCTCCATTGTTTGTGATGGTTGCCTGGAATGGTATCATCTGTCATGTGTCGGACTTAAAATCCACCCAAAGCTGGATGTGTAGGAAAAGTAACCAAAAATGAAATAACTTGGCACTTAAATTCATCCTAATTCAAATTTTATTATTGTTTTCATGTGACTGTAAATAAGCTAATAAATAATAAACAAGAATTTCGTTGTAAGTAAACACATTTTTAGGTAAAAATAACGAGCGGTAACAATAAGAAAATTTCTTATTGTTACTTTGATAAAAACAGGTCCGCATCCGTGGACCGGTTAATATTTTACTTTGACTTCCGGCGTCAGGTAACAATGATTTTTTTCTTATTGTTACTTTTCCAGGTAAATCCAGGTAATCGTAGCCACTTTGTTTATAATTTTCTCAGATCTCTGCATTTGTTGGTGCAAATAAAAAATATTGTATATTCTACTATTATTTTACCTGTTTCAGCAACAACTGCTGCTGATGCTGACAGAGTGGTTTTAAACCAAAAAGTGTCTGCATACACCAAAGCAGACTGCCGATCACCGCCAGTCATTTTCTCAGTTCAATGTTGACATCTATTTGTTGACATTCACCACGTGTGTCCCAGCTGTTTTTCTGTTCAAAGGTCACTTCCTGTTTACATTCTAAACTCAAAACTTAGAAGGAAAGTCTAGATTTAAATTAATAATAAGTGTTTTAAATTCAAACAAATGCATTTTCCGCTGAAATGCTGTGTGCATCGAAAAATGAAAACAACAACCATGTGAAAGGTGAAAATAGAAACCGGAAACCTTTAAACTAATTTCAGAACAGTGTCGGACAAGTTCTGCATGCATTATTATCATTTTTTGATCGTTGTGAGATCAAAAAATTTGAAAATATACATATCACAGGTCACATAGAATTCTTAGTAAGGAAAGATGACGATAACTACATCACATGATTTTGTTTCAAAATTTTGAAACTGGCCCGGGAGGGGGGGTATGGTAACTTCAAGTATTTTCGGGTTCAGATGTGCGGCCCAGAAATTTTGCACCCACCCTATTCATATTTACGCCTGCTTAAAAAAAGATACACATTAATATTATATTTTTAATGCAGTGGCCTTTAATGCAGTAATCCTTGGGTGTGCCAAGGGGTCTGCACCCCCTCGTTCACCCCTCCTTTCTACCGAGGAGCCCCCCATATGCTTTAGAAAAATCCTGGATGATCCGCCCCTGTAAATGCATTTTACAATAAACCTGGCACATTTTATTAATATTCTATTAAAATCGAAGTTTGAACGGTAAAAGTTACTTAATGCATGTACAATTGAAGTCACAGGGAGGCAAAACAAGGATACACGGTCACTCTTTTTCTTATGATATACTTCATTATTGAAAAGTACACCTTATCATATATGCAACATCTGAAATTTTCACCCTTTTCACATCGATATTGGACACCCCAAAAAGTGCCCCTTTCACCATTAATATGGGGTCCATGTTATCCACACTTTTGTGAGCGCTTTCGCACCTATAATTTTCAACGGATGTCAGGGGCGGATCCCAAAATTCTGAAAGTGGGGTCCCACTGACTGGCCTAAGAGGGGGCCCGCTTTTGTCAGGCTACAATGATTTCCTATATATTCAACCAAATTTTTCCGCCAAAAGGGACCCCCCCCCTGGATCCGCCTATGGATGTCTGTTAAATATATACATTATGTTTATGTATCCCCAGTACCTTGGACAAATTCATTTCACTAATTTTGTGGAAGTTGTGTCCCTTTAACCATGGCAATTATAGGTTCTATATATCCCTCACAGTTCAAATACGCGCTCTCACACAAACAATTCTCAACGGTTTGTAAACTTTATACATAATGTTTACATCACAAATACCTTGGACAACTTAGAATTTGAGTGCCATTTGACTATTTTTGTAGAGGTTGCACCCCTTTCACGAGCGGACTTTTTTTTGGGTGCTCGACGGACGACCCGGGGATTCCGTTCAGCGAAATTAAGGGGTCAGGCCGTCAAGAACACCCTCTCCTCGGATCAATTACTAGTTTATTCTGCATCAAAGTCTTAAGTTTTATATATAATGTACTCTACTTCTCACCAACTAAAAGAAACTATGACCCGCTGCTTTTCTTCTGAGACAGAGTGGTAGCTTTAAAGTTAATTAATACATGTCTGAAAAGAAAACATTTACATAATATATATAATTCAAGAATTCATTTATTAATAATGGTTTAAAAATTTTACAAATATCATTCTTTTGAGACTAAATCAATTCTTCAAATATGTCTTTTATATTTTTTTAGACTTATACAAGGCTAAATATTTATATGCAGTTTGTAATCTACATCCCTAGTAAGATGAGTTCGAGTAAACATGGTTTTGGTTAAAAAATTAAGATTTGATACAATGGTTCCAAAGTTCAAATCAGAATGCCTTCAATGGTCCAAGCCTCGCCACGCCTTTGTGACTTCTCCAATTTTTTTTAAAGGGGGATCCCTGTCGCTACCCTAAATCCGTAACTTGAACCAGAGTCATAAAATAAGAAAAACCTGATACAGCACACATTTCAAACTAGACAACAAAAATTCAGTTAAATGGCTTACCAAACAAACCCATCGACCCCCCAAAAAAACTGTGCGCGAACTCTATGAACATTTTGTTTATCTCTTGTGGACTAGTACTCCTCCATGTGAGCTTACCAGGTGTGATCTAGTTTCTAGTCCTTCGTGACGTATATATGCGAAAGGGTAAGACAAAAGGGGCAAAGCTGGTAGCGGCGGGCGTTGTAACTTAACATAAAATAGCGCAAGGTATGGGGTATATATCGACTTTACCAAAGAAAAGGTGGTCCTAGGTCTTGAACATTAGTCTTAATTGATTTTCATAGAAATGAACGATTACACTTCTAATTAAGTTTCTTATGAGTATGTACAGAGAGATACAGAACAAATATTAACAAACATTCAGCATATTTTATGCTGGCCGATATTGAAATAAACTTTTTGTCGTTAAAATTGATTGTTTTATATAAACTTTCTTTATTTGATCATAGAGCAACTTTAAATATAAATCATATATTGGGGATTGGTCATGGAGCAACCAGGATAAGAAATTATGGAAAATTTATATCTTATTTTTTCTTTAGTAGTATTTTTTGGTAAGTATAATGTTTTGATTTTTTTCAAGAAAAATAAAAAGTTACACATTTATATGTGAATGAATAATAAACAAAAAGAGGCGTTTAAAACAGTATAGCTAAAATTTCATAAAATAACTCGTATGTATTTATTGTAAAGCAAAGTCTTCATAATTTTTGTTGTCCCATTTTCACCTTTTAAATGTTTAAGTTTATTTCAATGTGTGTTACCGTCCTTTTTCATTTTTTTATTGCTTTCAAACAGTCATGTATTTGTTATGAACAAAACTTATACATGTATATGAATGTGTCCCATACAGCCTTTGAATGTACGGGATAGATGAATAAAATTCCGGAGAACCTTTCAAAAGACTGGTATTAAAAGTTGAATAGCCACTTGTTTGGGCTTCGCGTATTCTCAACTTTCTTGAATCTTTCAGCGTTTGAGTTTACATATTGACCTTCAAGTTCGCTTGGTTGAGACTCAGAGACTGATGTAACTGAAAAATATTAATCTTCTATTTATTTGAAAATTAAATTGATGTCTATATATATTCGTGTTGTTTGTCCGTAAGGCCTTTCTTTTTAAACCGTAGAGCGCAATTTAAGCCATGACATTATGGACACTCGTTTTTAAAATTTTCGACGTCGCAATTTTTTACAAACGAAGACTGAAACGCCATTTTCAAATGCTCTTTATGATGTCTAACATCTTGAATACTAAGACCCCCCAACCGAAGTAAACTCAAAAGGGGGTTATAAGATATATTATGTACAATGGCCACGTTACCTCAACAGAGAAACAATAATTAAACGCTTTTTCTTTGGTCATGTGGCTAATGGTCTGCAATATGTGTTCGTCATTCTGGCTGTCGACAAGAAATAAAAAAAAAAATCTGAGAATATTTCACAGATTTGCTCGAAACTTTGCAAAAGAGAGCTGTTTTAAGGCAAAATTAGAGCTAAATGCCAATTACGACTTTTTTTACGAATGCAAATAAAATGGGAACGCATATGTGATGCTGCCGTCGTTCATCATTTTTCTGCGTCGTTGTCTGTTAGCTTTTGCATGGGCTTCCATAATGGCTTTAGTTCAAATTGAAGGTGTATAATTACTATGACCTAGGACGGATGGATGGTTGGGGTGATTTGGGGATCTATTTTTCATTAAATAAGAAATAAGGGTTTCTGGTGAAAGGTTGAATGCATATCTTGTAATTATTGGTCCAAGGTTTTTTTTCTTTGTGCTCTCATCGCATGAGTTTTACATATTTATGGATTTGATAAATTATTTTCCACACACCCTCTTTTTCTGTTAAGAAACTAAGTAGCAGCTTCTTTCTGTTAATCCGTTTAAGAAATGTTTTCCAATTTAATGGATACCAAAATGAATGTTATTTTTCGGAATAAAAAAAAATATTCAGTTCTTATCTGATTAATTGTTTCACATTGAAGTAAATACAAAATGGAGAATTTCTAGACACTTTGTTAAGAATGAGGAACATTAAAGATGGAAAAATGATTTTTTTTTATTTCTAGTCCAATTTTGTAAATTTCATACTTTTTTATGTAAAAATTCATTGAAAGCTAGCCATTAGCTTCAAATCGTCTCTCAGAGAATCGTCCAAAGATATTGACTTTCTGCTAGGGGTAAATGAACACACTTCAAAATGCTGCGATCGGGGTATCTTTTTTTTTTCATTTGCAAGTTTCAAGAAGGCCGCCAATTTTTTTTTGTAACTTTGCATATGTCAACTAAAAAATTAAGGGTTACAAAGAAACATGACATGCCTAGTTGAATGACATTAGCATTTTTTTCTAATAATAAGGACCCCGAGCCGTCTGCTATGCGTCTGTTCGTCCGTTTGTACGTTCAAAATCTTTAGGCAAACGCTAAAACTAAAAAACTAAAAAATAAATTGTTTTCATCTAAATTACACTACTTTCTTTTCCAATAGTTTCAACTATCAATTCAGTTTTTGTTGTTAATATTTTAACTTGTTTGATTAAAGTCCAAATGGAATCAATATGAATTATATTTTTAAAAAATACAACGTTAAAAATTATGATAATTGCTAAAGGATGCTTTAAAGCGATTAATTAAGACATTAGAACAAAGAATGCATGCGGACCAAAAATAGATAAAAGTAATTCAAAATCAGCATAATGAAGTAAAATGATAAATAATTCTTCAGAAATCATTTCATCATTGGACGTATTGTATAATTTTGAATATATTTTTAGAATTTTTTGCATCTTAATGTATTAAATTTCAATTTCTTCGGCCGGATTCCTTCACAAACGAAATCCGAATGTTACCATGGTGACTAATATTTATTTCATGATAATGAGTTACTCTTTAATTGAAATTTTAAACAATATTCTTAATGCATTCTAAGTTGGTTTTGCGAATTAATGATCAGTGAACGCATGTTTAACATGGGTTTTTGATCTTTTTATAAAACCATCCCCTCTTATGTCCAGTTTACAATTACAATTAATGTCCAAAAGTGGCTTACGTCAAGTCAAGTTTTTAATTAGACTGCAAAAATAAAGCCTATCTCATACCCGAGACAACCAATTTTCAATTTTCATCCCTTCCTAACTTGAATCCGGACGGTGGTCTATGATCCACTAGGGAGGGGAAAAGCCTAAAGTCAAGTAGAATAAGAACTACTAGTATAGAATCGCTGCTTCAAATACCCCTAGTCCCGTGCGGGGCCCGGGTGGCGAATAGGCCCGCAGCAGAGCCTAGCTTGTCGTAAGAGGCGACTAAGGGTCTTGGGATTCTGACGTCGGGTCAGTGCTCAGCCCACAGAGCGACCAAGTGTGTACCCTAGGTGGCTGAATAGGGTAGCCCTCGTCCGCGGGGGTTGTCAGGTCTATAATACGGAAACCCTGACCGCCGACCATAGTGGGCCAACGTGTGTGGAGAGTGCCACGCTTCATGCACGTAAAAGACCCCTTTGTGGACCGCCAAGTAGTGCACCACATAGGCTAAATTTTCCGCCCCTACCCACCTCTCCCCTTTTCCTGTGGTTCTTCAAAATTTACCGGTCCTTTGTTTCCCACCTCATCCCCATATTTCATTTGTCATCATCATTTCATGTTCATTTTATCATCCTTTTCATGTTCATCGCCTGTAAATAACCTATATAGCGTTGTACGGGCGTAAAACACCAACTCACTCACTCACTCACTCACTCAAATACCCCTATAAATTAACAAGCCACTCATTAGGATCAATGTTGAAAATTTCTGTAGAATATTTTACATCTTTTTAACAGGACCTTTTGATGCCAGAGGCTGGACAGTATATAACGGAGAAACATTACAAAAGCAGGGGGCACAACTAACATGGGATGCGGCTTCGGTGGCTTGTAGAGCAGAACACACAGTGGTGGCATCGCCGCTAAATCCGACCGTTTCTACGGCAGTTGAAGAATTAGTTTTGGCTACAAATTCAATAACTTGTAAGTGGCAAATTAATTTTTGTGTAAAAATCATTAAAACCCAACAGCAACTTTAAGTGCGGACAAAAAGTATGATCTTATTGTTTGCTTCCTATCTTTTGTTGAATTACAAATAGCTTCAATTTGAATACATTATGGTCGGGACTATAGGAGTCGGAGTGTGCTCTTTCTGTAAATATGACTTCGATTTAAATATTTACATACTACCTTTAAGGTTAGCCAGTCGATCACACAAGCTCATTTCAATGTGATTTTAGTTTTGTTTTGTTTTTTCTGGATCACTGTGCCACTTGAAACACATGGGCCCCCTTACTGGTCCGGGTCCAGGGTACCGTTTCATTACAAAAGCAAATGTACTTGTACATTCAGCGTTACACTACTTGCCCCGCATATTGTGAGCGTAGTAAATTTTGCTTTTTTTGCGGTCAATAGAAAATCTGTTACAAATAGTACATGCGATTATGGGATATGTAACTATGTGTTATTTGAAAACTACACAAAATAGTCAATGAATCCGTAAAAATTGAAAACTGTAAAAAAACCAATGCGTTTCGTTTGCAATTCCAAAATATATTAAACAAAACTGAGCAATTTAAATATTGAAATTTACTAGTTTTTCAACCAGCAAGCACAGAAATCCATTTATAAGGAAATAATATGCATATATGCTAAAGTTGTCTTTTTTTTGCTGTAAAATCTCCATTTCCTTGCATTTGTTGCTGTTTAAATTTACTTACAGTTTTCTAAGGTTCCAATTTGTTACTTGAAGTATTTGTTCCGTGTTATAGTCCTTTTTAAAAAGTATTTTCCGGACAAGCGGACCCGAGCAATCTTATACTTATTCACTACAGGTTTACGACTTCCGGGTCGGCCTCGTCATTGAAATTCTGTTGAAATTTACTAAATTTGCCAACCTGTTAAAACATTTTTAAATATGTCTGCCACAGTCTGAAACTACTTAAACATACGTTAACATCTAAGACTTTACTCCAAACCAGTTTATTTGGATCGAGAAGGGGAAATTACGCCAAAAACGGATAGGGATAAATTGACTTTTTCCTTAGCTCAGCGTTGATCACACAATGTGGCCGACCCACAAAGGGAAACTACTCTTGCAAAAATTAGAATAAAAGACTCGGAGTCGGAATTCCGGATGACTTTTTCAAAAGGGCTATAGAATAAAATCAAATAATGAAATAATGGTAACTGCCACTGCATGTTGTTAGATTCGTGCAAAATATTAAATTTTTTAGCGATATAAAAAATGTGTTTTTGTGTTTACATAGCAGACTGTATGAATGTTTTACAGATGCTATAAAACATGTCATTTTAAGGATGTTGGAGGGTCAGCTTTTGTTTTTGACAATTTTTTCGGAATCCTCGTTTTCAGTTTCATCAAACAGGGATTAAATAAGGACATCCCTGCATCAAAATAAGGCATTTTTTTGCACGGTAACCACAATTTTTCTTTTGTTAAAGGTCTTCATAACCTCATTGATATCTGATTTACATTTTTTTTTTTTAAATTCTTATCACTTATTTACAAGTTTAAACAGCTAAATTATGCTTATATTAAAGCTATGAAAAAAAACCAGAAAAAACCTTTTCCCGCCAAATTTTGAACTCTTATTATCTTTAAAACGAGTAAGGTAACCTATCAAAATTTTTAGCTTATTTTGTATTTTTAATTTTTCCCTTGTGATTTAAATACCATTGCTTAACCAGTTATTTATTCAACTTGGAATTAACTTATATTGCAACAACAATGTACAAAAATGGATAATTGACAATCATAAATCTTTCATTTCCGTCTTTGGCCTTTCTGTTGACGATGGGAATCATTCCAAGCATTCCATTCTTGAGTTGTATTGGATTCCAAAATTACATTAAAATCCATACAAATAACATTTTATTGCTGTGTATTCCAAACTAACCTCTTTTTTGTTTAATCAACATTGAGGCAATGCAATTCATGGGGGTTTGTTTTTCAAAAAGAACGAAAAACGCAGGTACAAAAATCTGGTTGTTGGTTATAAGAAGACTTTTTTTTTATCCACGAGTCTACTGGTTTGGTTATTTTGACCGTGATATGCTTTCGTTTGATAGACGTGTATTGTTTAAAATGATTTATAAAGCTTTAATTTTTCTCTGGTTTTGTTTGATGATACATTATTGCCATTGTCTATGTATATGTATGGTAAAAAAAAGTCTTGAAGTTAGGTGAGCGAATTGGGTTTCCGGAAGTCGTGACTTACAGTAACTTTTAAACAATCAAAATTACATATTCTATATAGACATGCAATTATTTGGGGATTAAAGCTTTCGAATTTTTTTTTATCAAATTTTAAATATTAAAATTTATCATTCGTTGTGAGTTTTCGTTTTCACTCTGTTCATCTGTGTGTCCTTGTTTATAGGGTCTGCAATCTGTCCCTCTACACAGTAATGACAGTATTCGTGATTTGAAAATTCGCATACAAAAGTAAACGTAAAATAGAATCATATTTTCGGGGAAAAAAACTTATGTTTCTTCCTGATTTTATATCAGTCACTGTTTTCCAGTTTTAGTAGATACATGTATAAGATGTGGAACAAATGGCCGCGACACAGCCTACATAAATCTGCGACAGTTTAAAAATCAACAATGGAAAACAACCAGTCGCCTTTGATATGGCCAGCGGTCGCTTGCTCGCCGTCTCGAATTGGCCCTTAATTAAAAATATACATACGTTTTAAAATTATCAAATGGCATTAATATAATGACAACAGGAACAAAGACTTATTTTGTCATCTACTAAAAAGAACTTAATTACTTTCTTCTTGAAGACATGTTTTTACAGTTGGTGGTCATGTTTTTTTTTCGCAGACCATTGTCTACAAAACACTCCCAATAAGTACAAATTGTCTATAAGCTTTGACAAAGATTCCTGACTTTGGATTTTTTTTATAATATCAGCACCAGACCTGTTTTATTGGACGGGGTTGAAGCGAAATGTCGAAGGGGCTGGTGATTGGATAAACGAGCATGTCCGAGCGACAAAGGATTCGATTGATTGGAGACCCGGGTTCAGCGACAGTAGTCCAGGGGATTGCTTAGCTATGGAAGTTATGCCTTTCGGGGTAAATTATTATCCCGAGGATTGCAACGTAGTCTTGAATGTAATATGTCACAAATTCGAAGGTAAATTACAGTTAATAAAAGATAATCAATCAATCTTGATTTTCATATAAAAAAATTAAAAAGTTGTGACAAATGTAATCAAATAACAAATTAAGCGTCATATATTTATGTATATATATTAATAGTTACATACAAGTTTTAAGGTTCTGAACTGTGGAATGAGGGTACGCTACAGAATCTGCGTAGCAGTTTGAAAATGTCAGAATTGCAGCCATCGACCTTCAATGTGACCACTGGTTGCTGGTCGTCGTTTTGCGATTTTGCATAGCTTAAAGATATAATTAATGCATATTCGATTCAACACTATCCCTAAAACTGCCAAAAAGACCCATCTGGGCAAAGAACAATTAACTCAAAGACGACGCTACAAACATGAGCTTCGAAAAATATTTCTGGCTTAAGACCTTGCTAAGGACAGGCACATATAGAATGTGGCAAGATTAAACCTTATTTTTTTTTGGGCGGGGGGGGGGGGGGGGTCCAGACTTTCCATCATTTTGAAAAAAAATTGAAATATATTTTAAAAGTATTAAGAAAAGTCACCAAGACTCACCTTTATACACCTTAGAGCATAAAAAAAATTCATATGCACAAAACATGCTAAAGTAATCTTTTATATTGTTAGCGTCTTATCCTACCAAAGGACGTAAACAAACTTTAGTAGAACCCCCAGTTCCACATGCACAATACACGGTGGATCATTCGGATGATTGTTTGCGTGCATGTGGCATTGACATTGAATGTATTGGATACTACCACGACTCGGGGTCATGTACCCTTTACAACGAATACAGTTTCGTAGGAGGACCCCCAACTACGGTAGCCGAGACCACTGTTCCAACAACAACAGAACAGACGACGACGGTGGCCCAGACGACAACAGCCAAGGCGACTACGGCTCAAACGACTTTAGGGTCAACTCTCGGCTCTACAAGCTGGTTTAATACAACTTACGACGGTTTCAATGGTACAACTTTCAGCGTTAACGGTACAACAGACGGGCATATCGATACAACGACTACCTTTGGGACAACAATCGGTACGACGACGAGTAGAACAACGATCGGTACGACGACCGTCGGAACAACAATGGCTACCACGGATATCGAAACAACCACGACTGTCACAGTTATTCCCGTTGAGTACCGATACAAAAAAATCATGGGTAGGTTTAGTTAAAGAAAAATAATTACACAGTCATGTCAGTTTAGTGATTAAACTATATGCAAAAGTATGTTTTCACTAACTTCTTATCGCCTTTATAGATTTCTTCATATGAACCAAAATCTTGAGAAAGCGACTGAAGGTCGCGAAGAAGGTTACTGTGTTCGGATATCAGTGCTGTGACAAAAGCATAGAGCACTTCGAAACTCCATTCTATTACACATGTACAAGTTTTTTTTTTTTAAATCTGTTTTGTTAAAAATTGAAATCAGTGATTTTACTTACACTTTTCTCACTAGTCATTTTAGTGATAAACCATTCAAAATGACGTTTCAGGTAAAGACATATTTAAAATAAATTATTTATGGAATTGTCTGATTTTAGTCGCTTACATATATAATTGCATCCGTACCAAGAACGTTAACGTTATTTCAACATGTAAGTCATGTAAGCACAGTTTTCCTTTAGTATTAGTGTTTCAATTAACTTGTTTAGATTTGTTATCGGATATGACTCTTAATACTCTAGATAATTTAAGCTTTGGAATGTTTGAAAATTGGAATCACTTCATAAACTCATAGAATCAGATTCATTTTCATTTCTGATTTGTATCCATACCTTGGGTTACATAACGTTACCGTTGGGTGGGGGGGGGGTTAACTCCAAATATTTAACGGTAGAGATGTGCGTCATCGAAACTTTGTACCTACCCCAGTAATTTATATGCCTGCTTAACAGAAACACCTATTCAATCATTTTAGAATTACATAGAATCATAGAATATGCTTAAACGTGACACATTTTATAGATGTTCTATTATAATCAAAGTTTTAATGGTGAAAGTTACCACCCTTTTCACATTTTGGGCACCCCTAAAAGAAGACCCTTTTGGTCGCACATATGTACCTACCTTCATAATGGAAGTTATATCACCCGTGTTCACAACCAATCATAGAATAATCAACGAAAGATCCGATTTTCGGATATAGAATTGAGAAATTTATTTTTACAAAGGCTTCAAGCGCTGGTGAAGTTTAGATTGTACGAGAGTACAGGTCGAAAGCGAGGTGCATGCTCATTTTGACGAATGTACACACGAAAGTAACAAAATTTGCTCATGAAAAGAGTGATTATGATCCCCTCCATTGTCTTATTTTTTGTGTTTACCTAACTTTGAGCTTTAAATGATCATATCATAGTTTTATCTGTTAAGTTGTTCTTTTTTAGGATGTATTGACCCCTATGATCCGCTCAACGGATATCTTGATGGCGGGAATTCAACTAGATTCGATGAAACGAGACTAGTAGAATGTAGTTGGAAATACGATTCTATACCTGGCCCAAATGAAACCATGGTGTGTGGAACCGACAGGCGATGGACTTATAACCCGGCCTGCATTATTAATGGTGGGTATAGTTGACATGGGGAGAAACGACTTTTTTCAAAATTGATGGGCTTGGATAGAAATTGACTAGAAACATAGTGGTGCCTGGGATATTGAATTGTCTTTCTCAGCTTTTATGGGGAACTGCATTTTCTGTCCTTTATCTCATTTTCAGGAAAACAGAAATTGATCATTTTAGAAAAATCCGTGCTTAGGTTTCATTCAATCATTTCAATAACTTGAAGAACGACCATAGAGTCTTTCGTTGATGATTTAGGGATTGGTTTTGATACTTTTGTATTGTATTATAAGTCTTGGGCCAATGCAAGACGGTAAGCAGTGACCTATGGTCATGTTGAAGACTGCTTGCTGTTTTCCGTTGTGATTTTTTGAATTGCTGTTTGTTTATGTTTGTTGTGTCGCGTACACTTATTCCACATCTCAATTTCGTATACATAGAACCTGTCTCCATAATGTCATCCCTATCGAAAAATAAAAGTACATCTATGTTCATTCAAATTCAGCAACCAACTGTCCATTGGGGTGGCATCGGTACCAGGGAAGCTGCTACCAAATACGACTGGGTCCGGTTTCTTGGTTTGACCAGTCATGTGATACAGATAACGCATTTCGTCTGTACATCGATTCCTACAACGAGGCAAACTTTATAGACAAGCTGTTGTTTTATCACCAGGATGTTGAATTTTGGACAGGAGGAACCAACCTCTACATGGTAGATGTAAGTAGAATTAGTGTAGTTTTTGACAAGAGGAACCAACCTCTATAAAGAAAATATATATAGAATGGGTGAAATTTTGAACGGGAGGAACCAACCTCTACATGGTAGATGTAAGTAGAATGAGTGGAATTTCGGACGGGAGGAACCAACCTCTATATGGAAGATGTAAGTAGAATGAGTGGAATTATGGATTGGAGGAACCAACCTCTACATGGTAGATGTAAGTAGAATGAATGGAATTTTGGACAGGCGGAACCAACCTCTACATGGTAGATGTAAGTAGAATGAATGGAATTTTGGACAGGCGGAACCAAACTCTACATGGTAGATGTAAGTAGAATGAGTGGAATTTTTGACAGGAGGAACCAACCTCTACATGGTAGATGTAAGTAGAATGAGTGGAATTTTGGACAGGAGGAACCAACCTCTACATGGTAGATGTAAGTAGAATGAGTGGAATTGTTGACAGGAGGAACCAACCTCTACACCACAGTGCTCTACACGGCAGATGCAAGTAGAGTGGAATTTTGGACAGGAGGAACCAACCTCTATATGGTAGATGTAAGTAGAATGAGTGGAATTTTGGACAGGAGGAACCAACCTTAACATGGTAGATGTAAGTAGAATGAGTGGAATTTTGGACAGGAAGAACCAACCTCTAAACGGTTAATGTAAGTAGAATGAGAGGAATTTCGTGAGTAGAATGAGTGGGATAATGGACGGGAGGAACCAACCTCTACATGGTAGATGTAAGTAGAATGAGTGGAACTTTGGACAGGAGGAACCAACCTCTACATGGTAGATGTAAGTAGAATGAGTGGAACTTTGGACAGGAGGAACCAACCTCTACATGGTAGATGTAAGTAGAATGAGTGGAACTTTGGACAGGAGGAACCAACCTCTACATGGTAGATGTAAGTAGAATGGGTGGAAATATGGACAGGCGGAACCAACCTCTACATGGTAGATGTAAGTAGAATGAGTGGAACTTTGGACAGGAGGAACCAACCTCTACATGGTAGATGTAAGTACAATGAGTGGAACTTTGGACAGGAGGAACCAACCTCTACATGGTAGATGTAAGTAGAATGAGTGGAACTTTGGACAGGAGGAACCAACCTTTACATGGTAGATGTCAGTAGAATGAGTGGAATTTTGGACAGGAAGAACCAACCTCTAAACGGTAAATGTAAGTAGAATGAGGGGAATTTCGTGAGTAGAATGAGTGGGATAATGGACGGGAGGAACCAACCTCTACATGGTAGATGTAAGTAGAATGAGTGTAATTTTGGACAGGAGGAACCAACCTCTACATGGTAGATGTAAGTAGAATTACTGGAATTTCGGACGGGAGGAACCAACCTCTACATGGTAGATGTAAGTAGAATGGGTGGAAATATGGACAGGAGGTACCAACCTCTACATGGTAGATGTAAGTAGAATGAGTGGAATTTTGGACAGGAGGAACCAACCTCTACATGGTAGATGTAAGTAGAATGAGTGGAATTATGGACAGGGGGAACAAACCTCTACATGGTAGATGTAAGTAGAATGGGTGGAATTATGGACAGGGGGAACCAACCTCTACATGGTAGATGTAAGTAGAATGAGTGGAAATATGGACAGGAGGAACCAACCTCTACATGGTAGATGTAAGTAGAATGGGTGGAAATATGGACAGGCGGAACCAACCTCTACATGGTAGATGTAAGTAGAATGAGTGGAATTCTGGACAGGGGGAACCAACCTCTACATGGTAGATGTAAGTAGAATGAGTGGAAATATGGACAGGAGGAACCAACCTCTACATGGTAGATGTAAGTAGAATGGGTGGAAATATGGACAGGCAGAACCAACCTCTACATGGTAGATGTAAGTAGAATGAGTGGAACTTTGGACAGGAGGAACCAACCTCTACATGGTAGATGTAAGTAGAATGAGTGGAACTTTGGACAGGAGGAACCAACTTCTAAACGGTAAATGTAAGTAGAATGAGAGGAATTTCGTGAGTAGAATGAGTGGGATAATGGACAGGAGGAACCAACCTCTACATGGTAGATGTAAGTAGAATGAGTGGAATCATGGACAGGAGGAACCAACCTCTACATGGTAGATGTAAGTAGAATTACTGGAATTTCGGACGGGAGGAACCAACCTCTACATGGTAGATGTAAGTAGAATGGGTGGAATTATGGACAGGAGGAACCAACCTCTACATGGTAGATGTAAGTAGAATGAGTGGAATTTTGGACAGGAGGAACCAACCTCTACATGGTAGATGTAAGTAGAATGAGTGGAATTATGGACAGGAGGAACCAACCTCTACATGGTAGATGTAAGTAGAATTACTGGAATTATGGACAGGAGGAACCAACCTCTCCATGGTAGATGTAAGTAGAATGGGTGGAATTATGGACAGGGGGAACCAACCTCTACATGGTAGATGTAAGTAGAATGGGTGGAATTATGGACAGGAGGAACCAACCTCTACATGGTAGATGTAAGTAGAATGAGTGGAACTTTGGACAGGAGGAACCAACCTCTACATGGTAGATGTAAGTAGAATGAGTGGAACTTTGGACAGGAGGAACCAACCTCTACATGGTAGATGTAAGTAGAATGAGTGGAACTTTGGACAGGAGGAACCAACCTCTACATGGTAGATGTAAGTAGAATGGGTGGAAATATGGACAGGCGGAACCAACCTCTACATGGTAGATGTAAGTAGAATGAGTGGAACTTTGGACAGGAGGAACCAACCTCTACATGGTAGATGTAAGTAGAATGAGTGGAACTTTGGACAGGAGGAACCAACCTCTACATGGTAGATGTAAGTAGAATGAGTGGAACTTTGGACAGGAGGAACCAACCTCTACATGGTAGATGTAAGTAGAATGAGTGGAATTTTGGACGGGAGGAACCAATCTCTACATGGGAAATGTAAGTAGAATTTGTGGAATTTCGGACAGGAGGAACTTACCTCTATATGGTAAATGTAAGTAGAATTACTGGAATTAAGGACAGGAACCAACTTCTATATGGTCGATATAAGCTGAGAAAATTAAGATTAGTTTATTTATCTCAGATATAAGTGGAATTCTGGACAGGGAACATGGTAGATGCGAGGGTAGATGCACGGCATGACATCTTAGCAATAAAAACCCAGCTAAAACCACCAAAACCACCAAAAACATCAAGAAAGGTATACAATTTCAAGAAAGCTAACTGGGAAAAGGCTGAATCCAACATGGAGAATTTTTGCAAAACCATTATCACCGAAGCTCATAACACATCTGTAGAAGGAAAGTGGAAGTTTAAAGAGGCAGTCTTTGCAGTAATGGACTCTTGTATACCAACAAAGATCCTTACCAAAAGAGCTGATATACCATGGATGACAAGGGAAATCAAAAGAATGACACGCAAGAAGGACAGATTGCACAAACAAGCAAAAAAGCATGGTCCCAATAGCAAACAATCTACTGACTTCAAGAATTACAGGAAGATTGTAAGAAACGCACTACACTGCTCTTACCATAGATACCTAAACAATCTGCTTGACCCAGAAAAAGACTCAACATCAAAGACTTTCTGGAAATACATCAAAAGTCGGAAACAAGACACTATGAGCATTGGTACACTTAAAGAAGGCGTCAGCATTGCGGATACCCCTCTTCAAAAAGCAAACCTGCTGAATGACCAATTTACATCTGTATTTACCAGAGAAAACAGAGAAAATATTCCAGACAAGGGACCGTCCCCATTTCACGCAATGAAAGACATCACTATTACACAAGCTGGCATAACAAATTGCATTAACAGACTCAATGAGAGGAAAGCATCAGGACCAGATAAGATACCAATCACCATCCTCAAGAAAATGGCCAACACCATCACACCCGTTCTTACCTTGATCTTTCAGCAGTCACTTGATACTGGCGATGTTCCTGATGATTGGAAGAACGCGAATTAACGTTGTACCCATCTTTAAGAAAGGTGACCGATCAAAATCAGCGAATTATAGACCTGTCTCCTTAACAGCAGTGGTATCGAAGATGCTAGAGCATATAATAGTCTCCCAAGTCATGGACCATCTAGACAACCAAAACATTCTTCATGAAAACCAACATGGATTCCGAGCAAAAAGATCTTGTGAATCACAACTACTCATGACAACTGATGACATTGCCAAACATCTGAATAGTGGGAAGCAAGTTGACATGGCCATACTTGACTTTTCGAAGGCTTTCGACAAGGTTCCGCACCATCGCCTGTCAAACAAACTCCATTACTATGGAATACAAGGCACAACACAGAGGTGGATCAACAACTTCCTTACCGACCGCCAACAGCAGGTTGTAGTCGACAATGCCTCATCTAAGACGTCACCAGTCACATCAGGTGTCCCCCAGGGAACAGTATTAGGGCCAACACTTTTCCTTATATTCATCAACGACATTGCCGATGATCTAACTTCAACAATACGCCTTTTCGCAGACGACTGTGTAATCTACAGACCAGTCAATGACAACACAGATAATGAAATTCTACAAGACGACCTCAACAAATTAGTACAGTGGAGCAACATCTGGCAGATGGAATTCAACATCAAGAAGTGTGCAATCATGCAGTTTTCAAATACCAACAAAAGAAAACCCTTTAACTACACCATGGAAGGGGAAGCACTGGAAACTGTACACCACCACCCATATCTCGGGGTAGAACTCCATGACAACCTACGGTACAACCTACACATCGACAATATTTGTAAGAAAGCAGCTGGCATACTAGGATTCTTGAAACGTAACCTCAGACACTGTCCACCAAAAGTCAAAGAGAGAGCCTACCAGAGCCTAGTTAGGCCCAAATTAGAGTATTCCACGCCTATCTGGAACCCACAATACACCACACAGATAAAACAGATCGAGCAAGTACAACGCAATGCTGCCCGGTTCGTTCTCAACAAACCATATAATCCGGAGAAACCAGAGAGTGTTACATCTATGATTGAACAGCTGAATTGGAACACCCTACAGCAGAGAAGAACTATTGCAGATGTAACCATGATGTACAAGGTAGTCAACCTCCTAGTAGCGATACCATCACACTACATACCACCCAAATCAACGTCAACAAGAACTAGAAACAGCCACAGTATGAAGTTCCTGCCATTCCATTGCCGTATCAACACATACCAGCATTCTTTTTTCCCTAGGACCATCACTGTTTGGAACTTGCTACCGGAAGCAGTTGTCTCATCACCATCACTGGAGGCCTTTAAGACATCCATCCAGGGACAACCTTCGTGGCAGCCAACAGTACAGATGTAAACCCGACCCGTTCCTTGTACAGTGTTTATACATGTTTGATTTTAATCACCAGTTTATTTTATTTGGAACCGCACCTTTCTTTTCACGTACATCATTCCCCTCGTTGTAAATGTCCAGTATGGATTTAGACGAGTATCCTAGTTGAAGTTGAAGTTGAAGGGTAGATGTAAGTAGAACAAGTGGAATTTTGGAGACATTACATTACATTAGTTTGTGCTTTGTTATTGATTATCATTAGGGGGAAGGTTGGCGCCAAAAACTAGTTTAACCCCGCCACATTTTAATGTGCCTGTCCTAAGCCAGGAATCTTTATCAAAGCTTATGTTTGTATTTAGTCGAATTTTTGTTAATTGTTTTTTGTCAGGAAGAGGGTCTTTCAATGCACTTTGGGATTGGGCTTGAATCATATGTATTTTATTTTCAATCCAGGGGCCAATTGAAAAACAGCGAGCAGCGACCGCTGGTCACATTGAAGGCTGCTGGCTGTTTTCCATTGTGGATATTCAAAATATACGTTTATAATGTAGGTTGTGTCGCGTACACTTATTCCACATCTCATTTTCTTCTATTACATTCCCATTAATTTTTTCCCCTTTGAAAAGTTTCCGAGTCTTGTAAGTTGAAAGTTCCTGATAACTTTATTCAATTTTTCCCTCCATTTGATACAAAATTAATTGCATAATTTCTTTCATTAGACATACATCTTTTCATTCTTGTTCACACCCATCATAAGATAATAAAAGGGTACCGCTTTTCACCCACCAATAAAATACTGCTTGGCCTTTTCATGAAAAATGTCACCAAAAAAAGTACATATATTTGTACATGTACATATCTATGTTGCCAATATCTGCAAATTACAGGTAAAATTGTATATTGTACTCTAGAAACTTATTTCTTTGCCTTTGGAAATTGTTAACTATTGTACAGATTTTTAGCGTTTTAAAGTAGTGAAGTTGGGATAGAACATAGCAGAAAATGAGTTGTGGAATAAGTGTATGCGAAACAACCTACAATATAAACTTAAAGGAGTATGTTCACAAAGGCCCATAATTGGCCCTGTAATTGGGCTAATTTTTCATGGTTAAAAAATCTAAATGAATCCCACAGAATACCTATATTTAACAAATATAATAGTTTTCTGCTAATAAAATTGTGCTGTTTCCTTCGATGACACCCTATTATTATTATTATACTATTTCCTATTTTTTCTAATATATAATATATTAGAAAAAATAGGAAAATCTTCATTTTTGTCGATTTTTCAGCCCTTTTCACCAATATTGTGCCAAAATCAAAAGTGGCCGGATGCTCTGACCAACATAGATTTTTGTTTAATAATTTATTACTTAAATAAGTTTATTTGCATAAAGACCATAGTAGTCCAGGCAATACATATAAAAATACATAACATGAACATATTCACATAGAAGTACATACAAATATAAAGAGGACATAATAGAAAATGAATTAATATAATATGCATGCACTTGACCAGTATAGACCTCATTTTCGCAATTCTAAGGATTGCTTTATAAAGTCAATAATAATGGACAAAACATCCATATCATAGTTTAGAATAAGTACAAGTTTATTAAAAGAGTCAAGCTGGTTAAAGTTTGTATATTTATTAGATATTTTGTTTAAAAAACTATTACGTATACTGTTATTTATTTGGCAGTCAAAAAAGAAGTGTGCCTCGTCATCCAAGACATTGCATATTTTACAAAGTCTCTGATCACGAGGGATGTTTTTGTATCTCCCAACCTCAACAGCCAAGTTATGGTCACTAATGCGAAATTTAGTAAGAGTTTTTCGACTATTGAAATTGGGGATTTTCAAATAATCTGCCATATTCATATTTAGCTTTAATTTGCTATATATAACTTAGAGCTATTATCACTTAAAAGCGAATATTTTAACCAAAAATAAATTCTGGTCAGAATATGCGGCCAACATTATATTCATCATTTTTTACAGAAAAAGAGGCTAAATATGTAAAAAAATAGTGATTTTTACAGAAATTCACTAACTTTTAAGGTCTCTGTTGTTCACAAAAGTAAACAATTCATCCACAATTTATGACATTTTATAAAGTATAGAGTTTTATGACCATTCTAGCAGCAATATTTTGTAGCAGTCTCAAATTTGAAATTTAGGGCCGTTTTTGGCCCTTTCCGAACATACTCCTTTAAAACATCCACAATGGAAAACAGCCAACAGCCTTCAATGTGACCAGTGGTCACTGCTCGCTGTTGTTCAATTGGCCCTAGGAACTTGACCTTTGGCACTGGCTATTTTTACACGGCCTTGTAAACCTAAGTACACCTGTAAAAATAACAAAAACTAAGGTTTCTTCCATTTAATTTTCTTTTATTAGATCATTGATCTCATACCTTTTCCTTATGATTTGTTTGAATTTCATGGATGATTTTCCTTTCCAAATTTCATTCAATGCATCTCAGCCTCAAAGTTGTTTGGACGTATAAAGCATTACGTCAAGGAAAAGAAACATGAGAGAAACCCTGAAGGGGTTTTAATTACTTTATACATTGTTATACTTCTGTTTACTTTCGTTTTACAAAACATTCATTGCGGGTAAAGTCAAAGAAAGTCAACAAATATACTTGCTTTATCATGTGGACACATGACAGAATAAAGCAATTATGAGGCCAAGATGCAATGAATGAAGATATTTTTGGGTGTTCTGGAAAGAAAAGTCATCCATGAAATGAATCATAAAGGACAAGGAAGGAAAAGGTATGGTAATGATCTAATTAAAGAAATTGGAATTGAAGAAAAGAGGGGTGAAGAGAGTAGTACATGTATCTCCCTTGTGTTTTTTTTTTCATGCCACACATTGATTCTAAAAAAATATTGATAGAGGGTAGGAAGTCCCAGTGTTAAGATCATTAACTGGTAGTCTTACATAATAATTTTTCAAAACACAAAAAAAACCAGATGCTAAAAAGAAATAAGGGATAGATAAAAAGATAAAACTAAAACATTCTAAAATATGGTCATTTTCTTTTATAAGGTACATTTCTATTACAATATATTCTTCTCTGTAAGTCTGTATTATACAGATCTATGGTATTTTCCATCATCTTTGCCATATAATCATGCAAAATTTACTAATATTAATCTGTATACAAATATGCAGCATATACTGGGATTTCATTTATTTTCATGGGTACCAATTTTCATGGTTTGATGAAAAAGGGTCAGTTCCTGGATTCTTAAATTTGTGGTTCTAAAGTTAGTCTGCTGCATAAAGATCAATGTTAATTTTCATTTTGTATATAAGGTATAAAATTTTGTGGGTCATTGCAATTGCCACCAACGAAAACCATGAAAATTTAACGCCACAAATGATAATGAATCCACAGAAACAAAGAGTACATGTCTATGCCTGGCGCCTTAAAAATATAAAAAATTTTAAGTCTGAGATTATTCTCTATTCCCACAAGTGACCTGGTTGCTCAAGTGGTCTAAGGCGTGGTTTAAATTCAACATTATTGATCACTAGCCAATCACCTATCGGGTTTTGTTTGAGTTCCACTGGTAATTTACAAAAATGGACTTCCACTTGTATGTGATAAGGTTTGTCAGTTACCTGTGTAAGGTAGATGGTTGTCTAGAGGATACACCGGTTTCTTCCACCATTAGAATATTAAAACTGACAGTCCTACATTGCCCAGGTGCGTTGATAAAGGGCATTAAACACCAACAAACACAAAATTGTATAATTCCCACAGTAAAATACAATGAGTTGATAATTTTCTCAGACTTTTTAAAACCTTTTTTCAAGTTTTATGGTGCTTGGTCCACATTTGATTGTCAGATTGTACGGTGTGTATACACTGTACCACTAATATTTTTTTCACCTTTATTAAATTTTTGTTTTATACATGTTATAATTTTGTAGACAAATAGAGTGTACTGGCATCACAGGTATGAAGACATAGAATTTACCCGATATGAAAGTTTTAGTAACACCTCTGTCCATCCAGAATCTTCATGTTTGTTTCTGAAACAACTGAGCAATGGAACTTTCTATTATGAAGTTGGCGATTGCTTTCTTCAGAAAGCATATGTGTGCAGAAAGGGGAGTAAGTATTAAATTTTATGCAGTACAACTTATAGGGGCATTTACGGTAATGTTTGAGCCTTTTCATCTGTTTGTTCCAAATCAGTTTAACTACAAGGTTTGATTAGTTAATGTACCATTAAGGAAGTATGATATCATTTCAAACTGTATACACATGCATAAGGTTGTTACAGTTGATAAAGGTTTACATTACCTGACAAATTGGTACGCCTCGATGAACTCGTTTAACTCAAGCTAATAATCCCTCTATTGAAATCTGCAACAATGGATCTCTGTGATCAGTTATAATCACACCATCTTTGAAAATAGAAACTTCTAATTTGCAGATGATTTTTACCCGAGTGAAAAAAAAAAACTTTAAAAAACTTAGATTTGTTTCTACAAAGCGCAAACATGCAAAACTCTTAGCTTAACTGTTTTCCATTGCTAAATTTAAATAAACTGAAATCATTGAAGTATGAAAAGCCTGACCCACTTTTTGGTAAGTCCCTTACTAAGAAAAATGAACGATCCATCAATGACCTTACAGTACATGTACATTTCTTGTTTTTTTAGGATTATTGCTTGGAGGTGGTGACTGTCCTTGGGACTCTTGGTGTATTGGGCGAGGGGTTTGTGGATGGGGAGGAAAATGTAAATGCCCATGGAGCGGATATTCTACCCTGTATGGATCCGACAATAATGATGATCCTTATGCCTACTGTGGAAACAGTGAGTGGAAATTTTTATCCCTATTTCGAGGCAAAGCATTAACATATAAATTCAAGTGTCCATTTCATGCTCACAAATCTCATATCATTTAAGTTTTTGAAATTTTACATATGACCTTATATTTCTACTATGCATTCTGGTTGATTCATTTTGAAAAGGGTTGCCCCTGTAAACATACAATATAATATTGGGGAGGATAAATTTTATGGGATTTATGTCCCTTTGACCATAAAAGTGATAATTTTTGCAGGAGTTATGCTGCTTAGACCATTCAGAACAGGTTCTGGGTGTGGGACATTGAATTACCATTCAATGTTTCCATTTATAATAAGCATTGATGTAGACCTGTATAATGATAAAGGTCTATGGCAAGTATAGAAATTGTGTTTGGATAATAATAAGTCAATGAGATATAATGAAAATACATATATAATCCAAACAACAATGTACATATGTATTTACAAATATTTCATAATTCTCATTCTTATCATTTTTAGAAAAAGTCGTTGTTGGTGACTCGGTGTTTATACGGACAAAGGCATCTGACTGGAACATGACAAAGGCTGAGTGCGACAGTGAAGGAGGAAGTCTACTGACTGTCTTATCAGAGTACTGGGAAGATGTTATATTCCAAGAATTTGGAGCATCAGGGCAATGTAAGTCAGGGTTGCCACACATCTTTGAAACCAATAAAAGCCCTTGAATTTTGTTTTGAAGTTCAAGATCCTGGACAAGACCTTAAATTTGGAAAAGATTGAAATATCCTTGAAATATCCCACCTCATTTAAAAGATACTTAGTTTTTATATAAAATTCTTCCTACCGCAGCATATTTTGTAGATTAAAAAAAAAGTTTAATTATAGTCCGTTTGAGTTTTATAAATCAACGAAAAATGGCTTGTAAATTTACGTCTTGCAAAATATTTGAAATATTTTAGTATGTCATGACTTTTTAATGGCATACAAACTCAGGCAAAAAATTTTTTTGCATGATTAATAAAAATGTTTTCCATAGACCTTAATAGTAAAAATGGACCAAAAATTCATAGAAATCCATGGGAGTACAACCTAGTAACCAGGAACAGCATTTGCTCCATATACCTTTAAAAACCCTTTGTGGAGCTAATTGGTCATATGATCTCCTATTGTTAGTCCTTTCAATTATGTTCAGGTGGGCCCAACACCTGGCTGTTCCGTCAGATAAACACACCATTTCAAGTATTATTAAAGGGAAAATTCGCAAAAAAATAATTTTTACATATGTTTTTCATCACATTTTACTAAACATAAATATACATGTAAAACTTTTCAATTTTCACTAATAAGCGAGTATGAGAGCGTTTTGTATCGATAAATTAGAACGATGGGTGCGGCCATTTTGTACGGCCCTATTGTCACGTGACCATCACCTAATATCCAATAACCACAAAGTTCCAATACGATAACGACACGCAATGGTCATCTCTATCGTCATTTAAAACGTGATGATAGTTGGTTGTTCTACTTAGCGTAGTAACGGTTAAGTGTTATTCCGTTTTCCTGGCCTAAAGAAAAAGGCAGACTTGCATCTTAAATGGGTCCAGTCTTTAGATTTGCCAACCAAAAATTTGAAATGATTTTAATAATGTACAAAAGCAAAATTTCACTGCGTGTGAAGCGCTTTTCTGGATTAACCTTCATCAGACACGCTAGGAGTAGAAAACTTGTAAAACCGGTAGAATATTAGATTTGATTTTAAAAATGCCAAAAAAAATATTTTAACAATGACCAAACAGATAAATTTATCAATTTCTAACGAAACAATTTTCTAAAGTGTTCTTTTGTCCATGAAAAATGTTTATATCTATCTATATTCGTTAATAATAATTTCATTATTTTTTTAGTCAAACGTTTCTTACATGTTAGATTAATACCTAGTATGCCAGGGCTAGTATGTAACGGTCGGAATCTTTGCTATAAAAATCCACAAGACAAAAATATCAGTTTTGTTTAAAAGAAAAAGAATTATTACGGGTGTACGTAGAAAGAATATAACCGAAGCGGAATAAAACTTATCTTTTTGTTTTGTATAAGCGTTTTATCACTTCAGTTATAACTGAGTCTGTGCATTTATTCAGAATATTTTTTTAATAACAAGTAAATATACATTTTAAAACAGACAACAATTTTTCTTCATTTTTTTATCCATTCCCTATGCATTCCTTAAAAATTCGCTAATGTATTTTTTTTAATCTTTAAAGAATTTCTTTAACGTTCATTATATAGAAGATTATATTATTTGTACCTATATGAACATAGTAATTCACAGTCGGGGGCAACGTATTTAAACTTGTGACACTCCCAGGTATTATAGTCACGACGTTAAACTCCCCAGTCAGTCAGGTATTACTTACTTTCCGGGGATGGTAATTAACAGGTGGTAGTGTAATGGTTTCTGACAGAAAAAGAGATCATTTGTTTCTGTTAATTATTTATTACAAAGTACAGCGGAGGACCTACAATTTACCACTCGTGTCTTTGATTTTTCGACATCTTTATCTGTGTAAAAATAGTGAAATTGTTCTTCTTCAGGTTTTTTTTTACATTTCTCTTTTAAAAAGTAAAACAAAAAAGCACACTATACAGTAAACGCTTCGTGTTACCTTCATGTAGGCAGCCGTGTGAGTATATACCATAATCTTGTGTTCGTAAGATTAATTTTAAAAAGTATAAATATTTTATCACTTTTATTTCTCTGCATAAGAAGCCCAAACGATAATATATCCAAAAGACATAATGCCCGATCTTCAAACATTAGGACGTACAGACGGACGTACAGAACCGGACACTATTTGTCCTCCTACTCCTTCTTTCATAGATGGGGCATAAGATAGACAACCACACCAACAACTTTAGAATCTTATAAACTTATCAAATCAATGTAAAAAATTCTACGTGTCAAACTCTAAACTTTGTCTGACGCCCGTTTCTAAAATTTAAATTCCAAAGTAAACTGAGAATGCGAAATGTACAGTAAAAATAAAAGTGTCAATACAAAATTAATAATTTAGATCTTGCGTTTCGTATGAAAGTGAGAATATTTGATTTTTTTAGGGAGGGGGGCTTTAGATATATATATTTACTTCGTCCTGCCTTTTTATTTTCGAGAACACTGGAGCCTGGATGTTTTTCTAACTATAAATTTGTCAGCCAAAAACAATATCCTACCATGCCTTTTTATTTGATTTTTGACATCCTGCCTTTTTATTTTTAATTTCACAGTCCCATGAGAATCCAATGGTCGCCCCGTATAATCAGCAACAACAACAAAAAAACCAACAACACACAAATAAAAGATGAAATGAAGTTATATGAGGTTATGCTAATACATTTTATAAGTTATCAATGGAAAACAAATTTTAACTAAGCTTAGTGTCACCACTATTAAAAAAAAGTACAAGTCATTGAAGGAAAATCTATTCAGAGTCTGTGTCACTAATACACTCTCTAAATCCTTCGTATTGTCCATCTGCAGAAGGAAATTCTTTTCTGATGACAGACACAACACAAGCTGGCAGCACAACACGATGTTTTCTTCCGAAAGGTGAAGGTAGACATATTCTGACCCAACATACAAACTGTCTGTATAGCCTTTCAATGGTCACTTAATCAGTTTAATAGCTGTCTAATGAGATTAAAAGGCCGGGGAAAAGGTTCACGTCGAATATACAAAATTCTTACCTGGGGCAAATTACGTAATCGCCAATTTGCAATTAACACCTGGGATGTCTGGCCAGGTGACACCTTGTTGTTATAAATAGCGTGATTATCATATGAAAGGGAAAATTTTCAAATCATTTTAACAATGTGAATTAAAATAGAGTAATTTATGGATAAGATTAGAATTATGTAGTAGAATTTCAATTATTATCATGATTTAATTATTTAATGTTGATGTTTAAAAAAATCATTAATTAAAAATTTGGTTCCCAAATAATGATAAAAACACTATATATTTGAAAGAAATCTTCATAATAATTACGTGAATGCGTATCGGTTTATCGTTATTAAATATTTTCTTTTGTTTACCAATTGGACCACGCGTCACCACTGTGTTTTATTGAATATAATATCGATATCGATTATATAGCGTTAATCGGATAAAGATGTAATACACAGATATCCGGTCACATCCCACAATGCATTCAAGACCTTCTCACTGACGTCACTGAGTTACTTTTGAAATCAGAAAATGCCAAATATCTCTGTTATAAATAAGAATTTTTTGAAAAAAATTTGGATATATGTTTTTGATGACATTTTCTATCATTTAAGACCATAAGTCAAAATTCGTGAATTTTCCCTTTAAAACTGGTAAAATATTTAGCATTAGACCATATGGAAAACTTTTTTGTTTTAGAAGATAACATTTTGGTTTTTGTTATCCGAGTTTGTATACTAATAAAAAGTTTATTTGTGTTTTAAAAAAATAATTTTATTTGAGAACAAAAAAATTTAAAAGAATTTTCGTCGATTTATAGAACTCAAATGGACTATATATCCCCACTTGTAAAAGAGGGTGCTACATGTTTATTGCATTCCCAATGTATGTTCTTGTCCATCTGTTCATCTGTTCAAAGCTTTTTCTGGAGAGGATGATTTCAAAGTTTGTATCAAGCTTCAGCATGGTGAGTTGTACCATGCCTCCCCTTTCCAGGTCAGTCGAGAATCAGTCAAGAATCCACTTTCTGTGTTCCGAGCCAACATAGACTTTTAAGGATTAAAAATAAACAATTTTCGTAACAGATTTATTTGCTTTTACTGAAGGGATTTACTTAAAATTTGAAACACAGCTTTAATAAGATCAGTTGTAATATGCCTTCCCTTTCTAAGTCAGGCATCTGCTTCCCGGTTTTTGAATGGTCGATTGGGAGATTATTTAGCACTACTTGCTGCTTGTTTATTAAACAGCTTAAAATCAAGAAACTCTCTCACAAGTGTCTACCGGTATATAAAAAGATGTTAAGAAACATGTTACTTTTTTTTATTCATATCCTTTCTACTTATTGGCAAAAATTAGTGAAAATTGGGCCTTCTCAAATGCTGAATGACTACTTATCACAACTGTTTAATGTTTGGTATAAGCAGCATCAATATTGGATCCTGTATTGTTAAATCAAATTTCATGTCTGTAACTCACCTTCTTCCTGTTTTACGAAATCTTGCAATTATTGACTGACAGATTTGTTTTACCTTGTGGGAGTTTCACTTACCTAGTTAAAACTTTTTCTTCCAGTGAGAAGATTTTGGAGTGGGTACCGCTTTGAGGGCACAGGATCCATTGTTAACTATGGTATAACTCACTATGCTATAACAGATCTGGCACAGATACCGTGGAGGAACGTCATCAATGTCAACTGGATAAACCAATATAGAGATGTCTTACTTAGAACTTCCACTTTAGGAGTCAGATATGATGTTGTCACTTGGGCCGAGACTAAATTGCAAGGAATATGTCATTTGATAGACTGTAAGTATGCAGTAAAGTAACAACAAAACTGTAACCTAGCAAGATACATGCAACCCCCCTCCCCCTTCCTTAGAAAATTTAGTTATTTTCCTTGGAATTTTGACAAAATAAGTCTTCAACCCCTCCCCCCCTTTTTTTGTTGTCAGTGGACGGTATGTGGAAGACTCCTTTGGGAGATTTCTGCATCTTACCCTGAAGGAGGAATAATCAGTATCAAATGTTCATAAAGTGTAGACAACGAAGGGTTTATTAACATTCCAAAAATTACTTGAATGAATGATTTCAGTAATTGCATATATTTGTTGACAAATTATTCTCACATAAGTTTAAAAGATAGAAAAGTCTTACATTGTAAATTCTATAACTTTTTATAAACTAAGATAAATTTCTATCTTTTTTTAACAAATTTTTGGTGTGGCCATACATCCTTTTAGTGAATTGGTGGTTGTTGAGAAGTCAATTTTTACTGAAGATATCTTATACATTAGAGTTTCTTTCAGTTTGTATGGAAAAAAGGGGGGGGGGAAATTTCGATACTATTTTTTTTCAAAAGATGTGCAGATTGCCAGCTACAGAGCATGTGTGATACTTATCACTGATAAGTGAGATAATATTTTTTGTTTTTAACATGTTTTGTTATAAATCCCTCTTAAACAAACATTTAAATGTAAGTTTATAGCTATTTATGTTTAAGCTACACCCCCCCCCCCAAAAAAAAAAATCTTAATATATTTCAAAATTCAAATCGTTGATAGACAAAACAAAACAGAAAAGAAAAGATCCCCTTGTTTTTCTTTAAAGAATAAACTCTAATCCATTAATTTTACCCATTAAGTAAAATTTTCATGATTCATTGTTATGAAAGCTCTACTTTCAGAGGTGAATGACCTGTTTAGTACGGTTTACAGTAACGACAACTCTGATAGTATTAGGTTGTTAGATCACAAAATAAACAATAAATATCATGTGATCACTATAGTTTTGATGTAAAGCATCAAATGATTTGTGTTATAAATTTTTTATTTTTTAATAATCTCTTTAAAGTGTTAATTTTGGAACATGTAAATATAGTAAATTGCAGTTTAAACAAGAAATTTAAACCAAGTTATTATAAATACAGATGATTAAAGGCCACTTCAAAATTCTAATACATTGGTATCGCTTCTCGGCCTTTTGGCTAAGATCAAAGTGTAGTATCTGTTCTTATCAGCTTAATATCTGATACGTGCCCCATGTGGGTACTTCGATATTAAACTGATTTTTGGCTCTGGATGAGATGTCAGGGGCTTGCTCCGCTCTCGTCACGGGTTGGCCTGGTATTGCAGTACCTCCAGGATCGGCCCACTCCCCTAAGGGGGAGAAAAAACAAATTAATGTAGCATAAATATTATCCAGACCATCAAATATTGGAGGTGTATATAGGCATTCCTTTGTCTGTCTCCATAACTTGTAAGTGTGCAATTTCTCCTAAACTGCTTGATGGATTTTGATGAAACTATACATGAAGAAAGTTCATCATATGGAGATGTGCATACTTTCAGATAGCACACAGGGAAGGTAAATGAACTTTAGATTTAAGTTTTCCATTTAGAGTTCAATATGAAACAGGGATATCCTTCTTTGATAGAAGATAATGAGATATGGAATAAGTGTACGTGACACAGCGCACAATCACAGGCTTTCTCACAGTATCCCTTGTTTCATTTGAAGGTTGTGGATGTATCACGTCATGTACAAATTGTACATAGACCAGGGACTGAAATAAGCATGCCTCACTTGCCCATGGCCCCTTGATTAATAGCCAGTCCTTATTATTTTTTAAAACTAATTCTGTTTAAGGATATGGAACAATGCTGGAAAATTTGTCTGGTCTACTGGCTTGATATTCCTTATTTCTGTTCCTAACAATACAGAATTGTATGCCTTTATTAAAATTCTTCCATATAGGAATGATTACTTTATAATTTGCATTTTGGAATAATGCTAATAATGAAAAAAAATATTGTCTCAATGTTTAAAAAAAAAATCTTTTCCAATTCAAAGCAAGAAAAAAAATCTGACCAGATTTAAACCAAGGCCTTCCCTTTCGAATCGCTAATCAAGAGTTTGATTTGTTAATTTACCCGATGATTGTATAAAACAGTTGGACAACAATCAATTAAGGAAGGTAGTATTTGCACATTGTCTTACTGTCAATGGATATTAAAAAAGTGTCAAAAACTCATTCTATTTTGTCCAAGTTATGTAATGATTGATTAATCACAAGTTAACCATGTGCATGTTTGATTTGAATGTCTGAATAAGGTCTGAGATTTACTGTGGATTAATTCATTTTGGTGGATTCCAATTTTTGTGGTTTGTTGAGAAAGGTTTAGTTCATGAAATCTTAAATTTATGGTGCTGAAGTGTGGGGCATAAAGTTCAAAGCTTAAATCTCTTGGGATATCAAATCTCATGGGTCAAGGCCACCCGCAAAAACTACGAAAAAATTGATACCCATTAAAAAATATAGAAACCAAGGCTGCATGAGTTGAAACCTGTCAAAACTGAACACTATTAGAGCTAAAGTATTTGTTCAGAATAGAGAGGTGTTTAGTGTAAATATATTTCAACTTGTGTATGTCCTGATTATGGCGGAAATATCGCTGACTGGACATTAACCAAACAACAATCAATCATTCAATCAGCACAGACAGGTGTTTCGTTTATAGAAATGAAAAAGTTAGAAACTATACATGGAGTCTTGTTTGGACAAGTTTTCAACTTTTCAGGGTTCAGATTGGACAGGTTTTTAGTTTATTGATAGTTCAGTTCAGTTAAGGTAGAACGTGGCACTTGGGTCCAAAATTAATTTGTCAATAGATTTTCTTCAAAATTGGCATAAATGTTCAAAATGATATTCTCTTTCATAATTTGATTCAAAATTCATGGGTTTCTTCCTTACTTTAGAGTTATATCAAGTTGAAGTATCAATATTTTACTATGAATTATATAGGAAAAGCCATAAAAACACACAAAAAATGTTCCATTACTTTTTTTCCTGTCAATATAGATTTCCCTCATTTTTTGACATTTTATAGATCTTGCAACAATTTATCATTTTAAATCAATTTGAAGTGGGGTTTCTTCCCTTGATTTTTACGTACAAGCAAAGATAGGAGCCAAAAACGATGATTTTTCATGATTTTTGCCAAATAACCTCCCTTGACCATACACATGTGTACTTAAGCTTAGAATTTATACTACTTTTAGAATACAAATTTTAATCATATTGATAAAATGTGCCTAAACTAGGTATAAAGATTCTAAAAACACAAAACTCTCAAAATATTTTTCTCAAACTTCATTTTATTTTGGGCAAGTCACATGACCACTGTCCTTTTCCACCTTAATACAGGTTTCAGATTTATTCATATTCAGGGTTCAGAATAAACAGGTTTCAATGTACCTTTGTTTATCTTTGTAGATACTATATATTACCAGAACAACAGGAAATTAGGCTCAACACCCTTGGTAGAATATTATCCTGTATTGACTGACACCCATTGTTACATGAAGTGCCACACCAATGAACAATGCCTCAGCTTCAACTTCTTCCCTGACACTTATATGTGTAAATTGTTTGGGACGGCTTCCCCATATTCCAAACTTGACCCTCCAAATACACACATGTATAAATCAGGTATGTTCATGTTCTGCCTTTACTTGAAAAGTAGGGGGTATATATATACATGTAGGGATAGAAGGGACCATGCATGTGTCCATGTGTACATCTATCTATTAACATCTATGAAATCAAATATTATTGCACCAGCCTGAATATAGCCCTGAAATTATGTTTAAAAGCAAGAAAGTAAGATAATTGGTGTTTTGTTTACTGTGATTTATAATTTTTTGTGGGGTTTAAATTTTTATAGTTTTCGTGGGTGTCTGTAAACCGCAAGAATCAGAATTCAACAAAGGGTTATTTTTACATTGATTACACAATGTAACTTGTTGAAAACATGAAATTAAAAATCCAAGGAAATGCTTTCTAGGCGAAACCTTGAAATTGATACCCACAAAAATAAATGAATCTACAGTATATAATAAATACAAATTTATTCTCCTATAAATTACTTACCCACTCTCTCACTCATGAACTCATTCTCTCACTGATTGCTACAGGATGTAGGCTGCCCAATGATCCAGTCAATGGATATCTGATAGGAACGATTCCTGACCCAGCGCCCATTGGCACCACTGTAAATTATGCCTGCGATGTTGACTATAAAGTACCTGATGGTTATGACAGCTTTTTGACGTGTACAGACTCGGGATCATGGAGCAATGTACCAAAATGTATCTACAGTAAGTCAATTTATCATGTATAAAAATATATATTTTGTACATGTACTGAGGCCATTGTACCACATAACAATAAAAATTCTTAAGTCTGAGAATATTCTCAACTCCAATAGTTAACACAATGAGTTGAGAGTACGGATATATATACTTAATTTTAATTTAATTGTTACTTCCAGAATAAAAATCATTAATTTGGCCAGGGAATTTGATAGGTTAAGTTTTGTGGTGGTAATGGCTACAACTGTCTTCTATATATTTATTTTTTAGAATAGTCTGTTCTTCTACAAATGCAGGTTGCATTGAAATATTTTGTATAATAACATTTTTTTTCAGGATTAAAATAATACATCTTATTTTACAATATAAACGTTTATGAAAAATATGAGGCAGGTTTAACCTGTGACACTCCCAAAGTTGAAACATATCTATATCTATAAATATTTTGCAAGCGAAAATAAATATTTTTCATACGTAAAAACAAAATATATTTGAAAATAAAAACAAAGTAGCTTTTCCTTTGGGTCCCATTTGCACTTAATGACGATCAAAATTTGTAAAGAAAAAAAGCGTTAAAAAGACACTGAAAGTTCTTGAAAACAAGCATGCTAAACAGGTCAAAAATTAGGAATATAGTAACGACTAAAATATAGTCATTTCTACCAATATTGCTCCCTTTTGGAGGGTATTAACATTTGCATCATATGGTGAAAGTGAGTGTCACAGGAATTAATGTCTAGACCTTACAAATAAAGAAGCGGGGGTGAATCAAGGATTTTTGTCAGGGGGCCTAAAAGGTTTTGTTGTTTTTTTTTTGCCAAGTGAAGAAAGGCACAATTTTTTTTTCGTGTTTTTAGCTCACCTGGACCGAAGGTCCATGTGAGCTATTGCCATCACTTGGCGTCCGTCGTCGTTGTCTGTCATCGTGTCGTCATCGTCGTCGTCGTCTGTTAACATTTTTCAAAAATCTTCTCCTCTGAAACTACAGAACAGAATTCAATGAAACTTAGTATGATTGATCCTTTGAGTGTCCTGCATTAAAGTAGTGTTTCCAAAAATGGCTAAAAATAGAACAGGGGGGTCAGACTTCTTTGTTTGGCTTGTAATTCAAAAAGTATAAGAGATTAATGAAATCTGATGCCACGCTTCTGCTTCAGGATCAAAAGTTCTACTTAATCTCCATTTGGTTGAAATTGTCAGATGACCCCTTATAGGGGTTACGGCCCCTTAAAGGTGAAAAATAGCATTTTTTCATGTTTTTGGCTTATAGAATGAAAATTATTGCAGATAGAGAAAAGCTGTTGCTTGCTTAAATGTTCAGCTCATTTAGCTCTACATAGGTTCGAAGTTGTCAGATGACCCCTTATATGGGTTACAGCCCCTTAAAGGCGAAAAATAGTGTTTTTGTCCTATGGAATGAAAACTATTGCAGATAGAGAAAAGCTGTTGCTTGCATAAATGTTCAGCTCATTTAGCTCTACAAAAGTCGTCATAGGATGGAAGTTGTCAGATGACCCCTTATAGGGGTTACAGCCCTTTAAAGGCAAAAAATAGTGTTTTTGGCCTTAAGAATGAAAACTATTGCAGATAGAGAAAATCTTTTGCTTGCTTAAATGTTCAGCTCATTTAACTCTACTAAAGAGAAAATCTTTTGCTTGCTTAAATGTTCAGCTCATTTAGCTCTACAAAAGCATTCATAGGGTCGAAGTAACTATTGCAAGTAGAGAAAAGCTGTTGCTTGCTTAAATGTTCAGCTCATTCAGCTCTACAAAAGTCTTCATAATGTTGAAGTTGTCAGATGATCCCTTATAGGGGTTACAGCCCCTTAAAGGCAAAAAAAAAGTGTTTTTGGCCTATAGAATGAAAACCTTTGCAGATAAAGAAAAGTTGTTGCTTGCTTAAATGTTCAGCTATTTAGCTCTACAAAAGTCTCCATAGGGTTGAAGTTGACTGACGACTCCTTATAGGGGTTACAGCCACTTAAAGGTGAAAAATAGTGTTTTTGGCCTACAGAATGAAAACTATTGCAGATAGAGTAAAGCTGTTGCTTGCTTAAATGTTCAGCTAATTTAGCTCTACAAAAGCATTCATAGGTTCAAAGTTGTCAGATGACCCCATATAGGAGTAATGGCCCTTAAAATAACATTTTGCATGTTTTTGGCCTACTGTTTAAAACTATTGCTGAAAGAGAAAAGCTGTTGCTTGCTCAAATGTTAAGTTTATTTAGCTCTACAAAGTTTCCATAAGGTCAAAGATGTCAGATGACCCTTTATAGAGGTTAGGGCTCCTGAAAGGTGAAAAATAGTGTTTTTGTCCTATAAAATGAAAACTTTTGCAGATAGAGAAAAGCTGTTGCTTGCTAAACATTCAGTTCATTAAGCTATACAAAAGTCTTCATAGGCTTGAAGTTGACAGATGATCCCTTAAAAGATTTATGGCCCTTTAAAAGTAAAAAATATTGATTTTTTGCTAATAGAATAAAAACTATTGCAGATAGAGAAAAGCCTTTTCTTGCTTAAACATTTAGCTCATTTAGCTATACAAAAGACTCCATAGATTTGACATCAAGACCAGGTGAGCGATTCAGGCTCCTGGGAGCCTCTTGTTTAAGTTAGTTTTGTGAAAAAAATATAATTTTTGTCACTTTAAGGGGGGGGGGTTTGCCTGTTACGCCTTTCCTTGAATCTATCTATACCTGAACAGAAATGATTTGTTTGATATATGAGCATGCACAAGTAAAACCTTATTTTTCTTTGATGTTTATATTATTTTTGTTTGTATTTTAACCAGGTGAATTCCAGTGTCCCCAAGGTTGGGAACAAGATAAACTTTCATGCTATAACGTTCAGGAAACAAGAAGAAGTTATGATACTGCTGTCCTAACATGTACCAGTATGCAGTCAAGTTTAATTGAAATCTATAGTTCAGAAGAAATGCAGTATTTGACAAAGGTTTTAGACCATGCACCAAGTACTGGATACTTTACTGGAGCTAATTGTAAAATCATGGTAAGTCTGCATTATAATGATATCAACTGCAAAAATCATTGAAACTTTCAGAAAAAAAAATACATGGAAAGTTATATTTAAATGGGACCAGCATTGAGAATGATCTCAGGTGCTCCGAAAGGGTAATTATTTAAAGACACCTGTTAGGTTGTCAGGGCTATTCCATGAATGAATAAGTGGGTTGGAGGCATTTTTTTCCAGACCCCACCACCCGCACAAATTTTATAAAATTTATATAATAAGGATCGAATAATGTAAGTCAAAATAACATACCCCATGACCCATCTAAAAAAATATAAAGTGCCTTCCAACCCCTATCTAATTATTAAAGGAAAAGCCCTTAAGTAGGCCTTCAAAAAGTCAAATGCAATGAAGAAATTAACTACAAAAGTTTCACAGTTTTCCTTAAAGTTGATTGATTTGCATATGAATATTGCAAAACTGCATGTCCTATTTTTGAACCAATTTTCTTTGACTTCAAATATAGCCAAAATTTATACATTTCCAGGCAATCATGATCTTAACACTGAAGAGTACTTGACACAAAATAGAAAGTAAAACATTTTATGCCCATCTAAAATCTTAAATCTTAGCATCTGCCACTACTTCTTTCTTTTTTCCATCTAAAACTAGAAAGCAAACAATATAACATATAATAAATGTAAAAAAAAAGGCTGGGGCGAATTTTTATACGACCGCAAATTTTTTGCGATCGTATTATGCTATGGCGATGTCGTTGTCGTTGTCGTTGTCGTCGTCGTCGTTGTCGTTGTCGTCGTCGTCGTTGTCGTCATCGTCTGTAGACACTTTGGTTTCCGTGCGATAACTTTAGTTGTAGTTAACCAATTGTTATAAAATTTTGATATGATGTTCCTTACCACTAAAGGAAGGTTGGTATTGCATTTGGAGTTTCTGGCCCCTACCGTTTTAGAAAAAAGGGCCAAAAGGGGCTAAAACGGGTGTATTGACAAAATGTCTGTAGAATGTTTAATTTTCTTCCGATTTTGATCATTCTTTTTTAGCTCACCTGACCCGAAGGGTCATGTGAGCTATTGCCATCACTTTGCATCCGTCGTCCGTCCGTCGTCCGTCGTCCGTCGTCTGTCGTCCGTCGTCCGTCGTCCGTTAGCTTTTTTCAAACATCTTCTTCTCTGAAACTGCTTAGCCAAATGCAGCCAAACTTGATATGGTTGTTCCTTAGGGTATTGTGCAAAAAGTTTGCGTTGGGATTTTTGATACGTCAAAAAACATGGCTGCTGTTACTAAAAATAGAACAGGGGGGTCAAATACAGTTTTTTGCAAATAACTCAAAAACGGTCACAGATATCGAAATTGTGGCATAGGGTAAAAGTGATCAGCACCTCAAGATCTACCTGCCCAGAAATTTTCAAAAAGATCCAACAACCCATGTAGGAGTTATTGCCCTTTTTCTGGATTTTTTCAAAATTTTGCACTTATTTAGCCCTATATCTTGAAAACTATACAAGATATTTTAAAAATTCAAATTGCATATGATTAAGCACGTCAAGATCTACGTTTCATGTATTTAGGTTAAAGCTGTAGAACCATTTCTTTTAGGAGTTATGGCCCTTAAAGCGTCAAAATTTACCATTTTTTATTACTTTTCCCCTGAATTTCAAAGATGAACTTGTCTGACACCATACATCCAACTTCAACCAAACTCGGCACAGTTGCTTAATCGCATAATTGCTACAATTCTGTTGTTCAGATTCTTGATTCGTCAAAAAAAATGGCCGCCATGGCTAAAAATAGAACATAGGGATAAATTGCAGTTTTTTGCTAATTACTCAAAAATAGTTACAGATATCAAAATTCTGATGGGAGACAAAAGTGATCAACATCTCAAGATCTACCTGCTCTGAAATTTTCAAGAAGATCCAACGATCGACATAGGAGTTATTGCCCTTTTTCTTGATTTTTTGAAAATTTTGCACTTATTTAGCCCTATATCTTGAAAACTATACAAGATATTTTAAAAAATCAAATTGCATATGATTAAGCACATCAAGATCTACATTTCATGTAATTAGGTCAAAGCTGTAGAGTTAGGAGTTATGGCCCTTAAAGCGTAAAAAATTACCATTTTCCATTGTTTAATAGCTTTTATGCTACAACTCTATTGTCAGATTTTTTATTCGTAAAAAAACATGGCCACCATGGCTAAAAATAGAACATAGGGGTAAATTGCATTTTTTTGCTAATAACTCAAAAATGGTTTCAGATATCAAAATTGTGCAAGTATCAAAAGCGATCAGCATGTTAAGATTTACCTGTCCTGAAATTTCAAAAAAGATCTGACTGCTGATGTGGGAGTTATTGTTCTTTTTCCTAATTTTCGCCAAATTTGCGCTTATTAAGCCCAATATCTTAAAAACTAACCAAGATATTTCAGAAATTTAAATCGCATATGGTTAAGCACAATAATATCTACAAATATATGTATCTGTAGAAGAAAATGAGATGTGGAATAAGTGTACCCGACACAACCTACATTATAAACGTATATTTTAAATATCCACAATGGAAAACAGCCAGCAGCCTTCAATGTGACCAGCGGTCGCTGCTCGCTGTTTTTCAATTGGCCCCTGGATTGAAAATAAAATACATATGATTCAAGCCCAATCCCAAAGTGCATTGAAAGTGTATCTGTGAAGTTCAGGTGAGCGATTCAGGCTCTTGGGAGCCTCTTGTTTATTGTATTCCTCAATAAATTCTGTCAACAAAATGAAACAACACTTTTGATGTATCTTGTACCGTTACATTGCTATAAGGGGTCAAAAAGGGGCCACACCCAAAAAATCGACTTTTTTATTTGTGGTCTGATTTTGAAAATCTTTTTTTCATTGGAATCCTTGTAAAAATCCCTGCCTGCGTTTTTCAATCAGATTTGCAATATCTCATACCGTTTTCGAGAAATTAGGGGTCAAAGGGGCCTAAAACGCCATTTTTAAAAGTTTGTCCAGGCAAATAGTTTTTAACCAATATTAAGTTGTAGTGGGCCAGCCAATTGTTATGAAGTTTAAATATGATGATTATATCCACTTAAGGAATGTTGGTTTTGTATTTGGGGTTTGTGGCCCCTACTGTTTTAGAAAAAAAGGGCCAAAGGGGCTAAAACGGGTGTATTGACAAAACTGTTGTAGAATGTTCATTATTCATTCAATTTTGAAAATTCTTTTTTTGTTGAAGTGCTTATAAAATTCTGTCTACTAAATGTGTCAATGATTTTGATATGTATTTCACCATTACATTGCTACAGGGGGCAAAAGCCAGGCCACACCCATAAAATCAACCTTTTTATTTTTGGTCCGATTTTCAAAATCTTTTTTTCATTGGAATCCTTGTGAAAATCCCTGGCTGTGTTGTTCAATCAGATTTGCAATATCTCTTACCGTTTTCGAGAAATTAGGGGTCAAAGGGGCCAAAAACACCAATTTTAAAAGTTTGTCAAGGCAAATAGTTTTATACTTAAAATTATGTTGTAGTTAATATTACATGTATATAAATAAGGCTTTTTGTATTTGATGTTGATGTAAATATATATGTGTCAAAAATGCATTTTTAAGTCCACCACAGGATGCATGTGTCAAAAAGCTTTGTAAGTCCACCATGGGCTACATGTGACCAAAGCAGAGGACTATCCATATTAGGCCTCCAACGTACAGGGTTAAACTTGTTGCGGTCGTATCATGCTGCACTCGGCGTAGCTTTTTATTAAGCTAATTTCAGTCCTGCCAGACTTTTACTTCCTGTATGGGACCCTACATAAGAATATCTGTATCCCATGACTACATTACATCCTTATTTTCCATGATATTTTAGTAAGTATAAGTATGCATTATGTTCAAACTAAATTCATCATTAAAATGAGCTCTACACATCAAAATTAGTGGTTAAGTGATTAAATTACAAGAATATGTCCTATAGACATTATGCCCCATCTCACAACATCTGGGACAGACCGACAGACTCCAACACTATATGTTCTCCCACTACTGTAGATGAGGCATAAAAACATGTCATGCTTAGAAGTTGCCTTCATGTTTTTTTAACTTTTTTTTCTATCAATAGCAAGGTTTCTATAGCTGGTCATCAAATTCTGTCAACATGATAACATACACGAAATGGGCAACAGGTTATAACGAACCAACGTTTTCTGGAAATTGTGTTGTTCTAAAACGAACGTTTGGGTATAAGGACAATTCTAATGATACTGGTGAAGTCTGGTATTCCTCGGCGGACTGTGGACAGGGTTATGATTTGTACAGGCCATTTGTTTGCAAACGGAATTGTAAGTTTTTGTACTTAAGAACAACTTCACCAGTCTAAATTGAACTGGTAATAAAAAAAGGTAGTCCTGTGTAAGTTAATCAAGTTAAGTTGAATGTTCCTTCTTTAAATTTCTATATATTTTGAATTTGTATTAACAAGAAACTGTCAATTCTGGTCTTGGTTTTATAAAACATCTTAACTTTGAGATTTTCCTAAAATTGATATAGGAATTCTCAGAAAGAATTGAGGAAATCCTCAAAGGAGTAGGGGCAATAAGGCCTGTTTCTGGCCTTAAATTTTACCCAATTCCCAACGTTTGAATACTGTTGTCCGATGCTGATAAAATATTTATAAATGTATAAAATGAGAAACTAAATATATATTTTTTTGAATTCCAAAATGATTGTTTTGACACAAAATATGGATGATAATAACCATAATTCAGGAAATCGCTAATTTACATCGATTTTCAGCATATTTAAGATACATTTTGGACTAGAAAAGTATCTCCACACACAAGAAACAACAAAATATTTTTACAGATTGTTATTACAGCTTATATTAACCTTTTCTAGAAATATGAACTTGTTTCTCATGTGCTGACGATGTTTTCTGGTCCAAAATGTACCTTGAAAATGACCCAAATTTCTCATATTTTTTTTGTCGTTTTTGCTAAAATCACTAGAATTATGACGTCATTATGACGCTTCAATATTAAATTCTAAATTTTTTTGACATGTTTTCCTTTTAGCCAGAGTTTACACAATATAGTAACCAGAAATGGACACTTTTGCATAACCTTCATATTCTTAGGCTTAATAAGGGTCTTATCGCCCCTACTCCTTTGATTTTACTTTACGTTGTGTATCAAATTTCGTGGATCAAGGCCATTCACAAAAACTACGAAAATTGATATCCCATGAATAATGATGAAACCACAATATTACAATAAGGTCTCAATGTATTTATCTATTATAACATTAACCAGTTGCATATACATGGAGTTATAAGTCGACTCAGTGCTCTGGAAGGGATAGAGGTTCCTCTGTTTTCAACACACTTTAAACATTATTCATTATACACTAGAATCAATGACATGAATGAATTTACTGTGTAAAAAGCATGCATTTGAACCAAGGGTCTGGAAATTTTTTGAGCTAATTTCGGTCATTTTTGTCCGACTGTGTAACTGTTACAATTATCCCTCTCCCCTTTTTTCCTTGGCCTCCCTGGAAATCCACCTTTTAAATCCATAAAAGCAGTGTTTGTTTGTGCATTACATTCCAGACGTTGAACTTAATATCAAGATCACTTTTTTATTTCAGGTCAAAGCTCTTTATAATTAAAAATTTCTTTGTTTTCATTATAAACAAAACACGTTTCATGTAAAAATTGAAAGTGAAAGTAGAATCACCGGATGTAGATAATTTGGGACCACTTTATTGTTCTGTTTACAAAATAAACATATGTATGAGAAAAGTTACTTTAATTATGAAATGAGTAACAATTATTGATTGTATTAATATCAAACAATCTATACCTGTAGTGAATGAATGTTTGCAAAATAAATATTTTCTCCGCAGCACATGCGTAATCAAACACCATTAAATGTAAACAATATATGGTGTGCACATGTTTTTATAAATATTGGATATAATGAGAAATTATTTCTAAATAAACAAAATGGGCATCTAAGGACAGATTGATAACATGAGTTGACTCAATTAATTAAAACCATAGGTAAATACAGTGGCCATGGTCAGACAGGTGTGACCGATTATCTAATTAGCGTAACCCTACGGCTATGTTTACCTGTTTGACACCTGCTGGAGGTGTTAATTATGAGATTAATGACCACAAGACCGGATGCTCAGGAAGATAATTAAACAATTATATGACCGATAAGTCAAAAAATGCTTATAATAAAATTTTAAAATGTCCGATTGGGAGAATTTTTATTCGGTCATTTAGGACAAAATTTCGGTCATGTCCGGCAAATATGACCGTTTCCAGACCCTTGATTTGAACACAATACATTATTATAATCATAAAGAAACTCGATGGTTATAATAGAAGGGTCATCTTACAGACAATTGAAACTTGATATGCATATACAAAGCTAATGTAGCTCAAAAAATGAAACTTGGTATGCATATACAAAGCAAATGTTAACTGGTGTGCATATACAAAGCTAATGTAGCTCAAGAAAATGAAACTTGGTATGCATATACAAAGCTAAATGTGGCTCACAAATTGAAACTTGATGAGAATATAAAGAAAACAAAATGAATGTAGCTTGCAAGATGAAACTTGGTATGGAAAGCAAAGAACTTTAAATAGCTACAGTAGGAAACTTAGTTTTGTATGCACATACAGAATTTACTAGTATCCAACATCATTAAACACACAAGTTGCACACCGCCAATGGGAGGACTTGAATAAATAGAAACTTATATTGTGTGCATATAAGTGTTGTTTATTCAAGAAATCTCATGAACAAACATCATCCTCACTTTATCTATAATCCCCCCTCAGGCTCACACACATTCCATCATCATTGATCATTGCATGCAGCTACATGCACAATCCTTATTAGGTCCTGGGCAGTGTGGTTCTTTGTCTTCTCAAGTTACAAACATAAGAAGCTTTCTTCAGTCTGAGTTTAGCTGTTGACTGGAAAAGTTCTGTTTTTGAAAAATTTGTAGTAGCATTTTAAATTGCCCACCCTCCATCCCCTTCATACGCCTTCAACTATCTACTAACACATTTATTAGGAAGTCAGTCTCAGCAACCCAGTGGTAGTTTTTATAATAAGCTATAAGGACCATTTCGAAATTTACCACTGGTGTAATTTCTCTTTTCCCCCCAAGTCATTACATTATAATTCCCTCTCCACTGTCAATATAACCCACTTTATCATAGCCATCGGCTATAAGATGGAGCAGCGCTTCATCCCCCTTCATCATAGCCATCGGCTATTCATCGGAGCATCGCTCCATTCCCTTTATCATAGCCATCGGCTATTACATGGAGCAACGCTTCATCCCCCTTTAGGATCCCCGGGTTGATATTGAGAGAGTGTCCGTGTCCACGCCGCTTAGTCTACCTGCTAAGTACCGTCGACAGGGGCCTGGAGCAAAATTCATTTAGCTGAGTACTTGGCTTCCAAGGGCAAACTTTATTAATGAATTTAATTGATAATAAATGTTGATAAATTTATGGTTTTTGTTTCATCAACAGCAAACTCATGATTGATACATAAAATGGAAATACCAACTTATACCTGATAAAAACAGTCTAAAAAATACCTTAGTAAATTGCATACATTTTCTAATGAGACTCAGTGCTCTGGAAGGGATAGAGGTTCCTCTGTTTTCAACACACTTTAAACATTATTCATTATACACTAGAATCAATGACATGAATGAATTTACTGTGTAAAAAGCATGCATTTGAACACAATACATTATTATAATCATAAAGAAACTCGATGGTTATAATAGAAGGGTCATCTTACAGACAATTGAAACTTGATATGCATATACAAAGCTAATGTAGCTCAAAAAATGAAACTTGGTATGCATATACAAAGCAAATGTTAACTGGTGTGCATATACAAAGCTAATGTAGCTCAAGAAAATGAAACTTGGTATGCATATACAAAGCTAAATGTGGCTCACAAATTGAAACTTGATGAGAATATAAAGAAAACAAAATGAATGTAGCTTGCAAGATGAAACTTGGTATGGAAAGCAAAGAACTTTAAATAGCTACAGTAGGAAACTTAGTTTTGTATGCACATACAGAATTTACTAGTATCCAACATCATTAAACACACAAGTTGCACACCGCCAATGGGAGGACTTGAATAAACCAGTTGCATATACATGGAGTTATAAGTCTCAGCAGTTTCTGAAGAAAAGGTACCAATGGGTAATCTAAATGTCAAAAGTCTAAAAAGGCAAAAGTGAAACCAGTAAACACCCATAAAAACAGCACAAAGAAACACAGACAACATAAAAACACAAAAATACAAAAACAACTGAATAGCAATATACAGCATGAACTTGTCATAACTTGAGATATGTCTGCAAAATTAGTTATACATATCACAATGAGTATTGTACAATTTTCTACAAAACAGGTTTTGAAATTAACATTGCATGAGATGATTTATTTCAAATGTGAAAGCTCTTTTTGTATTACAGAAAAAAAGTCATGTTAAAATATAGAAAGTAAAGATTTTTTTTTACCTATTTGCAGTGTTGAATGTTGGAGCTGTGAATTGTTCACGATTTGGTGCTGATCCCTGCAAGCAGAATTCCGAGTGTCTAAATGAAAAATGTGTCTGTCGTCCCAGTTTTTACCAACTTGGAGATGATGATATCGACACAACACAATGTTTACCAAGTAAGTTTTAATATCATCTGAGTTTTGCAGAAGAAATGTACATAGAGATTATGTTTATTTGTTTTAATTCATCTCAGTTGACAAAAACTACCCCAATAGTAAGAAAGGAGCTCTTTAAAAAATCACTATGTCTGTTGATTTGTCTGTATGTCCATCCGTTTGAACTTTCATAACAATTTTTTTATATTTTTCACCTCCTTGAGAAGTTCAAGCTAATAAAGCTCATATTAAATCTCCATGAAAATAAAACAACACTAACTCAGTATTAAAAAGGCCAGAGAATTTCTTTTCTTTTGATGCCTACATTAGTATAAAAAATGTTTATTCTGATCCTTACCTTTTCCTCTTGCTGACCATAATTGGTTCTTAAGGGGATACGTTACGTAAAAAACGACATTATCGATAAAATTTATCTGTGAAACAGAAAAACGTCCATTTTCGATTAAAAACGCAACGTCAATTTTACTTGAACAGTGTTGATCTTAAAGGCTATTGTTTATCTTTGATGTAAATTCTTTAAAAAAGATGGTCCATGACCTATGACAAAATATATATCGTGGTTTAGAGAAAGATTTGGACTTTCTTGTGTTAGTTTTTGGTTGAAATGTAATGATAAAATTTTGTTTTAATCAATGGAGAATAACAAAATTTTGAAAATATTTGATCTTTACCCATTACTCCAATACAAATTTCCCGCCAAAAACGATTATTTCAAATTGAAATAATTTGAAAAATCGACCCATGACACCCTATTTCAAATATATATTTCAACATGTCATGGTATTACCATTCATTATGCAAATTTGTTTTGAAAAGTAAGATGGTCGACCAAAGTAACGTATCCCCTTAATTGGTCAATAAAATTTCTTCTATATGAAAGCATTTTGCACATTATTGTGAAAGTATTAATTTTCTTGGTTTTTGTTGGTCAAGTAAAACATGAAATTCTGTAAGCGTACAAATTTTTGCTATTTTTACAGTAAAATCCATATTTATATATTTGCATAAAATCCATGAAATATAGTTCAGACCAATATGCAATTTAATATTATAGGTACTGGTAAGATTGAAAACATTGAAAATTTATACTCTCAAAATAGACATTTGGATTTAATGCCCAAAAATTTGCAACAGGGAAAATTCATATGTTTACTTTTAAAATTAAGAAATTGTTCAAACCATGAATTCATGAATTCAACAAATTACATTTATGCCCAATCCATGGAAATGAATGGCTAAGAATTTGAGTACTATTACAGTATTTTGTTATGTTTTAAATTTTAAATGTATATTCCTTTAGTCCAGCCTGTAAAGTCAGGACCGTGTTATGGTATGGTGGAGTTCTGTCTGAACAATGCCACATGTGACATCCCAACTGATACATGCCTTTGTCCACCAGGATATTTCCAGAATGGGGTTGATCACAGTATATCCACAGTTTGCCAAGAAGGTAGTGAATTAATGCTTTATCCAAAGATTTGTATTACAAAAAATAATTTTATGAGCAGAATTTATTTTGATGTTTGTCTTTATCAGCTATATCATGCCAAAATTTGCCTCATTACCATATAGTGTTTGGGTTTGTAGTAAACCCATCCTTCGAATTTAAAGTATATATTTTTTTAAGAAAAAAATTTATAGGTTATGTATATTGCTTCTGTTTGACACATTTCTTGTTTCATAAGCCACTTTTCACAGATTATGTTCTGGATGCACACAAATGAAACATATAAATCTGATCTTTTTTGATAATGCATGATACAGTAAATCTAAATTAATTATCAGTTTATTTCATCTTGTTTGAAGTTTTGAATTAATTCAATAAAAACAGAAGAAAAGATTTATAATTCTTTGATCCAAATTAAAAAAAAAATACAAATGGCTGACATCAATAGAAAAAAAAACTTTTTAGAGACCATATGAAAGACAGCGGTAGTCGCCAGTCATAGTTGTCAGACTATCTCTAAAAGTCATTTTTATACGACCGCAAAAAATTTGCGGACGTATTATGGTATGATGCTGTCGTCGTCGTCGTCGTCGTCGTCGTCGTTGTCTGTTAACTTTTTAGTGTTTCCACAATAACTTTAGTTCCAGTTATCCGATTGCTATGAAACTTTACAATGATGTTCCTTACCATAAAAGGATGCATGGGATTGATTTTGGGGGTCCCCCCATTTTTCGTTTAGAAATTAGGGGCCAAAAAAGGGCCAAAAATACTACTTTTTTGTTTGTTTCCACAATAACTTTAGTTCTAGTTATCCAATTGCTATGAAATTTGACAGTGATGTTCCTTACCATACAAGGATGAATGGGATTGATTTTGGGGGTCCCCCCTTTTTTTGTTTCGAAATTAGGGGCCCAAAAGGGGAAAAAAATTCAAATATTTTACTTGTTTCCACCATAACTTTGGTCCTAGTTGGCCTATTGCTGTGAAATTTGTCAAGAATGTTTATTACAATAAAAGAATGAACCTGATGAATTTTTGCGCCCCCCTTTTTCTCCGTTGTGTAATTAGGGGCCAAAAGGGGCCAAAATAAAAACTTTTTTATTTGTGGTCCGATTTTGAAATTTTTTTTTACATGTTTGTTCTTGTCAAATAGCGGATACAAAATTAAGAATTTATTTTTGCGACCCCCCCCCCTTTTCCCCCCTATAACGTAATTAGGGGCCAAACGGGGCCAAAATCGAAACTTTTTTATTTGTGGTCCGATTTTGAAATTTTTTTTTGCAAGTTTATTTTTGTCAAGTAGCGAATCCAAATTTGAGAATTTATTATTGCGACCCCCACCCCTTTTTCACCTGTTACGTAATAAGGGGCCAAAAGGGGCCGAAATTGAAACTTTTTTATTTCTGGTCCGATTTTGAAATTTTTTTTTGCATGTTTGTTCTTGTCAAATAGCGGATACAAAATTAAGAATTAATTTTTGCGACCCCCCCCTTTTTCCCCTTATTACGTAATTAGGGGCCAAATGGGGCCGAAATTGAAACTTTTTTATTTCTGGTCCGATTTTGAAAATTTTTTTGCATGTTTGTTCTTGTCAAATAGCGAATACAAAATTAGGAATTAATTTTTGCGACTCCCCCTTTTTCCCCCTATTACGTAATTAGGGGCCAAATGGGGCTTTTTTATTTGTGGTCCGATTTTGAAAATTTTTTTTGCAAATTTATTCTTGTCAGGTAGCGATTCTAAATTTAAGAATAAATTTTTGGGCTGTAATCATAATTTAAAAAAAATTCTGGTTCGATTTTTAATTGTTTCCCCAAACATTATTCTTTTAAAGAGTAGAATACAACATTCAAAATTTATATTTTTAGCCCCTGGGTTGAAAGTCCATCAGAGAAGCATGTGTCAAAAACCTTTGTCAGTCCACCATGGGCTGCATGTGTCCAGAACAATAGACTATCCATATTAGGCCTAAAACGTACAGGGTTCAATATGTTGCGGTCGTATCATGCTGCGCTCGGCGAAGCTTTTTATTATCCCTTATATAGTTATATAGTTGGCAAACTATTATATTTATTCAATTGACTATTTGATTTAGTGAGATTTTTAAGTTTCTTGAGGTCTCTTGTTTATTCATAATTAACAATCCAGCTTGCAGTAACATATGTAATTTTTTTTTTATTTGTTTCCTAAGTGACATAATGTTTTTATTTAACAGAGGAAGTGATTTGTGCAGATGGGTGGCTCCAACACAATGGCCACTGCTTTAAATTGCGAGATACATTCAGACCAGTGCTAAATCTGCCTACTGGGGATACAGATCCAGCCATCCACTGCGGTCTTGATAAAGCCTACTTGGCTGTTATTCCAGATGCTGAGACTAATGAAGTTGTGAGGACATTAGGGTTAGTAAAATTCATTGTTTAAAAGTGTTTGTGGCAATGTTAGCCATAACCTGTTTTCCTTTTTTAGCTAACCTCACAAAAGTAAAGAGGGCATAAGTGATACAATGAGTATTGGCTTATGATGCACTGACAGAAGAATGGTTAAGGTCCATACCCAATTACTGACAACCATAATGATATAGTAGGTGCACCTATTGATGCTAGGCACAATGCATGCTTCTGATACTGACTGTGGTCTATATTTTCTGCATGGATGACCACTTACAGAAGAATGGTTAAAGTCAACTCCTCCTTACTTATAAGTGCCACATCAACCATAATGCATATGGTATTGAAGGTGCACCTAGTGAAGCTATGTACAATGCATGCTTCTGATGCTTGGTCTGACCTATATTTTCTGCATGGATGACCAATTTCAAAAACATGGTTAAAGTCCAATCTTCTTACTTTCAATAGTGCCACATCAACCATATTGGTATTGTAGGTGCATCTAGTGATGCTAGCTTCTGATGCTGGCTGTGACCTGTATTATCTGCTTGGATGACCTATCAAAGAAGAATATTGAAAGTCCATTCTTGCTTACTTACAAGTGCCACATCAACCAAATTGGTATTTTAGGTGCACCTAGGTATGCTTAGCAAGATGCTTCAGATACTGGGTGCTGCATGGATGAGCACTTAAAATTTTGAAAAGTTAATGTTTATTCCTGCTTAGTGACAATAATATGATCTGAAATATAACATTTGTATTTGGACTGTTTAGATGTATTCATGTAAAACTAGATTTACTAAATTACTGATTAAATCTACATGCCTGCCATAATGATTTGCACTTTATATGATGTATCAGTATGCATATTACTGTCATCTGGCTGTTGACCTTTTACCTTTATCTATAAGATTCAAATGTGCTGTCAGAACCAAGGAAAGGTGTACCAGGTGTATTTCCCCAAAACTGTTATTGAAGTTATTGAAACCCCAATTAGGTCTAAAAAAACCCAAAATTTACATATATTACCAAATATATATACATGCATTGAAAATATCAAACACAGAAAACATGTTTGGTGTTTTGTTTACAATATATTTTTATTAAGTTCTTCCTTTAACATTTTAGCCACTAAATTATATATGTTTTATGAAGTCATAACAGGACCTATACTTTACTTGTTGTTTCTAGGACAAGCCTATCATACAGAATGATAGGATTAGTAGATGAATTCCTGACTGACGAGTATGAATGGTTAGCTACAGGAGAACCTTTATCCTTTACTCAGTTTGAGTTTACAAATAGATCTAGAGTCATCGGAGCATCAATGAATCCTATTGGATACTGGGTGAAAATAAAATATGACACTTCAACCTTTGATGTAAACAGAATAGTACCTAAAGAAATTATGGCCTGTGAAAAACCAAATTGTGAGTATTTCATTGATTCAAGTTATTAACACACACCTAAGATGATTGAGGAATTTTTAGGAAGCTCTACTAGAAATAGCTTCAGGACATAATGTGGAGTTATATATTAAATCAAATATCATTCAGGGAAGATAATTGGACAATGGTTTATTCTCCATAATCTTGTCAATAATGAAAAAAGGGTAAAACACCTGTTGGTTTCTGGTTTCAAAGTAATTTTAACCGAATAGTTTTAGAATTTGTCATTTTTGGCAGAATCAGTCGATCTTCATGACTTTTTTTGTGGTTTTTTGATTTTCATGATTTTCAATGAAACAAGCAGAGGTACCAATTGGACAACTAAATGTTGAAAGCCTGAAAGGGCAGTGACAAAAACAGTAAACACCATTGAGAACAGGACTAAAAAACCAGACAACATGTCAAACAAGGAAACTCAAACACTATTGAAAATCAATTAACAACATAATAAACAACCCTAACTCTAGTCATAACAAGAGTGAATATCATACATTAGGGTACTTGTTAATCCTATATATTTGTGTCTGTATTATTTTTCAAAGATTTTCATTGCTTTGGGAGATAACGAAAATAAATACAGGGGCAATATTGTGTTTGCACATCATTCTTGATTTGTTTTAAATGCTTCATGTAACTTTGTTGAAAAAGTTGTTATTATAGACAGGGACAAATCAAGGACTTGATGTAAAGGGGGGTGAAATTACCAAAAAAAGAATTTTCAGACAGCTTGTTGAAAAAGGTATATTTTGTGCCATAATTTTATTTCACCCAATTTTACGAAAGGGACACTTCTTTCCTATTCCACCACTGATAAAACTATTATTTTGACCTTCTTTGCAGTATGTCATTCTGTACCAGTCATAGCAAATGCTATACCAGAACCGGCAGCATTATTTGGAGAAGAAGTTGGAACAGAATATATATATACATGTAACCCAGGCTATATTAGAGCGGGTACTGGCAATGCATTTATCAAATGTAGAGAGATTAATAGGAGGTCCCTTTGGGATCCTATCCCGTCCTGTGTTAGTAAGTATAGCACTACAGTAAGATAAGTCTAAACTGGTACCTGAAATAAATGAAACCCTTATCAACAAAATAAGCTTTCAGTCCCTGTTTTTACTCCTGCTTTGAACAAAAGGGGGTATACTGTTTTACCTGTTTAACGTCTCCTTAAGGTATTAATTGAGTTCTACAGTGGCTCTTTTTTCCCATGTCAGCCGGCCATCTACTTCCTGTTTTTCATGTTGCCTTAACAGTTTTAAGCATCAAAAAGGGGAAATGTTATCAACTTCTACTGAAGGGATTGATTTTAAATTTGGTACACAGCTTTAGTATTGATTGATCAGTCAAGACACCATCCACTAATGATACCTGAGGATCTCATTATATGTACAAATAAACCTTGCAGGCTTGCTGGCGGAGAAATATGTCTCAATTGCACCTGGTCCCACAGGAACACTCCTGGAAGACTTGACAAATATAGCATCCAATCAGATCTGTGCTTCTCATTGCTATGACAACAAGGAATGTGAGGCTTTCTACTTCCTGTCTGGGAACTGTCAACTCTATGATTACCAGTCAAACCAGAATGTCATACCAAGTGGAGGAGAAATATGGTCCACTAATAGTAAGAAAAGTCACAGTGCACAACTTACAGATAAAAACATTTTTAATTTTACATTTTTCTTCAAAATTATCTGAAATTAGCAAGCTTAATGAGAGAAAAGTTACTTTAAATAAATTTGAAGTAAAAAATTACCCAGCTTCTTGAAAGTTTCAGGCTTCATGCATCATGGGTAGATCAGCTGTTTGCTTACTTAGACACTTGATTTGGTTAGAGAAATGTGTCTTCAACTTCTTAAACTGATTTATATATAAATTATTTCTCCTTTAGATATTCTCAGTACTTCCATGAGTTAAAGATTAAAGGAGTCTTTACATTTTAAGAACTTCAGTGTTGTATTTGTGAACTCTTCCTGACTGAGCTGTCAATTACAGAAAATATTACATCAATATTCTAAAAAAAAAAATAAACATTATATATGTTTCTTGGAAACTACTACACAATAAGTTATTTATATAATATTTGCTTTACTATTTTTAAGTGTGTGATGACATCCCACATGTTCCACACGCTGCTTTCACATCCACTGGTCGAAACTTTGGTGATACTGTCACATACAGATGTGAAGCAAACTACAGGATTGCCTATAACTCATCTGCTGTGCTTACCTGCAAAACTACTGGAAGATGGAGCCACCCACCACCTATCTGTATAAGTAAGTAAAAGAGAGTATTTGCACAGTCAACATTTTCTTTATAAACCCTGGTTAACCCCTGTTTTTTTTTTCTGTCCGCAAGATATCTTTCATAACAGTCTTACCACTGTGACTCATTTTTATGGCGCCTGCAACGTGTTGTAGAAGCGACATATAGGGGTTACTTTGGCACTATCCGTTGTCTTGAGTCGTCCTGTGGCGTCACAAAAATTTCGGTCACAGTTTTCAGGGCAACTACATGCCACAGCCTCTTGATATTTGGTATGTAGCTTCATCACATAGTACTATAAGGTGTAAAGCGATTCTATGCCAGAAAAATAACTACTTCCTGTTTGACGATTACTTAACGTTTTATATAAAATGGACATAGATGCCAAATTTTTGTCACAGTTTTCCAGGCAACTACATGCCACAGGCTCTTGATATTTGGTATGTAGCTTCATAGCATAGTACTATAAGGTGTAAGGTGATTTTATGCCTGAAAATTAACTACTTCCTGTTTGACTTTAGTATCAGGTCCTATATCCCAAGTACTGAAATATGGTCTGTCACATATCTTCTTCCTGTTGTCTTGCTTTGTTGTCCTGCATCAGTTACCTGCGGCGTCTCAAAAATTTTGTCACATCTTTCCTGGCAACTACATGTCACAGCTTCCTGATATTTGGCATGTACCTTAATTCTATATTACTAAATGGTGTAAAGTGATTTTATGCCTGTAATTCATCTTCTTCCTGTTTACCCAATAATTTTAAGACGCAGGTGTCATACGTCTTCCATGAAAGACCACCATTTTAGTTTACAAAAGGGATTAATTTTGAATTTTGTCACTTTGAATAAAAATAGCCAACACCATTCAACAGATTGAAGGGATTTTAAAGCAAATATATTTTCAAAATGTTCTTTTTTTTTCAACAGGAAGATTCACACGCCAACCTGGTGCGTTATATAAAGTAGGGCCACATTCCAAGCAGAAGATGTATGTACACGTGTTAACACCTGACGATTGTGAAGTGAGGTGTTTAGAGGAGACAAGATTTAGATGCATGTTTAGCGTCTGGCGAAAGACAATTTGTCATCTGTGGAAATGGCTGCCGCTTTCATATAGAGATCAATCATCTCATGAATTGTGGATAGATGACGCTGTGTCTTCTAGCCTTATGGGTAAGAGTTAGTCCTGACGTACCAGACACCTCAAGTTTACCTTTGCATTTGAGCTAATTTTTTATCCAGTAACTTTCTAAATTTTTGCATTCATTAATTATATGACCATTGAATCATGAATTAATCACAAATTATGGGGACCTTGAACAACAGTTTTAGTATTATTCCACATAAGGATCAGGCAGGGGTTGACACATTGATATATAATTTCCAATTTTAGATTTTTGGGTACAGATTGATGCATCGTCTTACCACAACAACAATCTCAATGCAGTTTTTACATTTAGAAATATAGTTGGTGCCTTGATATAATTTGACTGGTTATATAGGGAAAAATTATGGCTGGAAATTTTCCCATGCTTTTCACTGAACAATGTAACTAAACATTGACTGGTTATATCTCCTAAACCCAAGATTGACATTAAAATTTATTGGTGGAAACAAAGTGTAATGGGGTTGATTTACCTGAAAAAAAATTTGGTGTTTTTGTTATTGATGTGACACCCTTTTAATGGAATCTGCCTGATTCTTAGAAAAAGTAGTACTTAATTTTTGTTAGAAATAGTTATTTCTGATTTAAGGTGCTGATATTTACCTTCTTGAAAAGAAGCTGAAAGACGGTTCTGAATGTCAATGGTATAATTTCTTGTTTCAGATGCTGATATTGATCTTTTTGAAAAGAAAGCTGACACAAGGGTTTTGGCCAGTGGTAACCAGTACACCAATGTGTCTTATGAGATGTGTGCTCAGGAATGTGGATACAACATTACTAACTGTACCATGTTTGATTATAATACCCTGATCCAGCTCTGTACCATTTACAATGACAATCCCACTGGTGTTACCTACGAGACAAACATAGAATACAGGCTGTATACTAAAAGAAATGGTAAGGTCTTTAAATGTTATGATTTGAATCTGGAATTATGTAACAGTTCGATTCGGTTGTAGAGTAACAGTTAACTGTTTCATCCATATGTCACATTTTGTTGACAAATATTAAGCAAAACACGAGTGCAAGCAGTCAAAATTGATAAATGTGTAAAATGTATACTATAAGTTAATTATATTTCATGGCCCATCTACCAAAGGAAGGGGCATATAGTGTTTGGGTCTGTTCATCCATCAGTCCCAAATATTGCAAGATGGGGCATTATGTCTCTCTTAGTGCTTTTCTTCTTCATGTTTACCGGATTTGTCATTGCCCTTTTGGACTTTTGACACTCGAATGCAACATTTGTGACTCTTTGCTTACTCCATACATATTCTTGTTAATTTTTAGTATGTGCTCCACCTCCGATTGTTACCGGTATTTCATTTGAACAAATTGTCAAGCAAAGTTCGACAGTAGATTACATAGGTGATGTTTTACAAGCTCATTGTGATGTGTTTGGTGAAGAGCTGGTAGCTGGGCATTCAGGCAGGATTGAATGTGTAGCCTCTGGTAAATGGACACCCAGGCACCCATCTTGTAAAAGTAAGTATTAGATATTTCTTAGCCCTTTAAATTAAAGGCAAAGGGGGGCCAACCTATGGAACCTTCCCTCTGGATCACTAGCAACATTTTCAAGATTGATAGATGAGGACTTCAGTAGAACATTAAAGTTTGCAGGTACATTTTCCTTTATCTGGTAGTTTTATGTTGCCTGCAACTTGTTGCAGTAGAGACATATAGGGGTTACTTTGGCACCATCTGTCGTCTTGCGTCATTGTCCTGCAACGTCACAAAAATTTTCCTCAAGTAACAACCTATTGATATTTGGTATGTAGCTTCCTCCTATGGTAATATATGGTGTTAAGCGATTTTATGCCCATAGCTCATCTACTTCCTGTTTACCAAATATTTAAAGACGGGGGTGGCATACGTCTTTCATGGGAGAACACCATTCTAGTAAAAGAATAATTGTTTGTTTAATACCAATTTACATGGTTGCATTAGACACATATTTTGTTTGCATCTTCAGCATGACTCCCATAATGTTAAATTCAGGTGTTACTCATCTTTATGTTTACTGAAATACAGTCATTTTTCATTTAACCAGATTTTTGTGAGTTTGATTTTTAATTTTTTTCATTTCAGATCTATGTGAACCAGGCTGGTTTATGTTTAACTATACTTGTTATCAACTGATTGAAACACCAAAGGCATTCTGGGATGCTTTTTCACACTGTCATTCTCTGGATGCTGGTCTGATAAATGTTTATACTCAAACTGAGTTTAACTACATCAGAGATATTTGGTAAGTAAGGAGATTTGTAAACTTAACACTAAATAAGTCACTAGATTACTATCAATTGTTATATATTCCCACACATTCATGACATTGTATTGGAGGCATATTGATTTTGTCTGCCCATCACGAGAGATGCGGGGTCGTCAGGCGATAATGCGGAAAACCTGACCGCTAACCATAGTGGTGCACCGTGTTGGGAAAAATGTCTCGTTCCTCGCACGTTAAAGAACCCTGCTGCAGATTTCGGTAAGAGTAGGATCCCCATGCAGGAGGCTAAATTTCCCGTCCCTACCCATCACTCCTTTTTCCAGTGGCAGTCAAAACTCTCCTTCCCGATTGGCCTTGTGTCCCCATTTCCTCCACTTCATCATCATTTCATGTTCATTGTATCACCACTTTCATGTTCATCTCCCGGATATAGCCGAAATCGTGCTGCTTGGGAGTTAAGCAATAACTAACTAACTAACTAACAAAGTTATTCCATTCACCTCAACTTTTTAACTTAACAGAATTTAACAAAATCAAGCAGTAAGAAAAAATACAATATTATCCTGATCTTTGACAAATATTAAAGGACTTGTGTTTATATTGCAGGAATTACACCACGTCAACAGCCTCGGACGTTTGGATTGGTCTGTACACAGATAAAACTTGGCAATGGACAGAACGCTTGGGCGGAGATCTAAATATAGCATCACCAGCCCTCCCTAACCTCGCCATGGTGCTATCGTTATCATCACTTAATATGACAAGTGTTGGTGTTGATAGTTTATATCCATTTGCATGTGAAAAGGCAGCACCAAGTGAGTACATGTGTAATTGTTTTAAATTAGTTTTTGTCTCACCTGCAAGGAATATAGTTCTGGAAGACAAGACATAGGTATTACTTTCCAGCAGCAGCAGTCTGCATCAAAAACTTTTTCAACAACTAGTCCGACAACAAGTTTTAAAGGTTTTTCCTTAAGCTATATAAAATCTTGGCTATTTTTCACTAGTCCGAACAAATTTTTACTAGTCTGGGGCATCGGACAAGCACAAGCAGTTGTGAAATGAGTGAGCATGACACAAACTTCTGTAATCAAAACCAAAGCAACCAAGCAGCCATTGACTCTTTTATAAGCCAGCTGTCACAAATTGAAAATCTTCTTTACAAAATAGTGAATGGCGAGCAGTGGACAGGTGGGCAGAGGGACAAAATTTCAAATTACCGGTAGTGTTCTTATCAATTACTATCATAGCCTCTGAATATTTGTCATTTTTATGGGATCCTATTTTGTTGACTTTGGTTTAAGATCTGTCCCTTACCTACTTTCTCTGAAAACAAACCCCTTTTCTTTGCCCCATTTGTAACATTAGATAAATAGAAGTTTCAATCTGAACATAAACTTGTATTTCTATACCAGTCGCAGATAAAGAAATTCTTAAAAAGGAGGCCTGTCATTGTTAAAAAACTTCAGGGACCACTTATTTCATAAAGGTCTTTTAGCAGATTTTTATTTAGGGCAGCAAACATATTTCTTGTTACATATGATCAGTGCAAGGCTATTGAAAAACGCAAAGCAGCCTACCTGTTTATGATACAATATAAGCAAGCAAACACCTCTGTCTTGAGACGTTTAGAAGCATTGCTGTTGTGCACAAGACATAGGAAATAATGACATATGGAATAAGTGTATGCAACACAGCAAAGTCTAGAGACTTTGATGTTCATTTTATATTTTGTTAAAATTGGACATCCTTGACCTAATTAAATACTGTGGATTTATTATTTTTCGTAGGGTATCCATTTTTTGTGTTTTTTATGGGAGGCTATGATCTACGAAATTTTATATCCCAAGAACAGGAAATTTGACATTGATTTGTATGCTGCAGACTTTATAACCACAAATTAAAGATTCCACGAAATGTTACTTTTTTTATCAAACCATGAAAAATGGTACCCACGAAAATAAATGAGTTCACAGTCTGTCTTTGTTTTTATTTCCAGAGCTCTCCTGTCCAGCAGGGTGGAGTAAGTTCAAAGAAAAATGTTACCAAGTTCAGGCCACAGAAGGAGACTATGCCACAGCCAAATCGACTTGTTATGGGATGGGGGCCACCTTGGCATCAGTCAACGACTTCCAAGAAAGAGATGTTCTTGCTCAACTTGCGTATGTAACCATGTTTGTTGGAAAGGTTTAACCTTTTCTTGCATACTCAAACTCTACAGTAACCTGCTATAGTTTTTGTCTCGCCTGCAACAAATAGTCGGGGAAGGCAAGACATAGGTATTACTTTCCGGCGGCGTAAAATTTTTTGAAAGACTTTTATGGACAATGAATTGTTTGTAAAGTATAATAGGTAGGCATCTTATATTAGGTATACAGACACTTTTTGTATTTATATCAAGAAATGAAAGCTAAGGTGATGTTGCTGGCAGGCGAGAAATACTTTTAGTGGCCACACTTGTCTATTCAAGCACCTGCTGGTCTGTGTTTTGTACTGTGCTGTATAGAAAATCTAAAATTTACAGACTGTATAGCTGGTGATTTTACAAGAACCATTTGGTGATTTTTAATCAAAAGTCTTTAAGGATAGTCATTCTTCATGTTTTAGAATTTCAGTCTGATTTTTGAACTCCTCTAGACTATAGCTTTAACTTGAAATATTGAAGAATCTTTTTGTACACTGGCCACTAGTTTTTATTATTTTTTTCCTGATAGCTCGACTCTATAAAATAAAGCCAACTGTATACAGTTTCTTGAAATTTTTCTACAACTTCAGGTTTTTAAGGCCAAAAACGTCACAATGTTAAAGTTAGGTAAAATCTTTAGGAGTCTAATTTCCTGCCAAATTTATGACAACATATCTCAGAAACAAGCACAAGGATCTATAGTTTTCTTTTCCACGAATTTCATTATGAAAATTTATCTATTTGCATTAGGATATGAGAAACAAAACCATCATTTATACATGTGACGGACTGGCATTACAAAGCTGGAGATTTTGATTTTATTTAGCTGGAGATTGGACAAAAATGCGGGAGATTTTCAATGCTCTTTAAAATTACTTTACCAATGTTAATTGGATGCATAAGCGTGTGCTATTTTACCTAGCTTCAATAATTAGTGTCCAACTGTTTATACAATTATCAGGTCAATCATAATTTTTTAAATGACTGAACAATCAAAGTTTTGAAAAAAGCAGGAGATTCCACTAAAAGTTGGGAGGACAGAAGATTGGTTAAAAAGTCAGGAGATTTTGTCTCCCGGCGGGACAATCACATGTATGATCATTTAATTTTATCTCCTTCTTTCATGTCACAGTCATGATGGTGAAATGGTTGTGATGAAGTGGGGAAAAATATAATGGATTTTTTTACTTACCAGGTTTAAAAGAGACATAATAATTAAATACGGGTTCATGTATTATTATACAATTAATGACTTTGATATTAGTCGCTATCATGATTTATCAATCTGAAGAAATGTTATAGTCACCGTAGGTGAGGTGAATATAGATTTCTGAGATTACATGAATCAAATCTGATGAAATATAGTATTATCAACATCATTTGTATTTTTATCAAAATCAACCAACATTAAATATCTTCACAATTCCAAAAACATCCAACATTTTAGTTCTTATACTAATAACAACAGCAGTAGATTTGCAACTGCATTTAAGATAAATAGATATGTTAAAAAATGAAATAAAAACAAAAATAGAGAATTAAAATAAAAATAGTGAGGGAAAAATGCATACAGTAGTTTTACTTTCTATTTTTAGACTAAAACCATGCGTTATCAAATTCCACATGACCGCTGTTCTTCTTTTGTTTTCTGTGTTTAGACTAAAACCATGCACTATCTATCCATTTCCGCATGACCGCCGTTCTATTTTTAGCTTGTAACTGTCCAACGTTGAGAACTAACATGAACCCAAAGTACTTTGCAGGCCAATCATAAAACAATAAAATTCTAATCATGTTATAAAATGGGATCCACTTTAAGCAAATTTATTATAAAGATAATTATTTTTAGAAATATCACTGGTGGTAAAGACACTTATGTAGGCCTAGAAATGCCGTCAGGGGACCATTACAAGTGGGATGATGGAAGCATACCAAGGTTTACTTTCCTCAATACCTACGAGGGACTGTACACTACTGACAGATGTGGAATTATTTTAATGGATGACACTTATAATGTAGCAATAACCTTTGATACACTGGCTTGTACTGCCATCAGACCATTTATTTGCCAGGCATTTATAGGTGAGATTATTGCACAGTTTTGATTTGAAAATAAACAGATTGAATGAAACATTATCGATTATTTTACCTTACTTTGAGCATGCTAAATAAAATGGTGTAAAATTTATGAAAATAATACTTGAAGTCTTTAAAATATTGTCGTTCAGTAGCGCACTTATTTCTATAATTCTATTATAAATAAATCAAATTAGATTTTTGATGTAAAATGAAAAAAAAAATTGTGATGTGTTTTTTCTAAATCATAATTTGATACTTTTTTGACAGATCAAGTTGGAATTGCAGATGATTTCTCTAACCTTCCCTGTTCTACTGACAGTTTTTGTTCCAATCCTGATTTGGCATGTTTAGGAGGTGTCAATGGAAGTTCAGTGCTGCCACCTAGGTGTAGTGGAAAAGGTCAGTAGAATTGGTCCAAAAATAGTTTGGTGTCAAACGCAATGTGATGCATAAGCAAGTTTTTAGGTCACTTTGGCTTGGTTATGAATCCTGTGTTGTACTGAAATGTATTTATTACAGAATTCTTAGGTTTATTAGACTACTTGATCTTTAGCATGTAGTTTAATCGTTAATTTTAAATGTGGTGTAAAGCAGTTTTAACTCCTACTGTTTTACCTCTTGTTTTTTTCCTCACCTGTATGTGATGAGGTTTGTCAGTTACCTGCCCAAGGTCAGTGGTTTCCTCCGGGTACTTTGGTTTCCTCCACCATTAAAACTGACCGCCCTATGTGGTGCATCCAAAAGGGTGTTAAATCCTAACACACACACATACACACGCGCCTCTTGTTTATTAAATGCTATTTCCCCCACTAGATGTATTGGCTAATGTGACAATAAAGACTCTGTGACCTCACCCACTAGCAATAAGGACTCTCTAACCTATATTTTACCCATGAATAATTTTGATTAATTTCTTGGTAAATGTCCATATCCCAGGTAGAAGTAATACATGTATGTTCAAGGTCAATGATATTTGAAGAACAGGAGGGCCATCCCTGGCTCATAGACACATTTTCTAGTTTCTAGTTAAATTTGCTTATTTAATCCAAATTTATGAATGAATTTTCAGAATGTCCACCACCATGGGTATACATGAACAACAAGTGCGTCCTAGTCAAAACAGATACCAGACGTGATTTCATGGAAGCAGCACATTACTGTTGGAATTTGAATGGTAACCTTGTGACCTTTGAAAGCTTCATAGAAATTTATGATGTCATGGAGATTCTTCCTGAGTGGTGAGTTAAATTTCACATCAAAACATTGTGCCTTTAAGGTCATATGTTCGCTTTGTGGCCTGTGGATAAAACTGCTATGAGACCAATGTACAGATTTTGCTGTAAATTTGTAGGAGTTTTTTCATGATATGACATGCTGTAGTCCATTTTTTAGCAACACCACTTTGATTCAAATTTAGTAGGATTTATTTGACTTTCTTGGCTTTGTGTGCACAGCCACTCTTAGACTACTGAACAGATTTTGCTAAAATTTTGCTGGGTTGTTTTTCATGCAATTAAGTTGATCATTTTGTTTCAAATTTAGTAGGAGTTATTGGACTTTCAGTGGCTTTGTGTTCATAACTCCTCCAAGACATCTGAACTTAATTTTGAAGAATTCTTTTTCATGATACATAGGTGATTTGGGGGGGGGGGATAAAGCATTTGATACGTTCGTATGTTTGTCATGGTTTTTGTTTTCTCAATGATTTCAATCTATCACCAGAGGGAGCATCTATCAACACTGACCTAAATAAATTGTAAGATAATCCTTTATTGAAGTTTTTCACCTCAGATACCCCAAATTATTTACATTCCATTAGTCGTTGAAGTCAGGTGAACTATTCAGGCTCCTTGGAGCCTCTAGTATCAGTTACTACTTATGTTTTAAAGCATGTAACACTAGCTAAAATAAAGTTACCGGTAAATTAGAGAAAATAAAACATTTTTCAGGGGAGAAAACTTCTTCATCGGGTACTTTGCATACATGGAAAGGAACTTGATAGACATCAGAACCAATACAAAGGCAACCTTTCCAGTTTATGATCTATATCAGAGGGATGCCATGACACTACACATGCAGAATAGAGGAAGATATTTGGGTTCTGTTAGCTGGGCAGAACTGTTCTTTATTTGTGAAAGAAGTCCCACAAATTTACCACCAAGTAAGTCTTTGTTTATTAAAGCCCCATATATTTACCCCCAAGTAAGTCTTGGTATATCAAAGCCCCACATATTCCCCAAGTAAGTCTTTGTATATTAAAGCCACACATACATGTATGTACCCCCAAGTAAGTCTTTGTAGATGAAGGCCACACATATTTACCCCCAAGTTAGTCTTTGTATATCAAAGCCACACATATTCCCCAAGCAAGTCTTTGTATATTAAAGCAACACATACATGTATGTACCCCCAAGTCAGTCTTTGTAGATTAAAGCTCCACATACTTACCCCCAAGTCAGTCTTTGTAGATTAAAGCCACACATATTTACCCCAAGTACGTCTTTGTAGATTATAACCCCACATATTTACGCCAAGTAAGTCTTTGTAGATTAAAACCCCACATATTTACCCCAGGGAAGTCTTAGTAGATTAAAACCCCATATATTTACCCCAGGGAAGTCTTTGTAGATTAAAGCCACACATATTTACCCCTTAGTAAGTCTTTGTAGATTAAAGCCACACATATTTACCCCCTAGTCAGTCTTTGTAGATTAAAGCCACACATATTTACCCCCTAGTCAGTCTTTGTAGATTAAAGCTCCACATTCTTACCCCAAGTCAGTCTTTGTCAATTAAAGCCACACATATTTACCCCAAGTACGTCTTTGTAGATTAAAACCTCTCATATTTACCCCAAGTAAGTCTTTGTAGATTTAAACCCCACATATTTACCCCCGAGGGAAGTCTTTGTAGATTAAAACCCCATATATTTACCCCAGGGAAGTCTTTGTAGATTAAAGCCACACATATTTACCCCTTAGAAAGTCTTTGTAGATTAAAGCCACACATATTTACCCCCAAGTTAGTCTTTGTAGATTAAAGCCACACATATTTACCCCTTAGTAAGTCTTTGTAGATTAAAGCCACACATATTTACCCCCAAGTTGGTCTTTGTAGATTAAAGCCACACATATTTACCCCTAAGTAAGTCTTTGTTGATTAAAGCCACACATATTTACCTCCCAAGTAAAAAATATCTAGGTATTTAAATTTGGTAGTAAAAGCCAGAATATCAGATCAGTAAACAAATCAATGAATCTTAAGACACAACACAACTGTTCCATCAACCTTAACTAACATAAGAATGAACATAAACATAGGTCATCAGAAAGGATTATTTCTGATAAACATGTTTGGATTCCTTTTTTAGCTCACCTGGACCGAAGGTCCAGGTGAGCTCAAACGTTAACTCCTCTAACACCATAAGTCCAATGGCTTTTAAATTTGGCACAGTTGTTAATTAGCATAGGTAGTATAAAACAAGCGTGGGGATTTTTGATACGTTGAAAAACATGGCTGCCATGGCTAAAAATAGAACATAGGGGTAAATTGCAGTTTTTTGCAAATAACTCGAAAACGGTTACAGATATAAAAATTCTGGCAAGGGTTAAAGTGATCAGCACCTTAAGATCTACCTGCCCAGAAATTTTCAAAAAGATCCAACAACTGATGTAGGAGTTGTTGCCCTTTTTTTGGATTTTTTCAAAATTTTGCACTTATTTATCCCTATATCTTGAAAACTATACAAGATATTTTAAAAATTCAAATTGCATATGATGAAGCACATCAAGATCTACATTTCATGGAATTAGGTCAAAGCTGTAGAACCATTTCTTTTAGGAGATATGGCCTTTAAAGCGTCAAAATTTACCATTTTTCATTACTTTTACCCTGAATTTCAAAGATTAACTTGTCTGTCAACATACATCCAACTTCAACCAAACTTGGCACAGTTGTTTAATAGCATTAATGCTACAATTCTATTGTTCAGATTTTTGATTCGTAAAAAAATATGGCCTCCATGGCTTAAAATAGAACATAGGGTCAAATTACAGTTTTTTGCAAATAACTCAAAAACAGTAACAGATATCAAAATTCTGATGGGAGACAAAAGTGATTAGCATCTCAAGATCTACCTGCTCTAAAATTTTCAAGAAGATCCAACAAAAGACATAGGAGTGATTGCCCTTTTTCTGGATTTTTACATTTTTTTTCACTTATTTAGCCATATATCTTGAAAACTATACAAGATATTTCATAAATTCAAATTGCATCTGATTAAGCACATCAAGATCTACAATTCATGTAATTAGGTCAAAGCTGTAGAACCATTTCTTTTAGGAGTTATGGCCCTTAAAGCGTCAATATTTACCATTGTTCATTACTTTTCCCCTGACTTGTCTGAAACGGTAAGACCAACTGCATCTTAACATGGCACATTGTTTGATAGCTTATATGCTACAACCTATCGTTCAGATTTTTGAAAAAAAACATGGCCACCATGGCTAAAAATAGAACATAGGGGCAAATTTCATTTTTTTGCTAATAACTCAAAACTGGTTTCAGATATCAAAATTGTGCAAGAATCAAAAGTGATCAACATATTAAGATCTACCTGTCTTGAAATTCTGATCAGAAGATCTCAGAAGTTCTGATTCTGACTGCTGATGTGGAAGTTATTGTTCTTTTTCCTAATTTTTGCCAAATTTGCACTTATTAAGCCCAATATCTTAAAAACTAACCAAGATATTTCATAAATTTAAATTGCATATGGTTAAGCACAATAATGCCTACAAATATATGTATCTGTGTAGTTCAGGTGAGCGATTCAGGCTCTTGGGAGCCTCTTGTTATGCCATATGAAGCTTTAAAAATATTTACTATTAAGGGAATCTGTAGTTTAGAGATCCTTAAATCCTTGATGAAAGTTATCTTGTTCCCTATGTTCATTTCAATATAGATTTTGATTATAGTCTCACCTGTGACGAATCCCTGAATTCGAAGGTGAGACAAAGGTATTAATCGATGGGAGCAGCATTTTAGTATAATACCTAGGTATCTGATATTTGATATTCAGACACTTTGGTTTGTGGTCTTTGCAAATGGCACCATGACGTGTGACCCTCACCCTGTTTTCAGACTTCAATGACTTTTAGGCATGGATGACCACTAACAGAAGAATGGTCAAAGTCCATTCCTGCTGACTGACAAATGCCACACCAACCATAATGGTATGGTGGGTGCACCTAGTGATGCTTAGCACAATGTATGCTATGGATGCTGGATTTGACCTATATTTTCTGCATGAATGACCACTTACAGAAGAATGGTTAAAGTCAATTCCAGCTTACTGACAAGTGCCAAAGCAACCATATTGGTATGGTACATAAGGCTGCACTTAGTGATGCTTAGCACAATGCATGCTTTCGGATGCTGGTTGTGACCTACATTTTCCACATGAATGACTACTTACAGAAGTATGGTTAACATCCATTCCGGCTAACTGACAAGTGCCACATCTACCATATTGGTATGGTAGGTGCACCTAGTGATGCTAAGCAAAATACATGCTATGGATGCCAGCTATGACCTTTATATTTTGCATGGATGACCTTTACTAAGAAGAACAGTTTAAGTCCATTCCTGCTAACAGGCAAGTACAGCATCAACCAAAGTGGTATGGTAGGTGCATCTATGGAGCCTCCTTTTTCTGCAGGAATGAACACTTAAAATTTTCAAAAGTTCAAGTCAATTCCTGCTGTAAATATTGGTTGATTTTGTGTTCAGTTGCTTTGATCAAGTCAGATTTATCTAGAACTACTATAGGTGGTCCACATATCTTTATTGGTGGTTACATTTTATTCTGGCAACTCCCTTTAGTGTCTTTCTTATCTCAAGAACTTAAGTCCTAGATAGACTTGATTGCATGAGTTTCACTGTGATGTCGACAGGTGAGACTTACTTTCAGTGGCCACTCCGACTGATGAGACACACTTTCAGTGGCCACTCTGACTGGTGAGACATACTAACTTTCATTGGCCACACTGACTGGTGAGACACTTTCATTGGCCACACTGACTGGTGATACATACCTTCAGTGGCCACACTGACTGGTGACACATACTTTCAGATTGGCCACACTGACTGGTGAGACATACTTTCAGTGGCCACACTGACTGGTGACACATACTTTCAGTGGCCACACTGACTGGTGAGACATACTTTCATTGGCAGCACTGACTGGTGAGACATACTTTCAGTGGCCACACTTACTGGTGAGACATACTTTCAGTGGCCACACTGACTGGTGAGACACACTATCAGTGGCCACACTGACTGGTGAGACATACTTTCAGTGGCCACACTGACTGGTGAGACATACTTTCATTGGCCACACTGACTGGTGAGGCACACTTTTAGTGGCCACACTGACTTGTGAGACATAATTTCAGTGGCCACACTTTCATTGGCCACACTGACTGGTGAGACATACTTTCAGTGGCCACACTGACTGGTGAGACTTACTTTCATTGGCCACACTGACTGGTGAGACACACTTTCAGTGGCCACACTGACTGGTGAGACATACTTTCAGTGGCCACACTGACTGGTGAGACATACTTTCATTGGCCACACTGACTGGTGAGACATACTTTCAGAGGCTACACTGACTGGTGAGACACACTTTCATTGGCCACACTGACTGTTGAGACACACTTTCAGTGGCCACACTGACTGGTGAGACATACTTTCAGTGGCCAAGCTGACTGGTGAGACATACTTTCAGTGGCCACACTGACAGGTGAGACATTCTTTTAGTAGCGTGACAGACGAGAGCTACTATTAGTGGCCACACTTGTTATGAAACTCAGATGTTTTGTTTCTTTTAGGTCCTATTAGATATGAAGGCTGTTTTAATGAAACTGATATTTTGCTGGACAGAGATCTGCCCTTCGATGTTTTTACTGATGGGTCAGCCATGACTGTGGAGCTTTGCACCAATCATTGTCAATCCAAGGGATACCTATATGCTGGAATTATGGTGAATATAGACTATAGTACATCTTTATTTAAGAATTGAAAAACTGAAAGTAGCTCAACTAACTACTGTGGATTCATTATTATTTGTGGGGTGTTAATTTTCCTTTTCTAGAGGGAGATATACCATTTGCTCCATAATACGGAGTTTATATTTCACAGTTGGTAAGATATGCTCTGATCTGCAGTGGTTTGTCTGATTTGAATGATAAAAACCGGTTTATTACAAAAAATTACTTAACAAGGATATTTTTACCACAAATTAGTTAAGTTGTTTAATAGGTTTTATCATTAATATCTATACCTTATTGAAAAAAATAATTGTACATGATGTTCTTTGATTGTAAAGGGAATATCCCATCCCCATTTCTACGGTAATGTTGTTTATTAAGGAAATTAATTCTAAAACAATCCTTTGGGAATGAAAAACTGGCTTAAAACTTTATTTAATGAAGGTTATGAAATGGAAATTTCAGTAAAATCTTTGAATTAAGTCTTCTTTTGATACTAATTTTAAATGTTAATTGAGACTTTTTATACTTTTTTATACTTATGTCATTTTTGAGCATTACAGGGGTCAAAGGTGTCGGTTTTGTGTAATGATGCATCACCAAATCATTAATTGTTTGGCCTGTTGTGTTGGATTTAAAATCGACATACTCGATTTTTAAACATCAGTGGATAGATGCTTCTTAGCTAGCTGTCAGTAACTTTTAGTGTTCTCAAGAGAGTATCTCTACGTCCTGTTAATTATTTGTTGTCCTAGTGTCTCAGGTACTCTCTTGTTGAATTGAACTTTTATCGATTTGACTTTTACTGTGTGTTAGTTTGTGCTTTGTTATTGATTATCAATAGGGGGAAGGTTGGCTAAAAAAAAAATAGGTTAACCCCGCCACATTTTTAATGTGCCTGTCCTAAGCCAGGAATCTTGTTCAAAGCTGATGTTTGTAATCGTCAAATTTAAATTAATTGATTTTTGTCAAGAAGAGGGTCTTTCATTTGCAATTTAGGATTGGGCTTGAATTATATGTAGTTTATTTTCAATCCAGGGCCAATTGCAAAACAGTGCGCAGAAACCACTGGTCACATTGAAGCTAGCTAGGCTACTGGCTGTTTTCCATTGTGAATTTTTAAAATTGTTGTTTATATTGTAGGTTGTGGTGCTTACATTTATTCCACATCTCTTTAAAATTCAACATTGTTCTGAATGCTATAGACTTCAGAACCATGAATGTAAGAATCCATGAACTGATCCTTTTTCCTCAAACTACGAAAATTGGTGCCCTTGAAAATAAATGAATCCACAGTATATTCACAGTAATTTCACTTCCAGTATTATAATACTAATAGGTTTAAATAGCTTTATCCTATGGCTTGACCATCAAGGTGAAAATTAAAGAATCCAGTTGGACTCTGAATAGTTGTGAGCATCGCAGATGCAGGCGCTATAGCATTATGTGTACTGTGATTTCATTGTGCGCCAGAAAATACTGAGAAACAAAATGGAAGAGGTTTGCTTCTACTTATTGAATTAAATGATAGGCATTGAGCAAGTAAAACAATCAACTGTATGGCTTATGATAAATTTTAAAGAAATCTGCATTACAAAAGTTAAAAAAAAAGGAAGAGAAAAAGGAGTAGTAAAAGTTAAAACCCACTTAATAAATGTATTTGTTTTTTTTTACTAAGTTAATCATCACTTGGTCTTCTTTTCTCGGGAAAAAATGTTTTCCAGAATGGCCAAGTGGTGTTACCCTGGAGCAATTAGTTTGTCGTTCTATTTGGATGTTGCCACTGAACTCAACATCATGTTGCTTAATAAACTAAACAATATGATACTGTCGTGTGATTATTATTCGTGGAGTATCAATTTTCTTGGTTTTTGTAGGTGGATTGATCCACGAAATTTGATACCCATGAAAAGAAAGTTTAACATTGGTCTGTATGCTTCAGACATTTGAAACAACAAATTTTGGAATTCACAAACTTATCATTTGTCATCATTTCACAAATATTGGTATTCATGACCCACGAAAATAAATGAATCTACAGTATGTCTATGCACTGGTATTAACAATCATGTACTCTTTTAATCAGTATTGATTAAACCAAATAAAAGGTTCCTACCTGAGCTGAAGGTAAATCCTTTAAAAGTGTTTAATCCTGTGGGGTTCCTCAAACCTGCATGATGTTTAACTAACCTGTTATTTTCTGTCAGGTTTCAAAAACAACCTTCTGATGCCATTATTTAGAATTGAACATTTATATGCAGAAAATCTCAAAAATATCTGACAGAATAGATGACATTTTGTTTGTTGTCTCAGTGCTAAAGGGAAAAATTCTGAATGGGAAATGACGACACTAATTCCAAGTAAAGTGGTTTATTAATTCATCCCACACAAATGTTGTTCCTAAATTATTTGACGATTTTTCAAAATGTTACTGCATAGCGGTTCCAAATGTTTATTACTGTGGATTCATTTATTTTCGTTGGTACCAATTTTCGTGGTTTGAAAATTGACAAGTTCTTGGATTCTTAATTTTGTGGTTCTGAAATCTGAAGCATACTTATCAATGCTACATTTCCTATTCGTGGGGTATCAAATTTCGTGGGTCAACTCCACCAACGAAAACCTTGAAAATTAATTCTCCACGAATAATGATGAAACCACAGTATTTGCACAAATCATTCAATTCTCAATGATTAATTATTGATCAAGATTATTTTAAGGACTTACATTGTAGACAGCTGACTAAATTTCATCCTATTAAAACTTCATAGTTCAGTGATGAAAGAAAATGTTGCAAGGTTTTTAACATATTTGTGTTTTAATGTAGTAATGCCTCTTATGTAATTACATGTAGACAAGGATTGCTTTATAATGTGAATGTTTTGGTCTTTATAGAATGGTCAAACATGTGGGTGTGGAAATTCCAGGGGAAATTTAGGAATGGAACATGAAGGGCAAGACTGTTTAGTTCCCTGTACTGGTAACCCATTACAAAAATGTGGAGGCTTAGCTGCTAGTACAGTATACAGGGCTTCAGGTAGTGTATAGTAAATAAAGGTAATAACAAAACTACCCAACTTGAATAATCAATCTCATAGTCCAGAGAAAATGACAAAAACGAATCAGTCATACGGGAGAATTGGTGGATCGCAATGGTCCTGACTTGGTACAGGCATTTCAAACGAAATGGTCGGTTTAACCAGGTTTTATGGCGCCAAACCCCCCTCTTCCATTGCGATCTTAGGATCCGGTAATGACCATAGAACACAACATAATAGGGCATATGTACAGATGTTATTACACATCATGTTAAGTTACAAGTCTTATAACAGGTTTGGCTAGTAAAATTATTCTCAATTTATTTTTGTCTCGCCTGCGACAATTAGTCGCGGAAGGCGAGACATAGGTATTACTTTCCGGCGGCGACAGCGACTTTTGTGGACAATGAATTGCTTGAAAAGTATAATAGCTAGGCATCTGATATTTGGTATACAGACAGTTCAGGTTATGGTCTACGCAATTGTCACCATGCCATGTGACCCTGACCCCATTTTCACGCTCCAGTGACTCTCTGAACTTAGATCTTTTTTCAGGCTGTAAACTTTTTTGTAAGACTTTTGTGGACGATGAATTGCTTGAAAAGTATATAAGCTAAGCATCTGATATTTGATATACGGACTGTTCAGGTTATGGTTTACGCAACTGTCACCATGCCATGTGACCCTGACCCCATTTTCACGCTCCAGTGAATCTGTGAACTTAGGTCTTTTTCAGACTGTAAACTTTTTTGTAAGACTTTTGTGGACGATGAATTGCTGGAAAAGTATATTAGCTAGCCATCTGATATTGGGTATTCAGACAGTTGCGGTTATGGTTGACGCAACTGTCACCATGCCATGTGACTATGACCCCATTTTAACACTCCAGTGACTCTGTGAACTTAGGTTCTTTTTTTTCAGGCAGAAAACTTTTTGTAATACTTGTGTGGACAATGGATCGCTTGAATAGTATAATAGCTAGGCATCTGATATTGGGTATACAGACACTTTTTGTGTTTATACCAAGAAATGAAAGCTTAGGTAGTTGATTTCAGTGATGGCGAGACATACTTTTAGTGGCCACACTTGTCTAAAAATTCTACAAGCAAATTTTAGCAGGGCCTACTGGCCTTGTTGAAAGCTACTGGCTCTTTCATTGTGGTTTTTAGCTCAACTGACCTGAAGGGTCACGTGAGCTATTGTCATCACTAGGCTTTTGTCGTCTGTCCATCATCTATTAACTTTAACTTAAAAATTGGAGATTTAACATCTATTGTAGAGATATATAAATATAGGTAAACTGAAAAAAAAAGCACCTGTTTTCAGACTTCCATGACCGTGAAATAGTTATGCTTAAAGCACAATGCATGCTTCGGATGCTGGATGTGACTTATATTTTACATATGGATGGCCACTGACAGAAGAATGGTCAAAGTCCATTCCTGCTTACTATGAAAAATATAGGTCAAAAAATTAGAATATAGCGATGAAAATAAAATAGGTAATGCCACCCATGAAAATTGATACCCCATGAATAATAATGAAACCACAGTATTGAGCTTTTGCTACAAAAAGACATGAAGACAATAAAAATTGGGGATAAATAACACCTATTGTAGAGATTATATACAGGCACAGTTATTCAAAGATATCAAGCCTCTCAGGGATTAAAGTAGGAAATGTTGAAACAATTTTTATCCCTTATTTTTCCAGCCCGAGCTTGTGTTGATAGCATGCCTAAGAATCCATTAGACCCCAGAATTTGTTACACTGGAGACTCACACCTGAAAGTTTTTGGCGATGCACGTTACAACTGTTTACATCAAAATGGAGAAGCTGTCCTGCCAAAGACACCTGTTCATGAGAAATATCTTTACAACCAGGTGTTTCTGGGTTTGATTAGGTATTTAAATATGGCTTAACTTTTATTGAGACTTGATAGAATCTTTTCATAATGCTTTTTGTATTATCTATTTTAGATTATAATCAAAAATTTGATTTTACAGACAAAATGTTATAATACCCCCGCTTCAAAGAAGAGGGGGCTATACTGGTTAACCTCTGTCCGTCCGACTACATGGGGGTACCCATCTCTTATCCGCAACTCCTCCTAAACCCCTTGATGGATTTTCATGAAACTTACACACAATTGTTGTGACAAAATGTAGATGTGGATTTACTATTTTGAAATTTGATCAGAATGATTTTTGGGGTTTCCCATAGCAAAACATGGACTTAGCCATTCGACTACATGGGGGTACCCATCTCTTATCCACAACTCATCCTAAACCCCTTGATGGATCGGCTCACAGTTTTTCTAGTTTTATACCCCCCACTTCAAAAGTGGGGGGTATATAGTGATAGGGGTGTCCGTCCGTCCTTCCGTCCGTCCTTCCTTCCGTTACACTTCAGGGTACCCATCTCTTATCCGCAACTCCTCCTAAACCCCTTGGTGGATTTTCATGAAACTTACACACAATCTTTGTGACATAATGTAGATGTGCACCTACTATTTTAAAATTTGATCAGAATGATTTTTGGGGTTTCCCATAGCAAAACATGGACTTAGCCATTTGACTACATGGGGGTACCCATCTCTTATCCGCAACTCCTCCTAAATCCCTTGATGGATTTTCATGGAACTTACACACAATCTTTGTGACATAATGTAGATGTGCGCCTACTATTTTAAAATTTGATCAGAATGATTTTTGGGGTTTCCTATACCAAAACATGGACTTAGCTATTGACTACATGGGGGTACCCATCTCTTATCCGCAACTCCTCCTAAACCCCTTGATGGATTTTCATGGAACTTACACACAATCTTTGTGACATAATGTAGATGTGCACCTACTATTTTAAAATTTGATCAGAATGATTTTTGGGGTTTCCTATACCAAAACATGGACTTAGCCATTGACTACATGGGGGTACCCATCTCTTATCCGCAACTCCTCCTAAACCCCTTGATGGATTTTCATGAAACTTACACACAATCTTTGTGACATAATGTAGATGTGCACCTACTATTTTAAAATTTGATCAGAAAGATTTTTGGGGTTTCCTATACCAAAACATGGACTTAGCCATTGACTACATGGGGGTACCCATCTCTTATCCGCAACTCCTCCTAAACCCCTTGATGGATTTTCATGAAACTTACACACAATCTTTGTGACATAATGTAGATGTGCATCTCCTATTCTAAATTTTATCTGATTAATTTTTTAGGGGGGTGGAGGGTATTTATTTGTGAGCTGCGGCTCACAGTTTTTCTTGTTTTCTATTATAATTTTGAAAGTAATATCAAATTTTGGCCCATGGTAAAGGGGTTTCCTTTAATGGAAGACCTAAACAACTGACCTTAAAAAGCGGCAACAGCAGCTGTGTTAACTTTAGTGTTAAGGATTTATGAGCACCTTCATATCTCAAAAACTTTTTACTTTATTGTATGATTTCAAATTTTATTTTTTTACAATTTATTTCTTGTCAAGTAGTGAATTTACAAAATTGAGGATTTTGTGACACTCCCCATTCCCTGATTGCTGTTAGGGGCCAAAAGGGGCAATTGTGTGCCAAAAAGGTAATCCACCAAAGGCCACATGTGTAAAATAAACTTTGTCAGTCCACCATGGGCTGCATGTGTCCAGAGAAATTGACTATCCATATTGGGCCTAAAATGTACAGGGTTCGACATGTTGTGGTCGTATCATGCTGGGCTAGGCGGAGCTTTGTATTATACTTAGAATTAGTTTGCAGATATTTGGTAAATGTTTTCATAAAAGCATGATTATAAGATACATTTTTAGATCCATTAGATATATAATTCCTTTTTGCTGGAAAATTTCAAATTGTTATTTTTAGCAAGGCAATTGTGTCAAAAGAGCAAGGGTATCACTGGTGTCTTATAGATTTCTTGGTAACCCTTTTTATAAATGACATTTTTTTTACAGCCAAGAGCAAAAACTTGATGTGAATTTTACTAATTATGTGATATGGACAGGCTTAACTGGTCCATCCTACTCCTGGATCGATGATGACAGAGTAGCAACAGAATACCTCATGTGGGACAATAAGAAGTATGCCTCCGCTTGGAAGGTGGGTTATTAATATGTCACTTGCAATGTGTTGCAAAGCTCAATAGAAGTAGGAGTCACTTCAACACCATCCCTAGACTTGAGGCGTTGTCTGTTATCTTGTGTTGGCCCAAAAATTTCCATCACATTTTTCTGGGCAACTACATGCCACAGCTTTTTTGATATTTTGCATGTTGCTTTCATCCTTTAGCACTATGTGTTGTAGAGCGCTTTTATGTCTGCAACTCAATTACTTCTAGTTAGCTCACCTGGCCAAAGGCCATGTGAGCTTATGCCATCACTATGCGTCCGTTGTCGTCTGTCGTCGTCCGTCGTCGTCTGTCGTCGTCTGTCGTCCGTTAACAATTTCAAAAATCTTCTCCTCTGAAACCACTGAACCAATTTAACAGAAACTTGGCAGGAATGATATATGACATGTTGGCAACAAACGATCCTCATTTTGAAATGCTTTGATAAAAAACATGGCCGCCGTTGCTAAAAATAGACTAGGGGGGTCAGACTACTGTTTTTGGCTTATAAATCAAAAAGTATAAGAGATAGAGGAAATCTGAGGCCACGCTACTGATTCAGCATCAAAAGCTCTACAAAAGTCTCCATTTGGTCAAAGTTGTCAGATGACCCCTTATAGGGGTTACGGCCCCTTAAAGGTGAAAAATAGCATTTTTTCATGTTTTTGGCCTACAGAATGAAAACTATTGCAGATAGAGATTAGCTGTTGCTTTCTTAAATGTTTAGCTCATTTAGCTCTACGAAAGTCTCCATAGGGTCGAAGTTGTCAGATGACCCCTTATAGGGGTTACGGCCCCTTAAAGGTGAAAAATAGCCACTTTTCATGTTTTTGGCCTACAGAATGAAAACTATTGCAGATAAAGATTAGCTGTTGCTTGCTTAAATGTTAAGCTCATTTAGCTCTACGAAAGTCTCCATAGGGTCGAAGTTGTCAGATGACCCCTTATAGGGGTTACGGCCCTTGAAAAATAGCGTTTTTTCATGTTTTTGTCCTACAGAATGGAAACTATTGCACATAGAGATTAGCTGTTGCTTGCTTAAATGTTCAGCTCATTTAGCTCTACAAAATTCTCCATAGGGTCCAAGTTGTCAGATGAACCCTTATAGGGGTTACGGTCCATGAAAAATAGCGATTTGATTTTTCATGTTTTTGGCCTACAGAATGAAAACTATTGCAGATAGAGATTAGCTGTTGCTTGCTTAAATGTTCAGCTCATTTAGCTGTACAAAATTCTCCATAGGGTCGAAGTTGTCAGATGACCCCTTATAGGGGTTACGGCCCCTGAAAAAAGCGATTTTTAATGTTTTTGGCCTACAGAATGAAAACTATTGCAGATAGAGATTAGTTGTTGCTTGCTTAAATGTTCAGCTCATATAGCTCTACAAAAGTCTCCATAGGGTCAAAGTTGTCAGATGACTCCTTATAGGGGTTATGGCCCCTTATAGGTGAAAAATGGTGTTTTTGGCCTATAGAATGAAAACTATTGCAGGTAGAGAAAAGCTGTTGCTTGCTTAAATGTTCAGCTCATTTAGCTCTACAAAAGTATAGGGTCAACATCAAGACCAGGTGAGCGATTCAGGCTCCTGGGAGCCTCTTGTTAATTTTACAGTAATGATACTTACAATGAAAGGAAGGATGGGATTGATTTTGGGTGTCCACTCTTTTTATGCCCCCGCAGCGACATGTCAGAGGGCATTATGTTTTACTCAGGTCTGTCTGTATGTACGTCTGTCCATCCATAGGAATTTCTGTCAAGCTTTTCTCACAAAATATACATGAGGATGATTTGAATCTTGATAGGATGGTTCATTATGACAAACTATACTTCCTCAGCGACTATCAAACCTCCTTCAAATTTCTTTGTCAAAGTTTTTGATGCAGGTTTACATGGTCAAAAAGTTTGTCAAAGAAAGCTTGGGCAAACTTTGATTGTGTAAAAGGGGTTTAAGGTTTAGGAACACTTTTTCTGTCACTATTTTCTGATTGGTAAGGATTGTCAGAAAACTTTTTGTGATAAATTGGTGGGGGTATTAGATTTCATGGGTATTGCAATAGGAAACAAGATTTTATTTAGATCATCTATAGCTACTTTTTGTATTTGGTATTTGGTCATGAAAGAGGGGTCAGACTGCGTGATGAGGATGTCAAGCAGTGGGCTGTCAGGGAAAAATTTTCAATTAAGTTTTCTCAGCAACTACTAATCATAGCCTCTTGATATTTGGTATGCAGCATCACCACAGGGTCCCATACTGTCTCATAAATGGAAAATCTTAGCAGATGGAGAATTAGCTTTTGCTGACATTAGCTGTGCAATAAACTTCCTAACATTAAAATTGTCAAATGATTCTTTGGAACAAATTGTTTTATTTAAATATCCAAAATAGTTTAAAAATTCAAAAATTGATGTTTGGTGCAATTTATGCTCATGGGAGCTTCTTGTTGTTACTTTTGGTAATAGAATAGAATAGAATAGAATAGAATAGTTTATTAAACCAATTATGGGCCCATCACTGGGCATATATATATACATACATGAATACAATTGAAAACATCAAACATAGCTTAAACAAAAGATATAGACATATTTAACAAAAAAAAAAAAAAAAAAAAAAAAAAAAAAAAAAAAAAAAAAAAAAAAAAAAAAAAAAAAAAAAAAAAAGTGATCAATGAAAATAAACACATTAATTATTATCTAGTTTAGTTTTTCTCATATCAAAGCTATTATGAATAAATGAGGATAATAAAAAGACAATGTTAATAAATTAAAATATTCCTCAGTCTCTCACTTTACAGACAGGAATTTCAATGAAGGTATTTGATTTTGACGATTTGATTAATCCTGTTCAATTTTTCGCAGTGGTCTGGTTTAGCTGATCTATCAAATGAAGGAGCCTGGAAAGCTGACTTTGCAGTTGGAGGCACAGTTAAAGCAAGAACAGCTTGTGACATTTATGATTATCAGGCTCCTATTACAGGTTTGTTAATTCAAAAGGTATTAAACTGTTGTTGTTTCCTTTTGCATGCAAGAAAAAAAAACTCAATTTGTTTTTCATATTCAGCCAACGTCATATTGAAAAAAAAGAGCCATTTCAGCTTATCTGTTAATATTTGTCTCCATCTTTCTTAGCAAATCATCTAACTTGTATTGTTTCATTCATGAAATAAGCATGTGGTAGTTTGACAACTTAAGATAGTGTTTGTTTTATTTCTTTGCTAGATTTGTTAACTAGTACTTTGTTGATTTGTTGATTACCGGTACCCCACACTTGTGAACTTAAATACTCAATTTAGCATTATCAACATTTATAATAAAGAATTCAATTTAAACATAGTATTAAATACGAAAGAATATGGAATATGTGCCAGAAAGACACGATCCACATATTGAAATGATTTTGATAAATGTACAATGCAAAATTTCGCTGCGTGTGAAGCGCTTTTCTGGATTAACCTTCATCAGACACGCTAGGAGTAAAAACTTTGGAAAACCGGTAGTATATAAGATTTGATAAAACAAAAACAGAAGCCAAAAAATATTACAACAATGACCAAACAAATAAATTTATCAATTTTTAAAGAAATAGCCAAACGTTGTCAAATTTTGGAAATATGTAAACTGTGTCTGTAAGGGACCATCCAAAACTAACAGTGAGGTGTTGCCCGACATTGTTTTTATGTCGCCTGTGACTCTTTGCTGTTTTGTCTGTAAATCATTCTATCAGTCTGTTATCTGCGCATCCCCTTATATTTTTAAAAGGTTTAAGAGTTTTTAGGAAGCATTTATACATATACATACTTATAAAGTTTAAATTTTGTTTTTAAGCTTAAACAAATAATCGGATGTACTCTTTCTTCATAGATTTCAGAGACCTGCCAAAATTATTTTGTCAATACAAAATTATCATTTTTTTCATAACTAAAATATAATTTTTTTTCAGGTTCTCACCTAAGGGTTCAGCATCGAGAATCATACCACCCAGTACTGATATCGAAATATGGAGAAATGAATATTTCTAGCCGTTTTGACTTTTACTGCCTGACCTTCATGGAGAGATGTCCAGAGGGGTTCTCCATGATGTTCTGGTACTATGTAAATAATACCCTAGAGGACAAGGCTGTATTCAGCAAGGGAGATTGTTCTTTCAAGGAGGTGATAGCCAGCTCTGGTCTATGTATATTTTACTCAGCAGCAAATCAAACATTGACCGTGGTTTATGCCACAAAAGATGAAGTACGTCAGATTGCGTTTGTCACAGACACCAAGCGCTGGGCTCATCTGCTGATCCATTTTGATAGGAATGAAACCATAAGTTTGTTTGTCAATGGGATATATTCTGGTGACCTTTTATCAGTGTATGGATTGAAGGACATCAAAAATATACAGCAAGAATCATTAAACTTCCATCTGAGTGATGAAAATATTGTTAAGAAGAATTTCACCTTTGTACCAGCTGCTCCAGATAGTTCATTGCTACAGGAAATTAGAGGTAAACCACTACATTAATTTTAAACCTAGTGGGCTGGATTTGAATTATTAGCATTTTATTTAGACCATGGACCAATTGCAGAACCACGAGCAGTGCCAAATGGCCTCGTTGAAGGCTGCTGGCGGTTGTCCATTGTGGTTTTTCTAAATTGCTGTTTAATTGTGGGCTGTGTCTTGTACACTTATTCCACATCTCATTATTTTCTATTGAACCCACTGTTAACTTTCATTTGTCTATACTTAGTCAGGACCATTGTGATGTTCAATTTCTCCAGTACATTTTCGTTTTGTTTTGTCTCTTCTTTTTGGACTTTTGCATTACTTAGTTACCAAGGATACAAACAAAACTTGCTTCAGAAAAGTGAAAAAATACCAGTGTCAGCATTTTTGTTTTGCAAGCAATTTGTTTGATTCTAAATTAATGTCTAAAGGTAAAGTCACCATTAACATTAAGTTATGTATCAAAATTATTTGGAAAGATCATACACAATGTTTTTATGGCCTACCCACATATGTGGGTTCAAGATGTAGTCCATAATACTTTGGTTAAGTTCTTGGTAAGGTCCATATCTCTGGTACTACCGGGGTAGATGTTGGGGGTCAATGAAATTTCCTCACTCGATGCATCTTGTGTAGCATGACTACTAGAACTTAGTTCACTGCTGACTTTATTTTATGCATGAATGACTTTGATAATGGTCAACATCTAAATGATCTTAGATACTGCATTTGGGGGTTGGGGTTTTTGGGGGTCAATGATATTTCCAAAACAGTTATAGACATAACTTGAATTTGGATATTATGTTAGGTGTGATAAGGACCTTGTCTTGTGAATACAGTTTTTTGTTTTGCTTGTTAGCAAATCATCATATCATATTGCATTTTACAGAACATCCCTACCTAGAAAAGAGTAAAGAAGAGATGCAGTGGACATCTTTCCAACCATGGTCTGTTGAGGATAGCGAATGGAACTCTCCAGGGGTTGATGGAAATGGGTTCATTTTGCCTTCAAAATCTTCTGTGTATGAGTTTGACGAAGTTACTCTGAATTTCCCATGCATTACTAGTAACCAGTGCTGGACAAATGGCAAGACTTTTGCATTATGGGTAAAACTTTCAACGTGGCAGACGGAATCAGTCGATATTTTTTCATATGGAGTCCAATATCCAGATGGAATCTTCCTGGTTTATGACGGTGGGATCAAGATGATGAAAATAGCAGCCTTTGATTTTACGGCCCAGTTTAATGTTACTCTGGGAGTTTGGACCCATGTTGCACTGGTCCTTTCGACAAATACAGGTCCTGTGTTGTATATTGATGGAGTTGTCGGACCTGCTCTGGCAAAAACTGGGGCTCCACCTGTTTATCCCAATACAAATATTACAAGACATCTTGGATCAGGCAAGTGTATTGAACAAAAATTGTGGCAATATCTGTTGAAAAGGTGATATCATGTCTTTCAAACGCAGTGTAATTTTTGTATTTACCTTAGATATAGCAAATTCTAGCCTTTTTTAGCAGTCTGGGAATTGGCCTTAGTCTTACCTTAGGGTACCAGAGGAACAAAATTATGAAAATTGCACTTGGTTTGAAATACAAAATTTCACTTTTTAAAAAAGATTTACATCAATTTTCATTCCAGATATGTAAACTATATAACTCACAGATAAAATATTTATGGGTCGGAAATCATTCAGGGGAGATAATTGGACATAAAGTTTTTAAATATAGTATTCAATGGGAGACCTCGTAAGCGCAACTCCTCCTAAGCCTCTTGACAGATTTTGATGAAACTTTTCACAAAGAAAGTACATCATATGTAGATGTGCATGAAGAATTTCCATTGCTTTCCAATAACATTCAGGGGAGATAATTAGACTTTAGGTGTTTTTGGCACTACAGAGTCCAATATGTAGCCGGGGGTATCCTTTTGTGAGCCCGCTCACAGTATTACTTGTTTTATCAAAAACATCCAAAATATGATTATATTTTTATATTGATTTAAATAAAGAAAAAGTAATTTTTTTTCAACAGATGCATCTAAACACTTCAGAAAAAAATTGATAAAACCTATGATTTTAGCATACATGGAGTGCATTTATTTCTAACATCAATTTTTTCAGCGCTGGGCAGCATTTGTAATTGGTTTGTCAAACGCTTACTCATGAGAAACAAATACAGTGTTTGCTTAACCTTTGTAACCTTTGTTGAACTGGTCTAACCTCAATGAATGTAAACAAAACTTTTCATTAAAAGAGGAAATTAACATGTGCTAGGCAATTAATTTAGAAATAAATGTAGCGTTGGGCTACAAACGCAAGTGACAAACACAGTGAACATGGTCTTTAGCGATTGCATTGTTTGTACAAACGCTGTCAGCGCTGGGAGGTAATTAGTAGAAACAAATGTAAAACTTGTTTACGCGCATAACCGTTTCTACTGTTTTTATTAGAAACAAATGCACTCTGAGTGTTTAACTTTCATTGTTATTGATAACAAATCAACATTTTAAAGACATTAGTCAGTTTTGAAGAATATGCCTGAAAGCACCCTTACCATACCTTGTCCTTAGACTAGGCCTATAGGGAGGCTATCTTTGATTTCTGAAGAAAAAAAATTGCTTCAGAAAGTCTTAAAGGTGGGTCTTTCAGTTATACTATTTATCTTTTAACAGAATGAAAAACACTACTTTTGGACAGTTTTGCATGGTTTTTTTCAGAATTTCATCATCAGAAATAAATATTTTCTACTTCACAGTGATGTGTCCTCCAGGATGGACAATGTTTGGTAGCTCCTGCTACAAATATATCAATGACTTCTTAATGTTCTGGGAACTCCAACATCAGTGTGAAAGTTACGGTGGAAATCTAGCGTCTGTTGATGATGATGCCACCTTGAACTTTATAAGAGGCTTCTTATATAATACGTAAGTAAAATACTAGGAGTAACATGGAAATTTGTTGTACTAATTACTGCCATGTTGAACTAAATAAAGAGAGTTTCATTTTAAAGTTGATGTGGAAATCTGGCAGCTGTTAATGATACTCATACTGGCAATTTGGACTTTATAAGCAGCCACTGCTGGTCATGTTAAAGGCTGCTAGCTGTTTTCATAGAGGATTTTTTGTGCTTGTTTATGGAGGTTGTATCATGTTCCACAGTTCATTAGAATCTTTTGTTATTTGATCTGTAAGTTATACATAACTTTATGTCAGAAATTTAGCATTTGTTGTGTATTAATGTTAAGCTTATTCTATGATATGCAGTTTAAAAAATTATTGTTGAATTATTCATCGGGTCTGTTGACATTTACAGGACATACAGTTGAAGTTAAAACCTTGTTGTTCAATAAACCATGAAAATAAAACAAAAGCATGCTAAAATTGGATGAAAAAAATGTCCATTCTGCAAAGTTTGAAGAAGCAAAAAAAAAAGGAAGCAGAAATTGCTTCTGGAATTCATCATCTGCAAAAGTAAATTTATGTGTCAACTATAACAAAAAGCAAATCACCATGTAGGAGTCACTTTGGCACCATCCACCATCTTGTGACATCAGCTGTCGTTCTGCTCAAATATTCTGTCACAGCTGCATGATATTTAGCACTATAGTACTTTATGGTGTTTTTTAAAAGTGATATTATGCCCGTAGCTAATCTTTTTCCTGTTAACTGAACATTTTAAGATGAAGGAAACATATATCTTCCATGGAAGACTGCAATTCTAGAATAATGTTTATACTTTTTCTTGCCTCTATTTGAGATGTGTTACATGTATGTGATCTAACTCTTTTGTAGGATAACTCCAGTCTATTTGGGAGTGTATAATTTTGGACAAGAAGATTATGGATATCTTTTCGTCAACACAGAAGGCAGACGTCAAAATTATATCTTCTGGGACACATCCCCACTTGTCTATACTACTAAAAACAGCTTTTCATATTTAACCTGCGATCCAGTTTGTGGAAACTTAGCTGTGTTAAATTTGTTCACTGAACATCCTGATAATTTCACTGGTTATGGAGGACTGTGTGAAATAGACCACAACCACCTGACTTTTAGTAAGTTGTTGATTTATAAAAGCATAAATATTTTTTGAAAGATTTGTATATTTCATTTGTAAGAATAATTAACAAAATTCAATCACCACAAAGTATCAAGCAGTAAAAGGAGTATTTCCAATCTTTGAAATTTATGAAAATTGTCTCCTCTATAGATTCTGTTTTAGGTCCTTATCCATGAAATTTTATCACACCAAAGTTTTTACAGATTAAACAGCTTTTCTATTTAAGATATTTAAATATTTAATAGACGGACATGTTGGGTATTTTAAGGTTTAAACTAAGGTTTTTCGTTTGGAATGTAGTATTTGATTTATGTACCCAATATTTCAGGGCGAGAAGACAAAGTGAGATGCCAAGAAGGCTGGCATTTCTGGGAGGGAAACTGTTATTTCTTCAGTGCCACCTTGTACACTGGGGATACAGGAGTCACTCAATGTTCATCATATCGAGGTGTCCTTGTGGAAATTGATTCACCTGATGAGCAAAGATTTCTTTCCAATTATCTGTATGCGTAAGTATAGTTCAAGTCTAGATGTAGAATTTTTTTAGTTCATAGACTTAAACTCATCAACTAGAATTAGTGTGTTATTTTTGCCAGTGTTGTTTATTGTCATAATTGTGTAACATGGAATATTTTCTTTGAAATTGACATGCATTTGTATCACAAACAAGAATATGTCTGAAAGACATAATGCCCCATCTCATAGCATTTTGGACAGATGGACAAATTGACAGACGGATAAATAGATCTGAACTCTTCCCCCCCTTTCATAGATTGGGAATAAAAATATAGTGTCATTTGTATAATATTATGACTGGGCAACACAGCAATTACCAGTTGTCCAAACACATGCCTCGATGTTCTTGACATGTTAATAAAGATTTTAGTATTCAATGAAATAGTGACAAAACTACCAAACTGGGAAGATAGGTAGTCTGTATCTCATTTTATGTGCATGAATGTCATAAAAACATAGAAAAATGATCACTCCTAATTGAAACTTATCAAAAGATTGACTTTTATATTCATCTTCCTAGCATGAAAATGTCTTATACAAAATATGCCTAATAATCACTCATTCCAGGCCCGTACACAGGGGGGGTGCGGTGGGTGCGTTCGCACCCCCCTTTTGGAGAAAAATATTTAAATTCCTAAGGATTTTTCTTTAAAACACAATTTGCACCCCCCTTAAATTTAAATATCCTATATTAACGCACCCCCTTTTTCAAAAAGCTGTGTACAGGCCTGCATTCTTATCTTTTTCCTCATTATTTGTAGATTTACAGCTTTGCCAAAGACATTTTATATAGGAGCTAAGTTTAGGACAATCCTTGATAATGGTGTTGGAGAATTTACTTATGGGGACTTTCAGCCGCTAAAGTATGATAACTTGGCGGTGCCACCCTCTAATGCATACAATCCTACAGGATGCAGTGTCATCGACTGCAGTACTAAGAAATGTTCATGGAGAGATGTTTCATGTACGGAGAACTGGCCACTGATATGTGAAAAACCTGCAAGTAAGTTATTTTATTCCCACAAAACTTAATCCTAGAGTTGTTACTTCTTGAACAGAGAAAAGCTGGCCTTTGATACTATAAACATGCTTATTTTCATGAATTAGCGATTTGACTTAAGTCCACAGTTACCTTCTTAAGTGTTTGCTGCTCATTGTTCTATTCATTTCATTCATTTGAATGCATTTTGCGGGTATTTAATTTTGCTCATGACTGTGAATTCCATGAAAATTAATGCCTCATGAAAATAAGTAGGTTACGCTATATGAGAAGCTTATTTGGAAGTAAGTTTGTCTCAGTCATCTGCACAAGGATTTTCCTCCACCATACCTAGATTTTGAGTTCCACAATAGCAGTCATTTTACCCTGATTTGCTTGAAATCTTCTACCTACTCTCTAATGATTGAAATAACGAAACCGGGCCCTCATTTTACTATAAAGGTCGCAAGTCCTAGGTTTGGTCATAACTCTTATATTCTTTATAATTTATGACTGGTCCTTAGCTCTTAAGTAAAATTGGGTCCTGTTCCTTTCTCTCCAATCCCTTTGAAATGATTGTTTTAGATCTTACTTCAGTTTACCTTTGACATGGACATTCTAACTTTCAGAATTTTCCAGAATGGATGAGCTCTGGATGGGCCTTTTTTAAACTGATTGCCCTGTATTGCTCATGTTGGTTGAAAAGGGAGTAAAGCCCCAATACTTACTCCCTACTCATTCTTTCATAGTTTTATTGTTTCAAAAAACCATTTTCATTTTAGGAAAGTACTGTGCACACAACTGGGAAGAATTCGTAGATTCGTGTATATCTATACAGGATACTTCTTTGACTCCACAGAGCTGCACCACAGTTGGAGCTCAGCTGATACAGTTTAGAGATGCCGCTGAAGTACAGGAGTTTGCAGCCTCATTTGATTTAGGTTTGTCACTTCTTTGTTAATTTTGTTCATTTTAAGTTTTATTTTCAATATTTTCCTGATACATTTGACTTTGTCTTGAATATACGGTAAGTCAACAGAAAATATTTTAGAATTATTGCGTTAAGTTTTCCATATTGGCTGAGTTATTGGTCCAAGGCTAGCCATATTGGACTGAGGCAAAGCATGCCATATTGACTAGTCCAATATGCCATATTGGACTGGCGGTATCCCTCCAATATCCATATTGGACGGATAAATTACATATTGGCGTAGTTTTGTGTTTATATAGTATAGGCTGTTTTCATCATATTTAGACAAATATTTTTATGTTAGTCAATAATATTCTTTTATATATGGATAAGTTCTTTTAATTTAATCAATATATGCATTTTACTTGTATCTTGCGCCAAAAGCAAGACAGTGACAAGTAATCATTGGTCACACTGATGGCTGCTATTGTTGATTTTTAAATTGTTGCTCACTTATGTTTTAAGTTTTTACTCGGAAGTCTTCGGCTTCCGAGTCTTGTCGGAGAAAAGATGAAATGGAAGAAGCGCGGCAAACTGTTACAACTCGTTGTCACGTCGCTAACTCTCGTAGAAATAAAATATAGGACCAGACGAGAAAAAGCGATTGCTTTGTAAGGTCGTAAGCGGCAAACATGGCGACGGCAGCCTGATCAATCTATCTGAGACTGATACCAAAAAATATCGACATAACAACTATAGAAACTGAATTCAAACCAGACGATCTCGGTTTGTATACATGCCCAGGAGTCTCGACAGAGGGAAATAGTGATTTTGTTATTGAAAAACTCGCTCCCAATGATCTCGTATGGTTCTGTGATGTATCAAGGCTTGCGGAAGTTAAAGTTGACGTGACAAGTAAGTCTTGCATTTATGTTATTTTAAAGAGTTTTGTTTAATTTACGATTACATACATTAACATCTTGTACATTTTACATGTATATTGATTGTATCACCATGTTGTCTATTGTATTTTATGTGTAATCTATCAACATGATCAATTATGTTCTTTTCTTCAATCAATTATGACTTTATGTTGTTTTCCTCTACATGTACAACAAATAATAGATATGTTACTACAGGTCAATGCTGAACTCTGTGTACATGTATTTATTATAGAATGTAAAACACTGCCACCTGTTTAGTAAAAATATATTAGAGTCTAATATGAATCTAATTTATTTTTAAATCAAAAATTAATTGCTTACACAAGGTTATGTTGCTGCTCGGTTGTTGTCTTCACTCAAGAGTGCAGACATATCGATAAATTTTAAAAGCGGACATTCGGTCCGGTGAATCTGAAAATTGTGTCTGACCTAAGCATTTTTTGTCTGCAATTTACTAATATACTCCGTTCTCATTATATCATGGGTTCTGTGTTATCATGGTATTTACTTTCATTTCAAAACCAAATATTCAACTGTGACGTCACTGTTTCTACATAGCTACGTACCATGATATAACGAGATACCAGGATAGTTCATACAAAATTACGGTCTGATCAGCCAGTAATTCTGTCAGACACACCAAATCTTGCAGGACTGAACAGATTTTTGCAGGACAGGTCCTGAGGTTCTGTACAGCTGTCATCATGTACAATATTTCGATATGTTTGCCCTCATAGAATAAAAAGCTACGCCGAGCGCAGCATGATACGACCGATACAAGTTAAACCCTGTACGCTGGAGGCCCAATATGGATAGTCTATTGCTTTGGTCACATGAAGCCCATGGTGGACTTACAAAGCTTTTTGACAACAGTGTGTGACGTTAACGGATAGCCCGATGCCCGTGTCTATTAGAAATCTGATCGGTCTAGTTAATTTCGGTAGTTACTGGTCCGATCGGTCTAGTGAATTGAAAGTAATAAATATATATTATTCAGTATTCTTGCATTTATCTTTCATTTATTATCCAATATAGATCTATTTTCTCCGTTTTTATATCAGCGTCTCCTTGAAATCGGCCATTTTCAATAAACATATAATCTTAAAACGGATTCCGTGACGTCAGGGAGAAATCCAGCATTCGGATGTAGAGAGTTAATGCTCTACACTACCAACATGCGCAAAACCTTCCGAATGGAATGGTTTCCTCTTGCATATGCGCATTGGTCAGTAAATAAAGGTCAAGGTATTCTTTAATTATTTACAAAAAAATGGAGAAATTCAGATAAATAAATCGCAGTTTTTAGGCATTTTAAACACGGTACGTTTATATGGATGATTTTAAACGTGTACGAGGGTAACATTACAAGATACTTGATTATATTAATTTGTTACTCGCTCTTCAGAATTTTCTTGAAATAACGGATAATTTTTGTCATCGGAAAAGAGATTCTCAACTTTCAAATGATTTTTTTCTTTTGGAGACACATACAATGGAAAGATGCCAAATAAAAAATGAACGAAAATCTGCCATTTTGAACATCCTCAATGGTGTTTTTTTGTTATTAGCTCACCTGGACCGAAGGTCCATGTGAGCTATTACCATCACTTGGCGTCCGTCGTCGTCGTCTGTCGTCATCGTCGTCGTCGTCCGTCGTCGTCTGTTAACAATTTTTCAAAAATCTTCTCCTCTGAAACTACTGAACAGAATCTAATGAAACTTGGTATGAATGATCCTTAGGGTGTCCTGCACCAAACTTGTGTTTTGATTTTTGATCCGTTAAAAAACATGGCCGCCGTTACTAAAAATAGACTAGGGGGGTCAGACTATTGTTTTTGGCTTATAAATCAAAAAGTATAAGAGATAGAGGAAATCTGAGGCCACGCTACTGATTCAGCATCAAAAGCTCTACAAAAGTCTCCATTTGGTCAAAGTTGTCAGATGACCCCTTACAGGGGTTACGGCCCCTTAAAGGTGAAAAATAGCGTTTTTTCATGTTTTTGTCCTACAGAATGAAAACTATTGCACATAGAGATTAGCTGTTGCTTGCTTAAATTTTCAGCTCATTTAGCTCTACAAAAGTCTCCATAGGGTCGAAGTTGTCAGATGACCCCTTATAGGGGTTACGGCCCCTTAAAGGTGAAAAATAGCAATTTTTCATGTTTTTGGCCTACAGAATGAAAACTATTGCAGATAGAGATTAGCTGTTGCTTGCTTAAATGTTCAGCTCATTTAGCTCTACAAAAGTCTCCATAGGGTCGAAGTTGTCAGGTGACCGCTTATGGGGGTTACGGCCCCTTAAAAGTGAAAAATTAGTGTTTTTGGCCTATAGAATGAAAACTATTGCAGATAGAGATTAGCTGTTGCTTGCTTAAATGTTAAGCTCATTTAGCTCTATGAAAGTCTCCATAGGGTCGAAGTTGTCAGTCAACCCCTTATAGTGGTTATGGCCCCTGAAAAATAGCGTTTTTTCATGTTTTTGTCCTACAGAATGAAAACTATTGCACATAGAGATTAGCTGTTGCTTGCTTAAATGTTCAGCTCATTTAGCTCTACAAAATTCTCCGGTCGAAGTTGTCAGATGACCCCTTATGGGGGTTACGGCCCCTGGAAAATAGCGATTTTTCATGTTTTTGTCCTACAGAATGAAAACTATTGCACATAGAGATTAGCTGTTGCTTGCTTAAATGTTCAGCTCATTTAGCTCTACAAAATTCTCCATAGGGTAGAAGTTGTCAGATGACCCCTTATAGGGGTTACAGCCCCTGAAAAATAGCGATTTTTCATGTTTTTGGCCTACAGAATGAAAACTATTGCAGATAGAGATTAGCTGTTGCTTGCTTAAATGTTCAGCTCATTTAGCTTTACAAAATTCTCCATTGGGTGGAAGTTGTCAGATGACCCCTTATAGGGATTACAGCCCCTAAAAAATAGCGATTTTTCATGTTTTTGTTCTACAGAATGAAAACTATTGCAGATAGAGATAAGCTGTTGCTTGCTTAAATGTTCAGCTCATTTAGCTTTACGAAAGTCTTCATAGGGTCGAAGTTTGTCAGATGACCCCTCATAGGGGTTACGGCCCCTGAAAAATAAAGATTTTTCATGTTTTTGGCCTACAGAATGAAAACTATTGCAGATAGAGATTAGCTGTTGCTTGCTTAAATGTTCAGCTCATTAAGCTCTACGAAAGTCTCCATAGGGTTGAAATTGTCAGATAACCCTTATAGGGGTTATGGCCCCTGAAAAATAGCATTTTTTCATGTTTTTGGCCTACAGAATGAAAACTATTGCACATAGAGATTAGCTGTTGCTTGCTTAAATGTTCAGCTCATTTAGCTCTACAAAATTCTCCATAGGGTCGAAGTTGTCAGATGACTCCTTATAGGGGTTATGGCCCCTTATAGGTGAAAAATGGTGTTTTTGGCCTATAGAATGAAAACTATTGCAGGTAGAGAAAAGCTGTTGCTTGCTTAAATGTTCAGCTCATTTAGCTCTACAAAAGTATAGGGTCAACATCAAGACCAGGTGAGCGATTCAGGCTCCTGGGAGCCACTTGTTGTTCATTTACCAAGAAAATAAATAAAGATGAATGACTGACATGGCCAATGTATTATGCAATTGCATGAAAAATGCAATATATTTTAAAATATCAATATGTATTGAAAAATAAAACAGAATATATCTTTACTTGTCTTCTATCATATTTCTCAAAATAAAAGAAGGCACTCTGAGATTTACCCATTAAAAATCTGGAAAAATATTAGTTAGACCAAGCTCATTTCTTTTGTCATGTCATTGTATTGTTTACTGGTGCAGTGCTTGGTATGGTACTTTTAGTCTAAAAAAAAAAAATTGGTCTGCTTGAATCTGATTCGGTCTGGTGGAATTAGAAATTTGCTAGCCCAAATGTCTAGTGGCTGAAAAAGTTTTTGGCACAGACTGCATACATCAAATGCATTTTGACACATATACATGTATATTGACATCAACATCTCATACAAAAAGCCTTATTCATGTTATTTATATACATATATCAATTTACATTTTTTGCCCTTTGACTCCTAATTTAAAAAAACAAACTGTAAGAAATATTGTTAATCAGATTGCAAAAAAGGGCAGGGATTTTCATAAGGTATCCAATGAAAAAATATTTTGAAATCGGACCAATTATAAAAAAGTTATTTTTATGGGCATGGCCTACTCTTTGGCACATCCCTGTTCACCATTTTATGGAAAGCTACCCCCCTCCTGAAGACCTTTTAGATTTTTAATGACAATGTACATGTGTATATGACTTAAAGAAATTAAAGCAATATCTGACAATATTTTTGACCTACTAAATAGTTAGGTATTCATTACTCAAAACAATTAAACAAATATTAACAATGATTAATGTGATATATCTTCAAAGAACAGCATGGCCAATTTGGTCACATGTCACCTTATATTTGTTTTGATTTTACATTTTCTGAGTTTCATGTTTATTGCATGAACCTTCTGGTTGATAGGAAACTGTGTTTAGAAATTGTTATAACTTGGAAGCAATGGAAATCTATCATCAAATATCTTTGATCTTACAAAAAAAGCAAAGAAACTTCAGTTTTCCTTGTATTCTAAATTTGCAGCCCTTAAATGTTGCAATATTATAACTTGAAATATTGGGACAAAAATGTTTTATTTCATCTTATTTACATTTTATACTTATGTCTTACATATATATACATGTATATGTCTTTTGGGGATTACATTGCATTGTTAATTCATGAGCTTTATCCAATAAACTGATTGATTGATTGATAATATTATAGTGGAATTGCTGCAACTTTAGGACATATGAAATTGCAAGACTATTATTGATCATTATTGTTGATAAAAAATACATTATTGTAAGCTGATGTTTATTTTTATAACATTATTTATTTGCAAAATATCAATTTAAATGTGGATTTATATGTGAATTGTGTCCTACATTGTATGTTTAATATGTGTGTGTATTAGCAAGTTAAGTATAAATGTTTTTTTTTTTCTTTCAGACAAAGAGCCATATAAAGCTAAAAGTTGATAAAAGTCATCAGCATCTGCAATTTCAAGATATGGATAAATGCTGACTGTGCATATATAATTCTCACTGAAACTGGATATATCTAGCATCAAAATAGTGTTTACCTTTACAGAGAGCTTTATTCTTCTAACTAAGGAGTCCAAAAGTCTATTGAAATTATGAAAATTTGTTTTGAGCAGCTACAAAATATATAAACATCCTAGGATGATGTGAAAAAGATTGAGTAAAAATCATGAATTAATATGTTGTGTAAAAGAATGAGTTCAGTGGTGAATTTAATATCAAGTGAAATATTAAAAAATAAATGTGATATAAGAACTTTTTTTGTTTGTTACTCTATATATTTTTTATTGATGATGGATCCACACAACATCATATCTTCATAAACATCATGATCAAGGCAAATACAGAGCAGAACAATACATTAATGAAGAAAGCTTTGTCTGGACCCATATTGGACATACAAGTATAATAGTTGACTAGACACACAAAGAAAAAGAAAACACATGCAAGTGTCAGTGCAACATACCATGTGTAACAGCTCAAGTGCAAGAAAGAATAAAATCACATAGTTCCAATTTATTTGCCAAATGAAGTCTATAAAAAAATGATAAAAGACTAACAAAAGTTGAAAGCTGTAAATGCTCGATAAGTTTTTTTTTTATTTCATGTATTTAATAAGATTTTGTGGCATGCATATTTACTCAATTCACTGTAACAAAGTATTTTATAAATTATCCTTTCAATTCATCATAGTACAAGCATCTTATTCCTCAGCTGTTTACAATAGATATATATTACAAGTTATCCAATGTAAATAGATTGACTGACAAATATCATAAGCAATGATTATACTATTTGACATGTTAAAGATTGTCTACATGTATTTCAATATATGTTATAAGTTTAAATTATGAATGTAACCTTGTCAATGAAATGACATTTGACCAATTAAGATTATTTAGAGGCAGGTTATGCCCCCTATCATTTAAAAAAATCACTAGTAATTGTTTATTAAAAACAAAACATTGGGTTAAATAATATTTACATATAAGTCCAATAGGGTTATTTTTATCATTGTACCCATTTTCTTTGTACATATAACATGTTGGTGACATTTTTGATGCATTTTAGTGAATCAATATGTAATATTGATATGATGATTGCTATGTAATGTTATAAAGATTACTTTAACTAATTATTGAACAATAATAAACATGCTACATGTACCATTGAAATGGTATTAATGTCTAAAAATATTGTCCAAAATACCAAGTATGTGTTCAATAGAAAATGCATATTTTCAAACATAATTGCTGCTATAAGAATATTATGTCTGTAAAAATGTTAGTTATTCTACAAAATTAATAATAAAAGATAACTTGTTTTGTTATATCAATCTATTTCCCACACAAAAAAGTTGCAGAGCTTTATGTCTCTGGTCCATCAATCAGTCCTACACATCACTTTGTTATAATAAAAATGACAAAGTTCCAGACAATAAATATTGCTCCGCCTGACGCACCAAGACTCATCAGAGGCGCTCTACCAAAAAAATTTAAAATGCCAAACATAATATAATTATGATGAGCATAAAACAATAAAACCAAAAATACCAAACAGGGGAAGAAAATTATTACTTAATTTATCTAACAATGTCTGGGGTAAGAAGAATCTAGGGGTTTAGACAATATTGAAAATTAAACATATAATTTAAAGCTATAAATGAAACTCCACTTATACTACTGAACACAAACAAAACATGGTTTCATTGGTTTGCAAGAACTACACCATATATAGATATGCATGTTACCAAAAAATCTAGAAAAGCAAAGTTTTGTCTGACTGTTGACCCAATATTTATGTTGAAAACCCTGATAATAGTTCATGAACAAGTAAACGGATATTTCTAAAAAGTACATCATATGTTGTGCTTTCTAACAGGATTCCATCTGCAAATTATAGTGTGAATAATCACCCATTAAACTGAAATCCTGATATACATGTACAAATGGTGATAAGGCTGTCCCCATCTGTTAGTCAAGTTAGTCAACACAACCCTTAAACATCTGAACAAAATTTATCGAAACTTGGTATGCAAGAAGTTCATCATATGAAATCGTGCATAAATTACCATGTATTCATTAGCCACAAATTTGGGACACAATTAAATTTATCAAAATACCAAGAACAACAAAACAGAATTCCATAGAACTTTGAATTGAAGAAGTATAACACTTATAGTTGTATCTGTTGCAACAAATCATTGATTTACTAGAATACATAATTATAAAGCTAATTTTTTACTCCAATACCATAATATGAACTGCACACAAGGGTTATATCATAAATATACAGCCTTGTCCAAATACACAAAACAGGAAATGCTTTCCAAAATTAAGTATAAAAAAGATATAGATTAAATGTGCAACATAAGACAAAGCCCCACAAAACAGTAACTGATTTATCAAACACCAGATTAACGAAATCTCCATCCTTGAAATCAGCATTCAATAGAAACTAAAATGTGTCGCATTTATTTGCAACAGAATACCAGCAGAAATAAACAAATTTATGCAACTCAAAGACATGCTACAAGAAATCCTTAAAATATTTTCAAGATAGGAAATATGGTACGCTGCCTAGTTGAGTCATTTAAAGAAAAAATGGTGGGTTAAACCATGTTATATGGTGACAAACATTCTTCATCCATTGGATATAAAGTTCCATTATAAAAGAAAACATTCTGACTTCCGAGTTGTCAGTACCAACGGTACTTTGATTACTTGTGTTATCAAAGGAAACCCCCTTTTGGGCATAGATCAACCTAAAGCTTGTGTGACTGTATCTAAAAAAAGTTGATAATCTGAAACAAATTATTCAGGGCAATTTATATTTTGGGCTCCAAATGCAGGACCAATTTCCTTTATATTTTAGCTGGGGGCAACTATCAGACAGATGGGGTTTTGTCAGCTGCTGGTGACATTTAGGGCTGTACATGGAAATATTCTGTTTTATATTTTAGCTGGTGGTAACTGTAAAACAGATGGGGTTCTGACAGGGTCAGGTTACGTTTGGGGCTCTACAGGAGAGTTAACCTACTTTTATGACCAGACCCTGACAGGCACAGGGAACTGTGTAGGTATAACAGCCACAGGTCTGCAGAGAGTGGACTGTACCCTTCATATATGTGCAGTTTGTCAACATGGTAGGTACTGGGAAAGTATTTATAATATTCATGGGGTACCAATTTCCATGGTTCCTGCAAACCACGAAAATAAATTCACAACAAAAAAATTTTCAGAGCTTTTGTTAAAAATTAGAATTCATGAAACTATGAATATGCAATTCATTCTGATCAACAAAAAAAATGTTAACAATGAATTTAAGTACATGTACAATTATAAGATTATTTAAGTTACAAGTAGTTGGTGTATAATAGGAATTTATTGCAACATCTATGAAAGTAAGGGGGCAAATAGTGTTTAGGTCAGTGGTCTGTGTGTCTGTCCCAAATGTTGCACCACAGGGCATAATGTCTTTGCACATATTTCTTGTTAAATTTTAGAGAAGTTTTTGGTTGTTGTAATGTTTAAGACCAATCTTTTTGTTTAAATTTTAGATGCATCCATATATAGATTCAAATTTTTGCATGTAATCTTACAATTATAAAAACATTCCAAACATGAGAAATACTTGAGTGTCTGTCTGTATATTCATTGCATTTTCATTAAGATTTTGGTATTAGAGGACAATTTCTTGTATAGTTCACTAATTTTAAGAAAAAAAAACTGCTTGCCTAAGCTTTTGATTTTTAAAACCAATGAATAAAAATAGCAGCTCTCCATGTTCTTAGTTCTAAAAAGTTTTATGATTTAGATTTATGTTCACTAACTTTTGTCTTGAGCTCTACATGTATATGATATATCATTTCAGGTCAAGGTGGTGATGTCAGTATTGATAATGTATATTTCCTGGACGACAGTTTAGCTGCTGGTCATATTGTAGATATTTACAGTAAAGAAAGTAAGTTTGATAATAATAATTTTTAGACCTTTTATACCACTTTCACAACAATTTAAAGTTGTATCAAAGCGTTCATAGAACCACGGCCATAAATAGCTAGGTTTCCATTTTTATTTTCACAAACCTTTTCTTTCATTGAAGCTAGAAAGTTCAAATTGGACAGGTGGTCAAGGTTTTTAAATTTACATTGAAGTTTTGTACTGAATTGAATCTTTATTATAAAAAAATCTTAGACATTTTTACATTGTCTTGTTTCATACTAAATGAATTTTTGTAGTGGAATCTTTTTTTTCCATTCTATAGAGTATATTCCGGAGACTTATGAATTTGACATGGCAACTTACAATTCTACCAACCTCACACTACAAGGGGTCAAGTCTACAGATATCAACCCAATCTATCTAGAAGCAGCAGAAAATATTACCTTTCATGAAGATTTGGTTCTTGGGCCAGTACCTGTCATCTCTAATTTATCCACTGGATTGATCTACAATGTACAAAATAATGATAGCTGTCTTCAGTCTCTTGAGCACTGCCGCCATAGTTTTGGTATATCGTTCTTGTTGTATGTCAGTAACGTAACCAGTTGTATGTTGGTTGATACTGTTACAGATGGTACGACTGGGATGACTGTGGCTATTACAAATGAAAAGTAAGTTTTGTTATCAATAATAATACATTATTTCTAATTTGATCTAGCACTCTCCTTGTATAAAAGTGACATCTGTATCAGCCAACCTGAAGTTAAATGTCATGTGAGCCACTGTAATCATGAACATTTTACATATGGAGTTATTTCCCCTTATTTTAAGATTACTAAGTATTCCTGAAATAATCCCCCATGTGAATAGACCATTCTGTAAGTAAGAAGTATGAATAATCAGAAGAAATGCAAACTTATCTCAGATGTGAATGGTTCACTTTACAAAAATGTGAAAATAACATCTCACGAAAAATTCCACGTCGTTTACAGTAATTGTCTTCCTTTTATGTCAGTAACATTTCCTTAAAATTAAATTTCTGAAACCTCTGAACAAATTGCTTTCAAACTTAGCATCAATATGTTGTCATTTAGCCTGTTGTTCATCAACTAAAATTCAATTCAGCCTTAGATTTTTAAGGTTGTGCTAATGAGTAAATTTTATTTTAATAGCTTTAACTACATTTTGTGTCTTATTTTAATGAAACAAGAGCAAAAACCACTGTGCATGGAATTTTTGTGTTTGTTTACAGTTACTTATTCTACATTTAATTGCGATATTTTTCTATTTCAGTGATACTGTTCTAGCAATCACTGTACATGAATTGAACTACATCACAGAAATAAATGTGCCAGTTGCCTTAGAGAAGGAATGGACCCATATCAATGTAGTTTGGCAAAAATATGTTGGATTAAAAGTTTTTATCAACTTCAATCTTATCGAGAAGATTTCTCCAATTGACCGTTCACCAGTTTTCCCAGTAACAACAGTAGTTACTAACTCGTCACTTGTCATAATTGCCAACTGTTCCTTAGATATGGAGTCTTACTTACATATTAAGGATGTAAAGATTGGAACTAACTTGATGGAGGATTGGGAAATTAAAAATTATGGTAAAACAATAAAGATAATTGCATGCTTATATCTTAAGCAATGTAAGGATTTCTACTACTTAAAAAAAAACCAAATTGGGTGTCAAAATTATGGTTACGCTCAAGATATAATTCATTATTAGAAGTGTAATTTTGAATTCAAACAATATCAAATTTAAAGTGAACTGTGCTCCTAGTCGGGCTTTTTAAAAAAGAGAACCAAACTTAACCCTTACAAAACTGACATGTGCTCTACAAAAAAAAAAAAACTTGGATCAGTCAATACAAATTTCCATAAAATTTGGATAAAATTTGAGTAAGACTTCTTTTATCGGAGATTAATTGGAAACATTGTAATTGACAACATTTAATTACTATTTTACTACCTGATAAATTTCAAAGTTTAGTCCCATGCATCTTGAATCATAATTATGTTCTGGTTATGGCTGAAATATCCCCAACAGGCATTAAGAAAACAACAATTGAATTAACAAAACACAAGACAGTAGTAGCATATCTTAATGCCTGGAACTTTGGGCGAGTTCGAGATTCCCTTCCTAGGCAGCCTGGGTAGATTATTTTTTTCCCGGGTTGAAATATAAAACAGAAAGCAGGTGTTCTCTGTTCTGTATGGGTCAATGATCTTTGTAACAAATAAATAAAAGTGTACATTCGGAACAACCTAGGTCACATATTATATTACTACGTCATTAACCAGGTTATTCTCGTTCTGCCCCATGTGAGCAACATTTTTCCTACCTGAGACTCCCAGGGTTTGAATGTCGAATGCAAGCTTTGTTACAATATTGATTTGATTCATCTTTCCAGATGATATACCCCGCTTCATTGACTTCGACGATCCACCAGAGAAATCCAGAACCAACATCCACACAATTGTTGATGAGACCTTAGTGACAACATATTGGAGGAACTCTCTCTTCCTAACGGCTATAAAAATCGTCAATCCAACTGGACTGGTTCCCGCCATAGAAGTACCAGACCAAATGATGATGTGTTTCTCTAATAATGGTAATTGTGCTTTATAAAGAATTTTTATACTTTTATACATGATAAAGTGATGTAGGATAAATCTTTATTGCAAAACATTATTATTAATATTTATTAACATGTCCCAATTAAGGATAACAGCATACATTTACAATACAAACATAAAAACAGAGTTTAAACATACAATGTACAACATGAACAACAATAGAAAGTCGTAGTAATTTCAAATTTACCCAATGGAAAACAACAAGAATTTGTTGCTGCATTTTCTGGCTTTAGACAGACTAATTTATACAATTGCAGGTTAAACTTAATTTTTTGTGCTCATTCTTTTGAAAATATTTTTTCAGTTATATAAAATTCTATTTATGGTCTGACCTTTGTTTTCTTTCAGATGCTTGTCAGCACCCTTACACATTGTCCTTCTGGCTATTTCCACGAGATATCCAACAAAGCCAGATCTTCATTTATTCTCGTACCAAATCTCACTCAGTAGGGATCATAGACTCGACAAAGGTCTGGTACGACACCACGGTGGACAAGTACTACTTTACTATCGAGTTTGACAGAACCAGGATCACTTATGAGTTTTACATCTACCTGTTTGAATGGTCACATCTGGTTTTGTCAGCCGATTTCAGGACAAGAGAGTTCCACATGTATCTGAATTCAGCTGAGGTTTTAACCAAGACCGTCACGTTTGTCGCATCCCGAGTGCGTCCTGTTTATAAGAGGTCCTTCTTTACCATTGGAGATATGGGAACATTTGATATAGATGATCTACAATTCCTGCCATATATTTCCAAACCTTCAAAGATGTATGGTAGGTATACTGTATACTGTGGTGTCATTATACCCCCACTCATAAGAGAGGGGGCTATATTGCAATCACTTTGTCCTTCCGGTACATTATCTAAGCTTCTACTGAAGGGATTGATTTTAAATTTGGTAGACAGCTTTAGCATGATAGGATGTACATTTTATCTACTTTCCAGGTCAGTCGATGATCTACTTCCTGTTTTCAGAGGCGACTTAGACTATTTTAAGGGTCAAAAAAGGAAAATTTTTCGTACCAGATTTCTCAATTTCTACTGAAGGGATTGATTTTTGTCTCGCCTGTGAAGCAGAGCGGGACATAGGTGTTACTTTACCGGCGGCAGCGGCGACGGCGGCGGCGACGGCGGCGTTAACTTTTTGGAAAAGTTTTGCGAGCACCTCCATATCTCAAGAACTATAGGTCCTGGGTTGATGAAACTTGGTATACATATGCCCCAGTAGAAGCTTAGCACAGTTGCATCCCCATCTTTTGACCTTGACCTTGATTTCCTGGTTGAGTGACTTTAATTATTTTTATTGCATATATTTGCAATGTTTAAGTTCTATAAACATCTTTTGATCTCAGAAACTGAAAATCCATGTAAATTCAAAATATAGTGGAAGTAAGAAAGAATGATTGTTTCTGATGGTGCCGGCAGGCGAGACATACTTTAGTGTTAACTCTTGTTAATTTGGTACACAGCTTAAGCATTATGAGTTGTACTGTGCCTCCTCTTTCCAGGTCAGTTGGGCATTTACTTCCTGTTTTCTGAATGGTCGAGTGGGGATGTGCTTAGCATGACTTAGTGCAACCCCTTGTTATTATTCATGAGGCATCAATTGTATGTTTTCATGGACATCATTCAGCCACAAAAATAACAATCTAATGAAGGGTTAATTTTACATTTATTATCTAGAAAGATGAGCACCAGGAAATTTTTAACTTTAAATACATGAAAAATCATTTAAATTTGTTATATGTATAGTAAATCATTAATTTGTAAAAAAAAAAAAGAAAATACAAAATAAAGGCTTTTAAGTTAAAAAAAAACTTAGGATTTTCTGTTTTGACTTCTATGTTAAATAAATAATATTTTTCAGTCTTGAAGTCATGTACTGAGTACATGCTAGCAGGAATTACTGGTCTTAAGAATGAAACCATAGACCCTGATACTCTGGACGGCATCCAAAATGATACGATTGAACTTTGTAATCTTGATCTTAGTAAGTAGCAAATCATTCAAACGAATGAATTATTTTTTAAAGATATAAAATGCTTGCATACATTTAAGTTTTTGGCATGGAGTGTTCCATAATCTGTTTTTTTTTGTTTTTCTTTTATTCTTCTGTTGTCTGAAGTTTTAATTTGTTTTTTAAAGAATACTTACTTTAATTTTCATTGAACTTAAGACATTATGATATAAATTTGCAACTACTAGTAAGTAATATTTATGAGGGTAAGCAGAAAAATATCATTACACGAAAAAAAAGTTGCATTGAAGAGCATCAAGGCTGAAAGGAGCAGAATTATAGAATTAAGGAGATAGCTAAAAGTAATACATGTATTTTTACAACACCATTGTTAAGTTCACCAACTGTTTTTCTATTTCAGACTACAAAGGGTTTTACTTTTCAATGGAAATGAATGAAATCAATCCAGTGACAAACACAGTTGGCCTGAATGGCACCATAAACTACCTACCCAATGGAAACATTACAAGTTTTCCTGGGATACACTTCAATGGTGTCTATCTCAATGAATCTGGTTTCAACATTACTGGCGTGGAGTCGGTTAAATGTTTCTACGATGTCAAGTATTGTTTCTTTGGATTTACCTTTTCTGCCTGGATACAAATAAATGATGTTTCTGAAGTGGATAATAAACTCACTCTCTTCGAAATGGGAGGTGACGTCAACTTGAATGAAAACGGAATCAGAGTTACATGTGACAATATTACAGATGTAACCAAGGTCAACTGCAGTGCGATATTGATCAACGGAACTGATCAATGGTCGCTACATTTTACATTGATGAAAAAACAGTTGCTTCATTTCAGTCTGACGTGGAATCCACATTTGACCTTGATAGTGGCATTGAATGGACATTCCACAGCCGACTTTGGCAGAGAACAAGTTCATACTGTTATACCAGAAGGCAGCTCTCCATCTCTTGAAAGACCAATATCTGTCGGGTACTCTGTGTTTGCCCCAGGAAGCTATGGGGAGCTGGTTGTGGATGAGCTGACCATTGTTGATAATTATCTAGAAGATAACGAGATCAAGAAGTTATTTGGTATGTATTATTGAAGTGACTGGTGTAACTGTAGGACAGATCTCAAAGCAGGGAAAAGTGGTCACTGTTGCAGGCCATTGTTTCTTTTTATTGCAGATTTTCAAATACACAATTGCAGTTGTTTAATGGGTTTTGTATAATGTAAACTATATTTCGTCATCTATGAGTATTTTTATGTACTGGCAAAACAATAATGTATGTTTAAGAAAGCATGAAGTAATTTAAATTTTGAAAATTTTAAATTCAAATAGTTTTTGTCTCACCTGCGACGAAAAGTCGCGGAAGGCGAGACATAGGTATTACTTTCCAGCGGCGGCGGCGCAGCGGCGGCTTCGTAAACTTTTTTGTAAGACTTTTGTGGACAATGAATTGCTTGAAAAGTATAATAGCTAGGCATCTGATATTTGGTATACAGACAGTTCAGGTTATGGTCTACGCAACTGTCACCATGCCGTGTGACCCTGACCCCATTTTCACGCTCCAGTGACTCTGTGAACTTAGGTCTTTTTTCAGGCTGTAAACTTTTTTGTAAGACTTTTGTGGACGATGAATTGCTGGAAAAGTATAATAGCTAGGCATCTGATATTTAGTATACAGACAGTTCAGGTTATTGTCTACGCAACTGTCACCATGCCCTGTGACCCTGACTCCATTTTCATGCTCCAGTGACTCTGTGAACTTAGGTCTTTTTTAAGGCTGTTAACTTTTTTGTAAGACTTTTGTGGACGATAATTTGCTTGAAAAGTATAATAGCTAGGCATCTGATATTTGGTATACAGACAGTTCAAGTTATGGTCTGCGCAACTGTCACCATGCCGTGTGACCCTGACCCCATTTTCACGCTCCAGTGACTCTGTGAACTTAGGTCTTTTTTCAGGCAGAAAACTTTTTTATAAGACTTTTGTGGACAATGAATTGCTGGAAAAGTATAATAGCTAGGCATCTGATATTTGGTATACAGACAGTTCAGGTTATGGTCTATGCAGCTGTCACCATGCCGTGTGACCCTGACCCCATTTAACGCTCCAGTGACTCTGTGAACTTAGGTCTTTTTCAGGTAGAAAACTTTTTTGTAAGACTTTTGTGGACAATGAATTCTGGAAAAGAATAATAGCTAGGCATCTGATATTGGGTATACAGACAGTTGAGGTTATGGTTAACGTAACAGTCTCCATGCCATGTGACCATGACCCCATTTTTAGGGTCAAGTGACTCTGTGAACTTAAGGTTTTTTTCAGGCAGAAAACTTTTTGCAATACTTGTGTGGACAATGAATTGCTTGAAAAGTATAATAGCTAGGCATCTGATATTTGGTATACAGACAGTTCAGGTTATGGTCTACGCAACTGTCACCATGCCGTGTGACCCTGACCCCATTTTCACGCTCCAGTGACTCTGTGAACTTAGGTCTTTTTTCAGGCTGTAAACTTTTTTGTAAGACCTTTGTGGACGATGAATTGCTGGAAAAGTATAATAGCTAGGCATCTGATATTTAGTATACAGACAGTTCAGGTTATGGTCTACGCAACTGTCACCATGCCGTTTGACCCTGACCCCATTTTCATGCTCCAGTGACTCTGTGAACTTAGGTCTTTTTTAAGGCTGTTTACTTTTTTGTAAGACTTTTGTGGACGATGAATTTCTGGAAAAGTATAATAGCTAGGCATCTGATATTTGGTATACAGACAGTTCAAGTTATGGTCTGCGCAACTGTCACCATGCCGTGTGACCCTGACCCCATTTTCACGCTCCAGTGACTCTGTGAACTTCGGTCTTTTTTCAGGCAGAAAACTTTTTTGTAATACTTTTGTGGACAATGAATTGCTGGAAAAGTATAATAGCTAGGCATCTGATATTTGGTATACAGACAGTTCAAGTTATGGTCTACACTACTGTCATCATGCAGTGTGACCCTGACCCCATTTTCACGCTCCAGTGACTCTGTGAACTTAGGTCTTTTTTCAGGCAGAAAACTTTTTTGTAAGACTTTTGTGGACAATGAATTGCTGGAAAAGTATAATAGCTAGGCATCTGATATTTGGTATACAGACAGTTCAAGTTATGGTCTGCGCAACTGTCACCATGCCATGTGACCATGACCCCATTTTTAGGGTCCAGTGTGTGAACTTAGGTTTTTTTTTCAGGCAGAAAACTTTTTGCAATACTTGTGTGGACAATAAATTGATTGAAAAGTATAATAGCTAGGCATCTGATACTGGTTATACAGACACAATTTGTGTTTATATCAAGAAATGAAAGCTTAGGTGGTTGTTTTTAGTGATGGTGCCGGCAGGCGAGACATACTTTTAGTGGTCACACTTGTCTTTGAAATTGTTAAATTTCAAAAGAACCAATTTTAAGTTTACTATGAAACCAGATTCCTATTTTTGCATTGATTTTTTGAATGAATTTGTGTTAAAAACTAAAGATTCCTTGTGTAGTTTATTGCTAAAAACTTGAGTAAAAGTATCTATAATTATGCATCATGAACATTAATGTTCATGCAAAATGAGATTCCTTGTAGTTTATTGCTAGTAAATGTGACTTTCATTTTCAATTTGATTTCAGGAACTAAACTTGAATGTCCAGAATTCTGGAATTACATTCCCACCACCAACAAATGTTATGCATTTACAACAACTAAATACACCCATGATCAAGGTGTAACACAGTGTCAACTTATGGGAGCAACCTTAGCTACCATCCCAAATTATGCCATCAGAATGGAGCTATCCAATATATTAGCAGCATGTAAGTATGACATGTAAACTTAAAAATACAAGAAATGTACTATTTTTAGTTCCTATGATAATTAAAAAAATATATATTTTTTTTATTTGTGTTTAATTTAAAAGATGTAAATTTAACAAAATATTTGAATGAGGTAGCAAGTATTTCTATAACAAGCATATATGCATATGTTAAGCACTTATTGCAAAGGTGACACTTTTCCACTGCAACCTAGAGATATATTCACATAATTTTATTGCTTGGCTCCCAATCCTATATAAGATGATAATGTTGTTGGACTTTGCTGTTCAATTTTTCAGTGGGAATGCCTAATGCTTGGGTTGACCTGAAGCAGCTACCAAGAGGAAACATTTTGTTTCCGCTGCGACAACCTAATGCCAAGGAGCCCGAAGATTTCCCAGATTTGGCAGCCTTATCGTTCATATCCACTGACACTATGCCACGATGTGTGGACATTCATAGTGCCGGGTCATGGTTGGATTGCACCTGTACCTCAGTGAAAAATATCATCTGTGAAATGGAACCTATGTGTATGTAAAAGTCATATATCAGGGGTGGATCCAGAAGGGGGAATTACTGGAAATTATTTTAGAAAAATCAGCTGATCTATTTAAAAAAGAACAAATTTTATAGATATTACTGCAATAAGTTGTGGTATAAATACATAATACTACATTGATAAAATTTCAACTCATTAAAATTACTGATAGGAATAATAATATGCCATGAATCAGATAGCACATAAAAAAATTAAAAATAAGAAACAGCAAGTAAATTTTGTTACTTTTTAACAAATTTTCTGTTTTATTTTTGCCTTTTCAATAAGATTTCTCAAAAACTTTCATTCTTTTTGTAGATGTCAAAGAATCCCCATTCTATATTGATGCTTCAAATATCAATGATGAGCATTTTTCCATAGAAGGGGACATAACTTCACATAGAGGTGTTACAAACCAAAGCCTAATGTTTAACAGCTCGTATATTGAATTCCTTCACGCTGACGACTGTATGTCAAACTTTGATTATTGTCACAATGGACTACGTATACGATTTTGGCTCATGACCCTCGGACCAGTAGCGCCCTCTGAAATGCAGGTTCTGTATTCCAACATGTATTCTAACACATCACATGGAGTGACGATTTATATTACCCATGATGCAACTCAGTATCTTTTAGGTGTGAATATAAGGAATAGGGTATCGTACACAACATCGACAGTTCAAGTTTCATCAAATGTATGGACTAACGTCATTCTGAAGATCTCCCATGATTCTCAGATCAGTATTTATCTGAATGGAGAACTTGCCACACCAGTGACATTGAATGTTAACACCACTGATGTGATGATAAGACAGTTCGGAGTAGCTACAAATATCACATTTGGTGCCGGCCAGAATGGAGCTGACTCAGCATTCTTTATGATGGACGATTTGCTCTTTCTAGAGTCGTCTAATTTAATGCTTTTACCTCTAAAGTATGAAGGTAATGATAATTTTTGTTAAGGTTAGACTAAGAGTTAGGAAATTTTGTTAGAAAGATTTGTTAATTTTCATTCAAAACAAGCGTAACTTTTTATTTTTCTATATGTATTTGTATAATCTTTTAAAACATGGCACAAAATTTGCATTTATTCTCTTTCAGTACAAATTAGCATATATGATGAGAAAATAAGAAGAAAAAATGTAATTCTGATTTTTTATAGCTTGATTAATTTTTTTCTTTCCATAGTCTATACCAAATATATGTTTTTGTTTTAATTTTACAAGTTTTGCTTTTATGGAAGCTAGGAAATAGGACTTCTCATATGTTTTTGCATTTGTTTTTTTATCTTTTCATGATAGGGAATTTATAAAGAGTACATTTACAGTATTAAAGTGATTTACCTTTCATATTTTTTTCAGTTTACACTAATTTCCCAAAATTCAATCTACCATTTGATGATGTCGCCAAGAGAGTACCACTGATGTCAGGATCAACTTCCACAATGGCAGACGGCTATATTGGGAATGCTCTGTACAGCAATGCTTCAAACCCAACAGCAGTTGACTTCATAGGCCAATTCGCTTACGATTGTTTTGGTGCAGGTGACACTTGCTTTGATGGCTTTACAATGTTTATTTGGATAAGGACTCCCAGCTCTACATATACCAACAGCTATTCTATTTTTAGTAACATCAATCAAAATACTGGCATATCCATCGATTTTAGACCTTTAGACTTTTCTCTTAACAACAGGTTCTGGATTCTGGTTCGAGACGGAACTACAACCGAACAGCATTACCCTTTTGACCTTTACCCTGATACCTGGTCACATGTTGGTATCACATGGTATATTAATGGCACAATGTTCTTTGAGTTGAATGGTGTTCCTATGATGGAGAAGTATACAAGAACCATGACCCCATCAGTGAACCCAGTTACTAATATACAGGTAGACACCACAGTTAACACAGGACTACCAACAGGCATGAAGGGAGGGGTCGATGAGTTGTTTGTCATACGGAGACCAATAACAGAGGTCGACCTGTTTGACTATTATGGTAATCTATTTATTTCTACTGGTTCTATTTCTAGTTTTGTTGATATTCATATTAAAAATCCCTCTTGATTAAAACAATTTTTTTATTTTTGCCCTGAATTTTTACTTTCCTTGCTCTGGAAATAAAAACAAAATATTTTTAGTGCTTTGAAGAAATTTTGTATAGTGGTCCATTTCTTATCAAGATATGCAAAATATAAATTTGTGGGAATTGGTGACAATGAGGCTCGGCTCTTTCTGACTTTGTAAGTATTAATGTTCTAGCTAACAAACAAAATAAACTCTTTTTTTTCTTCAGAAAATTCCACCTTTTTACATGACCAATTCTATTTCTCCTTTGATGACCTTGGAGATTCTTCATATGAATCCTTGACAATTGATGGATTTAGAAACCAGTCATTGCGTATTCTGGCTGGTAATAACACTGTCAATCTTACCTCATTCCTCGGAACAGAAGTCTGCTTCTCCAATATGGACAGATGTGTTCATGGCTTTACATTAAGATTTGCATTCCGCTTCGTCCTAGATCTTGACATTGATCAGGTTGTTATGACAACAGGAGGAGACAATCCAGATGGTGTAGGATTTGCATTGACATACACTGCTATGAATGTCACTCTTCCGTTTAGAAGATATTTCCAGGTTGACGTCAGAATGATGAGACACGAATATGTCACATGGTTCAATGTGCAATATAATGTTTGGAGCGACATTTTGATCACATTCCATCCACGTTTTGGAATTCGTGTTTTTGTAGATGATGTATTGGCACCTTGTGATAATGCTGTGTTCCAGCCTAGATTGACACCTCCAACAGTATTTGAACAAGACTTTATCATTGGTCAGGATAACGGTGATGTCACTATACTTGGTATTTTTGACATTGACGAAATTCATATCATGGATGTTGCAATATTTGAAGATGATCTAATAGGAAATGAAGGTAATAACAGTCTTGTGCACATATAAGAGTAGACCAGATTAATTTGGAAATACTTCTGTCATATTAAGCAATTGTTAGAAGATTCAAAATATTTTTGTTCTATTCTAATATCTTTGAAATACAAGCAAATATTAAAAAAAAATGTGCACTCAAAGTTTGAGACATATACATGTAGTAATTATGTCCCTTTGTACAAAATCTATCAGTCAATATCAAATCAGATGATTATTCAGGTTATAAGTTATTTTTCTTTTAAGAATGAAACATACTTCTATGATGATATGAACAAATAAACAAAAATTGCCGTAAAAATCATGCCTGTTTCATCAATTCCGTAGAGAAAGTATGATAGCAGCTTTACACTTAGTGCACATACATTTCAGGGTATCCCAAACAAAAATTATGCCATTGTACCCCCGATATCAACTTCAGGGTTTAGGAATTTTGATAAAAAGGACATGTAGCAAGGCATGACATCGACTTAATTTAAAATATTGTTGTTTTCATTATTGTTTTTTAGCTAAGATAACTAAGCATGAAGTCCACACAAAGCCAGAGGCTGACCTTTTAGACCAATACACAGAAGTAACGAGAGGAGAATGCCAGGAACTTTGTAATGATAATGGGTGTGATAGCTACACGTATTGTGATCATGAATATTTTGGGACCTGTAACCTCTTCACCAATATGACAAATATAACCCAAGCAGACAACAAATGTGATGTGTTTTCAGCTGTCAGCCTAGATCCGTTTCCATGTAAGTTTAATCAAGTTTTCATTTTTTTCATTTTGGTTAATCATATGTCTTCAACATTTATACACTAATAAAAACATATTTATTAAAATGAAAAAAAAAAGACTTATAAAACTTCATCACTTAATTATTGTAATACTATATAGATAAGTTAAATTTTAAGATAAGTATTCATTGATTAATCAAAAATTGCAGTTATTAAAGTATTTGTATCTGGAGCCAATTAAAACAGCAGCCCTATAAATGGAAGGTTGTTTTGTGTTTTTTTGTGTGGCAGATTCATGTAGAACCTTGCTTTAAGTACATGTATATCTCAGAGGCTTTGTCATTTGTTTTTCTATGTTGTTCAGTGCACAAGGCATTGTGCACTTAAAAATTAAGTATTTGAGTAATAAGTCTCTATCTCTCATTATACCCCCAGCAAACAAAGTTTGGGGGGGTATATAGGAAACACCCTGTCTGTCTGTCCGTCTGTCTGTCTGTCCACATAGCTCGTAAGCGCTTCTTCTCCTAAACCGCTGAGAGGATTTTGCTGAAACTAAAGATGATGGAAGAACATCATATGAAGATGTGCATGAAGAATTTTCATCTCACTCGGACATCATTCAGGGGAGATAATTGGACTTAGACTTTTTAAAATACATTATTCAATGGGAGACCTCATAAGTGCAACTCCACCTAAACCGCTGGAAGGATTTTGATGAAACTTTACATGAAGGAAGTACATCATATGTAGATGTGCATGAAGAATTTTCATTGCAATCAGACATCATTCAGGGGAGATAATTGGACTTAGACTTTTTAAATACATTATAATACATTATTCAATGGGAGACCCCGTAAGCGCAACTCCTCCTAAACCGCTTGATGGATTTTGATGAAACTTTACATAAAAGAAGTACATTATATGTAGATGTGCATGAGGAATTTTCATTGCAATCAGACATCATTCAGGGGAGATAACTGGACTTAGACTTTTTAAATACATTATTCAATGGGAGACCTCGTAAGCACAATTCCTCCTAAACCGCTTGATTGATTTTGATGAAACTTTACATGAAAGAAGTACATCATCTGTAGATGTGCATGAAGAATTTGTATTTCTCTTGGCTATTATTGAGGGGAGATAACTGGACTTGAGATTTTTTTGCAAGGTACGGAGTCCAATATGAAGCGGGGGGTATCCTTTTGTGAGCTCGCTCACAGTATTACTTGTTCTATTAGTTACAATATATAATTTTGAAACTAATAAAATGAGAGGGTAGAGGTTTAATACTCAAATACTTGATTTTTCAGTGTACAATGCATTGTGCACTGGTCATATTCTGCAGAAACATGTGAACATTTTATAGATGTAACTTGGGTACTAATTTCCTTAAAAGATGGATATATTTCTTATTTTCAAGATTGTCCTAAGACATGTACAATTACTGTTGTTTCATTATTGATAGTAAGTTATCAATTTTTTGTGGTTTTGAGGATTGGCTTAATCCACAAAATTTGATACACCATGAAAAGAAAAATTAACATTGATCTGTATGCCGCAAATTTCAGAACCACCGTTAAAGAATCAAGGAACTTGTCAATTTTCACCAAACCACGAAAAAATTGATACCCATGAAAATAAATGAATCCACAGTATATCACATATTATTGCATTGTATTATTTTAATTTCAGTACAACAGGCAGGATGTCTAGTGAATTTATCAGCAGCAGTAGAATTTGTTCTACCTTCAGGAGCAGACTGTGCTTTCCACTGTAAAAGTCTTTCCTATGCATACAGCTACATTAGGAATGGACCATGTTTCTGTCTAAACCACAGAGACGATGATGTTGATATATTTGATGCACAAAATTTGACCTTGACACAGTCCTGCCCTGGAATCACAATTGACCAGTCAACCGGTTGGAGGGATTTCATACGTCCGGGTCCAATCACATTCTTGAATGTATTGTCACAAGGTGGCGCTTTTGTCCTAATGAATGAAAGTATAATCGTTGACTTCGAAGTTAACGAAGATTCTTATGCTGGATTTAAAATTGATGCAGGAGATGGCAGAAGTATTTACTATACAAAATATAATTGGACTGAGTTTATTTTTGAACAAGAGGGAGTTTACACAGTAATTATAACAGCCATGAATGAGATCAGCTCAATGACACAAACAATAGATATCACAGTTTTTGAAGCCATTGAGGGACTGTTGATTTCCCATGTAGATGTCATAGCAACAGATTCAGAAGAAGTTTTCAATCTTACTGTTATTAAAGGAACATCTATAACTTGTGATGTTGACTATGGGGATGGTACCAATGACACAATGTTCAAGGCCAACTCATCACTTCCCTTCATTTTCACTCATGCATATGTAAGCGAGCAGCATGCAGTGATTAATGCAACCTGCTACAACTTTATGACATCTGCTTGGAATGACTCATCTGTCATCGTTATTGATCCCATAGTCAACCTTACCATGGAAACACCATATTCTGTCATCTTTGGTGAAAATATCACCTTGAACTTTACCCTTGTGCAAGGTTCGAACATTTCTATGGCCTTTGACCTTAATGGAGAAGAGTATGATTACCAATTCTATCATCAAACTAATCTGACTTTTGCAGAAGACATTGAGCAGCTAATTTATAACAGAACAGGAGAACATGAAGTGAATGTTAGTGCAATAAATCCTGTTTCTGGTCCTTTCAACTTGTCAAGTATAGTACTTGTAGATGTTGTCATTTTTAATGCCAGTTTGAACTTCACATTGCATGCAAGAGTTGGAGTAAATGTTGACTTTGATTTAAGTATCGAAGAAGGATCAAACATGGATGTACACATAGATTATGGGGATGGTAGTGCCAACGAGACATACTTCCTTGATGATGATGACGGAATTTTAAACCTTATTCACAGCATCAATCACACCTATACCAGCCCTGGGACTTATGTTATAACCATATATTTGTATAATTCAGTCTCCGATTATTTATTTACTGAGATAATTCATGTTGAAATTCCAGTAGACCAAGTTGATTTTGTGGCTACAGGTGTTAGTGACCCATTTGACCTTGCAAATTTGACCTTTGTAGTTTATGACCTGCTACAGGTTCCAACAAATGCCTTGGTTAATATCAGCTTTGGAAATGGCGACCTTCTAGAAGAAGCTCCCCTAATATTGGCTGGAAACACCATGACGGTATTGTACAATTTCACCTTGAACGGAGTTTATGTTGTGGAAGTTATGATGTGGAATAATGTTAGTTTTATAAACTTTACAGAAGTACTAACCATTGGACAACCTATTACTAATTTGACCGCTTCATCAAGTTCTCTGTTTGTAGCAGTAGGGGAACAACTAAATCTGAACATTGATGTCGAGACAGGATCTCAGGTCAATTATATTGTAGATTTTGGGAATGATTCTTTTGTGTATTCAACAAGTGATAACACGGCACCCAATGCAAATTTTACCATCTCAAAATTATTTACATCATCTGGTGTTTATAACATTACGATTACTGCCAACAACACATTTAACATGGAGACTATTAATGTTACAGTTATTGTACAGGAAAAATTGGAGGGAATGGCCATCACAAACAGAAAGGTTGGTAAAATGAATTACCCCTTCTACTTTTACATAGAAGCCAACTCGCTAGGTACCAACTCATGCTTTGTTTTTACTTGTGAGAATATGACAGAATTTGTGGTAGGTGGACATAGCTGTAAAGACAAGCCAGACTTTGCAGGGAAGAACTTTAGTTATTTTGAAGGAAACCCTATAGTTTTCAGTATAGAGTTTAACATTCCTGGTCCCTATAACTTAGTTGTCAATGGATCCAATGAGGTATCGTGGGAAATATACACCACCAGGTTTATAATTCTAGAATTCCCTTGCTACTATCCTGAAGTCTTCATTTATGGACTATCCAAAAATGTTGTTGATCCAACAAAATTTTACGCCTCAGACAGCATCATCATTAGAGCCATTTCTGACACATACTGCGATCCACTGCAGACGGTCTTATTCATGTGGCAGATTACAGCTCTTGATCCTGGAATGCCACCTGTGTCTCTGGAAACATCTACACTGCCATATTTGATAATGAAATCAAATGCATTGGATTATGGGACATACCAAATTAACGTGACTGTTCTAATTACTAACTATTTAGAATTCAATGACACGGCCACTGTTTATATACAAACAGTTCAGTCACCTCTTGTACCACTGATTAAAGGAGATGAAATCAAATCAATAAGATCAGCCTCACCTTTGACCTTGGACGCATCATGGTCCTTTGACCCAGATTTTCCTTTGACAGGGATACCCTTCAACTTGACCTGGTTCTGCTGGACCAATGGAAATGATCCCACAAAATTTAACATCAGTACAGCTGTTTTAGAACAGGTTGGGAAATCATGTTTCAATTCTACGACAGATCCCGTTAACATCAACGGAACGGTTGTTACAATACCAAGCTCACAAGTCACCTTGACCCAGTACTATTTTGTAGCTGTGATGACCAGTGGTTCTAGACTAGAAACTCGAGCTCAGGAAGTCAACGTATTGACCCCAGACATACCAGAACTCATTTTAGAGTAAGTGTAGTGATAATTTTTGTTGTGTTTGTACCCAACTTTGGCTATTGTCATTTCTTTAGATATTGTTTCTTGGGCACCAAAACAGATATTTATAAATCTTAAACAAATATTTACACTTATGAGAAAATGAAGCTGCTTAATGATTGTTGGATAAATTGGTTAAAGTTCATGGTTTCATCTGCAAGGCAGGCGACTGAAAGCACTTTATAGTGGCAGATCTAGAATTAGGGTTCTGGGGGTCATAACAAGTATTAGACAAAATTGCCACCCCTTTCTTCAATAGAAAATAGGCAGAACTCTTCTTTTAAAAGGTTTTGGATCAGCCCCTGCTTTTTATGAAAAATATATTATTGTAAAACATCTGAACTATATACAAAGTATTTAAATGTGGTAACATTTAAAATGTGGTAACATTTACAGGGTTTTATTTTTTTGTACAATTTTGGTTGTTTTTGTTGATGACACACAGCCACGAAAATATAAATCAGGAGCAGATCCAGAAATGTTTGAAAAGTGGGTTTCCTCTAAGTTTACTGAAGACAAGGGGGGTTTCAATTTTGCCCAAAATCTGCAAGAAAATCAAAAAAATTTTAGGGGAAAGGGATCTTGGCAAAACAAACAAACTAGGAAGATCAAAATGTCTTTTTTGGGGGGAGGGGACTGAAAATTGATCCCCAACAAAATCCAAAGTCTTGATAGTAAACATTTTTTGTAGGTGTGTTGAGAACTGTATTGGTCCTGTCAGTTCTACCAAACCAGTGCGTTTTAAAGGCTTGTGTCTGACATGTACAGTCAATAACAGACTGAGTATACCATATACTTGGAGACTTTTCCATATTGATGGAGGTACCAAAACAGAAATCGTGGACTTTGCTACTTGGACAGATACAGGTATATGTATATGTTTATTGTGAAGGTGTGTGAGAGAAAAAGAACTATGCAACTTGTTTTTCATTCTCATATATTGTTGGTTTTGAAATGAAAATGAAATCATGTCAAATTTAGATTAAGTAGGTTCAATTTCTGACTGGATTTCACAGAGTGAAAAAATCTGGTTATAAAATGGTGAAAGTCAGGTTGGGGGAGGGGGGGACTGGGTGGATGAGGAAGAAATTTGCACAACGGTTTTCTCAGCAACTACTAATCACAGCTACTTGATATTTGGTATACAGCATCAAGGTGGGGTCCCATTAAGGTGGGACAATACCAAATGACATATATCCAGATTTTAATTAAAATTTACAGACACATAGTTCTTACTAATATACATCCATATATGAAATAAAAAATGGGGGTCCCGGACCTTGTTTTTGAAATATATGCATTTGAAAACTGCAATTTTGGCGGGAAATTAACAAAGACATATAGGAAAAACGCAACTTACACACCCTTTACTTTTACTTTTTTGAAACAAAATTGGACTTGCAATATCCAAATTTTGACCAAAAACTAACATAATGTTCCTTGGAAAATTTGCGATGCAATGAGGTAAAATAAAGGATATGTACCAGACTTGGTTTTTAAGATACGGTTTCGTAAACATTGCCTATACGTAAAAATAGCAATAGAATCTAACAAAAATTGACGTCGAGTTTTACAACGTTCTGACAGATTTTTCAGTGTACAGGTAAATTTTATCGGTGACGTCGTTTTTAACGTAACGTCCCACCTTAAGTGGGATTCGATTTCAGGTCTTGCAATCACCTAAAATCTAGCTATTTTTGATTTAAACAGATTTTATTTTTAAATTTTCTTGATCATATTTTCCTTTATACTCGTTCACTGTACTTTTTTAATCACATGTTATTAAAAATAGTTAAATTCTATATATGAAATTTAAAAGTCATCTGCAGACATGTACTGTTTCCTCTGTCCACTCAATACCTATTTGAAAATTTCTTTATAGGCAACAGTTAAAATGTTTAACTGTAAAAATGAAGAACAAAGAATAAGAAGTGAAGATATTGAACATAGCAGTTACTGTTGTTTGTGTAAACCTCAGAAAAAATACCAAACTGTTCATTATAGACAAATTAGATTTTTCAAATATCATTAAAAAAAAAACCCTGTTTTAAATATTAGCTATCTCATTAACGACCAACTCCAATTTAAAGACCATTTTCCTTGTGCAGACAAGGTTGTCTAATTTTAGAGGAACCACTGTTTATCATAAAACATTTTTTTTCAGGGACTGTTGGTGCTAACCTTATGATAAAGCCATACAACCTAGTACAGGGAGGGGACTATGAAATCAGACTGGCCTCTGGTGCAGCGTTTACGTCTAAATTCTTCCATGTGGTGTTCTCACCTTATAATGGAGCCTGCTATAGTGATCTACAAGTCGGTAGGTAGATTTTGATGGAATTATGTTTTGTACACACCTTTGATTTTATGCTTTCAGTGTGATGCTCTTGTGTATTTGTTACCTGGGACAAAAATATAAACATTGAAGTTTGAAAACTGTAAATTAATAATTTAAAAAGAATAGTAGGTAAAAATAAGTTTTAATTTCATGTAGCTCAGGCTAAAATAAATCAGATGGTTTACAGTTTGATATTGCATAGGTTAATTCATTGCTCATCATAAACAGGTTAATAAGTTGAAGTGCAGAAAGTATAAGTATTGGCAGGAGACTTAAGTCAGTAGCAAGTTGATAATAAAACTTGGATGTAAGAACAGTTTCTGGCACTGTCATTTGAAAATCATATATTCTGGAATCAATAGGGATGGAACAAATTCTTTTTATGGAAGTATTGGTTCTTACAGTAAATGATAAATAAATTTTAAGTTTTAATAGGTTAATTTATTTCAGTTTTTCTGATCTTATGATTTATTCAGGAGGGATTTGGGGGGGGGTGGGGGTGGCGTATGACACAAGAACTTAATAATGATATGATATTAATCCTTATAGGTAAAGCATTTGCCTCCAAGTACACATTCTCCTGTAACAACTGGTTAGACGAGTCCACACGTCCCCAGCAAGATCCAGCTGTAGATTCCCTCTTCCTTTACCCTTACACATTCACGTTTTCATACCAAGTGGTCGACACAGTGCTGAAGTCTAAAACACCAGTGTTTGAAGTGAGAGCCTCTGAAGGGATAACTCCTGGAGTTGTGTTACCCCCAGGCAAAGAGGAATTTGGATACATGGTTAAAATTATTGTTGATGTTGTTGACATGCAAGGTTCAAAGACCAACTTTACTTTAGATGTACAGGTAATTATATGGTAATTCATAAACCCCTTACAAATGTGAATGGATTCTGATTTGCTGCAAGAATAAAAAATAGACCTCTTAACCTTTTTTATATGCTATTTGTGTGTTTGTTTAGGTAAACCTATTTCTTCTCTGCAATGGATTTTCATGAAACTCCTAGTTTTTTTTGTAACACATTAATGTAGATGCACTTCTCTAATTTTTTAATTTTATCAGATTGATTTTGGGCCAACAGGGAGTGTTTGATTTTTTTTATTTATTTGAACCTTTTCTGTAATTTTATGCCAATTTTCATTTCTTATGTCTTAGGTGAAACCATTTTTAGAGGACAGTGGCAGCGATGTAATGGATGGATTTGAAATGAATGTTTGTCAGAGAGAGCGAGACATGGGATGTATATTGACATTCTGTGATGGGCTGGTCAACCTCAACTCGTCACACCCTGATGATGTCCAGGTAAGTTTCAAGGGGGAGGGGTTGTGGGGGAGTGAGGATAAGATGATGTGTGTGGTGCGAGAGCCAGACATGGGATGCATACTAATATTTTGTAATGGGCTGGACAACCTCAACTCATCACACCCTGATGATGTTCAGGTAAGTTTCAAGGGGGAGGGGTTGTGGGGGAGTGGGGATAAGATGATGTGTGTGTGGTGCGAGAGCAAGACATGGGATGCATACTAACATTCTGTGATGGGAAGGTTGAACTCAACTCATCACACCCTCATGGTGTCCTTTCAAGGAGGAGGAATTGGGGGTAAGATGATGTTGTATGGTGATAGCAAGATTCAGCCTTACATTCTGAGTTAGGCTGGTAACCCTCAATTCTTCGCAACCCGAAGATCTTTAAGTGAGTTTTAACGGAGGGAGGAGAAAGGTTTCCTTTTTAGCTCACCTGACCCGAAGGGTCATTTGAGCTATTGTCATCACTTGGCGTCGGTCGTCCGTCCGTCGTCCGTCGTCCGTAAACTTTTTAAAACGTTAACTCCTCTGACACCATAAGTCCAATTGCAACCAAACTTGGTATGGTTGTTCATTTGCATTTGGTGCTTAGAACTGATGTGGGGATTTTTGATTCGTCGTAAAACATGGCCGTCATGGCTAAAAATAGAACATAGGGGTAAAATGCAGTTTTTTGCAAATAACTCTAAAACGGCTACAGATATCAAAATTCTGGCATGGGTAAAAGTGATCAGCACCTCAAGATCTACCAGCTCTGAAATTTTGAAGAAAATCCAACAACTCATGTAGGAGTTATTGCCCTTTTTGTGGATTTTTTGCAAATTTTGCACCTGTTTAGCTCAATATCTTGAAAACTATACTAGATATTTGAAAAATTTAAATTACATATTGTTAAACACATCAAGATCTACAAAATATGTAATAGGGTCAACGTTGTAGGACCTTTCCTTTTAGGAGTTATTGCCCTTAGAACGTCAAAATTTAGCATTTTAACAGCATTTCCTCATTACATTGAAAACGTTAACTCCTCTGACACTTTAAGTCCAAATGGAACCAAACTTGGTATAGTTGTTTAGGCCACGCCGAATAAATTACTTGTTCGTCGGACCGCCCGCATGTGAAATTGTTTCCTTAAGAAAAAAATATAAATTTCTTCCGCCCGCATTTACCGGAAACCCGCCAGCGTCCGGAGCCGGAAGTTGTGTTCAAAAATTTTTTTTATCTCCACCTTTGAAAAATATTTGTCTTTTGCAAAAGTAAACAACCAAAAAATTGCCGATTTTCAACCATGTACTCTTATAAACTTGACTCTGTTTTGTCTAATCGCTTGTTAGTTAAGTTAAGTGCTCCAATATTGGAGATACTTCTTTTCTCCGTATGAGCTTCCTCTAATCAGGAACACCCCTTTACAGGGTAGAATTTGGTTGGTGCACTGAACAAATGGTTGTGGAACGTATCTACATAGATTGATACATTCAGGATAAAAGACGTTAAACTTAAACGGTTGAAACTACGTTTCATTCCCCTCAAACAAAACACTCCGATGAAAACAATGAAATCTGTTGCCACAAAGTAAAAGTATTGTTACAAAATATGGCAATTGCATGTCAAATGGAAGACTCTTACATTGATTTATTTAAATACATTCATAACATTCAAAGAATGCCATAAACGACGTATATTCGACCCCTTTTATTGATAGATTCAAGTTCTTGTGGTATTTTTCCTCGGATGACCTCAGTTATACATGTAAAAACAACATGGTTCAAATTGAAAACATTAAGGAAAATCCCTAACTTATGTGTAAGGAAAATGATGCGATATTAATGACACCATCTATGAACATCCAATTCACCATTGACCAAGGATTGTTTTGTAATATTTTTTAATAAATATTTACAAATGGTATTGTTGTTTTATGGTTTTTTTATGAATAAAGTTGAAGTTGTTTTTCTTTTTAATATCTTATCTTAAAATTATGCCTTGCCAGCAAGATTTTGGGACATAGTCATACTTGTTTGGTGTAATTGACTTTCTCTTGGTCTGCTTGTGGCTATTGATAGACAGCCAAGACAGCAACTCTTCAGAGAAAAAAAAACCAACTATTAAAAGACAACTATTTCCTGCTTAGATAATATATTAATCAATTGGAAAAGCCATAAACCACTGAGAACAAGCATTTGTTATACTTTGAATAGAAGTTTTTTAATATTTCACTTATTTTCTTCAAAAATAAAAATAGTTGCTCGCTAGCCTCACTTTTACATTAAAAACCAAAAACCAGGACTATGCCAGAAAATGGGCCAAAAAAGAACAGGAGAAAGAATGTGACGTTTTGTCAGAATGGGTAAAAGCTGTGAGGTCATTGGTTTTGAAAAGAATCAATTCTTTGAAAGGCTCAATGAGCACTAAGGCAACATCCATTTTCAGCAACGCTGATGTTGCCAAAACATTGTCCACCTTACATGACAAATATGTTGTCGTACCTGCAGACAAAGCACCAAATAACATCATTTTTGTGTGCAAGAAACACTATATTGACTGTTTGACAGCTGAATTGGGGGTTGGTTGTACCAGCAACAGCACCACATACAAGGCTACAACACTGTCTAAGGAGGAAATCATTGACAATCACAAATCTGTCATTTCCTCCTTTGGCCTTTCTGTTGGTGGCAGTAATGATGACATTCCATCCCTGTATTGGATTCCCAAATTACATAAAAATCCATACAAACAGCGCTTCATTGCAGGGTCATCCAAATGTACAACTAAACCTCTTTCAGTTTTGTTGACTTCTATACTTACGGCAGTAAAATCCTGCCTCCAGAAATATTACGATTGTTGTTATTCTAGAAATGGTGTCAATCAAATGTGGATCCTGAAGAATTCGAAAGAACTGATGGAGATTCTTAACTCTAAATCAGTTTCATCTTGTAACAGCATCAAAACATTCGATTTCTCCACACTTTACACTTCTATTCCACATGAACAACTGAAATCGCGATTGGCACAGCTGATTAAACGCAGCTTTTTCAAAAAGAATGGAAAACGCAGGTACAAATTTCTTGTAGTTGATTATACCAAGACTTACTTTGTCATCAATGAGTCTAAGAAAAAGAACAAATTTACAGAAGACCAAATAATCGACATGCTCAACTTTCTTATTGACAACATATTTGTTCAGTTTGGTGGACGTGTTTTTCAGCAAACAATAGGGATTCCAATTGGCACTAATTGTGCACCTTTGCTTGCTGATTTGTTTCTTCATTCATATGAAGCAGACTTCTTGCAATCTCTTCTAGACAAAAAAGACCGTAGACTAGCTCTCTCTTTCAACCTCACGTTCCGTTATATTGATGATGTCCTTTCACTAAACAATTCTCGATTTGGTGACTTTCTCCATCTCATATATCCACAGGAGCTTGAGATAAAGGACACAACGGAGTCTAGGAAGTCTGCTTCATATTTAGATCTACATCTCGAAATTGACTCTCAAGGAAGACTTTCAACAAGGCTCTATGACAAACGTGATGACTTCAACTTTCCAATCGTCAACTTCCCCTTCTTGTGTAGCAGCATTCCGTCCGCTCCAGCTTATGGAGTTTACGTATCTCAATTGATTCGTTACTCCAGTGCGGGACTTACATCGATTTCCTTAGCAGAGCGACACGTCTGACGCAAAAATTGCTCACACAGGGTTATGTTGCTCCTCGGTTGCTGTCTTCACTCAAGAAATTTTACGGAAGACATCATGCACTTATAGACAAATATGGGATTTCGATCTCTCAGATGAGTGCAGATGTTGGTTTGTCATAGGGTGTTGTTTTATCTTCCTTTACCGGATTTGACACGCTGAATGGACTATTGGCAACGCGACAGGTGTGCTATAGCAAGCAGGAACTGCTTACTCTTCCGGAGCACCTGAGTTCACTCTGGTTTCGACTAGAGTTCGCGTTGTTGATTGATATTCAGTTGTTTTGTGTTTCCATGTTTTACATGTTGTCTGTTTTTGTCCCGTTCTTGTTGGTGTTTGCTGGTTTTGTCTCTGCCCTTTCGGACTTTTGATATTCGGATACCCCATTGGTACCTCTGCTTCTAGCTCAATATCTTGAAAACTCCTCTGACACTTTAAGTCCAAATGGAACCAAACTTGGTATTATTGTTTATTATTATTAGGTGTATAGAACTGTTGTGGGGATTTTTGATTGGTTGTAAAACATGGCCACTGTGGCTAAAAATAGAACATAGGGGTAAATGGCAGTTTTTTGCAAATAACTCTAAAACGGTGACAGATTTCAAAATTTTGATGGGGAAACAAAAGTGATCAGCACCTCAAGATCTACCAGCTCTGAAATTTTGAAGAAAATCCAACAACCCATGTAGGAGTTATTGCCCTTTTTGTGGATTTTTTGCAAATTTTGCACCTGTTTAGCTCAATATCTTGAAAACTATACAAGATATTTGAGAAACTTAAATTGCATATTGTTAAGCGCATCAAGATCTACAAAATTTGTAACAGGGTCAACGTTGTAGGACCTTTCCTTTGAGGAGTTATTGCCCTTGGAATGTCACAATTGAGCATTTTAACTGCATTTCCTTATATTGAAAATGTTAACTCCTCTGACACTTTAAGTCCAAATGGAACCAAACTTGGTATTATTGTTTATTATTATTAGGTGTATAGAACTGTTGTGGGGATTTTTGATTGGTTGTAAAACATGGCCACTGTGGCTAAAAATAGAACATTAGGTTAAACTGCATTTTGGTGCAAACAACTCAAAAAGGGTGACAGATTTTTAGATTTTGATTGAGAACAAAAGTGATCAGCACCTTTAGATCCACCATATTGTCAGATGACCCCCTTATTAGCTCACCTGGCCAAAGGCCATGTGAGCTATTGCCATCACTTGGCGTCCGTCATCGTCGTCCGTCGTCGTTAACTTTTCTTCAAACTTCTTCTCCTCTGAAACGGCTGCACAGATTCAAACCAAATTTGGTCTGATGGTACTTTAGGGTATCCCCAACAGAACTGATGTGGGGATAATTGATTCGTCGAAAAACATGGCCGCCGTTGCTAAAAATAGACCAGGGGGGTCAGACTACTGTTTTTGGCTTGTAAATCAAAAAGTATAAGAGATAGATGAAATCTGATGCCACCCTATTGCTTCAGCATTAAAAGTTCTACTACAGTCTTCATTTGGTCCAAGTTGTCAGATGACCCTTTATAGGAGTTACAGCCCCTTAAAGCTGAAAAATAGCGTTTTTTCATGTTTTTGCCCTATAGTATGAAAACTATTGCAGATAGAGAAAAGCTGTTGCTTGCTTAAATGTTCAGCTCATTTAGCTCTACAAAAGTCTCCATAGGGTCGAAGTTGTCAGATGACCCCTTATAGGGGTTACGGCCCCTGAAATAATGTTTTTTCATGTTTTTGGCCTATGGAATGAAAACTATTGCAGATAGAGAGCAGCTGTTGCTTGCTTAAATGTTCAGCTAATTTAGCTGTACAAATGTCTCCATAGGGTCAAAGTTGTCAGATGACCCCTTATAGGGGTTACAGCCCCTAAAATGATGTTTTTTCATGTTTTTGGCCCATAGAAAGAAAACTATTGCAGATAGAAAAAAGCTGTTGCTTGCTTAAATGTTCAGTTCATTTAGCTCTACAAAAGTCTCAATAGGATCAAAGTTGTCAGATGACCTTTAATAGGGGTTACGGCCCCTAAAATAACCTTTTTAATGTTTTTGGCCTATAGAATGAAAACTATAGCAGATAGAGAAAAGCTGTTGCTTGTTTAAATGTTCAGTTTATTTAGCTCTACAAAAGTCTCAATAGGATCGAAGTTGTCAGATGACCCTTAATAGGGGTTACGGCCCCTAAAATAACCTTTTTCATGTTTTTGGCCTTTAGAATTAAACTATAGCAGATAGAGAAAAGCTGTTGCTTGTTTAAATGTTCAGTTTATTTAGCTCTACAAAAGTCTCAATAGGATCGAAGTTGTCAGATGACCCTTAATAGGGGTTATGGCCCCTAAAATAACCTTTTTCATGTTTTTGGCCTTTAGAATGAAACTATAGCAGATAGAGAAAAGCTGTTGCTTGCTTAAATGTTCAGGGCATAAAGCTCTACATAAGTCTCCATAGGGTTGAAGTTGTCAGATGACCCCTTATAGGGGTTACGGCCCCTAAAATAATGGTTTTTTGTGTTTTTGGCCTATAGAATGAAAACTATAGTAGATGAAGAAAAACTGTTGCTTGCTTGAAAGTTCAGCTCATATAGCTCTAGAAAATAATGGGTTGACATCAAGACCAGGTGAGCGATTAAGGCTCCTGGGAGCCTCTTGTTCTTCTGAAAATATTTATGTCAGTTAAGGGACCCAAACATAGCAAAATTTCCCTTTTTACAAAAATTTGTATTTGTATGTTTAGATTTTTGCCAGTCAAAATCATAAAATTGCACTAAAGAGAAATTAATGCTGCGGTTTCATTATTATTCTTGGGGTATCAGTTTTCATGGTTTTTGTGGGTGGCTTTGAACCACCAAATTTCATTCCCCACGAAGAGGAATTTCAACATTGATCTGTATGCTGCAAACTTCAAAGCAATGAATTTAAGAATCCACAAACTGATCCTTTTGCATCAAAACTCGAGAATTGGTACCCAGGAAAATAAATGAATCCACAGTACCTGGATCTGTCACTTTGTAATCTTGTGAATATATTTGTGTTTTACAGTTACTGGATGATGTGGTTAATACGATGTTTGACAATCAGAACATTATTCAGGACAATTTACACGTCTCACAAGCTACGTCAGTACTCTCAACACTGTCAGAATCTACAGAGGACCTCTCCATAGACTCACAGGTAAGTCACAGTTTGTAGAAAAGTGGTTTACAGTCACTTACATCATTATATCTGCCAAACACTGTTTGGGAGATATAATGTTTTTACTCTAGGGTTATAAAAAATTTGTTCATGAACTTGTCCGCACAGTTTCTCAAAAACTACTGAATGGATCATAATGAAATTTTGTATGGTGATAGAGTGGCACTCAAAGGTGTGCATGCAAAAAAGGTAATTATTTAAAACATTGCAAATATCTGGGTAACCTAGGTGCGTAGGGTTCTAAAATTTTGTAGGTTGATAGAGCAAAAGGAGCTCTCCATTAATATTGTGAAAAAAATTGAAGCCATATTTACGGTTTTCGAGTTATTTACAAAAAAAAAAAAGATATTTCAGGTCCAAAATTGAGCAATTTGTCAAAGTGTTGCAATCTCAACAAAACTTGATATATAGGGGTTTTATATGATGGTAAAATAGGATATGATGTCAAAATTTAGGTAGAATGACAATATGCGTACGTTTGGGAGATATTTTTGTGTTGGGCATCCCAAACACAGTCAACACTAGTTACCTTTGTCTTAAAGCTTACTATTTTTAAAATGTAACCAGATCTTGATTTTGTACAATTGTTAGATATTTAAAGGACAACACAAAAATTTGCAATTTCAACAGAGGATGCAAAGCTGTCAGTGTCTTTGGAAACTTTTTAGCTTATTTTAAATAACTTTTGATGTTGATGCAGGTAAAATAATTTTGATATATTTTAGGACAAGATGAGAGGTATGTTCACAGATATGGTAACTTTGTAGCTTATTTCCAATAACTTTTGATGTTGATGCATGTAAAATAATTTTGATATATTTTTAGGACAAGATGAGAGGTATGTTCACAGATATGGTAGGAGCAGCAGAGGGGAGTCTGTCTACCTTTCTTACATTGGAGGAAAAGGAAAACATGGCTTTAGGTAAGTAGTTCATGGCTTTTGGTGGATAAATCATGACTGTAGGTGGGTAATTGATGGCTTTAGGTGGGTAGTTCATAGCTTAAATTGTGTAGTTCATTGCTTTAGGCCAGTAGTTCCTGGCTTTAGGTGGGTAGTTCATTGCTTTAGGGCAGTAGTTTCTAGCTTTAGGTGGGTAGTTTATGGCTTTACATGGGTAGATCATGGCCTAAGGGCAGTTGTTTATGGCTTAAGGTGGTTAGTTCATGGTTGTATGTGGGAAGTTCATGGCTTTAGGTGAGTAGTTCATGGCTTTAGGTGGGTAGCTCATTGCTTTAGGGCAGTAGTTTCTAGCTTTAGGTGGGTAGTTGATGGCTTTACGTGGGTAGATCATGGCCTAAGGGCAGTTGTTTATGGCTTTATGTGGGTAGATCAGGGCTTTAGGGCAGTAGTTTATGGCTTTACGTGGGTAGATCAGGGCTTTAGGGCAGTAGTTTATGGCTTTACGTGGGTAGATCATGGCTTGAGGGCAGTAGTTTATGGCTTTACGTGGGTAGTTCATGGCTTTAGGGCAGTAGTTCATGGCTTAAGGTGGGTAGTTCATGGTTGTATGTGGGAAGTTCATGGCTTTAGGTGAGTAGTTCATGGCTTTAGGTTGGTAGTTCATGGCTTTAGGTTGGTAGTTCATGGCTTAAGGTTGGTAGTTCAAGGCTTTAGGTGAGTAGTTCATGGCTTTAGATGGGTAGTTCATGTCTTTAGGGAAGTTGTTCATGGCTTTAAGTTGGTAGTTCTTGGCTTTAGGTGAGGTAGTTCCTGGCTTTAGGTGGGTAGTTCATGGCTTAGGGCAGTAGTTCATGGCTTGAGGTGGGTAGTTTATGGCTTTAGGACAGTAGTTCATGACTTAAAGTGGGTAGTTTATGGCTTTAGGTGGGTATCTCATGGCTTTAGGTGGGTATTTCATGGCTTTAGGTGGGTAGTTCATGGCTTTAGGCTTTAGGTGAGTAGTTTATGGCTTTAGGTGAGTAGTTCATGGCTTTAGGGCAGTTGTTCATGGCTTTAGGTGAGTAGTTCATGGCTTAGGGCAGTAGTTCATGGCTTGAGTTGGGAAGTTTATGGCTTTAGGTGGGTAGATCATGGCTTTAGGTGAGTAGTTCCTGGCTTTAGGTGAGGTAGTTCATGGCTTTAGGTGATTAGTTCATAGCTTTAGGTGGGTAGATCATGCCTTAAGGGCAGTAGTTTATGGTTTTAGTTGGGTAGTTCATGGCTTCAGGTTGGTAGTTCATGGCTGTAGGTGGGTAGTTCATGGTTTGAGGTGGGTTGTTTATGGTTTTAGGTTGATAGTTCATGGCTTAAGGTGGGTAACTAATGGCTTTAGGGCAGTAGTTCATGGTTTTAGTTGGGTAGATCATGGCTTTAGGAGGGAAAATACAATACCATAAACAGGTATGAAACCATTATTTTGGTTATGCTGTATATCAATATTTCAAGGAGTAACCTCTCATCAGCAGCATTTGAATCAAAACATTTGAAGATCAAAAACCAAAAATATCAAATGAAAAGTTTTCAAAACCAAAAAGTTCGAACAGGAAAGCCACATCAAGCACCAAGGATATCGTCCATGTTCATTACTAGGAAATAAACCTGGTGTTTTAAACAATTTTGAATTTAACAATTGGAAATTTCAATGAAAAAAAATATTACAAATTTATTGGTAAAATCATGTCAGACAAGTCTGATGACCAGGCTTGTGATTACCCTTGGGGACCTCTGGTCCATCAGTAGCAGGTATCGACCCAGTAGTTTCAAAATACAATACCAAAAATGGGTTTGAAACCGTTTATTTGGTTATGCTGTAAATCGATTCATTGTCTTGAAAGGATGTTTTGATATAAGATCTGTTTTAATTTCAGAATTATTGGCTGCAGTTACAAGATTTTGTCAGAAGACTAAGTATGATCAGGAATGTACACAAGATTGTGATGTGAGACTGACTCAGGTAGATGTTTATTCATACTTTATACTTTTGAAGCAAACGGATAAAATTATTGTTGAACTATATTTGAAAATACAAAGTTGAATGCTGTAATTACCAACATATTTTTGTGACTACCCTTTTTTCACAATTTTATGTCAGAGACCAATTTTGAGGCTATTTGTTTTCATTACAATAATTTTATCATTATAAAAATGAGTCTATTCACAATGATTTATTTCCTGAATTTTTGTTCCTTGCTAAATATGCAAAAAACAAATCACTCACAAAAATTAGTTGCCAATCGAAAATTTATAGAATTAAACCCTAAGAAGATTGCAGTATACAAGTATTGCCTTCATAATTCCTATCATTGGCTTTCTAGGTTTACTACTCATTCTAGTGATGGCCTGTCTGCTTAAAACAAAGAAATTCAATATAGAACTATTATGTTTATAAAATGTAAATAGAAATTATCAACAGTACTGTCAAAAGCTATTTTTATCATTTCAAAGGGAGAGAATGCTGTGGCCATGATTGACCTTGTGCACAACCTGACTGGACTTCTGTTGCTAGGCAACGTACCTGGCGAAGGGTCAAAGGTCTTGGAACTAGAGCAGGGGAATGTCAAGTTCCAGGCCACAAGGACAGAACCTTTCAGCCTTGTCAACAGAAGTATGGAGTTTGATGGTGTTCAGACGATAAGGACAAGGTCACTTCCTGAGGAAATTACATCCATGCCGTTTGTAGACCTTGAGGTAGATAAATATTGTGGTTTATAGCAATATACATGTAGAACAAATGACAGTCATTTTTATGTTGTGTTGAAAAGCGACATATAGGAGTTTCTTAGACACTATCTGTCATCTTGCTTTGTCGCCCTGTGGTGTCACAAAAATTTTTATTGCACTTTTCTGGGCAACTACATGTCACAGCATCTTGATACTTGGAATGTAGCTTCCTTCTATAGTACTATATGGTGTATAGCGAGTTAGAGAAAGAGACAGTGGTGTAGGAGTTAACATGACGGGCTACTAATACCAAGGTTCGTAGTTTGATCCTCATCTAGGGTGAAAATTTCATGAACCAATTTCAGACTCTCTCTTAACACCATTTGCGAGGATGGTCTCAAAGAACGATGCTAGTCCTTCAGAAGGGACAAAAAAAGGTTGTCCCGTGTATGCAGAGAGCAATACCCCATGCACATTAAAGACCCCTTTGTAGATTTCGATAAGAGTAGGCTCAAAGGGGGCCGCTGCAAAGGCCACACTCGCAAACTGCTAGCTGGGGAGGGATTTACATATGCATCCAGCTTGTTTCCCAATCCAGGATAAATAAATATGTGTAAACTAAACTAAACTAAAGCGAATTAATGCCCCTTTTCATCTACTTACTATTTACCGAATATTTTAAGACGCAGGTGACATGCGTCTTCCATGGAAGACCACCATTCTAGTATAAAATATTCATGCTGGTTAAATTTTTAAAGATAATTTTTTTCAGTTTAAAGGTAATTGATAGTTAATTGTACCATATGTTAATTGGTGTCTGTATATTTCATAAATGATTTGCATATTACTGGTGTTTATATTAAAATTCCTCACAAAGTGTACTCTGGCTAAATGCAGTTTGAAATTGGTAAAAGCATTTGCAGATGTATTGCAAAAAAATCTTGAATTTACTATTTTGTCTTCAAATTGTAATTTATTTTACATTATAGATTATGACCTCAGACAATTTGTATACCACCGATGCAAGTTCCATTGGTATAAAAACACAAGTCACAACATTTGAACTGTTGACCTTTGGTGGAGAGAGAATGATGATTGAAAACTTACCAGCAGAGATCGATATTACCACTTACCCTCCCATTTCTAATGATTTGAACTTTACCTATGTTAACCTCACAGATACGACTGATTCCGACTTGTTCTTCATTGAGCTAAGGATAAATGAAACTAATGTAGTACCAGTCCTAGTTCTCAGACCAGACGATTTAAATGCAAATATCACGTATTATGTACAGAAAGGTTCCATCCCAAGTTCAAGGTCATATGCAATAACTGGAAATATTCTTGACAACGCAGAGTTTGAAGATAGTACTAGTAGCTACATTATAAAGATGGATGTATCCGACTTGTGGACTCCAACTTCTAAACTACCAACCAATGTTTATGTTGGCCTTGAGGCTAACTATAGTAAATATGTTTTCTTATACTTTGAAAAATTAAGAATTGGTGTATTACTTTCTATTAATGTGCATAAGATGAGCAATACTGACTTCAATACTAAAGGACCATTTGATTTTTAGAGGAGGGGCTTTGGTAAAGTTTGAAATAAAAAGTCAATATGGTGCCATATGGCAAAAAAAAGACAGGATAATAAAAATTTAAAAATGAAAAATGAAAATTTCACAATAAAAAAATCCTTGAGAAAGTAACTTGAAAAATAAAATTCAGGATATGAAAAAAGGACAGAACAAAAAGAATTATCCATGATCTACTGAAAATTAAACAATTGTTCCCTAAGCATAATATGGGCCTTAACACAGGCCAAGTACCAAAGTTTTACAATTGATATTTGAAGCAGTATCATTACATTACTTGAAGAAAAAGTAAAATAGCACTTCATATTACATGTATGATCAAAAATTGTAGCCCAAAAATACACATGCAGAAAAAAATTAGTTTGAATTTTCTTCTAAAGTTTTTCTTGTGTATTTAACTAGATACTACAGAACTGTCTCCTATGGTGAATGTATCCTTGTTTGTGTTGGGCTGTTTCTATTGGTCACCACCAGAAAAGGGGTGGAGTCAGTATGGACTAAAGGTAAAACAATTATTCTTCCGTAAATTGGTTTTTGAGTTGATATGACCGGTGTGAGATGTTTCAACACACTAATCTTCCAATCAGATGACTTGTTTACAAGGATGTCACAAATAAAACAGTTCCAGTTGCAACATGTTTTCAATGCCCAATAAAATGTTTCCAAAGAAGTGCAATGTTACAAAATATAACATTTTCAAGGAAACACAACATCACCAGAAAACCATTGATCTTCAACTCCTTTTGCTGCTCTCCATTCTCAAAAAGACTTACAATTTCTATCACTCTTAAAAGATCAGTCAGTCTATTACAAGAACTTATGTAAGAACCTATAAATCTTTAATATTTCTTTAGAGAAGAGATATGGGTGAAGCTTTTTCCTAAATAATGACTCTAAAGCAGTGGCCTAGACAAGCATCATTATTATAATGATTAACTCTCCAACTAATAAAGTCAGATTTATATCGATAAACTTAAATTGGTAATACTTAGTGTTATAAATTTGAAGATTGCTTTTAAGCTTACCTGAATCTTGAGATCAGGTAACCTATTGCCAACACTTTGCATCTGTCGTAAAAAATTAACTGTTAATATGTTCAAAACTGTTTTACTTATTTATCATTTTGTTTTTTCAGAAGAATTTCAATTAAAATGTCCTAATAAATAACCCTTGTTGTTTTAGCTGGGACCAGTACAGAATATTACATCTACTGTATGCGAGACGTCTCATTTGTCATCCTTTGGAATGAACATGTTCGTACCACCAAACACGATAGATTTCTCCACAGTTTTCTCGAAGTTCTCAACAGACAACTTGGCTGTGCTGATAACTGTTGGACTAGTCCTGTTGGCATACTTTTTCTTGTTGATACCAATAATAAGAGCAGATAGGAGAGACTTCAAGAAGGTAAAAAGCTATATCCTGTAGATTCATTTATTTTCGTGGGTACCAATTTTCATGGCTTGATGAAAAAGGATCAGTTCTTGGATACTTAAATTCGTGGTTTGTCAAATTTCTTTTTGGGGGTATCAATATTCGTGGGTAAAGGCAAATTGATACCCCACGAATAATAATGAAATCACAGTAGTGGCAAAAACATAGTTTTGATATGATAATGTGATAAAATTGTGTTACAGCATACTAGCATACATGTGATCTCTGATTATCAGGAGATAAATCTATTTTTATACTCCTTGCAACAAAATCAGAGGTTTTGGGAAATGACTTTGATGAAAGTTACAGCGTTTTAAAAGAATGTGCTTTCAGAGTTCATTCAGGGGAGATAATTGACTTTTTTAGCTCACCTGACCCGAAGGGTCATGTGAGCTATTGTCATCACTTGGCGTCCGTCGTCCGTCCGTCGTCCGTAAACTTTTTAAAACGTTAACTCCTCTGACACCATAAGTCCAATTGCAACCAAACTTGGTATGGTTGTTCATTAGCATTCGGTGCTTAGAACTGATGTGGGGATTTTTGATTCGTCGTAAAACATGGCCGCCATGGCTAAAAATAGAACATAGGGGTAAAATGCAGTTTTTTGCAAATAACTCAAAAACGGCTACAGATATCAAAATTCTGGCATAGGGTAAAAGTGATCAGCACCTCAAGATCTACCTACCCTGAAATTTTGAAGAAAATCCAACGACCCATGTAGGAGTTATTGCCCTTTTTGTGGATTTTTTGCAAATTTTGCACCTGTTTAGCTCAATATCTTGAAAACTATACTAGATATTTGAGAAATTTAAATTGCATATTGTTAAGCACATCAAGATCTACAAAATATGTAACAGGGTCAACGTTGTAGGACCTTTCCTTTTAGGAGTTATTGCCCTTAAAACGTCAAAATTTAGCATTTTAACAGCATTTCCTCATTACATTGAAAACGTTAACTCCTCTGACACTTTAAGTCTAAATGGAACCAAACTTGGTATAGTTGTTTATTAGCATTAGCTGTATAGAACTGATGTGGGGATTTTTGATTGGTTGTAAAACATGGCCGCAGTGGCTAAAAATAGAACATAGAGGTAAATGGCAGTTTTTTGCAAATAACTCTAAAACGGTGACAGATTTCAAAATTTTGATTGGGTACAAAAGTGATCAGCACCTCAAGATCTACCAGCTCTGAAATTTTGAAGAAAATCCAACAACCCATGTAGGAGTTATTGCCCATTTTGTGGATTTTTTGCAAATTTTGCACCTGTTTAGCTCAATATCTTGAAAACTATATAAGATATTTGAGAAATTTAAATTGCATATTGTTAAGCGCATCAAGATCTACAAAATTTGTAACAGGGTCAACGTTGTAGGACCTTTCCTTTGAGGAGTTATTGCCCTTGGAACGTCAAAATTGAGCATTTTAACTGCATTTCCTTATATTGAAAATGTTAACTCCTCTGACACTTTAAGTCCAAATAGAACCAAACTTGGTATTATTGTTTATTATTATTAGGTGTATAGAACTGTTGTGGGGATTTTTGATTAGTTGTAAAGTATGGCCGCAGTGGCTAAAAATAGAACATTAGTTTAAACTGCATTTTTTTGCAAATAACTCAGAAAGGGTGACAGATTTTTAGATTTTGATTGAGAACAAAAGTGATCAGCACCTTTAGATCCACCATATTGTCAGATGACCCCCTTATTAATCTTATGACCCTTTCAACGTTAAATCGATTTTGCCTTATAACCTTTACCTCAGGCACATATGTCAGGTGAGCGATTCAGGCTCCTGGGAGCCTCTTGTTAAATATATTTTTTTGCAAAATAGAGTTCTATGTTTAGTGGAAAAGGGAAAGGTTTGTATCTTTCTGTGAGCTTGCTCACAGTATTTTATTTTACTGACAAATTTCCTTTATTTTTCAGTGAGCTATTTACCATTAGCAGACAATGTTATGAGTAATGTTTACCATTTTCTTATTAATTTCATTTTCAGTGGGCTATTTACCCCTTAGCAGACAATGTTATGAGTGATGTTTACCATTACCAAGTCTCAGTATACACTGGCATTGGGAAGAACTCAGGAACGACCTCTAAGGTTTACTTTGTCCTTGGGGGAGAGGAAGGTGACACAGAGGTCAGACTGTTACAGGATGAACAAAAGAGGGTAATATATTTTTATTAATTTTAAATCCCCCCCAATTCAGGAATGACCTCTAAGGTTTACTTTGTCTTTGGAGGAGAGGAAGGTGACACAGAGGTCAGACTGTTACAGGATGATCAAAAGAGGGTAATATATTTTTATTAATTTTAAATCCCCCCCCCAATTCAGGAATGACCTCTAAGGTTTACTTTGTCTTTGGAGGAGAGGAAGGTGACACAGAGGTCAGACTGTTACAGGATGAACAACAGAGGGTAATATATTTTTGTTAATTTTAAATCCCCCCCCAATTCAGGAATGACCTCTAAGGTGTACTTTGCCCTTGGGGGAGAGGAAGGTGACACAGAGGTCAGACTGTTACAGGATGATCAAAAGAGGGTGATATAATTATAATTCTTACTTGAGAAGTAACCTAGGAAAACGCCATTTCAGAGTTTGAATTTTAGTTACTTGGTAGTGAGGGGGAGAAATATTCAACACTCTTAAACCCAATATCATAATGTTTAATTCTTATGTGGATTTTTGATTTTACACATTATAATAATGGCTTTTGTTTGCATCATTTTGATATATTTTTCTTACTTTTATCAATGAAAGGGGTTTTATAGGTGCTTTAATATAGTATATGGATGACAGGGTTTTAGCGAGAATAATGCCAATGTGCAGCATAAACAACTACATGTATTTATTGACTGGACATAACTCCCCTGGTAATCTGCAGCCATATTCACAAAAGTTGGTAGACCTAAAGTCAGGCGTAACTAACAAAGACAACATGGGGAAGTACGACTAAAGTTATGTTTACGAACTTTTGTGAATAAGTGTCCTGCTGATTACTAGGACATGATAATAAATTTCTATCTCATATTTTCAGTGATAAATTTCTATCTCATGTTTTCAGTCCATGTTGAGAGGCAGTGTTAACAACTATTTACTGAGTGTACCCAGTTCCCTGGGTAATCTACTGTTCATGAGGATTTGGTTAGACAACCAGAATGTAGACCCCTGGCTGTTGAATATGATCTTAATACGAGATGTTCAGACTGGTGAAAGGCAAGTATTTCTAATAGCTTACATCTTTGGTAATTAAACATAAGACATTAAAATAAAATTGTGGGGATTTCTATTGATATTTGAGGTTTATGTAAAGAAAGCAAATCATCAAAATATTATTACAAACGAACATGTCAAAGAAAATTGCCTTTTGAATTTCCTGCTCTGCAAATATTGAGAACTTGATGGGAATCTACTTCAGTAAGAGTGTTTATAGAATTCCTCCTGCAAAAATCTTTACTTTGTTCTGCCATAATATTTTATAGAAACATATAAAAATTTGAATTGGGGGGAAACTTGTTTTATGGCTTTACTCATTCACTCATTTTATGCTTATTTTACAGGTATGCCTTCCTCTGTGACAAGTGGTTTGCCTTTGACAAAGGTGTGGGACAGATCGATCACCTGTTCCCTGTGGCTACCCCTGATGAAATGAGCTCTTTTGGGCATCTATTCTTCTCCAAGAGTAAGAAAGACCTGACAGATGGCCATCTTTGGTTCTCTGTCGTATCTCGACCAATGCATAGCACATTTACCAGGGCTCAGCGACTCTCCTGTTGTCTATCCCTGCTGTTTTTGACGATGATAACCAACGCCATGTGGTATAAGTCTGATACTAATAATAGCGATGAGGACATTTCACAGAATGTTCATTTAGGACCTTTTACATTTTCATCGCAGGAGTTCTTCACCAGTTTGTTTGGAAGTTTAATTGTTGTTCCAGTAAACCTCCTGATCGTTACACTGTTCAGAAAGAGCCGACCAAAGACCCAAGTCTCGTCTATAAAGATCCAGCCCAAAACCAGAGAGAGTAGTCAGGATGTTTTCAACCGTGAGTTAGACTGTGCAACCCCTAGCCATGTTAATCCAATGTTCTCCACAGCAGCAGACCAAGAAGCAGAGAGCTGGGCAAGTAGAAGAGACCCTGAACTAGTGGAGAAGAAGGCCAATGGAAAATCTAAATACCCTCTGCCTCACTGTTGTATCTACATAGCATGGATGCTCGTTGCCTTGTCAGTAGCAGCTGCAGGATTTTTCACTGTTCTCTACAGTATGGAATGGGGCTCCAACAAATCATCAAAATGGCTGACATCCTTCATGTTGTCTTTTGTGGAGTCTGTTCTTCTGGTCCAACCACTGAAGGTCTGTACTGTTTAAATATTTTGATGTGCATTTAGACCTATAGGGTATAGAAGACACCTTTTCAGTTTTTGGGTCAATAGATCAAAGGTCAAAGTCACAAGTACAAAGATTCTTAGAAAATTGATGCTGAAAATCGGTTTAGATATCTTCATGGAATTAGAGTAAACTTACTAACTTAAAAAGCTAATGTTTAGAGAAAAAACATGTATAGAATTTTTAAGCTAAGAATTGGATTGCTTCAAATAAAAAACTGCACTCATTTGAATAAAGCAACAGCAAAAAAAGCACATATTTAGGGAATTTCTTACTTCTGTAGGTAATCACCCTTGCCATAGTGATAGCTCTGGTGTTTAAGACAATAGATGCCGATGACAGTGTAGAAGAGGTTTTTGTCATTGGAGAACCACCTCAAATATCAGAATATCCAGGTATGTTTCTTGACTGACCCTCGGAGCTCTTAGTAAATAGAGAACAATTTCATATCTAGGTACACTTCACTGTATTTGGATTTTTTGATAACTTTTATAGAAGGTAAAATAAATAAAAATTTTGGGGTAAACAGTAAATAGTCCTATCAGCTTGTCCTCTTACCATTGTAAGCAAAACTCCTCCAAAACATCTGAAAGGATTTTGATAAAACTTTTCTCAAAACAAGTACATCATATGTAGATCTGCATGAAGAAATTTCAATGCCCTCTGAGACCATTAAGGGGGGATAATTGGATGTCTGTTCAAAACAAATAAGGTTGATGTTTCATGAAAAATATATGCATGTAAAAGTATCATTTCTTTTAAAACCAAATAAATGTTGTGATTTTCTGTTAATGGAAGAAGACTTTAAAATGAGGAACTCTTAAACTAGTCTTCATTTACTAATTAGAACCTATTAGAACCAACAATGATGAGATTCTTCAAAGTAAAAAATAACTTTATTTCATTTTCAGAGCACAGACAAAGATTTGTCAATGACTTCATGGAGACAAACAAGATGATAGAAGCAAAGGAACACAGACTGAAGATGAACAGACTATTTGAGACGATACGGACCATTCTGATCTATGTGGTTTATGTGTCGGTGGTAGCTGTCCTTGCTTATGAAAACAGGGACGTTAATGCCTTTCCTACTTACAAAAACCTCCACAATGTGTTCATTCAACCACAAACTAAATATCAGAAGAGTTTTTCAAATGTAAGTTGTGGTTATCTTAAGATATGCTTTTATTCCTTATAAAATGATTACAACAATTTCACCTATCATTGCCTGCTGGACCTGAACAACCAAAAAAAGTTATAATGCAATTACAAAATAAGGATTACCAATATGATGGTCTTTATGGGGGTCTGGGCCAAGGTTCATGGAAAACAAATTTCAGATATTTCTCAGGCAATTGTAAAGTCTACACCACAAATCACCATCCTCATAAAATGTCCTCATCAGAGCTAATAAAAAATGACTGAATCACAATTTACAAAAAATTAAACATGAACCAATCACACAATTCAGGGAAATATCCCCACCGTCCCCCATGTTTCATCTATAGGAAGTCATATCTGACTGTTCCTCTTTCATTCTTAGATTAACTTTTGCATTCTAAATATCAAACCTACATGAAAAATCAGTTTTGACAAAATTGTATTGAGTTGTACACCTACCCTTGAAAAACATTTGTTGTTGAAATTGTCATTTCAATTTATCTTTTTTAGCTTCAGTCAACAAGAGATTTTTATACCTGGATGGAAGAGACAGTTTTACCTGGACTTTACCTGAACGGTTGGTACAATGATTCCATCACTGACCTAGAACCATATACCAGTGATAACACATGGCTCAGATTAGGATCACCTAGGATAAGACAGGCCAGGATTGACAATTGTAAGTCATTACATAGTTAAAGCTGACAAACAAATTTCATGTTTGGGTTACCCAATTATGAGTTTAAAATAGAGAAAGTAACATATAATTTTCTGCCTGTCATAATTTACTCTCAATCAGTTATATGTCTCCAATTGTTACCACTGGATTGGTATTAGACTTAAAAATATATCTGCCCAGGCTATTTGGGTCATATTTTACATTTTTTGACAGAAGTACCAATGGGGCATTCAAATGTCAAAAGTCTGAAAGTAAACGCCAACAAAACAGGACAAAAACACAGACAGCATAAAACACGGAAACACAAAAACTACTGAACAATAATCAACAAGCTGAACTTCAGTTGTAATGAGAGTGAATTCAGGTGCTCTGGAAGAGTAAGCTGTTCCTGCTTGCTATAGCCCACCTGTCACGTTGACAGCTGTCAATTCAGTGTGTAAATCTGGTAAAGGAAGACAAAACAAAACCATATAACAAACCAACATCTGCACTCATCTGATATATAGAAATCCCATATATGTCTATGAGTGCATGATGTCTTTGTAAAATTTCTTGAGACAGCAACCAAGGAGCAGCATAACCCTGTATAGACTCAGAATTGTAATCTTTTGTCAAGAAATAAAAATTGAAGGTTTGCATTAAGATTTCATTTTAATTAACAACAATAAGGAATTTTTTTCTGCTTTTATGTTGTCAAGGTTGTCAGTAATTTCAACTCTGACCTTTTCTTAATAGAATTTCACTAATTTTGCAAGTATATATATATATTTTTTACTTCTTTAAACTCCTATTTATAGTGGGATGTGAAACACCAATACAAATAAGAGAATACATCAGTATATGCTATCCAAGTTACAAGACGAGCACTTACGAAAATCGTAACTTTAACGAAAGCTGGGATCATGTGGTGAAGAATGAAACTGATGATGTTTGGTCGTACAAGGATACACTTGAACTGGATGGTCTTCCCACAGTTGGTCGATACGCCTCCTACAGTGGTGGTGGATATTTAGCTCAGCTTGGAACCACCATAGACACGGCCAGTCAGATTCTACAATATTTAAGAAATACCAGTTGGATAGATAAAAAGACAAGAGCAATCTTTGTTGAATTCAACCTTTTCAACGGAAATGTGAATCTATTTTGTTCTGTGATTTTACTTCTAGAGTTTCCTCCAACTGGTTCCGTTTTCCCATACTGGGAGGTTAACCCATTAGTAATGTACAGATATGTGGGACCCAGTGCTGTGTTCCTGTTTGTGTTTGACATCATTTTTGCCACCTATACACTGTATTATTTGATTGACATGATAAAAGAGATGCGGAATAAAGGTTTTAGAGGATATTTTGCGGGAGTTTGGAACATCGTGGATTTTATCAACATCATTTTATCTGTCATTGTCTGTGCATTCTATGGTGTTCATTTCATTATTACCAAGTTGACTCTGAACAAATTTAAAGAGAATAGAGGTAATATATATATTTAAAAAAAAATGTTTGATAAATTTACATAAAACATTTCTTTAATTAAAAAAACAAAGTACATAGGCAAGTATCAAACGAACTGTTAATTATGTTGTACTGTATATACATATTTCAAGGAGTAACCTCTCATCATGACAATTGATATCAAAACAATATGAAGGTCAAAAACCCAAATTTAGTCAGTTTCAGAACAGATTTTTTTTTCAAATCAAAGAGCTCATTGAATTATTTGAAACATTAAAGTATAAACTATAATATCAATATATGTAATGCATGTACTGGGTAGAATGAATACAATACCTGTTAATAAAGAGAACTGATGGTTAAAATGAATTGGTGATCCCTACTCAACTTATGTAACATTTTTGTTTTTATATATTTCAGATGAGTTTATCAACCTACAGAGGATAGTACTCTGGGACCAGCTCTTTGGAATAATTCTTGGTTTTATCTTATTCTTATCCATGCTAAAGACACTACGCTTGGTGCGCTTCAATGCAAAAATAGCACAGTTATATGGGACAATCACAAAATCAGCCAAACCATTGCTAAACTACATGGTGGTATTTCTGATATCGTTCACTGCATTTGTATCATGTGGATATTTGTTGTTTGGGCCACATGACCTTGAATACTCTAATTTCCTACGTACAACAGAAACTCTGATGTCTATGTTGATGATGAAAGTTAATATTGACACAGTATTGGTGGCAAACGGGCCACTGGGAGCTCTGTTCATATTCAGCTTTGTATTGTTTGTGGTATTTGTCCTGTTGAACATTTTGTTGAGTATTATCAACGAGGCATTCTCCGACAGCCGAAAAGACCCATCATGCCAATCAGATGACCCACAAATGGTGGACTTCCTGCTTGGACAACTCAAGAGAATGATTTGGGGCAGAGGTAAAGTTTAATTATTAAGAATGGTCTTAGTTGATAATGAGATGTGGGATAAGTTTTGGAGACACAACCTGTATGAATCAGATAAAATTTTAAAATCCACATAGGAAAAGGCTGCAGCCTTATGTGATCATAGTCACTGCTTCAGCTGCAATCTACCAATCAATGGGCCTAGATCAAAATACAATGCATGTGAAACAAAACATATTCTGAACTTTTCAACCAAAGACTTTCACAGGGTTAAACATAGAACTACTTACATCAAGTATAAACAAAGGCTTTGACAAGAATCCAGGCTTAGAATGGGGATGGGTTTAAAAAGCAAAATGGTCCTGACCTTAATTTTTGAAGATTCATGAATATTTAACTATTCGAACTGAACTTTTAAAACTATTTGATCAAATACGATTGACTTTGCATCCTGAGTTGTTGTCAAGTTTTACTTTATTTGTACTTCAGAAAAATGTTTCTCAAATATTGGATAAATAACAAAAACATAAAATTCATTGCATTTGCTGAAATGAAGTTTAAATTATATTACATTTGAATTTTATTTTTTTGCTTTACAGACCGTAACAATGAAACTAAAGTTTCAGAGGATGTGTTTTACAGAATGGACAAACTGGAGAGAAAAATGGATCGCTATTTTGTGAAAGTCATTGCAGATGAAAGAGCAAACAATTATTAGACCTCCCAAAATATAGTGACAGTAGTTTTCCTCATTTTTCAACTGATACAAATAAATGAAAAACAATGATGAAATGTTCAAAACCAACTAACATGACTATGAACAAAAGGATAAGTGTTTAGAATAATGTTATAGAATTAACAGTTTAATTTTTTCTTTATTTTTTACATTCAGCAAAAAAATTTTGATTTTTTTTTTCATGTCATATTTTAAATGTGTTGCCCTTATTTGTAATAATAATAATATTTAACAATTGATTAGATCTTAAGAGAATATAAAAAAAACTTCAAGAGCACTTATTATCTTGAGTACAATATGAAAATATGTTTTAGGCAGCTTATTAATTCTTCTTTAACATGTAGTATGTAAAATAATTGTGATGATTGTTTTGGCAGAACTAATATTTATTCATCTGATAAATGGTACACTATCTTTTAAAAATCTAATGGTCTAATTCATTGATGAATCTTTGGATGATGTTTTCCATTGAGGATTATGTTCTTTATTCGTTGTAATTTTGTTATTGAATTACATTATTTATTTTTGTTATTGTTTTTAGTAGAATAAAGCATTGAATTTTATTATTATTATATTAAAAATAATAGAAATGGGAGCTCTGATTCCACCTTTGGTAAAGTGAGTTCATCTTCTATGCATTGATAAGGTTTTTATTACTACCCCACTGGTTAAGGAGAGGGCTGCTTGTCAGTTTTTCCTTTCACAAAGATTCCTATATACTAGTTATGTTGCATGCAAGGTTTTGCAAAGTGACTTTGGAAGTCCCTTTAACACTATCCATTGTCTTGCATTGTCCTGTGTCCATTGTCCTGCAGCGTCACAAAAATTTTTGTTGTAGTTTTCCAGGCAACTACATGGCACACCCTCTTGGTATTTGGCAAGTAGCTTAGTACTAAATGGAAAACAAGTTTATACCTGTTCCTGTTTACCAAATATTTTAAGATGCAGGTGAGATTCATCTTCCATGGAAGACTGCCAGTCTTAGTGTTGCAGATTTCTCAGTTTCTACCAAAGGCATTGATTTCAAAGAAGTACCAATGGGGCAATGACACAAGTTCACTGAGACTGCTATACAGATTTCAATGAAATTTTGTAGGATTTTTCGTCATGATATTTAGTTGATCATATTGCAATGCCATTCATTTAAGGTCATAGGAACACATTGTGGGCACAACTCCTCTGCATATGCTCAATGGTTTTAGTTGAAATTTTTAGAAGCCCAGAAAATTTGGTCAATAGCTGTAGCACTATGAGTTGTTCAGTGACTTGCATTTCATATTTGTTGATCATGAACTTCCTGTTTTCTTAGCAGTCTTAGAACTTTAAAGGATCAGAAAAGAAAAAAAATTCTTTGATACTACTGAAGGGATTGATTTCAAATTTGGTATACAGCTTAAAAGCACAATTATTTATACCATGCCTCGCAGTATAATTGGACATCTGCTTTCTGTAATCCTATTGATAAAGTTTTGGTGTGCAAAGCATGATCAAGTGTGACCCCTCGTTTAAATTGCAAGATTATTAAGTAAGATATCAACATTTTCCTGACTTTTGTTGATTTGATCAAACTCATAAATAGTTACTGGAACCAACTGAATTCTGAGTCAGTTTTATTCTTCCTTCTTCCTCGGTCCAAATCTCCGATGCCTAATCACAGGTGGTGTCTTGTAGTCCCCCACTGCAAGGTGATGTAAGGAGCTAGTAATGGTCTTTGTCAGTCTGTCTGTCACACTGTTGTGGAAACAACGCCCCTGAGACTGCTTAACAGATTTCAATGAAATTTTGTAGGATTTTTTTGTCATGATATGTTGTTGATCAATTGCATTGCCATTATAGTTTGACAAGTTTTATAGGAATTATAGGATTTTATTCATTTAAGGTCATAGGAACACATTGTTGGCACAACTCCTCCGCGACTGCTCAATCAATGGATTTAGATGAAATTTTGTAGGATTGTTTTTCATGATACGTAGTTGATTTTATTGCAACACCAATTTGATGGGACAAATTTAAAGCAATTATAGGAATGTATTGGACTTATTTTTCATTTTAAGTCAAAGTAACACTTTGTAGGCTTAACTCCTCTGAAATCACTCTATTGATTTTGCTGAAATTTTGTAGTATTGTTTTTCATCATTTGATAAATCATATAGGACTTGTGCGATTTTATCCACTTGGTGCATTGTGGGTCATAGGAACTCCTTGAGGACTACTCTGAAGCTGCTCAACAGATTTGCTGAAGTTTTGTAGATTAATTCATTTTAATCATGTGTTAATATGAAACAAGTAATACTGTGAGCGAGCTCACAAAAGGATACCCCCCGCTTCATATTGGACTCTGCACTGTAAAAGAAAAATCTCAAGTCAAGTTATCTCCCCTCGATGATAACCAAAAGCAATACAAATTCCTCATGCACATGTACAGATGATGTACTATCTTCATGTAAAGTTTCAACAAAATCCATCCAACGTTTTAAGAGGAGTTGCGCTTATGAGGTTTCCCTTTGAATAATGTATTTAAAAAGTCTAAGTCCAATTATCTCCCCTGAATGATGTCTGATTGCAATGAAAATTCTTCATGCACATCTGCATATGATGTTCTTCCTTTAGGTAAAGTTTCATCAAAATCCTTCAAGCCTTTTAGGAGGAGAAGCGCTTACGAGGTTTCCCATTGTATAATGTATTTAAAAAATCTAAGTCCAATTATCTCCTCTGAATGATGTCTGATTGCGATGAAAATTCTTCATGCACATCTACATATGATGTACTTCCTTTAGGTAAAGTTTCATCAAAATCCTTCAAGCGGTTTAGGAGGAGAAGCGCTTACGAGTTATGTGGACAGACGGACAGACGGACGGACAGACAGGGTGTTTCCTATATACCCCCCCCCCAAACTTTGTTTGCGGGGGGTATAATTATATGTAAATTAAAACACTATTTTATTTTGAGTTGGACAAATTCTACATGGGTAATAAGACTAAATTGTAAAAGAATATTTTCAATTTCAATGCCACATCTTGTTAGCTAATATTTCTTAATTGTATTGGTTATAAGAAGCTAATTTTAAGGGTCTTACTGACAATATCTGCTGTCTTGCTTTGTTCCTGTGTAATTAAATTTTCTTCATGCATATAACCATATGATGAGCTTCCCTTATGTGAAGTTTCATCAAATTCCATCAAGTAATTTATGAGGAGGTGTGCTTACAAGCTATATGGACTGACACGTTGAAACCTACATATGCTGTAAACCTTGTTTGTGAATGCAAGTAAAACTAGAATGAACTTGTGTGCTTTGGAAGAGGGAGCAACTTGTTGCCAATAACCTGTTGTGTTGCCAGTGTTTGTTTAGGGAAAGTCAACAACTCTAAAACTTCAAGTCCCCTGCTTTTGCACAAGGTGAGGAATAATTAGATCAATGAGCTGATTTATATATTGTTTTATCCGCCAATTTATTGAATCAATTGAAAGACAAAAGCAAGCAGCAACCACAGAAGGAGACTGTCTGTTTTTCATTTGGGATTTTGTGTTGTGTACACATATTCAACATCTCATTTTAATCTTATATAGGTATGTGGGCGGACAAATGGACAAACAGACACAAGGATTCATAAATACTCCACAAAACTAGTCGGGGAGGGGAGGGTATTTTTAAAACATCAGAAGCAAGTCATGATTATTGTAACAGTCAACAATTTTATTATCACTTGATAAAGCTGCATACAAGAATTTAACAGACATTATCATGAAAAATATATATAACAAAATTCCCTCATCTGCCATAGAGTTATAAAATGACTAAACTCAACATGAAAATAAATATGAAAATCTATTATCACTTTTTACATAGTAAAGCTTAAGAAGTAGTGACTGTCTTATGTTTAAATTGCAAGTGAAAGTAAATTGAATTGAAATTATATTCTTTGGTCAACAGATGAATAGAAACATGAATATGTCCATAATACATAATGCCCCATCTCGCAACATTTGGGATGGACAGACAGATGGACCTAAATACTATATGCCCCCTACTTTTGTAGATGGGACATAAAAACCTATCATTAATGACAGCAAAATAAACTGTTCAAACATGAAAATCTATTCAACCTGCTGGCTAATACACATGAAATGAATATACATTTGATTCAGTAAATTATCACCCTCTAGCACCAACACTCAATAATTTTGCAGATTCTATATCACAAATATGATGAGTGAGACAAATTTATTTCAGTGATTTTTCATCAACACTGATTAATTAATTAATTAAAAAATCTGTCAAAGTCAAAACTGGCCGGATTTCGTTAAACAGGAAGTAGGTGAGCGACATACCTGAAATCGTATCACACGTTATGGGACCCCACCCTGATGCTGTATACCAAATATCAAGTGGCTGTGATTAGTAGTTGCTGAGAAAACTGTTACGAAAATTTCTTCCCCGCCCACACGCCGCCCGCCGGACATTCACCATTCTATAACCCGGATTTTTCACTCCGTGAAATCCGGCCAAAAATTAAAATAATGAATGAAAAAAGGAATTCAAGAATTAACTTATCACAGAAATCTCCAGAGCAAGAATATCAATAGGAAGAAAAAATATATTTCTACATCTAGGTAAGGACCATAATAAGTCTGCAGAATATGAAAAGAATGAAACCCAATGAAAATTGAAATTCATCACTATTTGCATAGATATCATTATGAATGAATTCAACAGAATAGTAACCTGTTTGGTTAATTTATTTCTTTTTTTTGTTGGTTTAGATAGTAATAAATTATGTAACATGCAAACTAACTTTTATGAACTTTCTGTAAATACCACTGCGGTACAAAAAATATATTTGGTCAAAGACAAAAAATCAGTCTGCAGTAATTTGTGAAATTAGGAACTAAAAATATGTTAAAAAAAACTATAAGGATTAATTGTTGAAAATATTGGGTGTGAAAACTAAAACAGCAAGAAGTTTTCTATTTAAAACAATAAAAAAAATGTTATTTCAAAAATAGACATAGTCATAAAATATGCAAAAGGAAATGTGTTCGACTTTAAAAATCACACATAATACAATTAACTTAGTTTTTTGGTTTTTACTGTGTGCATAAGAAAACTCCAAATTGCTAAATACAGTACAATACTTTTATAAAAGAAACTACTTTGTGCAAATTGGATATACATTCATAGTGTCAAATTGTCTGTAACAACATTACAAGAACAAAACTGGCACTGTGGAAAGACAGACAAGATCAGGAGGGTAAACAATTTAAAAAATAATAATAAATGACATGGATTTCAAGAGATATGCTGCATAAATTATAAAAAATAATACATTAATATAAACAATTACTACTAACAAATTTATGAGTTAAAAGTTTTACTAAAATCACCCAAAGTTTGGAAATTCATATATACCCATCATATATTTCTGGTCAGAGTATACAATTCATATTTTTAAAGCGTTTGTTAATTAAAAAAAAATTCTTCAATATTGTATCTTTATTTTTGTTTCTATTGGTTGCTCCTAGTATTTAAGCTTAAAATGTATTAGAATGACTTCAATTTTGAAAATTTTCCAGAGAGAATGCTAGTAAATTTGTTGTTAAAATTTTTCCAAAGACCTAATTTTATACCATATTCCAGTGGATAAAAGTCAAATTTGTACTAGAAATTGAGTTCCAAAGTTTTCATGACACTTTACTGGGTGTATAAAGTGTAATATTCTACTATTCAATTAACCATAACTATAAAGAAACTATCTAGAGAATTTTTTATAAAGCAGGCACTATTTTTAGGGACTTTAATGGTATGACACCAAAAGCCAATGACGATAATTTTGTACATGTACTTGTACTTTCTAATTCATTCTAATATTGAGTTGTCTCCCATGTAGGGAAATCTCTTATTTTTGTTTGATTAACTGCTGGCCAATACACAGGATTTTTGCATAAGAGGTGCAAACTTAATCGGTACAGGGGACTGTAATGGGACTTTAAATGGTCATAGTTGGGTTAAAAAAGATTAGATTAACAGTATTTTTTGGTTTTCAAAGAGGGATGCAGATGCAACAACTGAACAACCTCCTGTGTATAGGTCTAAACTGTGAGACAACCATAATGAAAACTCAAAATCAAATTTACCTTATAAAGTAAGAAATGCTGCTTTATTTTTAGATATGGTTTACTTGTACACAAGATTACTTCTCATGTGTACACTGTTTATAACTATTATCTAAATTTATGTAAATTCTAAAACCTAAGGTTTAACTCTCTTCATCTTAGTTTTGCCCTTAGCTATATTTATTTGTATTTCATTTGGTTTGTGCATTTTAAACATCTTTTGAAATGGTGGTTTTCCTATTAATGGATTATAGTGCTGCTGATGAGGAATAATTTTCCGAAATAGCCATACAGCTCATAAAAATTAATTGCAGTTGGAGTTAACATACATGTTGTGGTCTAATGTTCATTTACTCCATATCCTTTCATAAATTATTAATTTTGGACGAATTGAAAATGTAAAAATCAAAAATACAAAAGAATAAAAATTACAGTGCTATAAAATGTGATTAAAGATACAGATAGTCATAAATAAATGAAGAGAAAATTTACGCATGACAATTTTTTTTTTGGCAAAGTGGATTAAGCATAAAAATATATTCTTAAATACAAAAATATAATACAAATCTTATTTCATTAGTGAAATACTAAGTGTACACAGAATATAGTTTAGAACCAATGCAGAAAAAAAATATGTTTATAGCAAAATTATAACAATGGCAAAAAGTTAATGGACACTTTCAAAAATAAAAGACCTGATATATATTCATTCAAATCTTTTTTCAAACTGAAAAGGTTTAAAGAAAACCTTTTTTCCCAGGTAATACAAGAATGATAATCAAATCTGAGGTTATGAAATGAATTGTAAAAGGAGTAAATGGACATTTTTGGCAAGAGAAAGTGAGCTTATGCCATGATGCAATAAATGAATTTTTTTTATCTGTAAATACCTTTTTTCAGAGAAGATAGAACATTGAAATTGAAACATTATCCATACATCAAATCAATTTTCAGAAAATCAAATGATGAAATAACTATTTCCTTTTAGATATAAAAGGCAAGTTTTAATTGCCAAAACATCCAATAAAAGCAAGCTTGTCTGTTTCAGATTCTTTTTTGTTTTTGATTATTAAACCTTGCTTAAAGAAAAAAAATAACAAAAACAAAACAAAAATTTCAAGGTTTTGATTATAACCTCTTATGTCCACGCTCTGCAAGAGTTAACAAATCGGGGGTTCCTTTCAGACCTTGACCTTTTATAAAGTCCTCCTCACAGGAGTACGGCACTGTTTGATACATAAGTCTTTTCTTCATGCATTCCTCTGCAAAATAATGTCTCAGATCTTCTTCAAGTATATCTTCAAAAAATCTCCTCAGTGGCAACACGTGACTTAAAGGTCCGTCCCACGAGGTTAAGAAGTCCTCCACAATATGATGGACCTTTGTAGGCCTAGGGACTGTGTCAGATCCTTTGGTCTTCATTTCTTGCTCTGAAAAAAATTAATAAAAAATTAAATAAAATCTTGTTTTTATGTTAATCTTTATTTGATGTCTAACAAGAGCTGGCTCTAGGTAACCAACCTGGCAAAACTGAAACCTTCACCTTTGACATATTAACCTCAAAATGATAAGCTTCTTTCTCACCTCTTGAAGGTGTAGGTTTCATAAATTTCTATCATGGCATTCATAATTATGCTTCCAAAGTTTTTACTCTTAAGTCTCTTAGCATTTTTCATTTGTGACCTTGACCTTTAACCCTAAAATCAATTTCCCTTAAGTGGTAAATTTCAATGAGTATAAGTTTCAAGAATTTTTAACAAGGGTTCAAATGTTATGTCCTAGAAACCAATCCAGACAGACTGATGGACAGATGAAAAACTGAATTATACTCAGCACCACAAATAACACACAACTTCTTTCCTTCCAGGATTCTTTTAAAATTTCAATTTTCAAAATTTTAATAATTCGTTTATGCAAAAAGAAATCAAACCAAATTTAATAAAAAAAAAACCAAAAAACAAGCCATTATTTCTGAAGTTGGCAACAGTGCGCTTGAACTTGTGATAAAGAAGTCGAAAAAACCAAGTCTAAGATTGATCATTTCAAAAATGCATGTTTCTGAAAAACTTGGCCAGTTTTTGTGAAAATAATCTTTGTCCCTGATTACATGTTTGGATAAGATCAAATTTTCTAAAAATTGATGTTTTTAGCACTTTTGGGTTAAAAAACTCATTTTTTCGAAATTTAAAGGAAAAATCAGAATTTTTCGAATTTTGCAGAGATAAGTGTCTATGACCTCATACATTCTGTGCCAAAATCTCAAATCATTCCAACGACTACTTTAAGAGATTTTTGCTGTTAAACTTTTAAGTCAAAGGAAGTGAATGGAAGTGGTGCGTTTCTTTTGCTGTTTAGTATATAATGCTCCCCTGTTTTCAAAGAAAGATAGAGACAAAAATTTAACTAAACACTTTTTACTACTATAGTGTCTTTGATTTGCATGTATATGAAAAGTTTTGAACAACTACTATTGTCTCACAACTTGGTCAATAAAATTGTCCTTATTTGTGATTTCTGTTTTTACATGAACTCTGGAGAAAAACTAGGTTCTGGCACTAAGGTTTCATTAAGGATGATAGCTATAGTAAATGACAATTGTATTTGCTTCATTTGTCAAAAGGAAACATAACTTTTAACTAAGTATAGGCTAGCCATAATGACCCATTAAATGAAACATCTAATTCCTGGTTTTTGGTGGTCATTGACAAATGACCATTTTATACAGCTATGATTACCCCTCCCACAAATGACACAAGGTTCAAGGTTTACTTCAATCTATAAGTTAACATTTACTGTTCCAGTTCAATCCCCAACTCCAGTGATAATAAATGGACAATCCCATATTATTCCAAAGCACTTGAGTTCAATCTTGTTCCACCTTAAGATTTTATTGTTGATAGCAATTCAGTTGTTTTATGTGTGTTTTTCTATGTTGTGGTTTTTGTTTTTCAATGTTGTGGTTTTTGTTTGGTTTTTTTTTTTTTTTTTTTTTTGGGGGGGGGGTGAGCTGTTATTGTTTGTATCATAGAGGATCAAGAAATGTGGAATAAGTGTAAGTGACACAACCAACATAATTAAACGGCAATTTAAAAAATCATAATGGAAAACAGCCAGCAGTAAACTGAATTTCTTGGTCTTTTAGGACTTTGAACCTTTGAATGTCCCATTAGAACTTCTTCGCTTCCTGCAAAATAAAAATAAAAGTCCTTCTTTTCATACTATTTTACTTAACAAGATACTACATATTAATGTATGGTGGTGGTCAGTGTTAGAGTTCCCCATCCTAAACTAAAACATTAAACAATACCTGTAGGCAATTTGTCATAATAATAAAATACTGGATGTAAAAAGTTAGAGTTGTGTGCATCTGATGGTTCTCCAGTTGCTCGGTTAATTCTAAAGACATCATTGCCAGGTCCAGAGAAATCTCGGCCATATTCCATCAGGCATACAATAATTCTGTTAGCACTGTGTCCTGAGTGATTCTCAAACTCGTGTATCAAGTTCACAGGGAACTCCTCTAGATATGTGAATGTGTGATCACTGAAAAATAAGTATAGAAATGCAAGTGATGATGGGCCAAATGTCCATAAAAAGGAACATCTTTTCCATTTTAATCTTGTGTATTATATTAAGAATATTAAGAAATGGTCTCTTCAAATTTTCATAACTGAAAAAATGACCCAGTACAATTTTCTTCTCTATCCTTGAAAGGATAAATTAGTATACTGCTAGCAGGGTTTAATCTAGATACTTAACAAGTTAAACCCACGGCTGACTCTTGATGTGTACCTGATGGAGTTAGGTACGCATCAGACGGAGTCAGCTGTGTGTTTCTGACGATGCAAGTCAATTAGCAAGATAAGTGGTTTTAACAGCATTTTCTTAACAAAATAAGTTGGTTACATTTTGTAAAATTTTCAACAACAAACTCTTAAAGTTTCACTGACCTCTGTAAAAATCTACTCAATTTGGTTAAATAAATGTGCTTAAATACACAAGGAACATGCATAATGCAAATGAAAATTGTGTGGTCTAAAACATAACTTCCAGTCTATTTTTAACATTCATTGTGCTGTTGCATTTATCAAGTTTATATGTCTTTTTAGTTTTGAATTACTGAAAAATGTCACATGAATATTAGCAGATCAAATGGAACAATCTTTAATTTGTAAGGACATCCACTTGCCACGTTCCCATGATGTCATTTACTTACTCGTTTAATACAATAATATCTGCCAGAACATCAAACATTTGGTAGGTACCAGATGCTTCATTGATGCGCTTTACAACTGCATTCACTAGCTGTGTCAAAGGTGCGTCTACTTACTCATTTAATAGTTTAAACATATTTATTTACCCTGGATTGGGAAACAAGCTTAATGCTTATATTAATCCCTCTCCAGCTAGCAGATTGCGAGTGTGGCCTTTGTAGCGGCCCCCATTGAGCCTACTCTTATCGAACTCTACAAAGGGGTTTTTAACGTGCATGGGGTATTGCTCTCCCATACACGGGACAACCTTTTTCGTCCCTTCCGAAGGACTAGCATCGTTTCTTGAGACCATCCACGCAAATGGTGTCAAGAGAGAGTCGGACTCATTTAATACAATAATATCTGCCAGAACATCAAACATTTGGTAGGTACCAGATGCTTCATTGATGTGCTTTACAACTGCATTCACTCGCTGTGTCAAAGGTGCGTCTACTTACTCATTTAATACAATAATATCTGCCAGAACATCAAACATTTGGTAGGTACCAGAGGCTTCATTGATGTGCTTTACAACTGCATTCACTAGCTGTGTCAAAGGTGCGTCTACTTACTCATTTAATACAATAATATCTGCCAGAACATCAAACATTTGGTAGGTACCAGAGGCTTCATTGATGCGCTTTACAACTGCATTCACTAGCTGTGTCAAAGGTGCGTTCTACTTACTCGTTTAATACAATAATATCTGCCAGAACATCAAACATTTGGTAGGTACCAGAGGCTTCATTGATGCGCTTTACAACTGCATTCACTAGCTCTGTCAAAAGAGCGGTCTACTTACTCATTTAATACAATAATATCTGCCAGAACATCAAACATTTGGTAGGTACCAGATGCTTCATTGATGCGCTTTACAACTGCATTCACTAGCTCTGTCAAAAGAGCGGTCTACTTACTCATTTAATACAATAATATCTGCCAGAACATCAAACATTTGGTAGGTACCAGAGGCTTCATTGATGTGCTTTACAACTGCATTCACTCGCTGTGTCAAAGGTGCGTCTACTTACTCATTTAATACAATAATATCTGCCAGAACATCAAACATTTGGTAGGTACCAGAGGCTTCATTGATGTGCTTTACAACTGCATTCACTCGCTGTGTCAAAGGTGCGTCTACTTACTCATTTAATACAATAATATCTGCCAGAACATCAAACATTTGGTAGGTACCAGATGCTTCATTGATGCGCTTTACAACTGCATTCACTAGCTGTGTCAAAGGTGCGTCTACTTACTCATTTAATACAATAATATCTGCCAGAACATCAAACATTTGGTAGGTACCAGATGCTTCATTGATGCGCTTTACAACTGCATTCACTCGCTGTGTCAAAGGTGCGTTCTACTTACTCGTTTAATACAATAATATCTGCCAGAACATCAAACATTTGGTAGGTACCAGAGGCTTCATTGATGCGCTTTACAACTGCATTCACTAGCTGTGTCAAAGGTGCGTCTACTTACTCATTTAATACAATAATATCTGCCAGAACATCAAACATTTGGTAGGTACCAGATGCTTCATTGATGCGCTTTACAACTGCATTCACTAGCTGTGTCAAAGGTGCGTCTACTTACTCATTTAATACAATAATATCTGCCAGAACATCAAACATTTGGTAGGTACCAGATGCTTCATTGATGCGCTTTACAACTGCATTCACTAGCTGTGTCAAAGGTGCGTCTACTTACTCATTTAATACAATAATATCTGCCAGAACATCAAACATTTGGTAGGTACCAGAGGCTTCATTGATGCGCTTTACAACTGCATTCACTAGCTCTGTCAAAAGAGCGGTCTACTTACTCATTTAATACAATAATATCTGCCAGAACATCAAACATTTGGTAGGTACCAGATGCTTCATTGATGCGCTTTACAACTGCATTCACTAGCTCTGTCAAAAGAGCGGTCTACTTACTCATTTAATACAATAATATCTGCCAGAACATCAAACATTTGGTAGGTACCAGAGGCTTCATTGATGTGCTTTACAACTGCATTCACTCGCTGTGTCAAAGGTGCGTCTACTTACTCATTTAATACAATAATATCTGCCAGAACATCAAACATTTGGTAGGTACCAGAGGCTTCATTGATGTGCTTTACAACTGCATTCACTCGCTGTGTCAAAGGTGCGTCTACTAACTCATTTAATACAATAATATCTGCCAGAACATCAAACATTTGGTAGGTACCAGATGCTTCATTGATGCGCTTTACAACTGCATTCACTAGCTGTGTCAAAGGTGCGTCTACTTACTCATTTAATACAATAATATCTGCCAGAACATCAAACATTTGGTAGGTACCAGATGCTTCATTGATGCGCTTTACAACTGCATTCACTCGCTGTGTCAAAGGTGCGTTCTACTTACTCGTTTAATACAATAATATCTGCCAGAACATCAAACATTTGGTAGGTACCAGAAGCTTCATTGATGCGCTTTACAACTGCATTCACTAGCTGTGTCAAAGGTGCGTCTACTTACTCATTTAATACAATAATATCTGCCAGAACATCAAACATTTGGTAGGTACCAGATGCTTCATTGATGCGCTTTACAACTGCATTCACTAGCTGTGTCAAAGGTGCGTCTACTTACTCATTTAATACAATAATATCTGCCAGAACATCAAACATTTGGTAGGTACCAGAGGCTTCATTGATGTGCTTTACAACTGCATTCACTCGCTGTGTCAAAGGAGCGTTCTACTTACTCGTTTAATACAATAATATCTGCCAGAACATCAAACATTTGGTAGGTACCAGAGGCTTCATTGATACGTTTAACTACTGCATTCACTAGCTGTGTCAAAGGAGCGGTAAACGAGGGCCAAGGCACACTGTGGTAACGGCTGTCTAAAATTCTACTTAATGCACGAGCTAAAAAGAGAACAAAAAAATAATGACATTCAATAGTATGTTTGATTAATATAAGTGAAAGCAATAAACATCTCAACACCTCAAAGACATCCAAAAGACATATATATCTCATTGATAAAAAATTTACAATATTGCAAATTTTTACCACATTCTCAAAATTCTAAAAGGCCCAACTTTTTTTTACTGGTCAGGAAAAGATATGATAATTATATTCATAAATAGCTAAATTGATTTTCCTTTTAAAAATCTTCCTTCTTATTTTTTTTTTCATTTCTAAAATAAAGTTCAGAGAGTAAAAAAGTTCTAAGTTTCAGTTAAAGATACAGAAAACTTGAAACTTAACTTTTGCATCACAAACAGTGTAGGCCCTTCGTTTATGATAAAAGAGACGATAAAATCAAAAGACATTACTAGGATAGTCTGTTAATTGCCCCTCATTACCTCTAAATAAAGACTTCATCAAGAAAAACATAATTATCTATGTCCCAAGAGTTTCCTTTCTAATCAAAAGTTATTGGAGACAAATGACGTCAAATTCCTTTTAATTGACCAATATCTTCAAAGTGAAGGTGTCAATTATATTGATTATTTTATTGCATTTCATAATCTTCAAAACACAGAACCTGATATTCATATCGGATCCTGTTTTTTTTTTAAGGTACTGTTACAATATTTGTTGGTCTATAATATGATGGATTGTGTCAATTAAATATATTTATATTTTTTGAATGGCTAACCAGTCTGTGATTTTGTTGGAAACCAGAACTTTATAAATCCTTATTAATTTTTATCAAGAAGAAAGAAAAAAAAATGAATATATCTAAACAAGAATATGTCCGAAAGACATAATGCCCGATCTTTCAGCATTTGGGATGGACAGACGAAGGGACAGATGAAGGAACAGACCTGACACTATATGCCCCCCTACCTTTGTTGATGGGGCATAAAAACCTGATGCCAATCCTTGCAACATAATCCTTCAGAGAAAAGTGACTTTTTAAACCTGAAGGTAAAACCTGTGATAATAACAGACAGACAAGAACACTAATTATGCCTCCTTTGTATGTGGGGTATAAATTGTCAACTTTTGTCTTACAATCATTCAAAGTTTGAAAGCAGAAGCTTAATTTTCAAAATAGGTAATAGTGCTTTATGTCACAAATACGTATTTCTTTGCAATAATGACTTGATCTGATTTCAATTTGAACACTTATAAAAATATCATTTCTCTTGTCTGGTTAGCTTAAAATCTATAAGCATTTTACAAGAAGATTCAACTGTTGAACAGGAAAAATATGAATCTATTTCCCTAACAATTGAACCAGTCACTATCAAAATGCAAAACATTGTCATTCCATACAGGTCTGGAATCGACAACTAATAAATCATCATTGATTTTAACACCACGATCATTACTTGATAGAGATAGATAATAGATTAAAGTGCAAGTATTGAGTGGTCCGATAAAAGGAACGGCCAGATCATTAAGTCCTCCAATAATTACATTTGATCTCAATATGTTACTAAATATAACTCTGATGAAATGTCATGGGCAGAATCTTAATGTAGACACATTACTAGTTAGTGTGATCGCTGATTCAATTTATTAAGATTACAATGGATGTTAAACTACATCTCATAACGCCGATGTCTGCCTCGGGAAAACAACTTCAGAACTTATTAAGTTTGTATAAAGGGGCGTAGATGGATAGTGTTCAAGGGAATTAACTTCCTTCCTTCTTCAAAGAAAATGGATTAACTATATTAATGAAATCCGAAACTTTTACAGAGAAAAGACGGTTTCTGAAAAATGAAATTAATACAAAGAGGAAACTTTAGCTTCAGGTTTCTACTGCTTCATGCGATTCTTAAGCTATTTTTAAAATCATATCATCTTTCAAAAATTGTGGCAAAAAAATCTTTATTGCTTAGAAAAACCTATGGCTACATAAAAGTAGTACATTGACTCAGTCAACATAAAATTTTAGTATGGATAAGGATATAAAAAGAAATAGGAAAACATGAGGGTTTCAAAAGCATTTTTGTCTGTTTCAAGCTATATTTGTATAAATTATAAGATTTTATTTTGAGTCTTAAAGTAATAATACATGTATCACATTTACACTGCAACTGTTTTTTTATTAGCCAGAAATAAAATGAATAAAATATGCTATTGCTACCCTCTATCCTAGAAAGGGATTAATGGTATAATTTCTGTGATTTGTAAGTACAATTAGGAAAAAGAGGTGAGTCCCAGAAGCGATAAGTAGTCACTAAACTAGTAACACACACACATATTTGAGATGTTGTAAGTACAACTTGATCGACTGCTCAAAAAGAGCAATTTCATTATAAAAGAAATATATCAATACTGCGGCAAACAAGAAAAGAAAGCACTTAATCATACCTGTATATCTAAAACCGTGAATGAATCCTCCTGCCGATTTTCTAAAATCCAGCGAGTGAGTTGCGGTTCCTGCTACAAACATGCCAGGGTTGTCGACAGACTCGTAGTCTTGTTTTATCTTGGGATATTTCTTAGATCTACCCACACCTGACGATAACACTGTGTTACTGAAAAAAAAAATAAAATCATCACAGACTGATCAAAAAGTGAAAAATACTGTATACTGTACAAGCAGAAATGTTTGTGGGAGATTTCATTTTGTTATTTTGTGGGTAAAAAAATCCACAAAATTAATCTCCACAAAAATTATTTAGGTAAAATAGTTTATATTAAAATTAAAAATACACGGAAATTTGTCCTGACCACCTCACTTTTGTGTTCATAACCATAATGTTTTATCATCACCAATATAAATGCTTATACAGTAGTAGTAAATTTTTGTGGGGTTTTTAGTTTCATTGATTTTGTAAAGTCATTAAATGGGCCAAATTAAATACTCTCTTTAATAATGAATGTTTATTATACATTATTCTAATACAAATCTTTTATAATACTATATTGCATATTTTTAGTCCATATCTTTTTAAAATTTTTAATCTTTAGTGTGCTCTTACTCTTATATAATTTGTCCTTACAACTTTTGGCAGAAGTGTCTCTAATGAGTGTAAATTAAATCATATGTGTGTCAAACATATTGTAAGATTATCTTCTTGGAAATTTGTTGTTATTTCAATTTTCTTCTTTCAATTGCTTTTGGTTTCAAATGCTGCTAGTACTCCTCTAAATATGCATATTAAACACAACTGAATTTACTGACAATTTTGTATTGACACCAACATCTGTCTTTTTGAACTTTCAATAATTTGCAACTGGTTAAAAGGAACATGCTATCCAATTAATATCTCCAAAATGTTCACCTTTTTACAATGAGGTTTTACAGAGCAGATAGCTTGATAGAATTTTAGGAGCAAAGCTAGGAAGACACTGATGACTCATTGAAGGGTCTAAGAACATTAGTTCTGTATTTAAATCTGTAAGATAATACACTTACTTGCCACATATTGAGTAATCAAACTTAAAACCCAGACATCGTATAATTTTATCATAAGGCTCTCTTAAGGCAAAGTTATCAATGGACAACCCAGGGCTATGTTCCTCGTCCTTAAACTGCAGGCCGAACTTCTCCCCATGTTTGACGAATTTGACCTCATCTATGCTGGCTTCCAGTAAACCATCGAGGGACTTCAGCTGGTATGTATCTAACAAGGCGTTATTAACTGCTCTGTAAAATAAATTGACGTTAACAATTCCCCAGATACGTTATGCTTCTTTGTGTTTCGGTATTTAAAACAGATCTTTACTGCAGTTGTTTCAATTTACCCATGGTTTGACAAGATACAGCAATGTTTTTAGGAAATATGAGATCGTCAGTGATGATTTAAGATTGAAGATTTGATGATAGCAAATTGAGGTTGATGTATAGGAAGTTTTCGTTTGACAAATCCCTATGGAGTATACAGTAACAAGACAGATTACATAACTAAAAACATGAATCAAGAAACGAGGATAGAAAAGCAAGCGGTAAAGATAATAATATGCACTGCAGGATTTACGTCTTTTATTGACATAGTATTTCTTACAATTAATTTTTTACAATAAACAGAAGAACCTTCACGAAATTTATGATTAAGGTTAAGCATTTAAATCTAAATTTCTAAAATTAAGGGCAGCAAATGGTAACAAAATGTGAATTATTATGCGTTGGCGTTATTTATTTTAGTTAAAGGCATTGATTATCTGAGTCAAATACACTCAAGGAGAGTCCTACTTATAGCCAAAAAGAAGAAGAAAGTCTTTTCCCAAAAATTTGAACTTGTTTTTGGAAACAGTCTGCAGTAGGCATAAATTCAGTTACATCAAGAACAATCAAACTTCTTTCTAAATAAAAATGGCAAAAAGTTCTTAACAACATTTTTTGATTTCAAGCTTAAAATTGTTGACAGATTTTCTTTGCACATCAACAAACCTCAAGTCGCCTACATAATGTGTCGACCATGAGAGCCTCACTCTGGATCTTCCTACCATGTGTATAACACCTGTAGCACCATAAATAGAATCAGCAGTTTCAAAAGCTGCATTACCACGTCCTAAAACAAATATATATTAATTAATGTCAGGATAATGTTGAAAAAAAAGCCAGATTTTGGTTTATCAACAGGAAGTATGTGAGAATCAGACTAAAAATTTAATCTCAAGATAATTGGACCCAATGTTGATGCTGAATATTGCTTAAAGAACTTCTTTTTTTTTTTTTGCAGTATTGAGTCAATTGCTCTTGACACATACAGCCCATGGTTGACTGAAAAGATTTTTTTTACACATGCATTCTTTGTTGGACTTTCCACCCACATTCTCACAAGAAATCCTTTTTTTTCAAAAGCAGACCACCCCCCCTCAAAAAACAAGACCAATCGATGTCTGGCCCTGCGTCGCATGGCAAAACGTTGAACCCTGTACATTCTAGGCCCAATATGGACAGTAAATAGTTTTTGACACTTGCATCCTATGGTGGACTGACAAAGCATATTTGTCACATGCAACCCAATTTATAGACTGACAATGAATATTTAAGATCCTTATATCTAACAAGAATATAAAGAAAATGCACACAAAACCAGACAAAAAATTGATTTTTCAATTTCCCCCCTTTTGACCCCTAATTGCTAAAGGTCAAAAAGAAATTTATCCTCCATTTTGTATCCAATATATGCAAAATGTTTTTCAAAGTTGGATTTTGCCCCTTTTAGGTCCCTAATTTCTGAACAAAAAAGGGCACACCTAAAGAAATCATGCAAATCAATTACTGAATGGTAATGAACATTATTGAAAAATAAAAAAATCAATTAGTCAACCAGAACTTAAGTTATTGAGGAAAACTAATAAAAAATTCATTTTTTAGCCCCTTTTTGGCCCCTAATTTCAAAACCAAAAAAAAAAAAAGAAGGGACACCCAAAATCATCCCCATCCTTCCTTTTATTGTAAGTAACATTACTGTAAAGTTTCATAGCATTTGGTCAACCAGAACAAAACATTGGAAACAATGGAAAAAGTTGCTTAATGGGCCTTTAGGGCCCCTAAATTCTAAACGGAATGTTAATATGATCCCAAAAGGGGGAGGTGCACATCTTCAATATATATGTTATCACTGTATAAAATTTCAGAAAGATCAAGTGTTTGGTTTTTGAGTTTCAGATTACACAAGACAGGCACCCCTTAATGCGACAGACAGACAGACGGACGGACAGAGTGACCCAACTCCTAGACCTGCTTTCCCCTTCAGGGACACAGGTAAAAAATAAAGTAACAAAACTATTACCCCTTTTGGTCCCTACTTCCATAACGAGGGAATAGGGGTTGGGTCAAAAAAATTATTATTCAATTTTGTAAATCCACTACTTGACAAGAATTACTTAGCAAATTTAATTTTTATTTTCCCCCTTGTGGACCTTAATTTCTTGCAGAAAAACAGAGGGGTTGCAAAAATTCATCCCCCATTTTGTATCCACTACTTGACAAGAATAAACTAGTTATTCGAATGTCAGTTGTATAAGTTTCAAAATAGTGTTTTGAAAAATTTGAATAAAATTCTTATATTAGATTCAGCAAAGCTATTATTTATACTAGTACTTTCCCTGTTCTATCAAATCTTAACTCTATTACTTCCAAAACATTTTTAAAGATGATAAATAAATAGAAAAAACAGTTATAATTTAAATGATTATACAAACCAACTAATTATTTTCGTGCCAAAAGGAAATAACAATTCAAACTTAAAAGCAAATCATTATTAAATTGTCGAATGGTTTAAAGGAAATTGGCTTGGGATGTTTTAATTAGAAATAGCAAACACATCTCCTGACAAAATGTTTACTCCAGGCCCTGGGTGGTATTTTTACAAACTTCATATGCGTCAATATCCAAACAATTTTGAGCAAAAAATAAATTACATTTACCAGATTAGGAAATTTCTGAGTTATAAATTAATCAATGCTGGCACTCCCTAAGACATTAAACTGTTCAAGATGATGACAAAATCAAAACTAATAAATTTAGCCATTGTTTTCTAATCGGAAACGAAGAGCAAGTTTCATTATTTTATGATTTGAAAATTGATGAATGAATCTAAGAGTTATTATAGCAATTTATTGTATCTCTTTTTTGCCACATTAGGGTCTGACTTTTGTTTCCTTCAATAGAAAAGATTTCCAATGATTCTGAAATTTATGGGATCCTTGGTTTTAATGAAGTTATTTGATTTTCTGTTATCGGATCTTAGAAGACAGCAGAATGGGGAATTTGATGTTTATTTCTTTAATAACTACCAAAAAAAGACTTTTACAAGATGAATGGTTCCAATTTCAAATTTCTGTCAGAATTTAGGGAGAAAACCATTAGTTAAACTTAATTCATCATTATAGAAAATAGCAAATGGAACATGGCAAGATTTTATCTATAAATAATAATATGGTAACAGTAATGTTTTCCTTGGTTTTATTCCAAATATTCTACAGAGTATAAAGAACATTTCCATCAGAAAATTTTTATTAAATCCAAGGCCTGCAATTACATGAACAATATCCTGAACTTTGCATATCAGTCTTGCCTTTTATTGTAAACAAGACCTCTGTTCAAGGTCTATGCCTGACAAAACTTGTGACCTTAACCTTTAACCTAGTTGTTGACCCCATAAGCAATAAGCATCTTCCTTAACTAATGATCTTTTTAATTGTACATACTCATAGGTGTTTAAAAGTTAACCTTTTAAAACTAGTTAGAGAATAAATTCTACTATTTTCAAAACTTGTGACCTTGCATGAACTTTCACCTTTAGACCAAATAATTACTGTAGTAACGTTTTTTCTTTCCCTCATTCATAAGCTTACAAGTTTGTAAGTTTTATAAATTCTATGAAATTTATTAAAAGTTTTGCTTCCAAAAACAATTTTGTATGGACAGAAAGATAAATTCTGATAATCTCCTGCTTGTGAATGGCAGGGGGACACCTAGACTTATTCCAAATCTCATAATCTTCTTCTTCTCTCTTGTTTTCTCCATACAAGGACATTATAACTTTCATTGATGAATATGAACCTTCGTATCAATTCAAAATCAAAATTATCAATTTATATCAAATTCATACATAGCAGAATAACAATCAATAGACAGATGACTATGTCTTAAGCAGTCCTTGGTTCATTAATTAGCCAAGAGTTAATGGGTAAAATCTTTTCCTACTGAGAAACCTTCAATCCTTATTAGAGATGACATTATCTGCTCTCAGACAAGGAATAGGGACTAATTAGAAAAGACATAATTTTAAAGCTTCTTAGAGAGTATAATGTACAAAATATATTCTTAGACATGTGGCTAGCTTTCAGACACCAGAGGCGAAAAAAGTCTAAGTTGTCTCATTAGTTTCAGTCAATATTGTAACACAAGAACAGAAACGAGACGAATTCAAACAATGCTTGATGTTCTCTTTTTCATTTTTTTAAAGATAATTGTCAATTAGAAACTGGACATTCCTAATTCAAGCTTTACAAGAACTCAATATGGCTATCAAAAAATTTCAAAAAATTACTACAAGTAAAATTCATATACCCAGATAAAATTATATGCTAGTACAAATTTATAAGGACAAGTAATGGATTACTTACATAGGAGGGTACACTTTCTGGTCAAAAATAATAAAAAATTAATACCTCATTATATGAAGGGATCTTGAATTCAAACTTGCAATATTTAACTAGCCTTTTTAGGAATTTGAGATAAGAACTTAAAACTTTGCTTTTTTAAGAATACCCAATATGCACTTTCAGATAAGAAACTTAGTCATTATTGTTTTATTGATAAAAACATTACTGTTCATGGCCTTGTTTTTGGTCAATTAAGTCTGGTTATCTGACTCTTACCAAGAATTATAGGAAAAAATCTTGTAGTAACATAAATAGTTGGCATTTATTGCTGATAGGAATCTTCTGAAAACTAAACATTGGGAAATTATGCATGACTTTATATAACTATTTTATTCTTTATGGTTCATTTAGTCTGGGATTTCTAGAGAGTCTTATATTTTAAAAGAGTAAATTCTTGAAAAATAACAGTGGACTTGGCCACTTTACAGTAAAGATTTATTGCGAGACAATAGCAGAATAAAAACAAACTGGTATATGTATGTACACAGTCCCTCTGGATATTTATGGTTTCTGTACACCAAGTGGCAGATCCATTTTGGTGGTTTATGGGTATAGACCCCCTTTTTCTTCAAAAATTTTGTGCAAATTTAGAAAAATTTGGCCTGAAACACCCCATCATTCTCAGCAACTATATGCAAAACTTCTCCCTTTTAAAAAGAAATTTAAGATCTATATTAAATGTACACCTTCAACAAGATTTCAAATTTCCACCACTGAAACAGACGAAAATGGATAAGAGCAGTTTGTGTACCATCTGAAAATCCCCTACAAATGGCATGGTATCAAAATAATATATTCAATTATCCTCCTCCCAAACAGACCAATCAATCGCAAAGGTCAGAGGTCATCTTATCACATCAGACATGATTGATAACAATGTATGATTGCTGTACTCAGCCAAAACTCAATCATACCATGATGCCAAAAGAGTCAACATCATCTTTACAATGATATTTTATGAGCTGTCAGAAATCTACACTTTACCATTCTAATGCAAATAAAGGAGGCCACTAGATAAATAGTAGATCACAGTTTTTCCCTAAATTACTATTTTCATCTTGAAGATGGAGAAAAAAAATCATTTATCGTCAACCAACAATAAAAATATGCTTTATTTAAACAAAGTTTATTGCAATCATAAATTTGAAAATATGAAACAAATTGTACTTTCAGCAGCTTTTACGGTACTCTTGTTTACTCAGGCAAATCTTAAAAAAAATATATTTCTTTATAGAACTCTTGACAACAGTTTATAACCTAAATCAAATGCCCATTACACCTGTGGGATCACAAAAATAAATCAAATGAACATTATAAAAAATGATGTACAAGATATCATACAGTGCATCCTGGAAATTGGGTTTTGAAAAGGACTTTTTGAACACAACATTTGTAACCATATTTCAATCTGTTTTTCAAACTTTGATGGGCGTAAAAATCTGTCAACCACTGATCATGGTGTTATATAATATCACCATCAATCAATCAATCAGGGTTGGATAAACAATATCTTTTGATATTAATAATCACATGAGGACGTGTAATTTCCTAGTCATCATTGACATGATGTTCACCATTTACACAAAAAAATGCTCTTTTTTCAGAATCGTTATCAAACAATATTTCATTTATCGGAAGAATCTTTCCGTTTTCATTGTTTAATTACGGCATATATCATGTCATTAGATATTAAATATGAGTATTCTCTATAGAGATTTGCTATCATTAAAATCTTGTAAAGAACAGGACAGGATGGGGACACAAATTAATGTTTTAGCCATTTTGTTTTTTATAGAATCGAAATTATGATTGCAATGAGTGGTAAAAATACTGGTTCAGTTGCACTTGTCTTAAAAGCTTGGTTTTTTTTAAATGCTTTTTTTTTCTCCATACTCAAAATAAATACAGATTTCTTTTCCTCATTTAAGTAAGAAAAATCACAAATTGATAAATGGTGTTCAAGAGAAATGATGTGTTAAATGATCAAGAGAAACAAAACAAAATTTCTTTTTATCTTTATATCCCTTTAATTATATTAATTATATTATTTAGTCATTAAATAACATTATACTCTTTTATTGTAAACTTTCTTCATGTAAAGTGTCATCCAATTCCATCAAGTGGTCATGGAATACAAATAGGAATCAAACTTGTCAGAAAAGACAGAGGTGTGCAAAGCAAGGTCATTAGTACACATGAACTTTTTCAAGGTCACAATATCAAAGCACTGAAAAAAGTTTAAACACAGACCAAAATTGTGATGAATTATCTTCAAGACAAAACCCCTCTTACCTAAAATAAGAACATTTTTCCCTTCATAATCATCAGGATTCGTAGAAATAGATTCGTATCCTTCAGCATGATCAATGCCAGGAAGCTTTGGAATATTAGGAACCCATATACCAGTGGCTAATATTAAAACTCTGAAAAATACAGAAAAAAAATCATTTCATAATCACAATTAACTATACAATTAAAACATGCAACAGGACAATATCGTAAGTTGGGTCTTGCTGGGATACCAGAAGGAGGGCTGTAGGGCTGGAACCCCATCCTCAGAAAATGTTAAATCTCCCTGCACCTCCATTTTGATCTCAGTAGATTCTTTATACATTGTACTATCTATTATTTCATTATTATTTGTGGGGCATCAGTTTTCAAGGTTTTCGATGGTGGTCTTTACCCTTGAAAATTGGATGCTCCACAAAAACGAAATTTACATTGATACGTATGCTACAGTCCTCAAAACCATGAATTTAAGAATCCACAAACTGATCCTTTTTCATCAAACCATGATAATAAATGAATCCACAGAAGTATGTGGAATCGCCCCCTCGTAAGTTTCTGGATCTTAACACCCCTGATTGTTACACAATTTACATATTCTCTGTGATGATTTCTAAGAAGAAGTATGATGGTTAAATTTTTTTAATGGGTACCAATTTAGTCATTTCTAAAAAATATAACATTTCCTTCGATTTTTAATTTCATGATTAGTAAATTTTTTAAGAAGTAAATACCACTTCGTTAGATTCTATTTTGTGGCTGGCTAGCTATCATACACAAAAACCATGAAAATAATACCCAACAAATAATAATGAAACCACTGTATCTAAAAGTGCAACGAAATGACCATCAAATAAAAGCATGATTTGTTCATGTTTGATTTCTGTAATGAATCAAAACCATTCATTCATTGTCAAAATAAGATTATTTCCTAAAAGCCTTTTAAATGCATTTGTTATATCTTGCATTTTGTAATGGCTGCATCATTTTGAAATAAAACAGTTATGATTGATGCACAAGATATTATAAAAGTGTCGAGCTACTTAAATTGAGGATTATAACATCATCTACAAATACTTTATGTCTTTAATGTTTATATCAAAATGAAGAAATTTTATTGAAATGGAAATTCCATACTAAAATAGGAAGAACTTTCAAATTCATTACCAAACATTTATGATGGTTAACATAATAATATTAAATTTAAGCTTTATCCATCCTAGTTATATGAGTTCACACAAAATAGTTTTGGTAGGGTTTGTTTATCGATACAAAATTTATATATTACAAAGATAGAAAAGTTGAAACCAGACATAAAGAATATCAAAACTTTTTATCTGATTCCATTTATTATGCTGACCTAAACCTACTTTAAATGAACTTCAAGTATATATATTCAAAATTGCTGTTTCTTTATGTTGGTTGTGTTGCATACTTTTATTCCACATCTCTTTATCCTCTTTTTCTTCATCTCACTTCATCTCCAAAAGCTGATCTTGCCAAGGGTCTTATTTTGTTAAGATACATGTACTTATACTAAATTGTAATGCTTAAAAAATTTTCCTGAATGTTTTCCTAAGGTAAGCCTGTGTAATGTACACAAAACCTGTCTAAACCAAACCGTTTTGAACTGAAAAATTTATTGAGTGTAGATATGACGACATTTGGTTTAAACAGGTTTAAAAATCATTAAAATTAAGATGGACTTGAAAACCAGTTGGTTTAGACAGTTTTTTTATTTATTCAGGGCTCAGACAGATTGCTCTCTGTTGACTTGTGGATGGTTAGACATTAAAACTAATTTTATTGCAGTTCGTAGAACATAGACTTAAACTTACGAGCAATTATATGTGTTGTCATTTTGATCATCAAATTTATACATGTATCCATGGCGAGTTTTTTCGCTGCGTGATTTTTCAATATTTCGGACATTTGTATTATATTGTACTTTCAAGTTCAACTTTTCTGTAAAATCGTTCAAATATTTGACGAGAACATCGGCAGGTGGAAACATCTCTTTGGAATAGTGACGGAACAACAATGATTCGTCGTGACTCAGTAACGAGTTCCAGTCATGTCTCATGTTAAACTCTTTATTGGTTTTTCCTGTGTTTCTTTTGTTAATACTGATGAGAGTTCGATGGCGAGGATAAAGTTCGTAAAAACTACCTGTAATGAGAAAATTAAAAATCTTTAAGCATGCATAATCTGCCTAACCAGCTCATTGAAATACTATTACTAAAACCAATAAAGTTACATAACTGTGTGTAAGATTTTTCATAGTTGTTGAAACAACATTTACAACTTGGTGATGGCTTTTTAAAAAATCATTGTAATAAGTCCGGCCTAATTTTAATTATTTCATTCTATTCTGAATGTACTGAATTCATCTGATTTTGCCTGATTTTCTTGAAATTAAAATGACAGCCAAGTTCCAGACATTAATTTTGCTATGCCTGACGCGTGTTTCGTCTATTCAAGACTCCTCATAGTTGCCAAAAACTAAATCATTATGAAGAGCATAAAACAATGAAACCAAAAATATCAAAATGGGGAACCAAATTATAACTAAGATTGTCAACCTATGTCTGGGGTAGGAAAAACATTAGGGTTTAGACAATTTTGAAATTTGAACGGAACATTTTGGGATCAAACAGTCTGGTTCTGTTCTTTACTCCAAGACATGGCAACAGCATTTTGGTGTTATGTCATGCATTTTCTGTCCCCCTTTTCAATATGTCTAGTCTTCTTTGGCTAATCAGATTTTGTCTTGGTATTTTACAGACACGATATTTCAATGCCCCTTTTGTACCTCTTTGTTTCATTTGACACACAGTTTCTAAGCCTTTGGTATTAAGTTATATGCATAAAAATCATTTAATGAACTCGGACAACTGAATCTTAAGATATACTGATGGCACAGGCACAATAATCTACTTAACAAAGTCAGATGGTGTATTAAGAGTACAAAATTTAATGAAGACAAACTCAAGATTGACAGAAATAACTTTTAACATGAAAATAATACTAGAGGCTCCCAGGAGCCTGAATCGCTCACCTGATCTCTTATGCCAAAGTTTGAATAAATTTCACAAACTTTCAAGTATACAAAGTTGCAAAACAATCCTTTCGGTGGTTTCAGAGAAGATTTTTGGAAATCAGTTTAAATTAATAGAAAAAACAGTTAAAGGGCCACAACTACTGTAAGGACCTTTTGATGCTGAACAAGAAATTTGCTTCCGATTTTCTTTATCTCTTTTACTTTTTGAGTTATAAGCCAAAAACAATGGTTTGACCCCCCTGTTCTATTTTTAGCAAAGGCCGCCATGTTGGTTGGTCGACATGTATATAATTCACAAACTTGGTAGAGGACATCCTAAAGATCATGTATACCAAGTATCAATGCAATCCCTTCAGTGGTTTTAGAGAAGAAGATTTTTGAAAATCAGTGTAAATTAATGGAAAAAACAGTTAAAGGGGAATAACTCTTAAACGGCTGATCTGACAATTTAGACCCTGAATCATTTTTGTAGATCTCAATGAGCTAAACAATTCTGCAATGCTAACTTTTCCTCTAGCTCTAACAGTTTTCAAGATATTGTCCAAAAACTGCAAAAATGGTCAAATTTGATGATTTAAGGGCAATAACTCTTATAGGGAGTCGTTTCACAACTTCGACTCAATGGAGAGATTCGTAGAGCTTTTGATGCTGAACAAGGAAGGTTGCTTCGGATTTTCTCTATCTTTTATACTTTTTGAGTTATAAGCCAAAAACAATGGTCTGACCCCCCTATTCTATTTTTAGCAACGGCGGCCATGTTGGTTGGTCAACATGTATATAATTCACAAACTTGGTAGAGGACATCCTAAAGATCATGTATACCAAGTATCAATGCAATCCCTTCAGTAGTTTTAGAGAAGAAGATTTTTGAAAATCAGTGTAAATTAATGGAAAAAACAGTTATAGGGGAATAACTCTTAAACGGCTGATCTGACAATTTAGACCCTGGCATCATTTTTGTAGATCTCAATGAGCTAAACAATTCTGCAATGCTAACTTTTCCTCTAGCTCTAACGGTTTTCAAGATATTGTCCAAAAACTGCAAAAATGGTCAATTTTGATGATTAAAGGGCAATAACTCCTATAAGGAGTCATTTCACAACTTCGACTCAATGGAGAGATTCGTAGAGCTTTTGATGCTGAACAAGGAAGGTTGCTTCGGATTTTCTCTATCTCTTATACTTTTTGAGTTATAAGCTAAAAACAATGGTCTGACCCCCCTGTTCTATTTTTAGCAACGGCGGCCATGTTGGTTGGTCAACATGTATATAATTCACAAACTTGGTAGAGGACATCCTAAAGATCATGTATACCAAGTATCAATGCAATCCCTTCAGTAGTTTAAGAGAAGAAGATTTTTGAAAATCAGTGTAAATTAATGGAAAAAACAGTTTAAGGGGAATAACTCTTAAACGGCTGATCTGACAATTTAGACCCTGAAATCATTTTTGTAGATCTCAATGAGCTAAACAATTCTGCAATGCTAACTTTTCCTCTAGCTCTAACGGTTTTCAAGATATTGTCCAAAAACTGCAAAAATGGTCAAATTTGATGATTTAAGGGCAATAACTCCTATAGGGAGTCGTTTCACAACTTCGACTCAATGGAGAGATTCGTAGAGCTTTTGATGCTGAACAAGGAAGGTTGCTTCGGATTTTCTCTATCTTTTATACTTTTTGAGTTATAAGCCAAAAACAATGGTCTGACCCCCCCTATTCTATTTTTAGCAACGGCGGCCATGTTGGTTGGTCAACATGTATATAATTCACAAACTTGGTAGAGGACATCCTAAAGATCATGTATACCAAGTATCAATGCAATCCCTTCAGTAGTTTTAGAGAAGAAGATTTTTGAAAATCAGTGTAAATTAATGGAAAAAACAGTTAAAGGGGAATAACTTAAACGGCTGATCTGACAATTTAGACCCGGAAATCATTTTTGAAGATCTCAATAAACTAAACAATTCTGCAATGCTAACTTTTCCTCTAGCTCTAACGGTTTTCAAGATATTGTCCAAAAACTGCAAAAATGGTCAATTTTGATGATTAAAGGGCAATAACTCCTATAAGGAGTCATTTCACAACTTCGACTCAATGGAGAGATTCGTAGAGCTTTTGATGCTGAACAAGGAAGGTTGCTTCGGATTTTCTCTATCTCTTATACTTTTTGAGTTATAAGCTAAAAACAATGGTCTGACCCCCCTGTTCTATTTTTAGCAACGGCGGCCATGTTGGTTGGTCAACATGTATATAATTCACAAACTTGGTAGAGGACATCCTAAAGATCATGTATACCAAGTATCAATGCAATCCCTTCAGTAGTTTAAGAGAAGAAGATTTTTGAAAATCAGTGTAAATTAATGGAAAAAACAGTTTAAGGGGAATAACTCTTAAACGGCTGATCTGACAATTTAGACCCTGAAATCATTTTTGTAGATCTCAATGAGCTAAACAATTCTGCAATGCTAACTTTTCCTCTAGCTCTAACGGTTTTCAAGATATTGTCCAAAAACTGCAAAAATGGTCAATTTTGATGATTAAAGGGCAATAACTCCTATAAGGAGTCATTTCACAACTTCGACTCAATGGAGAGATTCGTAGAGCTTTTGATGCTGAACAAGGAAGGTTGCTTCGAATTTTCTCTATCTCTTATACTTTTTGAGTTATAAGCTAAAAACAATGGTCTGACCCCCCTGTTCTATTTTTAGCAACGGCGGCCATGTTGGTTGGTCAACATGTATATAATTCACAAACTTGATAGAGGACATCCTAAAGATCATGTATACCAAGTATCAATGCAATCCCTTCAGTGGTTTCAGAGAAGAAGATCTTTGAAGAAAAGTTAACGGACGGACGGACGACGGACGGACGACGGACGGACGACGGACGCTTAACGATGACAATAGCTCACATGACCCTTCGGGTCAGGTGAGCTAAAAAGACTAAACTGGAAACCTTTATATCTCTAAAAGGCAACCAATCTGAAAATAGACTACAACTAATTGATTTACATCTTTCAATTAAATTGCCTCAGTTCAAACAACCCTTTAATTACCCATTAATGAAACCCATAAGACGATGTCATCTTTAAACAGAATAAATTCTGTTTGAAGTTAAAAAAGTCTCTGGTTCATTAAATAAGAAATTTTTCGTGATTTCCAAGCATTGACTTCCATTTATGGTCTGAATGATTCTCAATTATTTCAGAATTCCAGTTAAATTTATCTGTTCTATTTGAAGTGGCATGCTGCTCGCATGTAGGCCTTCTTTTTGTCTTTGAAACAGTGACTTTTTTAACTTTAGTTAAGGAATTAATTATCTTAAGCAATAAGACAGCAAAGAGATCAGATCAGAAAGGGTTTTTTTTTCTTTTTGATTCATTATATTTACTTGTTTTACAGTGATAAAGGAACCTCAGATGAACTTTACACCAAGTAAATATTTTTAGTAGTATTTTTTTTATTTTCATAAACATGCGGACACAAGAAGAGGTAACACTTAAGCATGTCTGAGTTTTGCCTGCCAATACCATCAGAATATCTGGTTACTTCACAGTATTAATTTATTTATCTTATTATCATACAATTAATTAATTAATTAATTGATTTATTGATTTATTTAGTTATTTAATATTTATTGCTGAGTAAAAACACTGTACTAGCATTCACCCAAAATACCAATGAAAACTTTCAAAGTAACTGGAAACAAGGTCAAGGTTGAACGATGAGGATGCTGTTGTGACAGACCAAAACTGAGTAAATTAGCATATTCCAAGTTTTATAAGCCTATGACTTAATATATTTCTTGCTCATTAAAAATTAACACTGCTTTTGTTATGTATATAAAATTGTTAGTCACTCAACTAGAAATTCACAGGTCAAGGTTAAAATTAAGATGTCCGGGAACTACTACTAAGCCAAGAGCACACCAAGTGTCTACAACCTAGGACTTATAGTTCTTGAGATGTGGAGGTGCACATAAAAAGTTTAACATTGAAAATTATAAGCTGCCAATGGAAAAGTAACACCTTTGTCCCCCTCCCCGCTTCACTGGTGAGACAAATATGGAAGCATGTGAAATATTATGAGAAAATATGAACTGGAAGAACATTCCATTTCTAAGTAAAAACTCAGGGGGTGATTAACTGTTACAAGATAGAATGTTCCAATATGAGCAAAAACTCGGGAGTAATTAACTGTTACAAGAAAGAATGTTCCACTATGAGCAAAAACTCAGGGGGGTGATTAACTATTACCAGATAGAATGTTCCACTATGAGCAAAAACTCGGGAGTGATTAACTGTTACCAGATAGAATGTTCCACTATGAGCAAAAACTTAGGGGTGATTAACTGTTACAAGATAGAATGTTCCACTATGAGCAAAAACTCAGGGGGTGATTAACTATTACCAGATAGAATGTTCCACTATGAGCAAAAACTTAGGGGTGATTAACTGTTACAAGATAGAATGTTCCACTATGAGCAAAAACTTAGGGGTGATTAACTGTTACCAGATAGAATGTTCCACTATGAGCAAAAACTTAGGGGTGATTAACTGTTACAAGATAGAATGATCCACTATGAGCAAAAACTCAGGGGGTGATTAACTATTACCAGATAGAATGTTCCACTATGAGCAAAAACTTAGGGGTGATTAACTGTTACCAGATAGAATGTTCCACTATGAGCAAAAACTTAGGGGTGATTAACTGTTACAAGATAGAATCCAATATGAGCGAAAACTCTTGGGTGATTAACTGGTAAAGATAGAATGTTCCATTATTGAGTGAAAACTCCAGGTTTTTTAAAAAGTTATAAGTTAGAATGTTCTATTGTTGAGTGAAAACTCCAGGGTTTTAAACAGTTATAAGATAGAATGTTCCATTGTTGAGTGAAAACTCCAGGGTTTTAAACAGTTATAAGATAGAATGTTCCATTGTTGAGTGAAAACTCCAGGGTTTTAAACAGTTATAAGATAGAATGTTTCATTGTTGAGTGAAAACTCCAGGGTTTTAAACAGTTATAAGATAGAATGTTCCATTGATGAGTGAAAACTCCAGGGTTATAAACAGTTATAAGACAGAATGTTCCATAGTTGAGTGAAAACTCTTGGGTGATTTACTAGGGGTGGTAAAGGGCTATTTTCGTGCAACATTTTTGATGTTTATTTTCCATGTTTTTGTGATTTTTATTTTTATTTCTCGTCTTTTGGTGTTGACATGGTTGTACATACTCAATTTTTGTCTGTATTTTTAAGCCCCGTTTTTTGTGTTAGACAATTCATTTCTCCTGCTTGATCACATTTTTACATCAAAAATATGGAATGTGTTGAAATCAGTTTATATTCTCAATTTTTTTTTCAAAATCTATAGCAGGCAGGAGCTGCTTACTTTTCCAGAGCACCTGAGTTCACATTCTTAACGAGACTTAAGAATTCACGTTGTTAATTGATATTCAGTGGTTTTTGTGTTTTCATGTTTTAAATGCTGTCTGATTTTTCGTCCTGTCCTTGTTTGTGTTTACTGGTTTTGTCTCTGCCCTTTCGGACTTTGACACTTTGATACCCTATTGCAGAACCTCTGCTTCTTTTACTCTTACAAATTAATTCAAAACTTTTTTTTTCTGTTTTAAATTGATACCACATTGCGAAGTTTCACTTTAATTGAAAGTGCCTTTTTCTAAATGGAAATTTTGGCTCAAATGTCAACTCTGTTGAGGAAATTTTACATTGTTTTCTACTTCAATCCGTTCAGAATTCAGTTTCAGTAATTAACTTTAAAACATTGCATGACCAAAAACTAGAGGTTGATATTCTATTAAGATAGTGATTGACGGGACTCTATTTTACAAGCAAGATGTTTGACAAATATTCTCAAGAATTGAATTGACATCTGATATTGTAAGGAGAGTGATCAGGCTCATCTCTACTTTGTTAACACTTATGAAAGAAAACAATGTTGAAAAAATAACGAGTTGGAAAAAATATTTCTGAAGGATTTGATGAACATCTTTTGACTAACAAAGTTTAAAAAACTGAACATAAGGTAATTTGGGGGGAATATTTTTTTTTTATCTAATGCAAATTTGATTACTTTGGCTTTAAAATTTTAGAAGGTATTTTCAATATACCTATCAACATATAACCACTTGCCCATTAGATACAATATTCAGCTTTTAAAAATTGTTAATTTGGAGGCTTTGTTCACCACTTTCAAGATATCCTAACTCTGCTCCATTCCTCTACCCCAGTCAACATATTACTATTGACCCACCAGATGAAATTGCAGAGCTTTACTGTTAGTCTAAGTAATACTATTCATAATATGGTAATATCCCATCCTAATTGTTCCGTTCCTATACCCCAGTCAACATATTACTATTAACACACCAGATCATATTGCAGAACTTTACTGTTAGTTTAAGTAATAATATTCATAATTGGTATTTTTATACCTCAGTAATGATTTTCTTTAATAAATGCATATACAATAGTTTCACTATTTTTTTCGTTTGCTAGCTTTTAACTATTGACCGGTCAGTAGTTTCCAAACTATTGCCCTCGCCACAATTATTTGCCCTCTGACGTCGTTAAGCCCCGCCTTAAGCCAATCATTTTCATTGTTTAATTTTGATTGATATATTTTACTTATGTCACGTAAAACTACAGAAAATTAAATGCACGAGTTTCCCATGCAAAACTTTGAAGTACATCCATGCATCTTTTTAGTACGCTTGAAGTTGACTGAATATTTATATTTTGCATTTTTAATAGCTAAAATTAAAAACGTTTTTGTCTGTTGTTTCTTTCGGTATAATAAAACCTTTACTGACTGGGTATTTCGGAAATAGGTAGATTATTTTCCCTCGGAGACAACTATTGCCTGAGGCGTAGCCGAAGGCAATAGTTCGGCTACGCCTCAGGCAATAGTTGCACCTCGGGGAAAATAATCTACCTATTTCCCTCATACCCAGTCAATAAGTATAAATTATCCCATCCTAATTGTTCCGTTCCTATACCCCAGTCAACATATTACTATTGACCCACCAGATCATATTGCAGAGCTTTATTGTTAGTTTAAGGGATCATAATATGGCAATATTTCATCATTCAATCCATTCCTTTACCCCAGTCAACATATTACTATTGACCTACCAGATCATATTGCAGAGCTTTATTTAATAGTTTAAGGATTTATAATATGGCAATATTTCATCATTCAATCCATTCCTTTACCCCAGTTAACATATTACTGTTGATCCACCAGATCATATTGCAGAGCTTTATTGTTCGTTAAAGGGATCATAATATGGCAATATTTCATCATTAAATCCATTCCTTTACCCCAGTCAACATATTACTATTGACCCACCAGATCATATTGCAGAGCTTTATTGTTAGTTTAAGGAATCATAATATGGCAATATTTCATCATTCAATCCATTCCTTTACCCCAGTCAACGTATTACTATTGACCCACCAGATCATATTGCAGAGCTTTACTGTTAGTTTAAGGGATCATAATATGGCAATATTTCATCATTCAATCCATTTCTTTACCCCAGTCAACATATTACTGTTGACCCACCAGATCATATTGCAGAGCTTTATAATATTTAAGGATTTATAATAATATGGCAATATAACATCATTCAATCCATTCCTTTATCCCAGTCAACGTATTACTATTGACCCACCAGATCATATTGCAGAGCTTTACTGTTAGTTTAAGGGATCATAATATGGCAATATTTCATCATTCAATCCATTTCTTTACCCCAGTCAACATATTACTATTGACCCACCAGATCATATTGCAGAGCTTTATTGTTAGTTTAAGGGATCATAATATGGCAATATTTCATCATTCAATCTGTTCCTTTACCCCAGTCAACATATTACTGTTGACCCACCAGATCATATTGCAGAGCTTTATTGTTAGTTTAAGGGATCATAATATGGCAATATTTCATCATTCAATCTGTTCCTTTACCCCAGTCAACATATTACTATTGACCCACCAGATCATATTGCAGAGCTTTATTGTTAGTTAAAGGATGTGTTGACCACATTCTCAATATGGTGATATCTCTTCCTTCAGTAATAAATAAGTTAATTGAATTGAGAAGTCATTTGCTGATCCTAATACTAATAATGGTATAATGCTTTACAATGAATGGCCTGTTAAGATTAGCACTTGACAGAAACGGACACAAAATACTGTTAATGAGAGATGTTCTTATATGGGAAAGATTCTCAATGTAAATTGCAAATTATTTTCAGCTTAAGAGGATCAGTAAGGATGCAGTGTATTCAACAATAAGGTTTATAAGATTTTGTTTCAAGGTGTAAATAAACTCAAAATAGAAGAGCCATAAACTGCAACTCACAAATGACTATGTATTCCCCCTTTCTTTAAAATAGGAGGTGCACATATCTATTAAGTACTATTCCACATAAGGATCAGGCAGGGGGTGGCACATCGATTATTTCCAATTTCAGATTTTGGGGTATAGATGCATTCATTTTACCATAAAAACAAACCCAATGCAGTTTTTACATCTTAATATGTATTTGGTGCCTAGATATTTTTTGACTGGTTATATTGGAAAAAAAAATGGCAGGAAATTTTCCTGTACTTTTCACTATACAATGTAACAAAATTTTTACTGATAATATCTCTTAAACCCAAGATAGACTGAAAAATTTAGTGGTCAAAACAAAGTTTACTGGGGTTGCTTTACCTAATTCTGTTGAAATTTTTTGGGTGTTTATTATCGATGTGCCACGCTATTAATGGTATCAGCCTGATTCTTAGAAAAAGTAGTACTTTAATATTTTACAATGATTGTGTGAAAGTTTCATGAAAATTCATCGAAAGAGAATGAGTAATGGGTACCCTTAAGTGTAATGAACACACGAATGGTTGGACAAACAAACCGTTAATAACATTTCAGGGGGTTTAAGGATATTTTTATGTTGAAACAAATTCAATTACAATCAAACCTGCCTTAAATGACACCTGTATATAGCAAATCACTGCCTATAAAGGGCACCTAAAAATATCTCTTTTATGAACAATACAACCAAAATGAACCTTTATATAAGGAGCACCTGCTTATAATGGGCATGATTTTGTCGTCCCATGGCTGCACCCTTAATATACAGGTTTTACTGTATATTGCAAAAGTGGACTTAAAGTCCATCATTGATTTGGGAATAAAACATTACAATGTACAAATAACAACCTTTCTCAAGCTATAGAGTAAGTGTGCCATTTATCGGACACACTTGGACGTATGTTCGATTTGTGCAATCATGTGGGGGTCTATTGAAAATGGGACGGTAAATACAATTAGAGCTATATCTGATAAACAATTTCATGCGGCACACCTTTGCTCTCTACTTACTTTTTGATGTAAAATCTATGATAATCATGTCTATCTGACAACGGGTCGAACCGGAGAAAATAGGGTAATATCGTCCACTGGTTGGTGGTATTATCAGACTATGCAATTTCTTTATAGGTTTCATCGAACAGTCCAAACTGTTATGCAGAGAGGGTTGCAGATTGTTTTGGCAGCGTGAGAACAAGTTACACAATAAAGAGAGATATCTTGTTTTGTCTTCTCTTGTATAAACATCACAAGTGAAAAATATATTATTTTCATTGGTGTATCTTTCTATAAAGGAATGGGAAATTCTAATTTTATTTACTGTCCGATATATCACGCAACACCTTATTTTCCGTAAGGGGTTTTCCAGACAGTTTTAAACATAAAAAATCTTTAATTTAACTTACAGTTTCTTATATTATAAACATGTTTTCATAAACTTTAGATATTAAAATAGTTAAAAAATAATCATTGATAAGTAGATGAGTTGAAATAGTGGTGATGTTTATGGATTGAAATTCACTCTGAAAAATCAGAATATACAGACGAATTTCATAGGAAAACGAAAGTAACCTGAATAATGACCATGCTACTAGATTTGACCAATCAGATGGCTGGTCTTATTGGTGGTCTTGTAACAACACCGTACTATATCGGACAAAACAAATGGCCTGAATCAGATCGGGGATTTGTGCGATAATGTTTTCAACAGAATAAATGTTAATGTAATGCAAACTGAAGTGTCCGAAAAAAACCCGCATGTCCGATACATGGCACACTTACTCTAATTATGAAAAAAAAATATTGATGAACCTGAGCATATAATCTTGGAATAAGATGCCCATATAACAACCCTATATTCTAATTAATTAGCTTTCATAAGGTTTCCTCTATAATACGAGATATATTGATCTCTTGAAAAAAACACCAGAAATATAACATATGTTTCTAAATAGAATATGATAGAACCATGAGAATAATATATAACATATTGATCTCTTGAAAAAAACACCAGAAATATAACATATGTTTCTAAATAGAATATGATAGAACCATGAGAATAATATATAACCTCAGATCAAATTTCAGGCATTATTGTCAATCAACTGTGATCATAGTGTTATGTTTATATTAATTTAATGATATATTATATATTATAATAAAGACAGGTGAACCAACGTCGTGAATGTCTCGTTTCGGAAGAGGCCAGTGTAGTGGATACCTTATGGTATGCAGGGCGTCATCATAGAAAATTAAATAATAACAAAGGATGACAGCAACACTCCATTGGTCTGCAGACCAATGGAGTGTTGCTGTCATCCTTTGTTATTATTTAATGATATATGTATTTTTTAATTCAGATTGGGAGAAACTGAAATACTCTTGTTATGACTTGAGTTCACATTGCTGGTTCATGTTTGGTTGATTTTGTGTTTTTGTGTTTTCTGTTTCTTTGTGCTGTTTTTGTTCTTGTTTACTGGTTTTGTCATTGCCCTTTTGGACTTTTGCAAATTAAATGCCTAATTGGTGCTTCTTTCATAGAAACTACAGAACAAATAATTCAGAGAAATTATTTTTTTCTATATTCTAGAACAGAACAATACTTTTTCATTTTTGTTGCCTAAGATAATAATTTTTTTACAAAGCTGCTTTGAAATCACATTGAAAATTTTCATTTTGTGACTATTATATGCCTCTTCTAATATCAAACCTATGGTCTACCCCTGGAAAACCAGAATCAACTGCCAAGGGAATTAAATCACCTGAATAGTCCTTATCTAACATGATATGACAGTCATTTTTCAGTTTTATGACAACTCATAACCTGAAAGTGTTATAAAAATTAGAGTAATGTGCTTTTCAGTCATGAAATAGAAAATTGACGCCAGACCCTAAAATGGTGTTAAATATTCATGGTAAATTCCCAGAAAATCAAACGATTCTGTCACTACGGCTCTACTGCGTACAACATTTACACAAGCTTATGGAGAATTAATTCAGTTTACAAAGTGGAATCAACTGTAAAGAGCAAATGCCAATTTATCATGGCAAAAGAATCTTCACTGACGAAATCGTAAAAATCGTCATACTAGGCTTTTCCATTAACAGTTGAAGCTCGGTACGATTCACTGGTAATCCCATGAGGCATATCTTATAAGAGAAGTAATAATTCCTGTGGACATTATATGGCTTTTCAAGAATAATAAGATCAAGACACCAAATAAGGGGCAATAACTCTGCTTCAAATTCATTACATTAATGGTAATATTCTAAATCGACATCAACAAGCCATTAGTGAGGGTGTCACAGCCCTTTTGATATACTGTATTCCATGCTTTTTAAAGGGTATTCCGTACGCCAATGTGTGGTATGCAGTACGCAATGTTCCGAATTTTTAGGCTTTTGGTACGAGTACGGCATGATCTTTAGAGAATTCGGTATTCCAGTCTTTTTAACGGTATTCTATCCTTAAACGGTATTGGGTATTCCGGGGGCTGTGACACCCCCATTAGTAAAAGATCATCATGATTCTTCAATTTTTGTCTTTCCTGATTTCTTCATTATAGTGCTTAGCTAAAGTAATTTTTTCGCCTTTTACACATGTACAATTTTTTAGTGCCCCAAATATATCTTTAACAGCTGTACAATTTCCCAAGCAGATAGACAGAAAAGTTATCACCAGCACTACTTAAAACAATATGAAGGAATGTGTCCATGGGACACAAATGTTATTGCACCCCAACAGAAAATAAGAATAAGACAGGTATGAAAATCCTTCAAAACAGACACAATTGTGGAACTATGGTTTCTAAGGAAAAACTTGACAGAAACTTTAATAACAATCCAGTCAAAAACAGGAAGTAGAAGTCTGAAGCTAAGATCATATGGTTTGGGAAATACATAACCATCAGATTTTAAATTTTAAATTAAAAATCATTTTTATAAATGTATTATGTTTCTGAGAAAAACTTAGGCAAAATAATGCCCCAACAAATCACTGCAGCGGCATAAAAAATCCTTCAATCTGACAACCTGACAACAATGTTACCACTGTAAAAAGTTTTAAATTTTCATCTAAAATCTTCACTTACCTGAAATGTTAGCACGTTCATATATCATATAGTCTCTGTTCTGCTGCTCCAGATAATACCCTAACTGAAGGCCGCTTGGTCCAGCACCAATAATGCAGTAGTCATGGTAACTTGAAGCTGTTGCCATGGAAACAAAAACAAACACCACTAGGCATGCTTGTGAGTAAGACTGTGTGTCTCTCTGCTTTTTCATCTTTGTAGTGGCTTCAACTGAAAAAAAAACATTAAGATTTTAAATCAATCGGTCAACTTTAACTAAAACTATAACACAGAAATGGACAATTATGATAGCATAAATAAATTGATGTGGTATTAAATGAAAATGTATAATTTTTACACAGCCATATGTCCGAGGCTTTGCTGATAAAATATTTACATTGTCTGAGTTAATCTATGTAACTCCCCAATAAGATTTGACATTATTATTAAATCACAAATTATAAATAATCAAAAGACATGTATCATAAAGGTTACACATGTATTTTTATCCATCAAAATTTCAAAGCAATCAGTCAGTTTCAGAGAAGATACAGGTATTGATAGAAACCTTTCTTAACTAAACCAAAGGCATAAAGCATATAGAGATACTACGTCTAGATCAACCAATATGAAATACAGTATGGAAATATGGCTTTGCTGATGGCCTGATGTTATTAAAATTGAAAGGTACAATACTGTGGGCCAGTTTTATAAGAAAAAAAACTTAATTTATTTACCCTGAACTACGGTATATCCAAGATTAATAAAATGTCTTCAAGCCTACATTACATTCCTTTATATAAAGTTTCCTAAAATCCATCAAGTGGTGTAGGTAAAGTTGCACTTACTAGATATATGGACAGACAGACAGACAGACAACATTGTGATTCCAATATGCCCCCTTAACTTTACCTTAAATTTTGCTGAGTGACTTTTCAGTTGTACTAGATTGGACACAATTCAAAAGATAAGCAAAAAACAATTATTGGAGTATTCTGAATACTTGGAACAATCCTGTATTTCCCTGTGTTATACAATGAATAATTTTTACATTATAGTAACAGATTGTATTGATAAACTGAAATACAAAACTTCATTTTTTACTGTCTATTTTTCATTAATTTTTATTGATAAACCTATAAAGATATTTATCAAGTCAAGTGGCATTAAAATCTTGATTGCAATTTAACTTTAATAAATAAAAGATTGGAATTGTTGGGTTCTTTTTTTTTTAATTAGGTCTCAAAATCCAATAAATTAGCATGCATATTGCTACATTAAATATTTTAATGTCATTATATATTCATAGTTATTAAACTAATGCTTTCAAATTATATCTGTTTTTTTTTAATTATAAAAATGAAAAAAAAAAATAAAAATCAAATTAAAAGTTGAAATCATGAAATGAACTTCTAATATTACAGTTATATAATCTCTAATAAATAGGAAAACCTATTTTATTCATTAGAGAAATATTTCAGAAAGATCTAATGTTTGGCTTTTGAGATTCAGATACACAAGACAGGCACCCCTATAGCAGATGGACGGACAGACCGACGGACAGAAAAATGGATGGAGTGACCCGACTACTAAACCTTCTTTTGCCTTCAGCCATGCAGATAAAAAGAGAATAATTCATAAAATTTCCAGAACACTACAATTAAAGCCTCTTTTCTGAAATATAACCTATAACCTGTGGCATACAGTGGATTCTGAAGGTTGGAAATCCCCATAAAAAAGTTTGTTACTTTAGTATACTGAAAACGTGGACATTTTCACTGGATGATATTTTAACGTTTTGTGAAGCTCACCTTTCACATAGGGGATAGGTTTGCGATATTTCTGACTATTCCTATTCTTTACTCAAAGAAGTAATCCTTTGCGTGGGGGATATTTTTTTGGATATTTAAATTGTGACTGCAAATTAAGTGAAAAATACCCCCACAGATACCCCCACAGGAAATTGTGGATTTTCCGTATAATTGGATTGGCCTAGAACCCCCTTTTCCCTCACATTTGACTTTACATGGAACACTCCCTTCTGAAAAAATTATGAGTACCCCACTGAAAATAAAATTAAGAAGAATACTACAAAGCTAATCTAGTCACAGTTTAGCACTCAGTCTGTTAGTCCCCAAACAGACAAAAAAATGAGACAGACTTCAATAACAGTAAAAGGAAATAAGTTTGACAGAAAAGTGAAAGGGATATCCTGAAAAACTACTTAAAGTGTAAGTTCGCGATTTTCGAGTTATTAGTTTATTTGATTTATTATAATGAGAGTAGGCATCATGCCGGGTTTGGGCATTGAAAACGATATATTAAGAAAGATATTCATAATTTTATTCCAATACACAAGACCATATGGGCGCGTCCATGCTATGAACAATGATGAATTATGGGATAGCTCAATTGGAGATGTGACGTCACATCTCCAATGATAAATACATTAACCAATTGACGATATTTGTAACATAAGACCGATGTTGTCGATCATAATAATGATTTGAAATATGAATAATTTGGCATTAATAATTTTTTTAATCCAATGTTTAGCAAGATAGTTGTTTATTTAAACCTTTTATTGTTATGAAATAATTAATTATAATTCCAAATAGTAAATAATCTGAAATATTTATTGACACAGTAGCCCTAGCATGCCTAGTTTTCAATCCTTTTTCAAATATTTAAGACAATAAATTCAGTTCTTGATGAATACACAGGTGTCAATTAAAATCTTTAACCTTTTGGACGATCTGCCACGCCCCCGTTGGTTAATTACAGGTATAATTGACAGATATCATAATTCAATTAAGGTGCTCCTCCAATCAAAGATTTCCTTGCAGCACTCAACCCGCTTTAGACACACCCACCACAGATTGATTTTAAGAATTTCGACCGGTGCATCTTTTATTAATTTCTTAATTAGTATACGGTATAATTAATCAGCAGGTGTCAATATCACCTGTTCACTTCATTGACTACCTTTCTCTTACAATTATCAATCAGCGAAAGCGTGGTGCTATATCGTGCATGGATTGTGTAATACTAGTACCCAAATTAAAAATGTGTTTAAAGAGTTTTAGTTCCCACTTTTTTTTCGTTTTTAAAGTGTTGGAAAAACAATTAATTAACTACATTATTATTTGCAAGACAAAAAAAAAAGATTCCTACAGTTAATTGTTTTTATATGTTTTTAATTAGAAAGGGTATTTTATTAACATTTTCGCACACCAATGTTCAAACGACTCTGGCGGACCAAAGGGGTTGATTTTCGTTAAAAGAAAGTGTTCTAGAACCCATTCCAACCAGGTAAATGTCAACTTCTAATACACAGGAAACAATATTGAACCCCTGTGGTGCCGATAGTTTGCACGGGGGTACTAAACATACACAGGAAACGGCAGGTGAATCCCTGTTGTGCCAGTGGTTTGTAGAAGGGAATAAAGTCTTATACACAGAAACTGATAAGTAAGCCCCTGTGGTGCGATGGTTTGCACGGAAGGACTATTTTTCAAATTATCACTTCAAACGAATCATGCAAGGTAATCCCAGTAGGGTGTCAGGGAATCATGAATTTTAAACAGGATGAATAAAAGAAATAGTATAGGGCAATTCTACATACTGAAAATTGAAATATATATTTTGCGAAAAATGTCTGTACATGGCGAATCAAAAAAAAAATATTTAAAATATTTCTATATTTTTCTACGAATTAATTATATACTTAACGGTTGGTACCATTTTAAAACGTTTCTCAATCAATCATTAGACTGACTTTTATTTTATCATTCCCGACTTAATTTTAATTATTTCAAATTGTCCGTTGTGGTACATATCGATAAATACCACATGGGTATAGGATGCAACACCAACGCTGTGTATTGGCTTTGAGCAGTGCCATCTAGTACAAATCACGTGACCCTCCATGGGTAGAATTTTTTTACTTTCAAAAGCCAATTTTATCCTAACTATGCATATTTGAGTGCTAGGAATTTCACCAAAGTTATTTTTATATGATAGACTTTCAATGTACAAATTTTGAAAAAAACGCGAACTTACACTTTAATAACAACAGTCACATGGTACATTTTTAAAATAACAATATTTTTCATAAAACAGTTGTGTCTGTATTCTTTGTACCTATCTTTCTTCTCTCTTCTAATTTATAGTGATACCATAATAAAATATCCTACCTTACAACTTCAAAATTAATAGATCGATCCATTCAAAAAATTTAAATTGTGAAACCATAAAAATGTTTTGATATTTATATTTACATAACATCAGTCCCAAGAAAGATTATCAATTAAGCTAATACTATGACAGTTATAAGCCAAAAAACCTTGACCACAATCAAAAAGACAAATGAAAACTTGGAAAAAATGTTATAAACAGAAAACAAACAAGCCCACAATTGAAAAATGCTATGTTAAAAATATGTTCTTTTTAGTTTCTTTTAAAGATTGTTAATTGAAGGTTACTGTGAGAGCAACAAGTACTTGAAAGTAAAATCCTTACCACAGTTTGATGTCATCATTGAAATGATTAATAATAAATAAAGGCAACAAACCAGGGATTAAATCCCTGCAACAAACAAACAAAATGTGTAGTAAAATCCTGACCACGATTGTCGCAATTAGAATAAATAAAAAAAAAATGTTTGAAATACTGCAATTCTAAAAATGATCCTTATGTAGCTGAACTCCATTTTTTAGAAACATACGTGTATTTGCAATAAAAGTTGAAAGTCCTTACTTTCCCAATGTCATAATTAAACTAATTAATGAAAAACAAAAATGAAATTATAAAACATGCAATGAAAAAAAAAAAGATTGCACCAAGTTACCCTCATTTACCCTTGATTTGGGCAAAAATAAAGGTAAATTTTTGCAATGAAAAAGAAAAAATCCTAACCACAAATGTCATAATTAAAATAGTAAATAATCATTAACGAGTAAATGAAACAAAAATTTAAAAGAAAGCGTGCACTCTACCTGTACTTTGAATATTTTTTTCTATTTACAACGGTTGACGATCACATTATCTCCCTAGTATGATCGACTCCACGTTTCCGACGAGGAACTAAAATCCCTAATCAATACATCAAATAGAAAAAGCCAATACTGTGCCATTAAAACTGGGTTTGATTAAACTCCTAATTCCTGTAGTGAGGGGGCTCTAATACTTAATAATAGCAATTTGATTAAAGATATAATTATTTGGCTTCATCATTATGGACCTTTAAGACAATGAACTTTTAGCACAGTAATTAAGGGTAAGGACTTCAGGTGACAAACTACATTTTAGGTATTTAAGCAATATTAAGGATAGTATGTTTTGTAATGAGTGTCTCTGATACAAAGATAAACGACAGACCTTTTAACAGAACAAGAATTAGCTACAGTAATGTAGCTTCTTAAAAGACATCTTAAGTTGGGCGGAGCTACAATGTGGTCACAAAATTGAGCAAATTGAATGGCTTTGACTTACACAAAGCTTCAACATAGTTCATAATTACTTATAAACTCAAAATAGTTCAAAATTACTTTCAAACTCAAAATAACAAGGGTTTTATGAAAAATTTACAGTAACTTAAATCTATAGTTAACAATCAATTTGTTAAATGAAATTATATTCTTCAATATTCTGATTCTGAACTTCAATACCATAACTTTAAATCAAAAGTCTACAAAAATAGATCTTTTCAAGAAAAACTTGAAAATTGTGCTAATTGTCCAAAAAAATTTAATTGAACTTGTATTTGATATAGTTTTAGAAACATTTTAAATTAACATGTACAACTTCTAAGAAAAGGAAATATTGCCAAGTGTGATTCCATCACATTTAATGTTGCTCCATAATCAGTAATGGGCCGGACCGCATTGTAGCTGAGGCTCTGCCCAACCAAAGATGTCAAAAGAGCTACATTCTTGTAGCTTAACAACAGTGTGTCCTAAAGACTTGATACCCATTGACACCCAACTTATTCTCCTCAAGCAATCACTGAACCATAAAGTTGGCGTCTTGCTGTCTTGAACCTCATCCCCCTTTTGTGAAATCCATCAACAATGAACTTGATGAGACTTACATATACCGTATAAGTTGTTTTTTTTCGCGGGTATCTAATTTTTGCTTTTTTCACGATAGGTTGCAACTCGCGAAAATTAAGTCCCGTGAAAATAAAATTTCGTAAATAGCATATGTACAGTATAAACTCGTATATTGGAAATCGCTAAAATTGAATTCCGTGAAAAAAAAGATGTTATAAATTTTTTAAGAAATCCATGAAATTTAGCTCCCGCGAAAAAAAACAACTTATACAGTATTTGATTTCTTTTTTTATTGTGAATACCAAGCTGATGAATATTAGTGTAATGTATACACACCACTGTAACATTTAGAAATTTTAGAAAAATTGATGAACATTCTTTTTTAAATGACTTAGCTACTGCCCCCTTTTATGAGGTTGAAATGGAATGTGATCCAGAGAAATGTATTGAATTATGGTATACTATTTTCAACACTATTATAAATAAACATGCCCCATTGATTACTAAGAGAGTAAAACGAGAAAAACAACCTAAATGGTATCATGAAGAAATTAGCTATGCTAGAAAAATGAGGGAAAAATATCATGCACTAAGGTCTTGGTCAAATTATAGATTTTGGAGAAACAAAACTATTCAACTTACAAATGAAGCTAAAAAATTATACTATAACAACATGGTAAAGGATTCTAAAGATCCAAGAATCTTATGGAGCTGCATTCAAAGTCTTACTTCGGTACCAAATACAACACCATGCAAACTAAAGATTGAAGATGACAAATATGTTACCGACACAAAAGAAATTGTTAAAATATTTAATGAGTTTTTTACAACATGTGTGGACAAATTGAGAGAAAATGACTCTGATTCCTCATGCACTGATTTTATCAAACTAAAGGAATTTGTAACAGATAAAGTAGAACAACCATTTTCAATTCCATATATACAGGTGCCTGACTTACTATTAAGTATAAATAAACTCAATGTAAATAAATCAGCAGAATCTGATTGTATTGGCCCCAAGTTACTCAAACTAAGTGCACCATTTATTGTGTCTTCTTTAACTTATATATTCAATAAAATGATTGAAAAGGGAATTTTTCCTGATATTTTAAAAAATGCAAAAGTTTCACCAATATTCAAATCAGGAGACAAAGATTTAACTTCAAACTATAGGCCAATTTCAGTTCTCCCCACTTTAACAAAACTTATTGAACACCATGTTCAAAAACATTTCTATAGTTATTTGTCAAATTTAAATTTACTTCACCCAGCACAATCAGGGTTTAGACCTCATCATTCATGCCAAACCGCTCTAACTAATATTATTGATCATTTTCTTGAGCAAATGAATGAGGGAAACATAAATGTTGCAATCCTTCTGGACTTAAGAAAAGCTTTTGATGTAGTTGACCATGATATATTATGCAAAAAATTAGATATCTATGGATGTAATACAAAAACAGTTGAATTTTTCAGGTCATATTTGGACAAGCGAACACAGCAAGTCCAAATAGGAAATATTAAATCTGCTCCACTGAAAATCAAGCATGGTGTACCCCAAGGTTCAATACTTGGACCTCTTCTCTTTATATTATATATTAATGATTTTCCGCTTCATGTTACACATTCTCTTACTGATCTATATGCAGATGACTCAACAATTCATTTATCTGGAAAAAATGTTGAGGTTCTGCAACCCAAAATTCAAGAAGACATACTTGCAATTGAAAAATGGTGTCAAGGAAATAAAATGTTTATAAATTGTAGTAAAACAAAATGTATGCTTATTGGAACAAAGCAAAAACTTGTTACACAAAATAAGAATGTCAATATCTGTCTAAAATCAATGCCATTAGAGATTTCTGATTGTGAAAAAATTTTAGGAATCAAAATTGACTCTAATTTACATTGGACAGAGCAGGTTGACAGTGTATGTTCAAAAATTTCTAGTCGAATCTATTTGTTGTCAAAGATTAAAAGGTATTTAACTCTAGATTCAATGAAACTGTTTTATAATGGTTATATTTTGCCTTTAATTGACTATTGTATCACTATTTGGGGAAATTGTAGTGCAGTTAACTTAAATCGTATTGCAAAACTCCAAAAAAGAGTTGTCAGACTGATTTTAGATGCTGACTTTTTAGCCCCATCTGCTCCTCTTTTTAAAAAGTTAGAATTTTTGACAGTTGAAAATAGAATTCTGTATCATAAATGTATTTTAACTCATAAATGCATTAATAATGAAGCCCCACAGTATCTTACCAGAAAGATAAATTACATCTCTAATGAAAATCCTTATCAATTACGAAATGCAACAAATGGAGATTTGTGTATTCCAAAACCAAAAACAGAACTTTTTAAACAATCCTTTTCCTATTCTGGACCTTTTCTCTGGAATAGACTTCCAATCAATGTACGTTCCTCAAAAACTCTAGCTACTTTTAAGATAAAACTAAAATCATTTTTAATGAATACACAAAGTCAAGATATAATTTAGACAACTTATTATGTTAATTCTAGTCAACATGTACAATATGGACCTTAACATTTACATATTTAATGATACTTGTTCATCAATTTTGATGCAGTGTGTTTGTTTGTATATTTTAAATGTATTATGAGCTTTTATTTTATTGTTTTCTCTTTTCTTTTTTGTAATTTGTGTATTACATGTATTATATCCTATGACCTATATTCATGTAATTTTGTATGATGAACTTTATGAGGGCCTCAGGGAAGATTAGTTATTAACTAACTGAGTTACCCTCTTTAAATAAAGCATTTACTTACTTACTTACTTACTTACTATACTAAAAGTTTGATGAAAATGTTGTACTCTCTAAATGAAAACGTAACTTAAGCTTGTAAAACTTTTAGATGGGAATATCGTAGAAACTGAAACGATTAAAACTAAGTGAACAATTTATAACTATATACTGTGGATTCATTTATTTTCGTGGGTACCAATTTTCCTGGTTTGGTGAAATAGCACCAGTTTGAGGATTCTTAAATTTGTGATTCTTTAGCATGCAGCATACACACCAAATTTCGTTGTTCAAGGCTACCCACGAAAACCACGAAAATTGATACCCAACGAATAATAATGAAACCAAAGTAAAAGATCAAGAAAAACAAAAGTAACCAAAGAATGCAAGGAAAGATATACACTTTAAGAAAGTATCTGAAGTGTTTATTCTGAACAATTATTATATGCAATGGAGAAAAATTCGTTCAGTTTCTATCTTAATTCTTTTTTTGATGATATTTTCTTCTGTTTGACTCTGAGCATCAGTGGGTGTTTTAATCCATCAAACTCGTCAAGACTTTGATAAAACAGTTCTTATGTCCTGAAAAGAAGACGATATCAAACAAAAACAGAATACTCAAATCTAAATATATAGATAGTAGGAGTCTAATGAATTGTGATTATTTATATTAGGGAAGATCAAAACAATTGAACAAGCTTTTACCCCGAAACAAAATAACCCCACTGTATCATTATGATATCTTTCGGAAAACTAACCACTAATTGTCTCCTACACAGAGCGATTCATCAGTCTTATATAGACTTATGAATTTCTAGTCTGTTATCTCAGCAAAACAAAGACCAACTTAGGGAAAGAAATTAATTTTCCTTACAATCTCTGAATTGCATGCAGGCAGTTTTTAATGGAAGAATAATTATATACGAAATTGATTCATAGAAGGTTAAGCCCATGTTCATCAACAATGTTGGTCTGTTGGGAACTTTTCTATTATAAACTTTGCTTTCCTTTTTTAAAAAGATTTCATTTCATGCAGAGATGATTAATCGGGGGATCATTGTGGGCAATCATTTTTTTTAACCATCTGAGGCTTTAGATAAAAAGAAATCAAGACTCATCAGAATTAGTATGAGACCACAAATAGGTATTATAACTGATTGCTATAGAATATATGTTGTGTATGAAAACTGACAATATATTATGGCTTGTTGCAAGACAGTACTACAATTATTACATATTGTATCAAATCATAAAAGAGGTTAGATTCTTTAAGATTGATCATATCTAAGACCATCTGCATATGTTGATAATTTAGGGATTGGTTTTGAATCTTATGTGTCGTATTTGTATTCTTGGGGCCAATGCAAGATGGCAAGCAGTGAGCTTGAAGACTACTGGCTGTTTTTCATTGGGATTTTTTAAATTGCCGTTTCTTTATGTTAATTTGTTGTGTTGCTTACACTTATTCCACATTTCTTTATTGTCTTTCCTTTACATCTCAGTGACATACAGTGCATTTATTTCTAATGTAAAATGTGATAATTCAGAGCTCATTTTATTTGCTAAAGATTAAGCAAGTGTAAGCTTTTTCAATTGTCTTTAGGCTTGAGGCATAAAGACAAAAACAACTGGCTGGATTTTTGACGTTATTGGAGGACAAGAGGTCATCTATCAACTCAGTTCATTAAAGATAAGTGTAGAGCTTATAGCTAATCATCAAAGCAAGCAGAGCTTTATTTCAAACAATGAAGCACAATAAGTACCCATTTGAATACCTTATGGTTGTCAGTAAAAAAAACATGCCCATTAATCTGACCAATATTAAAATTAAAAATATAAGTTTTCACATCAGCTATATTCATAAAGCTGAATGTATGACAGTGAATGTATTTTAAAATAATGACATTTACTGTGTGCATATAATACGCCATTTCCGAGATAGGACAGAATGGCTAGTTTTCCCGGGGGTGATTCTTCTATTAGAATTTTTTTAAAGCATTTCAACTTCCAGTGCACGAATGAGCAAAGGGTAAAAATAAACATGCTTTGTTATTTATTAACGATGGAATCTGAGATTTTATAAATTTTTCTACACAGGTAAGAAAAATTGTCCAAATTATTGAAGTATTTACCGTTTACAGAAATATTATTGTTCTCATAATTCCACAGACGCTATTGCGTAAGCTTATGGGGCAGCAAACCAGTTTGCTTCATAAACTGGTAAAGTCACGTGATAATTTCTATCTAATTGAGGGATTTTTTCCGGAAAAGCAATGAACTCGAAAATTGCGTATTAAAATGTGTTAATTCTATAATAGATTATTTTTTAAAAAATAGAGTTTCTCAAATATTCTAGAATCATGTTGTGATTTCTCTTTCTAATGTAACATTTCTGTTACACACTGAAATAAATAAATAACCCTGGAACAGTGTTGTTAATGTTAGCAAATGAGTCGCACTAGTTTTTTTTTCATAGAAAATGTCGAGATGTGGAATAAGTGTACGTGACACAACCAACATTACCACAGGAATTTAGAAAATCCCAATGGAGAACAGCCTGTGTGACAAGAGTCACACAAATGTTGTTCATGTTGACATGAGTCACACAAGTGTCGTTCATGTTGACATTAAATCAATGAAAAAATTAGTGTGACTCATGTCAACATGAACGACACTGGTGTGACTCATGTCAACATGAACGACACTGGTGTGACTCATGTCAACATGAGCGACACTGGTGTGACTCATGTCAACATGAACGACACTGGTGTGACTCATGTCAACATGAACAACATTTGTGTGACTCTTGTCACACAGGCTGTTCTCCATTGGGATTTTCTAAATTCCTGTGGTAATGTTGGTTGTGTCACGTACACTTATTCCACATCTCGACATTTTCTATGAAAAAAAAACTAGTGCGACTCATTTGCTAACATTAACAACACTGTTCCAGGGTTATTTATTTATTTCAGCGTGAAACAGAAATGTTACATTAGAAAGAGAAATCACAACATGATTCTAGAATATTTGAGAAACTCTATTTTAAAAAAATAATCTGTTCATTGCTTAATTAGCCGAAGGAATTGTCTTTCAAACTCGTTAAAATGTCACTAGTGTCACATGACCTTAACCAGGTCATGTCCTTACAAATTGAAATCAACATTTATGTGGGAAAAAAATACACAAACACTCACCATAACACAAAATAAAAATAAAATACAGATTTTAAGAAAACATTAAAAATATAAATATAAGAATTGAATGTTTGTATTTTGAGGTTTCATAGGCTCGTAAAAATGTTGACCGAGTGTGCATCACAAAAAATGTGCTTCAGTCAATGTTTTTACATGCCAATGAAACATCAACATACATACATTCAATTCTTAAATAAATCTTTAAGATAAAAATTAAGAGAGATCTTTAAAAGTGTGAAAACTTTTATAGGAACATGTAGAAACATCTTATAATCCTTCTCTCTAGCCAACATCTATCAAATTAAATTAAGATTTCAATACACTTAAAGTTATAATACATGTCAGAAAATAGACATATCTCATTCTACCAAAATCAAATCAAGTTTTCAATGCACTCCCAGTTATGTACAAAAAACATAAGAAATAGAACGAGAAATTGATAATGTATTTCAATTTTCCTTTATATAGAAACCTAAATTCAATCTTCTACTGCAATGGAAAATCAAATTGCTATAAGTTCCATGAAAACACCATTAGCCTTGTCCCAAAAATATCATTTAAACAAAGAAACAACTAAACTGCATGAAAGAATTAAGTTATATAAACATTAGCCTTCAGAGTTAAATTTTATATGGAGTTTTGTCTGGATATGTGTTGGTTAGCAGAAATATTCAACGTGCACATCTTCCATGTGTAAATCCAGACAAAATTTCATTAAGATCAAGTGTAAAGTACTAATTCAAAAAAGTATACAAAGTGCAAGTTCAGATGGACAGACAACAGCTTTTCTCTATCTGGAATAATTTTCATTCTAATGGCCAAAGATAAGAAAAATGCTATCTAAAATTACTGTGTTGATTTACAAGCCTAAAAAAATGTGCCCTGTCCCATGTTCTATTTTTAGCAATAGTGGCCATGCTGTTTGGTTGACAGTCACCATTTGTGCAATTTGTAATAGAGGACATCCCATAAAAGAAGTGTGCAAAGTTTCAAAGCAATCCCTTTAATAATTTCAAAGGAGGAGATTTTAACAGAAATGTTAATGTCAATTACAGATGACTATGGTCGACAATAGATGTCAAATGATGGCAATAGCAAAATTTCTAAAAATAAAAAAAGAAAAAATAATAATAAAAAACAGAAGGCTCACATCATTTAAATACAGAATCAATATAATCCATGCAAAGCTAACTTCCTTAATATGTTTTTGTTTACCACGTTGACAAAGTGTTCCAGTAAGCAGATATGTATCCAATGGACGTATCATCACTTCCTTGTACACTTATTCAGTAAGTTTAAATCCAAGTTCATAAATAGAACTTCTCGTCAATTGGGACTCAATAACAAGTGTTAAAGTTTATATTTGAAATATTTACAGATATTGGTCATAAATTCACCTGTTTACATTTTACTTTCATCTAAATCTTTTGATATGAAATGATATAAAATTATCTTAACTTCAAGTACATGTACAATGTATATATCTTAAGTTTGAAAGACAGATTGAACAATGAAAGTTTATCAAGATAAGAAATAAACATGAAGTAGCCTTTTCCTTCCTTTTTTTATCTTACAAATTTGCCGTACTGACCATATAACTTGAAGGAGGGTCTTGGTTTTTTTATCTGGTAAGAAAACTTTCTAAAGGCACCATCACAAAATATTTTTTACATAAGTAACACAACTTTATATGGCAGAAATCCTTCATAATATCTTTTTTTTTTCTTAACCTTTGATTGCCAGATTATTTTTTCCATCAAAAATCAGATTCAGATTTTCTAACAACAGAGGGACATTTCTTAAACGTTAATATTTAAATTTGAACACAGAGACAATTAACTACAAGTTATGCATACCATACTTTGTCATTTGGTTTTTATAATCTGTGGTACTATCATTTTTATTGTTGTCTCGAGGACATTAAATCATACCTTTTTTTAATTTGACATTTCAGCTGTGTGACTAGACTGACTTTTCGTGTAAACCATTACCAATAATGACGACTATGAATAATGAAAATTCATTTCCGATGCTATCTTTGCCGTGATCTATCGATGATTATTTGCTCTTGTTACAGCATAGCAAAACATTGGGTTAATTGAATTACCAATTGTAAACATTGGACAAACATGGCATTTAGAAAACTAAACTGTATTTGTCATAGAAAGTTTATCTAAATTAACATCAAATTTGTAACAAGATTTACTGCCCTTTTAATTAAATTTTCCTACTACACACAGAAGAATGAGTAAATAAAAATGATTTTAGAAATAAAATGTTATTTTCATGTTTAAATAGTTCCAGAGAATAGTTCTAAAAGGTCTTGCTTTGAAATTAAGGACAATTTAGAGAACTACTTTTAGCAATTTCAAACATTCAGGTCAAAGCAAAATATAAACTGAATGAAAATTATAGGTCAGTATTGAGGCATATCTTTAACAATTAATAATTTCATAAATGGCAATAAAAATACGAAAAGTTTTAGAACAAAAGAATGATAAATATAAAGAGCATCTAAGACACAAAACAAAAAAAAATCAGAGCAATCAGACAACAGAAGTTATTGTGGGAACACTAAAGTTAACAGACGAGGCATTGACGCAGAGGATGACGACAGCATCATACCATAATACGTATAAAAAGTATTTGCATTTTTGTACCTTAAATGTAACATATACATTAATTAAGACATGTATTGCATACAAATAATATGATTTCTTACCTTACACTTACAAACTTTCCTGTGTAGCTGTACAACCACCACATCTGTTCTATTGATCTAAAATGGTAAAAAAAGTTCAATATTTACAGAATTTAAAATTTATATAATCATAATTAAAATTCCTTTTACTAAAAGGTAAAATCTACTTTCTTCTTTATTTTATGCATGACTGGGTTAACACTTGAATGGCTTCATACCTTTAAATTAATGTTTAATTACCAATTCAAAAGGTTTCAGATCAATGGAAACATGTCATGACACTTTTTCTAAACAAAACATTTTTACAATTACAAAATAATGCATTTATAAAGAAAATTTGCTTTTTTGGTTTTTGCATGTTTGTTTGTTAGTTTTTGCTAGTTTTCTTTACTTATAGATAATAATTATTACAGGCATATAGCTATAAAATATATTTTGCAGGGGTGGATCCATGGTTTTAGTTTAGGGAAAGCATAATTTTTTTGCTTACCTGAGGAGAGCGAGCTACAAAATTTGTTAGTGTTATTTATGTATTTTGTTCAAAATATATAATTTTTAATGTTTAGGGGGGTGTATGCCAGTATTCCTTTCCTTGAATATCACCTCTTGTGGTAAACAAAATATATAGGTATATGGAATCATTTTACCTGTCACAGCATTTATGAGCTTATTGGTAAAATAAATTTGTTTGTACCATTTTAACTTTATCAGCAGATGCCTTCTTACTGCTCCTGCTATTGCTTTCAATGAAAATGACTTTCACTAAAGACAAAAAAAAAATTATCTGGTGATGGAAATTTCAATTTAAAACAAGATAAAAGGTTTTGATCATCAATTCTATTCACCATAATTCCTTTTTTTAATCAAACTATCAATGGGGAGTCCAGATCAAAACTTGGATTCCAATGTAACAGCACTGTTAATTTCATTTTCATTTACACAGATTTAATTCATTGAGTAACTTAAAACAAAACATGTTTAATCCAAATGACAAAAACAGAATTTGATAATCAGCAGGTGCTTGTTTAGTGTTTAGAGCAAAGGACTTATATATGGAGCAAATTTATTTACAACTAGTGCTTTATAAAGCAGATTATCCATTTGTACCCCGTAGGTCATGTAGGTGCTTTACACTCATTTTAGCATCCGAACAAAAATGTAAGAGGATTTAACTTTGAATTCAAAGAAAGCATTGAGCCAATCATGTATAATTTATAAATACAGATAAAAAACTCAATTTCACTTTTGATAAAATTTCACCTCTTCAATTTGAGTTACAAAACAATTAATTGCATGGATCATACCCGTAGCCAGGGGGGTTCGAGGGGTTCAGACGAACCCCCCCTTGGACAAAAAATTTGATCAAAATAGGGAAAAATCAGGTGAAAAATTGGTTAAGCACTTTTACAGTCAGAAAAATTTGGGAATTCAAACCCCCTGTTGAAAAATTCTGGCTACGGGTATGTGGATTTGCAATATTAATCAGAAAAAAGTATTTAAATTTAGACATGTTAGACATCCTTATTGTGCAGGCAGTAGCATCTCTTTAATTGCTAAATTATTAAGGACCTTTTTACAAGTCTGGATTGAGCCCTTGCCTAGCAAGGACCTTTATAAGAATGCTTTAAAAGATAATCAATTTCACATGAATTCTGGATGGAGTGCTTAGCTAGAAAATTTAGGAACATTTTGAACATTTATTTTATTTTCTGACCTGTACATTACATGTTATACATGTAGCAAACTTTAAATTCATGTGAATTTTATCTAAGCAGTATGATCAATGAATGTCGTAGCTTAACAAATTGATGAGACAAGTCTTTTAAATGATGAATACTATGATGCTGGTATTGGGCCCAGGACTGCTGACTCTCTGATTCTAAATTCAATGCTGTTACAGAATTAGAATACAGGAGACACATTACAAATTTTGATATGTAATTAACTGGTTCTTCTACATGTACATGTAGTAGAAAAATTTTTTGACCATTCCTGAATCATTATTTGTGAGGGGGTAGGACCTTTTTAGAGACACCGGGATTGGCCATATTTAAGCTCGGGATTCCGGGATAAAATTATATCAACTTTACCGGGATTCAGGATCTTCTTATTTTTAATTCGGGATGACAGGATTTTGTACAATTTAGTTCGGGATTCCGGGATTCCGGGATTAGACCCCCTCCTACCCCCCCCCCCCATTTGTTAAATGTTGAATAAAAACAGATATAAAGTGCTGCCCCTTCTTTATTGGTAGTACATGTTTCTGGCGATAGGCATACCCTGAAAGCTAGCATCTAACTGGCTAAACATTTGTTTCTGGCGAATGTTATCACTGCATATGTGTTGGGTATGATGCTATCAGCCGAAAACTTTTGACCAGCTCTACATGCTTGGGTGTCTTAAGATGGGGACAAGGTACTATAAACGAAGATATGTTACCAAAATGTTAATTTTTCTGGCAACACCAATCGCTAAAATCAAGGTCTCCAATTGTTTATTTTTGCCCAGATTTTCTGGAATGACATCATTTTCAACAACATATTATGTTCAGTTTGTGGCCACTGAAAACAAATCAGCTGTATATTTAGCTACATTCAGGGTTACTAACCTTCAAGATTTTAACAGGTTTCTTGATTTTTTTTCTTTATCTTATAATGAAATTATAATGTATACATTGTATAACATGAAACATCACAGAAATAATTAAAAATCTGTCAAAGTCAAAAATGGCCAGATTTCGTTAAACAGGAAGTATGTTAGGGACATACCTGAAGTTGTATCCCACATTATTGGACCCCACCCTGATGCTGTATACCAAATATCAAGTGGCTGTGATTAGTAGTTGCTGAAAAAAACTGTTACATAAATTTCTTCCCCGCCCGCCTGACATTCACCATTTTATAACCCGGATTTTTCACTCCGTGAAATCCGGCAAAAAATTCCATTTTCAAAATTTCAAATGTTGGTAGCCCTGTGCCCTGTACATTGTACATGTAACTGGACTTTGTCTTAGGCTCCATAATACAGCAGTTTAAACAAAGAATAATTGCTTATATCAGTGACTCATTTATGATTATGTAATTACAGTAAATATTAAGTCTCTGTTCCATTTTGGTAAAAATGTATATAACTGATCGAGGGGGATGTTTCAACCCGATAAATAGTCTTCCCATTTTTAAAATTTGGTTGTAAGAGTTATAGTTTTGTCATTATCTTATCGGCTAATGCCTTTATGCACTAACATATAAGGCAGTGGTTCCTAGTACAAAAAGTTTGTATGATTAGCCATGTGAGCATTAAGCATGGCAAATCGTATTAGGAAACATTTCAAACTTTGTTGTGCTAGTGTAACAGAGTTGCTCCCCTTCGTACATCAATTAGTAAGTTTAATAGCCAGTATTTACTGTTGAGCTATGGAAGTACTTCTTTAGCTCAGTGGTAGAGCATCACTGTGTAGAGCGTCTGACTACAGACCTTGAGGTCCCGGGTTTGAATCCTGGTCAGGACATGTCAATTTTGTGATCTCCGGTTACATTGGTGCCCAACTAAAAAACCCACGGTGGTTAGAAGGATTCCTAGCCAGGGTTGTATTGTGTTAAGAGTCATACATTGAGGTATGATGATTCTTGAGGAAGGGGAAGTGTAACGGGGTTGCTTCTCTTCGAACATCAATTAGTAGGTTTTATAGCCAGCATTTACTGTTGAGCTAGGGAAGTACTTCTTCAGCTCAGTGGTAGAGTGCCTGACATGTCTGACTACGGACCTTGAGGTCCCGGGTTTGAATACCAGTCAGGACATGTTGATTTTGTGAAGTAATTCATGCTCTCCGGTTACACTGGTTATCTTCCTCCATTGACTAAGGAGGGGGTGGTAAAGGGGGGTACGTGCAGGGATGAACGGTCAATAAAAAATGACAATCACGATGAACGGAAAATAAAAATAGTTGATCTCGATGCACGATAAATAAGACCAAAAAAGAGTGGCAAGAAGGCTGTTACATGAATGGAATACGCATAAATTATCATAAATAACTCGCACATTTTTGTATATGATTCAGTATGATTATCATCATGAGTGATGTTATACTAATATCTGATACACATCGTTTTAGGTCCTTTTGTTGTCTTTCTTAAGTTTTAACTTTCTTAACTTCTGGCTTTAATCGTTTAGAAAAGTTCCATTTATTATGGATGTACAATATGAATATGTACATTTACCAAAATCTTGCCGAACACGCTTAAGTTTGATAAACAAACAAATGTGTGATATACTGTGATGTGACATACACGACCCACAATGGAATAAACACAACTCAAAGCAACCATAAGATATTCAATGAAAGATTAGTCGATACAACACCCGATGGGACAATGGAATATGTCCCTAGATTAAAAGTATTTCAGTTCAGCGAAGCAGACACCCTTCTAGAAACATCTAGACATAGAAATAATAAAGCGACAGCCTCACAAATGTGCGATGAATTTCCTGACTAACATAGGAGCCTAAAGCACGAACTAATGAGATAAAAAAAAGATAATAGTAACAACAGTAAAATTCAGTAAGCAATAGGTCTGAGTCATTTGTGAAAATTGAAACTTAAAGAACCAAATATACTGACATATGTAATGAATTCACAAAAGACTACTAGCATTTAACTGACTAGCCACCTCAAGAATCATTACTAAACTTACTAACTGATAACACGATTATGGGACGACTGTGACCGCAAAGTATCAAAGTATACAATTGTCATCATAAACCCTTTAATAAATGCGTTTAAATTTGGACTTATTAGTCTTATTACACTATGTCAATACAGATAAGCAATAACACTATGTCAATATAGACGAACAATTGTAAACCCCAGTCAGTTAAACTTTGATGCAATTCGAACACATCTACCACTTCTAGATCGAATCCTCGCAGGAACGTTAGAGTGTCAGAGTCATGAGTGTTTCTAAAGTCCCTGTTCTCACGACACTAGGAATTTCTTCCGTGATAATCTGATCGTCTGAGTCATCCGAGCTGTTCCTCCTTGACATCGTCCATCTTCTCAAAAACAACTTTAGGTTCTGTCACAACTGAGGATCTAGAGTCACTGGTTACATATAAATTCAAGGGCAATGTTCCGGCCTTGAACTTAGTCGTTTCCTGTCGGACACTTTTCTGTCGTACGCATTTTCCACTTTTGTTGGCCCATTCCCTCATTTTGTCTTTTTGTTCGAATGAAAGGGCAACGGTGCAATTTCCAGCACCACGTGGGAAGCGTGGTAGATCTATCATGTTCATTGTACTGTCTGGTATTGGATAATGGGATTTCTGATGAGTGAAATAATATGCACTCCAGTTTACCGATCTCTTCAAACTTTCAAAAGTTTCTTGCATACTGCAGCATAGTTTGAGTGTAGTCTTTGAAATGGCTAACAGCATGTAAGTTCTCCACTGCTACGGTTAACAGAGTTGACATCTCTAACATGTCTAACGGATAATTAACGGTAATGGTTTGCAAAACAGATGGAAAGTTTTTTTTAATTCAGATGAAATCATGTCTACGGATTTAACGGTTTTAGCCGATACGGTACCTTCAGGTCCGTTCATTGTTTTAGTTGTGTTCAAATAAGACATGGCATTTTCAACATGAATATTCAAGTATCTGCTGACATCTTCTACCAGATCAACAGCTTCTGGAATAGGTTTGTTTTTACGTGAATGTCCTTTCCTATGTACAGCAAAAGCAGAATAAAATTTCCCCAGAACTTTGAGGAATGATACTTTGCAATTGACTTTGAAAATAATCTTCATAGTTCCTTACTGGGGGTTTGTCACAAAGACTGAATTACTCTTGTCTGTTGAGATGCCCATAAGTTGCATAAACCTAGCTTGGTTACCTGGTCCATCAAGGTTTCCACCTTGTCTACACCCAGCGACCGTTCTATTCGCACTCGATCCTTTATCATACAATTTCACTTCATGCTTGTCTGTGAATACAAATCCCCTCAAGTATGGATCAAAATGTCCTGTATTTGCATCAATTACTTTTGTGAAGGATACATTGTTTTCTGCAAACATGTATATGCCACTTAAATGAACTTATCAGATACGGATATATTATTTTTCCGGAAATATTTTTTTTGCACAGAAAATAAGCGATGTTAAACACGAAAACACGAAGAATAAAAAAGAGAAACAGGATGCACGATGGCCATCCCATGCACGGCTGAACGGGAAATTAAAAAAATGAAAATTGATGAATGGAAAATAATAATGACCCAACACGTTGCACGAAAATAACCCTTTACCACGTCTTAGGAGCACTCTACATAAGTAGATAGAATATATTAAAGGGGAGGTGTAAGAGTTTTTGGCATGTGTCATTTTCACTGGTTATCAATTTCAGTATCGGTGTCCTGAAACTATGGACTGCAATACTAAACAAGGTACATGTAACCTTTTCAGTTCAAAACTTTTATTTCTTTATCGCCAAAGCCCCTGCCCGTTAGCATGTTTAGTTCCGAAACATAATGGTCTATTAACAAGAAAGTGTTTTGTACCCAGTAGAAATAGAAGTAAACCATAATCATGATAATAAACAGATCAAAATAATTCTCATGTAACCAAGGAAAACTCTAAATTATTCCTTGATGTAACTGACATAACACAAAAAGAATAAATTTCATTCATGAAAGCTTAAAATGATCATATTTAACTTTGGAACTTTGCTTTGTTGTGTTTAAAATGGTTTCTTTGACACTCTTATACTAATTTTACCATTTAAGACATGACATTGATTGTACATGTGTAGCTAGATTGATTCTGTCTTCACTTTTTCTCAGTTTTTCGTGCTTTGTCTTATTTGATTTAGAGTTATTTCCCTTGGAGCACTTTACCGATAAAGGGGAGTAACTGTGGATGTCTTATGGAAATGGATTTTCGAAACAGATCACAAGGTTTCGGCATTAATATAAGTCATAGAAAATCTGAAATGCATTAAAACCATAGACCTGTATATTAAATATACAGGTCTATGATTAAAACTAAACTCGAAAGGGGTTAAACAATTTTTTCAAACAAAACTTTTATAGTTAAAAAAACTTTGTGAAACATACTCTCAGCATGAGCATGACATTGAGCTACATGAACCATGTTTTTAACTAGCTGCATGTGGTTCCGTAGCTCTTAATGGTCCTTTTTGAAATCTAGGGTCTGCAAAAATAAAAAAAATATATCAAAAGTACCATAAAGAGCTACGAACCGCAGCTAGTTTTTAACTGTTTAACCCGTGAACATTTAATATGTTTTTAATTTGCACCATTTTTCTGACATCATACCCAAGTAACACTTTTCACAAGTTGTGTGATGGGTTTAAGATCCTATAAGTTACAGATGTCAGGAATGTCATGTAGACTGGTATAGGTAGAAGTTTCTAATTTTGACTTGTGAGTCTCCAATTTCATCCCCCTATATGAGACTATAGCTTTCTACATATTTTTGTCTCACCTGCGAAAAGGTGTCACTTTACTGACAGCTGTAGCAGTGGCTTATTATTTAAGGGTTTAATGAGCACCTCCTACTGATGGGTTTTTATATTGGTGTCTATAAACTGAGGCTGAAGAGACTCTGCAGCGACTTTAAAGAGTCGCTATTGTGCCATGGGTCTTCCAGTCCATGATACACCACTGCAAGTGTTATAGATAGATAGATAGTTTTATTCAGATTCATACATAAATCCACACTTTTACAACAATGCAAAACATACATTAAATACAGTCATACAATATGAAGCATACTCTTATGACATAGTAGTTGCAATAAAACTTGCCATGAATGCATCTAGGCTAAATTGTTAAAATTTAATTGGTAGCCATAAAAAAGTAAAAAAGTAGGTTATGTCTGAACCTGGGATAAGCCCATTAAAGCTTTACAGCTTATTTCCAATGGGGTCCTCTAATGTACCCTGCTTGATTAGGGCTAGTGTTAGGCTGTTAGCTGCTCCAGAGTATCCAGACCTGTCCTGAGATGCAGATAATTATTTTATTCTGTCGGACATTGGGTCCTTATATTTGCCAGACCTAAAAAAGTTTTGCCAGACCTTTCAACTTGTATATGTCTAACTTTTTCAAAACTTTGCCAGACTGAGGTCTTGCATGATGGTTTCAATTGCCGGACCTGCTTAAACTTTGCCCAGTTTGTCTGACAGGTCCGACGATTAGCTGCATCTCTGCCTGTCAAGTGCACACAACTTGCGTGAGACTCACGCATAAAGTCGGCAATTTGGCAGTAAATTTCTTTGATCTTTTATTTTTTTCCTTTGATGTTTCAATTTTTGGGAAAATCTCACGAGAGCAGCTCATTAAAACTTGGCAGCCCTGGAGTATCCTTTGTTGTCACTGAAGCAGAGCCTGTCTTCCACCACAAGGTGAACTGGTCGTAATTCTGGAGGACAAATGAGCAACTCCATATTTCAAGTACTATAAAAAAGCCCTAGGTTGATGAAACTTGGTATGCATATGCCCAAGTAGTAGCTTAGCACAGTTGCATCCCCATCTTTTGACCTTTTTTTTTTTATTTTCCAGTAGAGAGAAATTGACAATTTTCAAAGCATATAATAAGCAATGTTAATATATGTTTATTTGACTTCTTTTTTCACATGTTTGCTAAACAAAATACATATAGTTTTTTTCCCAATGAGTTTTATTTAATAAGTAATTTTGGGTGTCTATACTTTTACGTTAGACAGTTAGAGAAAAAGGTTTCACAACTACAAGTGATGAGATACGGATTTTTATCACACTCGTAAGATATTTGTCAAAGGAAACTCACAAATGCTGGTTTCCTAATTTGACAAATAACTAACTCAATGTGATAAAAATCCGTATCTCATCACTTGTAGTTGTGAAACCTGTATATACATGTTGTGCCAAACTAAAAACCTGTTGGGTTTAGAGAGCTAGTTGTGAGTTTTTAAGAATTGTTTGTTGAGATATGAAGACTAAAAGAAGGGGAAGTGTAATGGGACATTTTGAATACTTTCCTTATGGTAGGGTATATAAAGTTGCAACACAGCAAGCAGTAAAAATATTGAGCTCTAAGTTTGGTATTGGTTTTGGTAACAAGCTGGCTTGTTGTCAAGATAACCAGGTTTTAATCCACAGTGAGGTGTGGACCATGGTAACTTCCTTAACCTTTTGTCACCACAGGAACCTCTGTTTACAGAATGGTCTAAGAAGCTGGTTTAGATACAAATCTATAGATCATTAGACGTTCAACTATAACAAGGACCCACATGTACAAAAATGTATGCAGGAGTTTGAATCTGGCTTTGTATTTATAAAAGGCCTGTTCACCTATATGTATTATGAAGTTTAGAAATAACGGGATATGGGATATATATGCATGACATTGTAGGTATTGGAGTAAACAAAGCAAATTAAAGAAACAACACTTTTCTGTTCTTCATCTAAAAGTCACAGGTAGGCTTTCAACATGGAGCTAACACTGGCACCTTACTGCAAGTTAAGGAGAGCCCCTTACACTCGTTAAGAAGAATTCTTTAGTTAGTTTGTCAGTTTTATGCCCATGATAGGTAGTTTCCTCCTGGTTAATTTCCTTCATCACTAAAACTCAACACACTGACCCATGTGGATCAAAAAGGGCAATAAAACCCAAACATACACTTTTAATTGCAGATCAATTTTGCCGCTACTATAGTGTTCGGGTCAGTCCGTTTTCCTTCCTTCCCAAATTGTGAGATTGGGCATTAAAAATGTCTTTTGGACATATTCTTGTTATGAAAAGGTGTAAAACAAAGTACAAAATAGTTTAAGGACCATTTTACCAAAGGAGCTAACAGACTATTACTGTAGACAGCAACCCTGCTCCTTCTTTCCCACCAAATAGAATTGTCTTTAACTACGTAGATTGAAGGGGGTCTTAAATTTTGTCCATGAAATTTTCTTAGATATTTGTGACAGTGGAGCCCAATACATGTACATGTATATCAATTAGAAATGAGAAGACCAAAAGCATAATGTAAGCAATTCCTCACAATTGAAACAAATCAAAAAGTCATGTTCTGATCAGACTTCATAAAAAGACAAAAGTTACCATGGATACATGTATATTCAAATATTTGTGATTTAAATTTTTCATATGATCATGTTTAAGTTCAGTAGATGTTTTCTGTTTTCTTCAGATAATAGTCGAGCTGGCTTTGAAAAGAGAGAAAAAAGACGTCAAATCAGAAAACTTCAAGACGCAATAACAGCTCAAGACATTGCAGTAGTAAAAGAGATTCTTCAAGACGACTTTGATGTAGATTTTCAGTACCGTGGTAAAACTGCCTTACAGCAAGCTGTGTCTGAAGGCCAATTTGACATTTGTAAATTACTCATTGAAAAGGGCGCTAACGTAAATATTTGCAATGCAGAGGTAGACAGTCTATTACATATTGCTTGCAGATTAAATCACGAATCCATTGCACAGCTGCTGATAAAGAATGCAGCAAATGTTGACAGTGTTAATGATTCAAATACATCACCCATTAGTGTGTGTGCTTCAACAGGAAACATAGAGATAGCCAAATATCTCATAGCCGAACAATGTAATTTGGACTTTCCTAACCTGAGAGGGAAAACCCCATTGTTGATAGCTGCTAAAAATAGACATCCAGCCATGGTAGAGCTATTAATAACTTCCAATTGTCAGATGGATTTGGCTGATGAACATGGCACAAATCCAATGATACTAGCAGCTCAACTTGGATATAATGAAATCCTTAGGATCCTTATTGGTTATAGTAAGACAAAATATGATTCTGAAAGCTGTATATCATAAAATTTTTAACACTTTAACTTTTCTCATAAAGTTGTATAAATCTAATTCAAACCAATGAATTTGAATATTCATGTTGTAAATTGAGATTAATTTTGGCATAAAAATGTCTTTAAAACATGGTAATATGAGTTACATGTATCATGACAAATGTGTGTGTGTGTGTGTGTGTGTAGATGTTTAAGCCCTTAATCTGCGCACTTTGGCCATGTCAGCTTTAATGGTGGAGGAGACCGGAGGAAACCACCGACCATGGGCAGGTAACTGACAAACCTAATCACATACAGTTGGGGAAGTCCCTTTTTTGTTAAATACAAATTGGACTCGAACATCAGCTGAGAGGTTTCATGACTTATGAATTAATGTCGTATTTTTTCAGATGCACAGTTAAATTTTGTGGACAGACAGGGATGTACACCCTTATACCACGCTGTCATTGAAAATCAGGTGGACATAGTACAAGAACTTATCAAACAGCCGAAAATAGATCTGAATAGACCATCAACCAAAGGCTTGACTCCATTGTTAGGTAAGAACTTTAAAATGTTATCAATTATGGAAATATATGAGAACTGATCAAACAGGTGAAAAAAACCTGAATTATTAGGTAAGAACTTAAATATGTTATCAATTACCAAAATGTAACATATCTACAAGTTATCATGGTTATGCAGACATGTACCGGTATTTTTTGATTGTTTAAGATCTTTAAATGCGGTGAAATTAAGAATGTTGGCTACTATTATTTAAAATTAATAAGTACATGTATAAAATTTTAATGCCTTAAATTAAAAGACAATATTGTAGTTAAAGGTATAAAATAAGTAAAATAAATTGATAGGTTCGTGACCTTGTTTTCAAGATAATTGATGTCAAAATGTTGGCAGGAAAAGTTTTTTTCTGATTTTTCAAAGGTTTAGAATTTTCACTATTATAAGCTGTAAAAACCCATTACAGAATAAATAGGATTAAATAAAACTTTTTGTATCACTTCTTTAATACTTATCAAAGACATTCATAAAAAAAATAGGGGGTTCGGTACAAAATTTAACCTTATTTTTATAGTAAAAAACAGAGGATTCTGAAAAAATGACAGAAATCTCTAAACAAAACTAGCAAGTATCCATGAGTTACATGTTTCCAGTCTGCACGTTAGCCACTAGTCCAATGCCCTAGACAATTAAAAATTTGTTCGAACTAGTGAAAAATAGCCAAGATTTTATATAGACATTTAAGGAAAAACCTTTAAACTTGTTGTCAGACTAGTTGTTATAAAAGTTTTTGGTGCAGACTGTGTTTCAATTTTCAATTCATATCAGGATTTTGCATTTTTATTTGAAGTCTTGTATATTTTACTCTAATAATTGATTGGAATCCCTCTGTGTGAGTAGGTCTTGAATGATTGTGTGAAATATATTTCATATTCTAGTGGCTATGACCAATACTGTAGGATCTTGTTAAAGATTCAAACATGTTTTTCTCTACTGTAGTTGCCATTACCAATAACTGTATGGAGATTGCTATGATGTTGTTAGAAGCAGGATGTGATGTGGATAAGAGAGATCGACTACAGAATGCCCCTATACATGCCGCAGTCAGACAAGGTATTATATAAAAACATGGTTGTCAATATTATAACTTCTACAAAATATAGAAGCTGTCCTATGAATCATTTCTTTGTTTTCATGTTTAGCTCTTTTGAACCATGCGATCACTTTGCATCCATCTTTGTTAACTTTTTGTTAGAAAAAAATATTTTCCTCTAACAATACTGATGCAATTGCTTTGAATCTTTGAACACTTCTAAGAGATATTTTTACCAAGATTGCACAAATGGTGACTGCCAGCCAAACAACATTGCTGTTTTGCTTCAAAAAGACTACAATTTTTGGTCTATAAATAAGAATGTACTTGGATATAAGATTAAGACAATCTGATGCAACCTCCCTTCTTCTGCATCAGAAGCTTTATTTATATTTTAATTGAGTCAAAGTTGTCAGATGACTCCTGACAGTGATTATTGTCCTGTAAAGGTGAAAAAAGTGTGTTTTTTTTATTTTTGGCCAGATATTGAGGAGATAAAAATCCTGGTTCTTAAATGGTGAATGTCAGGCTGGTGAGCAGGCGGGCGACGTGTGGATGGGGAAAAAATTTCATAACAGTTTTCTCAGCAACTACCAATTGCAGCCACTTGATATTTGGTACACAGCATCAGGGTGGGGTCCCATAACGTGGGATTTGATTTCAGGTCTGTGGCTCACCTATTTCATGTTAAACGAAATCTGGCCATTTTTGACTTTGACAGATTTTTTGTTCTAAAGAATGAAAACTATTACAGATAGAGAAAAGCAGTTGGTCAGTAAAATCTTCAATTTCCTATTGTTGCAACATACCCATTGCATAGCCAAGCATAACTTTGGGTAGTTTTTGTCTCGCCTGCGACGAAAAGTCGCGGAAGGCGAGACATAGGTATTACTTTCTGGCGGCGGCGGCGGCCGCGGCGTCGTAAACTTTTTTGTAAGACTTTTGTGGACAATGAATTGCTTGAAAAGTATAATAGCTAGGCATCTGATATTTGGTATACAGACAGTTCAGGTTATGGTCTACGCAACTGTCACCATGCCGTTTGACCCTGACCCCATTTTCACGCTCCAGTGACTCTGTGAACTTAGGTCTTTTTTCAGGCTGTAAAATTTTTTGTAAGACTTTTGTGGACGATGAATTGCTTGAAAAGTATAATAGCTAGGCATCTGATATTTGGTATACAGACAGTTCAGGTTATGGTCTATGCAACTGTCACCATGCCGTTTGACCCTGACCCCATTTTCACGCTCCAGTGACTCTGTGAACTTAGGTCTTTTTTCAGGCTGTAAAATTTTTTGTAAGACTTTTGTGGACGATGAATTGCTTGAAAAGTATAATAGCTAGGCATCTGATATTTCGAATACAGACAGTTCAGGTTATAGTCTACGCAACTGTCCTCATGCCGTTTGACCCTGACCCCATTTTCACGCTCCAGTGACTCTGTGAACTTAGGTCTTTTTTCAGGCCGTAAACTTTTTTGTAAGACTTTTGTGGACGATGAATTGCTTGAAAAGTATAATAGCTAGGCATCTGATATTTAGTATACAGACAGTTTAGGTTATGGTCCATGCAACTGGCACCATGCCGTGTGACCCTGACCCCATTTTCATGCTCCAGTGACTCAGTGACTCTGTGACATCTCCTTTTCTTGAAGGAGATGTTCCACTAGCGCCGTCATACGGGGTTTACATTTCACAGTTAGTAAGATATGCTCGGATCTGCAGTTGTGTTTCTGATTTTAATAATAAAAACCGTTTTATTACTGAAAAATTATTAAAACAAGGTTATCGATACCACAAATTAGTAAAATCTTTTTCTAAATTCTTCCACAAGTATCGATCTCTTATTGGAAAATTTAATTGTACACGTCACTTTCTTATAGTGAAAGGAATATCACATCCTGTATTTTATGGTAATGTTTTTTATAAAGCTCACAAATTTAAAAGCAATCCAATAGAAATGAAAAATTGGCTTCAAAATTTATTACGGAAAGGATATGAAATGAATATCTTGGTTAAATCTTTGAATTTAGTGTTTTTTGGCAGAAATATTGAAAACTTAATACTCGCTTTTAAACTTCCATAAACGTTTTTACTATTGTCATTTTTAAGCATTATAGCGATCAAGCGTGTCGGTTTTGTGTGATGACACTTCACTAAATCATTATTGCTTGAAGTGTTGTGTCGGATTTAAAATCGATACGTTTGATTTTTTTACATCAGTCGATTGATGATTCTCAGCTAGCTGTCAGTAACAGCGAGTGTTCTATAGAGAGTTCCTTTACCGTCCTTTTGTTTGTTCTTGTTTTTTGTCTTAGGTTCTCTCTAGTAGAATTGGACTTTGATCGATTTGATTTTTATTGTGTGTTTAGAATTTGTGCTTTGTCTAGGAATATTGATAGGGGGAAGGTTGGGCCCAAAAAACTAGTTTAACCCCGCCACATATTACATGTGCCTGTCCTAAGCCAGGAATCCGTAACAAAGCTTTCGTTTGTACTTGTCTTTTTGATGTTTTCTGTTCCTTGTTTAAGAAGGGGGTCTATCTGTGACTATTTCAGGGCTGGATTTGAATTATATGCATCTTATTTAGACCATGGGCCAATTGCATAACCGCGAGCAGTGCCAAATGGCCTCGTTGAAGGCTGCTGGCGGTTGTCCATTGAGGTTTTTCTAAATTGCCGTTTAATTGTGGGCTGTGTCGCGTACACTTATTCCACATCTCTTTATTTTCTATTAGGTCTTTTTCAGGCCGAAAAACTTTTTTGTAAGACTTTTATGGAAGATGAATTGCTGGAAAGTTATAATAGCTAGGCATCTGATATTGGGTAAACAGACAGTTGCGGTTATGGACAACGCAACTGTCACCATGCCATGTGACCATGACCCCATTTTTACGCTCCAGTGACTGTGAACTTAGGTCTTTTTTCAGACAGAAAACTTTTTGTAATACTTGTGTGGACAATGGATTGCTTGAATAGTATAATAACTAGGCATCTGTTATTAGGTATACTGACACTTTTTGTGTTTATATCAAGAAATGAAAGCTTAGGTTGTTGATTTTAGCGATGATGCTGGCAGGCGAGACATACTTTTAGTGGCCACACTTGTTTTTTAATGATTTCTCTTTACTACTTGGTTGTTTTTTTTTCTAAGGATGTCTGACCAAATTTAGATTCCCCATTTACTTTGCCATGGTCTTTGGTTTCCTCTTGGTACTCTTGTTTCACTTCCATTAAAACTGACCACCCAGATATTATGCTTAATTCCACAATGAAAATGCAGGTAATATATTTATGGGGAATAACAGTTTTCTTAGAACCTACTAGATATGGGATGCAGCATGAGCATGGAGTCCCATGTTGTATTATTTGAACTCAGAACTGACTCTGAGCTAATTCCTGTAAATAAATTCAAGAAGCAAAGAGAAAATAAACCAAACAGAAATCAGCAACGCCAACTCAAGTCATAACAAGAGTGAACTTATGTGTTCAGGCCCCAGTTTCATAAAACATCTCAAATTTAAGATTTCCTCAAATCTGTCCTCAACTCAAATATTGACCAATGAAATTGCAAGAAATCTCAGTTTAGAAAGGCTTTGAGGAAATCTCAAATTTGAGATGTTTTATGAAACTGGGGCCTGGAAGTGTATACAGTTCCTGTCTGCTATAGCACACCCGTTGCATTGCTAATTTCCAAATCAGTTTGTCAAATCGGGTAAAGGAAGACAAAACAAAACTCTATGACAAACCAAAATCTCAATCATTTGCGAGATAGACATGATAGAAGTTGTGAAAGAGTCATGGGTCTGAAAAAAAAATTAAATTCTTACTTGCAATCTTACATTCATCTTTTATTTTTGTACATGATTATAAAGGATCTACAAATATAATTGTTGTATGTTATTGGTTCCACATTTCAGTATTTTTGGTTTGATTGTTCAATGCTCTTCATAATTATATGATGTATGGTTTTTTCAAATATTTTGGTAGAAACCCTCTGATGATAGAAATCAATGAGATGTGGAATAAGTGTACCGACACAGCTTACATAACAAGCGGCAATTTAGAAAAAAAAACAATGGAAAACTGCCAGCAGCCTTTAACGAGGCCAGTAGGTATGCTTAATGTTCTGCAAGTTGGTCCATGGTTTAAATAAAGTGAATATTATTCAAATCCAGTCCTGAAATGGTCACAGATAGTCCCCCTTCTTAAACAAGGAACAGAAAACATCAGAAAGACAAGCACAGACAAAAGCTTTGTTTAAGATTCCTGGCTAAGGACAGACACATATAAAATGTGGCAAGGTTAAACTAGTTTTTTGGGCCCAACCTAACCCCCATCAATATTCCCAGACAAAGTGCAAAAAAATAACACAAAATAAAACTCAAGTCAATACCAGTAAATGTTTAATTTCACTAGAAAGAACATCAGACAAAAGACAAAAAAACAATGAACAGTAGATGAATTCTCTATAGAGTCTTGAATAGACAAAACACATGTCAGGCATAACAAAATTCAATGTCTGGAACTTTGTTGAAAGTTTAATTTGATAATTGAGTTAAGATCTAATTGCTTATATATTTTTTTCAACATATCAAAATGTCCAAACAGAGATTGAGTCCACCAAATCAGAAAATTCTAAAAAGGACTATTGAGGTACAGAACAGTCACTACCTTGAATTTTTTATTAACCTCAAAATTTTTCAGCCAAAAACGATTTAGCATCAAGTTATTTAATTAAATAGGTCAGACACCTAAAACTATACTTTTGTGATAACAAATGATAAGATAGAATGTATAAGGTATTATGTAAAATTTTTGTAAAAGATAAATTTTTATTTGAAAAAAACAAAGCCCTTAGGGACAGACCATTTAACTTGAAAGGGGGCTTTGGTTTTTATACCCCGCCACACGAAGTGGCAGGGTATTATGTTATACCCTCAGTTTTTTTCGGTGTCTGTCCGTCCGTCCGTCCGTCCGTCTGTCCGTCTGTCCGTCCCCCGAAGGTTTCCGACCAATAACTTGAAAACGCGTCAAAGGATTTGAATGATATTTTGCACAGCTGTTTAGTACAATAAAATACAGGTCAAGTTCGATTTGCAGCATGATCCAAAAAATAGTTTTCGAGATAGGCCACTTTGAAAAATCAAATTTCATGAAATTTTGAGTTTCCGACCAATAACTTGAAAACGCGTCAAAGGATTTGAATGATATTTTGCACAGCTGTTTAGTACAATAAAATACAGGTCAAGTTTGATTTCCAGCATGATCCAATAAATAGTTTTCGAGATAGGCCACTTTGAAAAATCAAATTTCATGAAATTTTGAGTTTCCGACCAATAACTTGAAAACACTTCATGGGATTCAAATGATATTTTGTACAGCTATTGAGTACAATAAAATACAGGTCAAGTTCAATTTCCAGCTTGATATGAAAAATAGTTTTTGAGAAAGGCCACTTTGAAATCATATTTTATGAACTTTTGATATCATAACGTGGCGGGGTATCATTTAATGTCCCATTACATGCCCTATTTTTTGTTTTGGTCAGATTTTTTGCGTGGAAAAATGATTTATTTTTCGAAGGGGCTGTGACAGAATATTTTTTTCATTATTATAATTATTTTATATGGTAGAAATCCTTCTTCAGAATATTTTTTTTTCTTACCCCTGCTGGCAGAATATTTTTTTCATCAAAAATAATTTTCAGAATATTTTTTTTTTTTTTTGAAAAAAACAAGCCCCTCCCCCTTTTCAAGTTAAATGGTCGGTCCCTAAACAAGCGCAAAAATTACAAATTGTAATAAAATATCTTAAAAAATTTACAAATTAATTTGCTAATTTCAAAGTCATCAAAAGATTACATATAAAATTCACAAGAATCATACACAGTATAATTAACTAAAAATTAAGATTGTCACAAAATACCTAATTAACCCGGAATTAACAAGCAAAAAAAAATACATGTACTTATGATAAAGTCATCTGAAGATTACAAATTTTGGAAAAGAAATAATTGGCAAGTGCTACGTACATGACGTAGGCATCTTAAGATTTCAAATTGTAATAAAACTTATTTACAAGAAAAACAAATTATTAGTTATAAAGTCATTTAACCATTACTAATTGTAAAGAAATTTAACAATTTAAATAAATGATTTTTGCGATCGTATAATGTTATGGCGATGTCGTCGTCGTCGTCTGTGAACATTTGGTTTCCGTGCGATAACTTGAGTAAATATTGACCAATTGATATGAAATTTGGAATTGATGTTTGTAACCATTTAAGGAAGGTTGGTATTGTATTTGGGGTTTGTGGCCCCTACTGTTTAAGAAAAAAGGGCCAAAAGGGGCTAAATCAGATGTATTGACAAAACTGTTGTAGAATGTTTATTATTCATTCAATTTTGAAAAATCTTTTTTATTGAATTCATCATTAAATTCTGTCAACTAAATGTGTCAACAGTTTCAATATATATTGCCCCGTTATATTTCTATAGGGGGTCAAAAAGGGGCCACACCCAAAAAATTGACTTTTTTATTTGTGGTCCGATTTTCAAAAAAAAAATTTCATTAGAATCCTTAATATGAAAATCAGATTTGAAATATCTCTAACCGTTTTTGAGATATTAGGGGTTGAAGGGGCCAAAAATGCGGTTTTTCAAAGTCTGTTTAGGCATATAGTTATATACTAAAAATAAAGTTGTAGCAGGCCAGCCAATTGTTATGAAGTTTTAATATGATGATTATATCCAGTAAAGGAATGTTGGTATTGAATTTGGGGTTTGTGGCCCCTGCTGTTTTAGAAAAAAGGGTCAAAAGGGGCTAAAACGGGTGTATTGACAAAACTGTTATAGAATATTTATTATTCATTCAATTTTTAAAATTCTTTTTTTATTGAATTCATCTTAAAATTCTGTCAACTAAATGTGCCAATGGTTTTGATAAGAATTGCACGGTTACATTGCCATAGGGGGTCAAAAAAGGGGCCACACCCAAAAATCGACTTTTTTATTTGTGGTCCAATTTTCTAAATCTTTTTTTCTTTTTTAATCCTTGTAAAAATCCCTGCCTGTGTATTTCAATCAGATTTGCAATATCTTTAGCCATTTATGAGAAATTAGGAGTCAAAGGGGCAAACAACACCATTTTTCAAAGTTTGTCAAGGTAAATAGTCTTATACCAAAAATTAAGTTGAAGTTGGCCAGCCAATTGTTTTAATACACTAAATAAATGTTGGTATTGAATTTGGGGTTTGTGACCCCTGTTGTTTTATAAAAAAAAAGGTCAAAGAGGCTAAAATGGGTGTATTGACAAAACTGATGTAGAATGTTTATTATTTATTTAATTTTTAAAAAAGATTTTGGTCCAATTTTCAAAATCTTTTTTCATTGGATTCCTTATGAAAATCTCTGTCTTAATTTGCAATATTTCTCTTACAATTTTTGAGAAATTAGGGGTCAAAGGGCAAAAAATGTCAATTTTAAAACACATGTATATAAATAAGGCTTATTTTTGTATTAGATCATAGATGTTAAAGTAAGTACATATGTGTCAAATATGCATTTGAGAGTCCACCACAGGATGCATGTGTCAAAAAGTTTTGTAAATCCACCATGGGCTTCATGTGACAAAAGCAATAGACTATCCATATTGGGCCTCCAACGAACAGGGTTCAACCTATTGCGGTCGTATCATGCTGCGCTCAGCGTAGCTTTTTATTTATATTTGTTAAAGAAAACATTATATAAATACACATTTAACAATTTTGTCATAATTGACAAATATTTGTATACAAAAATGATTTTTTAATTGTTAAAGAAAATGTTATATGAAATACACATTTAACAATTTTGTCATAATTGATAAATAGTTGTACATGTACATGATGTAGTGATTTCATCCTTGACACATACAATCACACTGAGCAAAAAAAAAACAAACAAAAAACAACTCCATCAAAGACCAAGGTCTATAACTCTCTTCTAACAACATTTTCACCAACAGAATGTCTCACTATTACCAGTCTTTCTCCCCACAACACTATCTCACTACTGGTCTCATACTTACTGCAAAGAGTAGACAAAAACAGGTCCTTCCCAATTAACCACCACCAGTTTCTTAGTATTACTGTCATAGTGTACAGCAGTAGGATCATCCAGTCCATCATCCTTACCTAGTAACTGATGACATGACTTACCATTAGGGGAGATGATAACTAGATTGTTAGACCAGTACCCTGTGACATAGATGTTACTACAATCATCTATTGTCACACCCATGGGACGGTTTAGTACTGCCTTATCTTTGTATGTAAAGATAACATTGTACTGAGTATCCAGTACAGTTACTGTGTCTGTATCAGGACATGTGTAACATATGAGACTGCTACTTACCTCTACATGTGAATGATAATCAACACTCTGATCCTTCACTACCATCTCTACCTTCCCTCTGTAAATGTTCACTCTGACTAGACCTTTACGATACACACAACACACTAACTCTCTACCTCTACAACACAACCCTCTCGCTCCCTCTCCAACCTTTAACTTCTTCACCACCTGGTCACTATCTACATCTATGATGGAGATAGTGCCAGAGTAAGGATGTGACACAGCAACATGATGATCATCTACTGGTGTCACACCATGCACTCCCTCACTAATAGAGTCAAACATTATGGTAAATTTTAGCGTTTTATCTGAGTAAAAAGTTTTTACTTCAGAATTACCATCAAAATAATAACCAGCAATCACAATGTGTCCACTACTTAAGGTACAACAGCTATATATATAGTAGTAACCATCCCCCAGATTCTCACCATCAATCTTCCCCTGAAGGTTGAGCTGAACAGGTGACTGTACAACTTTCACAGCCTCTAGATATCTTGCTGCAGTGTTTTGTAGAGGTACTGCTGAAGGATTTTTGGTGACTTGGATGTCTCCCAGGGACTGGATACCATGAACAATATCCTCAACAGTTTCATTTACATCAAGTTTTAGGCTGTACTCCATAAGTTTGTCATCATTAGAGAGTTCATTAAGGTTAATGTTTACTTCATTAACAATGGTCTCCATTTCTTTGAGTCCTATAAACGTCTGAAAATTGGATGCATACTTGAGGATCTCATTTTTTTGGTCCAGTATGGCGCGTAGTTCCTCCTCCTTTGATTGGACTATTTGTGATGTGTTAGAAATGTCTGTGACCAGTTCCTGATACACAGTATCCATGTCAAAAAGTGTTTTATCTTTTAGGATTGTTAGTCTTTTTATCAACTTGTCAAAATTTTTCTCAAATCCTGCTTTCAATCCCATGTGTGATTTTTGTAATTGTTTAAGATTTTCTTTTCTATTGTCAGCAATTTGTTTCAAATTTCCACAGATGGCTTCCAGCTCTGTCATAGTATCTTCAAACAGCACAGAATCTTTAACCTTATGTACAATATCTTCTATTTTTGGGATATCCCCACATTTTCTGTGATACTTTTTTCGGCATTTGATACATATCAGAGTGTCATCTATTCGACAAAAGTCAGTAAATCTCTCGTTGTGCTCAGTACAAAAAGGCCTAATCTTCAAAATAAATGCTGGTAACTTTTGGTAATTTTCGTACGGTATTACCTTGTGGTGTTTTGTATAAGAAGAACGGGAATGATGGCCATCACATGATTGACATAACAGCTCATCACAATCGGGGCACCAGACAAATGGTTCAGATGTTTTCTTTCCTTTTGGGCAAACATTGCAATTTGCAGCCATGGTTGGAATCTGAAAAAGAAAATGAGCTTTTATTACCCTGTCATAGAGTTTTAAAACCTTTGAAAGGACTAGTTGATTTATCTTCTTTTTAAAATTCAAAACTGGCTTAAAATGATTTTTTTTTTTGGTAGGTGGGGTTTATTACAACCAATCTACTATTACAAAATGTAGTCAAAACCAGATTTGTATTTTTGTACAAGGTGGCCATTTTGAAACTCATGGTCTGGGTATTAGATGACAAGTGCACAAATGTAAACCTCAGACAGCAGTAAATTTGTTACCCCAAGATAAAGCTTGGACTAAAACATGTAAAATACAGAAAGGATTGTGATTGTCTGATATGAAGATAGATCAACAATATACTTATGTAAGAAATAAGGTTTCAAGAAGTTTTGATGCTAATCAAGTTCTCTATAAGGTGCTCGTATCATTGAAAATCTGGGTTTTAATATTATAAAATTGAAAAAAATGCCTCTTTTCAGCCTAAAATTACACCCATTAACGCCACACAGACATAGCTTTTTGATTGGCAAGAAATAAAAGTTTGGATGTAAATTACAAGATTTTGCTCCAAAGAAAGTGAATTCAGCCATTTAGTTTTATGCCCCGCAAAGATAAGTATGGAGCATTAATCCTTACCAGCTTTCAGGTCTGACTACCTTCTACTTCCTTGTTGTGACAAGCTAGGTTGCATTGAAAATTTATGTGAAAATTACAACAAGCTTTTTAGCTCACTTAACCCGAAGGTAATGTGAGCTATTGCCATCACTTGGGGTCTGTCATCTGTCCGTCGGTCCATCGTCTGTAAACTTTTTCAAACATTATCTTCTCTGACACCATAAGTCCAATTGCAAATAAACTATGTACAGTTCTTTATTGGCATGTGTGCTTCAAACTTACCGTTTGGATTTTTGATTCAACAAAAAACATGGCCGCCATGGCTAACAATAGAATATAAGGGTAAATTGTAGTTTTTTGCAAAAACGGTTACAGATATCAAAATTCTGGAATAGGGTTAAAGTGATCAGCACCTCAAGATCTACCTGCCCCAACATTTTGAAGAAGATCCAACAACCCATGAAGGAGTAATTGCCCTTTTTCCAGATTTAAAAAAAAACACACCTTTTAACCTTAATATCTTGAAAACTATTAATGATATTTGGGAAAATTTAATTGCATTTTGTTAATCACATCAAGATCTACAAAATCTGTAATAGGGTCAAAGTTGTACTGCCCTTACTCTTAGGAGTTATTCCCCTGAGAACGTCAAAATTGTCCATTTTCACAGCCTTTAACCATTGTATTGCAAACCATAATAAGCTAGATAACAATATTTAATTACAATATTAGTTAAGCCCTACAAAAAATCAATATGATGGAAGTTTTTTATTGACCCTTATATGAGTTATGGTCCCTTATATGTCCAAATAACTGTTTATGCCTTATAGCTGGAAAAGCTAGAAAATAATAAAAGGCTTTTGATTGCTAAAATGTTCAGCTAATTGAACTATACACTTAAATGCATTAAGTTAATTGATGTTGTCAGATGACCCCTAATATTGAAGTTATCACCCTTTAAATGTTAAAAAGGCAATTAAGTTAGGTGAGCGATTTAGGCTCCTGGGAGCCTCTTGTTTAATAAACCATACATCAAAATGATTTTAATCTCAGTAGGATGGTTCAGTATGCCAAACTGTACATCCTAAGCATCTTTCAGGACCTGTCAGACTTCTACTTTTTTGGGGGGCAAAAGGGGGCATCCGTGTCCCATGGATACATTCCTTGTTTAATTTTAAAAATGAATACAAGGAAACGCCTATAAAAAAATGCATGGTAAACATTTGGCGCACTTTTAACCATATGGACTGAGTACAAGATTTCTTATGAATTTATACAAATACATTTTTTTTTACTTTTAATTTGCTATATATAGAATACTGAAGTTACCAGACATTCTTTTTGTCTTCTTTTAGAAGTGCAAGATACCATGCTTATATTTGTACAAAATGCTTAAGTGATTTTCTCAATGTTCTGTAATTTCATAGTACGAACATCTGAAAATCAAAAAACAGAAAAACAAATATCCCATTTACCTTATGAATTTTGCAATATATCAGAAAATATGTATTATGTAAATAATGTTTTCTGGTTAATTCCTTTTAACTTTTATATTCCTTCTATCAGTTGAGAATGTTTACATTTTGTGTATCGACAACACTATAATGAAGATTTAGTGATACGTAACCTTGCCATTGTAGTTTAAAACTAGGACACATTTTATTTAAATGTCTAAAAGATCATAACATTTTATTGAATATACTCTTTTTTTTTTTTTTTTTTTTTTTTTAACAACAAATATATCACTTTATTTATCACATGCTGTTAACAAATAGTGTATAGCGCACAGCTTCCGTTATACACTCCCTTGGTGTTAGTTATTGATCAACTAGGGAATTGATCAATAATAAATTATAAATTAATTCATATAAGCAACTATAAAGATCATATGAAATTAAATTACTGCATAATTATATCGGACATGTATACCAGTGTTACAAAAACGGCGGTTCTCCCGATAAGGAGATCTGTATAATGGGACAAGTAGGTAATTTCCGGTTTTTAAAATGAAAATGAAAGTAGGGAAAAAATACACGTGTTTGTCAAAACAGTTAATCTATCGCTGATTTGGATGTTTGTTGGTTTGATAAATGTTCAAATAATACATTTGGGATAACACTGGTAAACACTTGCATCATCCACAAGCCAAAAAAATAAAAAAGAAATTATGCAAAACACATATATACACGAGGTTTGCACTTGCTTACTCAATTATAAATTTGAATGTTCCCTATCTTTAAGAAACATCTCTGTCTTTACACACAAATTAATATCATTTTTAGTAAAAATGTTAAACCATGAAACTTCTTTTTGAAATATTTTGGTTATGTCAATATACAATGTTTTTTCTTTAGATACATAATAAGCTTTGTAAATTGAGAAAAATATCAGTGTGAGTAACACATTAACATCATTGTATGCACGATCAGAGACTTTATAACCAAATATTAAACTTTTCATACTTAGAATATGATTTGAAAAACCAAGATTTGACAATAAGTTGCCTATAACAGTAAGAAAATTTTTAACATAGGAACATTTGAGAAAATAATGTTCATAGTCCTCCTTTATTTTGCAGTGATTGCATAAATTGTTCTCTTTTATTTTCCATGTGAAAAGCAAATCATTACAGGGTAAAATGAAGTGTACAAGTTTCCATTTAAACATCTTATGCCGGTTGTCTTTTAGGCATTTATGAATAAAATTAAATGTCTTCGAATAGTTAAAGGAAGTACTGAAATATCTGTTCCATTTTAAGAAACCATTCGGTTTTTCAAAACTGTTCTTGTATGTCACTAAGTGTTGGTAGATTTCTTTGACTTTGATTGAGGTATCTATTCGGACATTGTACATGATGTACAAGTTTTTAGTATTCTTTAGATTTACTTGTGTTTTGCTAGATTTATCAGTTTTTAGAATCGTCAACCAAGTGTCAGGAATAGATTTTTTTAAAGTTTGAAATTCTTGTATCCAATTTTGCTTATTTTTTAAATTTGCAAATATAATTTCCTCTGAAATTTGCCCATTATTATCCAAAATATCATTGATATATTTAAGTCCGCTATTAATCCAATTTTTGAAAAAAAGACATTTCCCTTTAAATTTAATAAATTGGTTTCCCCATATGTATTGTTTCCTTATATCTAGAAAGGTAATTGGTTGTTTTGTTTCACCTCCCTTGGCTTTAATCCATGATTTGATTATTTCTTGGTAAAAATTTGGAAGTCCATGAAAAAGTCTTCTTTCAATATTATTATATGTACCTAAATTCATTTTGAAAATTGGGAATTCCTTTCCAAATTGATATAAATAAAATTCAGGAATAATTTTCCAATTGTCCTGAGATCCATCGCATAATTTGGATACCCATTTTATATGTATAGATTGTATGTAAGTGTCAATTTCAATCATGTTTAAGCCGCCCTCTTCATATGGTTTAGCTAAGACTAATCGTTTAACCCTGTCTCGTTTAGAATTCCATATGAAACTATATACTAATGTTTTAAACTTTTGTAAATCATCACTTGAAATTATTATACCCCCACTCGTAAGAGAGGGGGCTATATTGCAATCACCTTGTCCGTCCGTCCGTCCGTCCGTCTGTCCGTCTGTCCGTCCGGTTCAATTTCTCTGCTTCTACTGGATGGATTGGTTTCAAATTTGGTACACAGCTTCAGCATGATGAGTTATAATATGCCTACTCTTTCCAAGTCAGTCCATCATCTACTTCCTGTTTTCCAAGCCGACTTAGACTTTTTAGGGAAAAAAAAATTGAAATGTGAAATTTTTCGTAACAGATTTCTCGGCTTCTACTGGATGGATTGGTTTCAAATTTGGTACACAGCTTCAGCATGATGAGTTATACCGTGCCTCCCCTTTCCAGGTCAGTCCATCTTCTACTTCCGGTTTTTCGAGCCGACTTAGACTTTTAAGGGTAAAAAATTTGAAAAGTGAAATTTTTCGTAACAGATTTCTCAGCTTCTACTGGATGGATTGGTTTCAAATTTGGTACACAGCTTCAGCATGATTAGTTATACTGTGTCTCCCCTTTCCAGGTTAGTCCATCATCTACTTCCTGTTTTCCGAGCTGACTTAAACTTTTTATGGGTCAAAAATAGACAATTTTTCGTAACAGATTTCTCGGCTTCTAGAGAAGGGATTGATTTCAAATTTGGTATACAGCTTGAGCATGATGAGTTGTACCGTGCCTCCCCTTTCCAGGTCAGTCGGTCATCTGCTTCCTGTTTTCTGAATGGCCGAGTGGGGGTATGCTTAGCACGACTTAGTGCAACCCCTTGTTGTGTTAAAAGCTAGGTATGTTAGGTTTGGAAGTATCAGAGATTTATATACTGTTACTCTACCCAAGATGCTCAAATTTCTTTTATTCCAGTTGGAAATGATTTTTTCACATTTTAACATTTGTCGTTCAAAATTAAGCTTTTGACATTCTTTTATATTATAGCCAAAGTATACACCAAGGCTTTTAACTGGCTTATTACACCAATTGATATCTTCAAATTTTTCCTTACAATGTTTTAATGACCTGTCAGACTTCTACTTTTTTGGGGGGCAAAAGGGGGCATCCGTGTCCCATGGATACATTCCTTGTTTAATTTTAAAAATGAATACAAGGAAACGCCTATAAAAAAATGCATGGTAAACATTTGGCGCACTTTTAACCATATGGACTGAGTACAAGATTTCTTATGAATTTATACAAATACATTTTTTTTTACTTTTAATTTGCTATATATAGAATACTGAAGTTACCAGACATTCTTTTTGTCTTCTTTTAGAAGTGCAAGATACCATGCTTATATTTGTACAAAATGCTTAAGTGATTTTCTCAATGTTCTGTAATTTCATAGTACGAACATCTGAAAATCAAAAAACAGAAAAACAAATATCCCATTTACCTTATGAATTTTGCAATATATCAGAAAATATGTATTATGTAAATAATGTTTTCTGGTTAATTCCTTTTAACTTTTATATTCCTTCTATCAGTTGAGAATGTTTACATTTTGTGTATCGACAACACTATAATGAAGATCTAGTGATACGTAACCTTGCCATTGTAGTTTAAAACTAGGACACATTTTATTTAAATGTCTAAAAGATCATAACATTTTATTGAATATACTCTTAACAAGGGGCTATATTTAAACTTTGAAATTAAAACTAACCCCCATAGTTTGGTTAACACTCAGAATTACTTTAGATATTGGAAAAAAAACCAATATCATAACTGGGAGGTTTGCCTTACGTATTTAGAAATATAAAAGATGAAGAAAAACTCTTTATACCTTAGATATTCAGCAATATAAGCTGTACAAAACTACATAAGTTGAAGATGCATAATAATTTTCCCCTAAAACCTTGCAAAATGGCCAAATGTTCATTTTCATTCTATTTGACATGATGTCAGGTGAGCAAATCAGGCACCTGATGGGAACCTCATGGTATGAATCCATGAAATTGTGCTAGCAAATAAATACTTTCACATTATTGTACATAGATACAAAATGAGATGTTGAATAAGTGTACACCACACAACCTACATATATCAATGGCAATTTAAGAATTAACGATGGAAACACTGAGCCACAATTAACCTGTGGTTGCTGCTCACCAATTTGCAATTGGCACTAGATTGAGGGTTGCCACGCATCCAAATGAATTGCATTTGTCATTTACAGGTCCTTGACTTGTGAAAAAAATAAAATATCCTTGAAAACACTGGAATTAAATAGATTGACAACTAAAAGTTTGTCAGGTTTATCTGTTTCACAGAAAATTTTGATGGGGAACATTGTAGACTATTTTCATTCTTTAGAATGACTTAAATACCCTTGAAAAGTCCTAAGAAAACTCTTGAATTATGTGATAACAAAATAGTAGTCTAAAAATATAAAACCTAAGATTAAAAAAAAATCTTGAAAATGTCAAAGAAAGATGCCCTCCTGGACTTAGAATAAGTAAAGACAACCGGTACAAACATATAAGCTTTGATAAAGACTGTTGGCGTAGGACAAGGAAAAAATCTTATTTCAAACACATTTTGCATTCTGTATTTTTTTACTAGTGTCCCTGGTATTTGGACAAGAAGAGGAGGCCATGACAGTTGTCAAGAAGATTGTAGAACTAGGTTGTGATATCAACTGTGAAGACTTAGAACGGAAAACTCCACTGATACTGGCCGCTTCTGCTGGTAGTGTTGGTAAGATATCTGTATCTACTGTGAATTCATTTATTTTCGTGGGTATTAATTTTCGTGGCTTGACGAAAAAAAGATAAGTTTGTGGATTATTGAATTCATAGTTCTGAAATTTTTAGTAAACAGATCAATGTTAAATTCCGGTTTTGGTTGATATCAAATTTCATGGATCAAGGCCACCGTAACAAAAACCACGAAATTTGATACCGATGAATAATGATGAAACCACTGTATTAAATTAAAAAGTTCAGAATCATTATGATAATTGTAAACCGTAAGACATAAAATGAAAATACTCTTCTGATATTGGCAATATCGACTAGTTGTGGATCAGATCTTATTCTGTTGATAATTTAAATAAAGTTCAGGATTGTTTTGTACATGTAGTAGTGATATTTATTGTGATATAAATGACAGTTTCTGCTGGATACTGATAAGATGTTTTGAGTCTCAAATGCTGAGGATTACAACAAAATAATTAACAATTTTAAGCCAAATTGTACAAAAGGGGCAATCAAATACATGTATCATTAATCGAAAAAGACAAGGACTTAATCAGTAGATAAAAACACCAAAACAAAACAAACCACACATAAAGCAGCAATGAACTCAAGTAGAAAGGAGAATGAACTGAGATGCTCCAGAAGAGTAAGTTACTTTTGCTATAGCACACCTGTCACATTGCAAACAACAAATTTAGTGTGTTAAATCCGTTAAAGGAGAACAGAACTAACCTCTATGTAAAACCAACATCAAAGTTTGTGGCTGAGAGATAGAAATTTCATATTTGTCTACAAGGACATGATGTCTTCCTTAAAATATCTTGAGTGATGACAACAACTGAAAAGCAACTTTACCCTGTGTAAACAATTTGTCATTCAGATGTTATGCTCTATCAAGCAAGTCCAAATACACCCTACGAGCTCTGTAATAATGAATCAGTTGTGTAACATTAACTCCATAGGCTGGAGTGGACAGGATTTTGCAACACAAAAAGTGAAGTTGATTGATGGAAGAGTTGGAATTCATCACATTTGTCATAGACCTTTGTACATAACCTTTCTAGTGTGTCAATTTCAGAATAAATGTCCAAATATGAAGGGACCTCCTATAATCTATAGTGTCTTGAATCTCAAGTTCTTTGGGATATGTAAGATGTAAATAGCTGCCAAATTGAGGATGGTTTGGTGAAAGGACTTTATCAATATAATGAAATATGTGATTAAAAGATGAAGCATGTCTGCATCCTTTTTGTCTAGAAGTGAGTTAAAAGTTAAAATGGCATGATATCAAGTTGTCTCCCTTAGATGCTCTCTTTACCTTTGGATGTTGTGTCATGTTCTTTAATTCAATATCTCGTTAATATCTATAACATGTATTTCATATATACTGCAAACATACTTTGACAGGTTCATATTTTCATGAAATGGTTGTTTCACTCAAGTTCATAAAGTTCATAGATACTTGAATTCATGTTTTCTGTCCCTTGTTCTATTCATTTCATACATTTTAATTCATTTTGCAGGAATTTGATGTCACAAAATTGTCCTACTGTGAAATCCACAAAAATAAGGCTGTTTACAGCAATGTAATGTTATTTTAACATGTGTATTCCTGTATTTGCAAAATACTGTCTTATACAACTTATGCTTATTTTCAGAACTTACACAGTTATTCCTGGATAGGACTGCAGATCTTACTAAGATGACGAAGACTGGAGACACTGCCTTGCATGCCGCCTGTAGTTCTATTAAAAGTAACCCCAAGGTGGTACAAATGTTAGTCTCAGCAGGTACAAAATGTATACAGTAACATTATTGAGCCTTAAAGTAATAATTGGAGTGTGATATCATAATCTATAAAAAGCCAAAGGGGAGTTTATAAGGTTGGCACTTTGTCCATCTGCCAGTCATTCACATCTTAGTTTTCCATCCTTTTTTAGCTCACCTGACCCGAAGGGTCATGTGAGCTATTGTCATCACTTGGCGTCCATCGTCCGTCCGTCGTCTGTTGTCCGTCGTCCGTAAACTTTTTAAAATGTTAACTCCTCTGACACCATAAGTCCAAGTGCAACCAAACTTGGTATGGTTGTTCATTAGCATTCAGTGCTTAGAACTGATGTGGTGATTTTTGATTCGTCGTAAAACATGGCCGCCATGGCTAAAAATAGAACATAGGGGTAAAATGCAGTTTTTTGCAAATAACTCAAAAACGGCTACAGATATCAAAATTTTGGCTGGGTAAAAGTGATCAGCACCTCCAGATCTACCTACCCTGAAATTTTGAAGAAAATCCAACGATCCATGTAGGAGTTATTGCCCTTTTTGTGGATTTTTTGCAAATTTTGCACCTGTTTAGCTCAATATCTTGAAAACTATACAAGATATTTGAGAAATTTAAATTGCATATTGTTAAGCACATCAAGATCTACAAAATATGTAACAGGGTCAACGTTGTAGGACCTTTCCTTTTAGGAGTTATTGCCCTTAGAACGTCAAAATTTAGCATTTTAACAGCATTTCCTCATTACATTGAAAACGTTAACTCCTCTGACACTTTAAGTCCAAATGGAACTAAACTTGGTATGGTTGTTTATTAGCATTAGGTGTATAGACTGATGTGGGGATTTTTGATTGGTCGTAAAACATGGCCGCTGTGGCTAAAAATAGAACATAGGGGTAAAATGCAGTTTTTTGCAAATAACTCAAAAACGGCTAAAGATATCAAATTCTGGCATGGGTTATAGTGATCAGCACCTCCAGATCTACCTACCCTGAAATTTTGAAGAAAATCCAACAATCCATGTAGGAGTTATTGCCCTTTTGTGGATTTTTTGCAAATTTTGCACCTGTTTAGCTCAATATCTTGAAAACTATACAAGATATTTGAGAAATTTAAATTGCATATTGTTAAGCACATCAAGATCTACAAAATGTGTAATAGGGTCAACATTGTAGGACGTTTCCTTTGAGGAGTTATTGCCCTTAGAACGTCAAAATTGAGCTTTTAAAAAGCATTTCCTCATTACATTGAAAACTTTAACTCCTCTGACACTTTAAGTCCAATTGGAACCAAACTTGGTATTGTTGTTTAGCATTAGATGTATAGAACTGATTTGGGGATATTTGATTGGTTGTAAAACATGGCCCCTGTGGCTTAAAATAAAACATTGAGTTAAATTGCATTTTTTTGCTAATAATTGAAAAAGGGTGACAGATTTTTGAATTTTGATTGAGAACAAAAGTGATCAGCACCTTAAGTTCCACCATATTGTCAGATGACTATGACCCTTTCAATGTCAACTAGATTTTGCCTAATAACCTTTACTTCAGGCACATATGTCAGGTGAGCCATTCAGGCTCCTGGGAGCCTCTTGTTGGTATCTACACATGAATCTGCCATGATGAGTTACACAGATCAAGTTCATATTCTATAAAAGGATATGGAGTAAATGAATGTATGAGCTGTATGGCCATTTCGAAACTTTGTTTCCTTCCAGTCCACAGATTTTTACGAGAGTAATGCCCCTTTGTGTTTAAAAAAATCATATTATAGATAGCTTTTAGACTTTGAAATATTGGATAAGTAAGGGACTATGTATTGTTGTGCAATATTCTCAGAATTTTGGTTTTATTTTGACATTTAAGTCTTATAATAAAGAATTTGTTTTCATTCATTTTTAATTGAACTTTAACCTACCGGTAGCACGTTGATAGACATAATTAATTTATAAGAATTAAAAAAAAAGATTGTTCATGATAGAACAGTAGAATAAATAAATGACTACCTGACTTTGAGCAGAAAACATGAGGAAAAACTGTGACATTATTTTTCCCAGGTTGCAAGTTAAATGATGCTAACAATAATGGAGAGATTCCACTCTTCTCAGCAATATTTCACAGAGCAGATACTAATGCAAGTATTCAATGGTATTTTCTTTCTTAAAACACTGTCTGCAAAGTCAGAGGGGCATTTTATGTTCAAAGAGGCAAAGATGCACAAATGGGGCATTCGAGTTTCAAAAGTCCGAAAAGGTCAATCATGACCAGTAAACATGACTGAGATAAGCATGAAGAAACACAACACATAAAAAAAATACAAAATCGACCAAATAGAAATCAACAACTTTTAATTCAAGTTTTAACGAGAATAAACTCTGCAATTTTGTGGAAGACATGACTAACCTCCCAACAATTCTATGTAAGTCCCACAAGTTTTGGAATACCAAATAATTGTGATATTTAAACTCCATATTAAGTTGGAGCAGATGAAATGTTGCTACTCAAGTTAGGAAAGTTGGTGATTGGAAAGTTGGTAGTCATCATCTTGTCATAGAGCTTTGTTGAAAGTCTTTTCTCCTAAAGTTCTGCCTATGATTTCAGCATACAAAACATTTTAAGATAATACACCTGTCTTCAGCTTCATTGTTTAGTGATTGCTGAATAACATTACTGGAAAAGAACATATTTAGTGGTCCATTGTTCAGTGATTGCTGATTAACATAACATATTTAGTGGTCCATTGTTCAGTGATTGCTGATTAACATTGCTGGAAAACAACATATTTAGTGGTTCATTGTTCAGTGATTACTGATTAACATTGCTGGAAAAGAACATGTTTAGTGGTTTGGCATTTTGTCTTTTGGATTACTTCTTGTTTTTATAGAATTTGGTTTTCATTCTGTGAATCCACCAAAATTATATTTTTATACGACCGCAAAATTTTTGCGATGGTATTATGTTATGGCAATGTCGTTGTCGTCGTCGTCGTTGTCGTCTGTAGACACTTTGGTTTCCGTGCGATAACTTTAGTTGTAGATAACCAATTTTTATAAAATTTTGATATGATGTTTATAACCACTGAAGGAAGGTTGGTATTGCATTTGGGGTTTCTGGCCCCTACCGTTTAAGAAAAAAGGGCCAAAAGCGGCAAAAATGTGTATATTGACAAAATGTCTGTAGAATGTTTAATTTTCATCCAATTTTGATCATTCTTTTTTTATTGTATTCCTCAATAAATTCTGTCAACAAAATGTATCAACAGTTTTGATGTATCTTGTTTCGTTACATTGCTACTGGGGGTCAAAAAGGGGCCACACCCCAAAAATTGACTTTTTTATTTGTGGTCCGATTTTCAAAATCTTTTTTTCATTGGAATCCTTGTGAAAATCCCTGCATGCATTTTTCAATCAGATTTGCAATATCTCTTACTGTTTTTGAGAATTTAGGGGTCAAAGGGGCCAAAAACGCCGTTTTTAAAAATTTGTCATTTAAACCAAAAATTAAGTTGTAGTGGGCCTGCCAATTGTTATGAAGTTTTAATATGATGATTATATCCACTAAAGGAATGTTGGTTTTGTATTTGGGGTTTGTGGCCCCTTCTGTCTTGAATTCATCATTAAATTCTATCTACCTAATGTATCAATGATTTTGATATGTATTTCACCATTACATTGCTACAGGGGGGCTAAAGACAGGCCACGCCCTTAAAATCAACTTTTTTATTTGTGGTCCGATTTTCAAAATCTTTTTTTCATTGGATTCCTTGTGAATATTTCTGCCTTATTCTTTAATCAGATTTGCAATATTTTTACAGTTTTTGAGAAATTAGGGGTCAAAGGGCCAAAATTGTAAATTAATACATGTATATATAAAAAAGGCTTTTGTATTAGATGTTGATGTAAATATAAATGTGTCAAAAATGCATTTTTAAGTCCACCACAGGATGCATGTGTCAAAAAGCTTTGTAAGTCCACCATGGGCTTCATGTGACCAAAGCAATGGACTATCCATACCGGGCCTCCAACGTACAGGGTTCAACTTGTTGTGGTCGTATCATGCTGCGCTCGGCGTAGCTTTTTTTAGGACTATGCTTTGATGAAATTCAATGAAACTGTCACACATTGAAGCTTTGAGTATCAATAGAAACCTTTTCATTTTGGAATCTACCGCTTAGATTAACTAAAATTAGATCACTTTTCTTGGCAGGTCAAGTTCATGATTTTTTTTAGTTAAAGATTAATGTATAATTTTTTTAATATAACATCAGTAAATATACCATGCTTATGAAGAATGAGTTGAATTTTACAGATAATAAAAGGCCTGGTTGAGAGTGGAAGTGATTTGAACTGTCGGGAAAAGATCCAGCAGTTAACTCCCCTTCATGAGGCCATAATTCAGCACATGACAGAAGCTGCCATCTATTTGATAGATTCTGGTATGTTTATAACAATTTATATACTGTCTTAACGTGGTAGGGAGACTGAGTTTATGTTCATGCAGTTTTAAATTTGTGCTGTAATGTTACTGTCCATAGGCTACAATGGAAAGCAAATACATTAGTGCCGTTTAATTTAGGCCCTAACAATAGATGATAAAGAGATGTGGAAAAAGTGTACACCACACAACCATACATGTCATAGTGAAATTGTAAAAATAAAACTGCCACAAAAATTTCCCAGTTAACAGTAGTAGTGTCAAATGAAGAAAAAACTCTCATCAAAATATCTATTTTACAGATAATTTATGAAAATATTTGTTTTACAACATTCTATTTTACTGATTATTCAGAGTATAACAAAATACTAAAAATTACCACACAGGGATAATGTTTCTCAATAAAGAAAAAAGAACAGAATATGTTGGAGAGACATCATGCTCCATCTTGGGACGGATGGACTATTGGACAGACTTGAACAATATATGCGCCATCTTGGGACGGATGGACGAACAATATATGCCCCCTTACTTTCATAGATGGGGCCAAAAAAAAACAGACGACATTAAAAAAATAAACAAATAGAGGGGGGATCCCAAAAATCAGTCCCATTCATCCTTTTATGGTGTAAAACATTATTGTAAAATTTCACAGCATTCAGTAAACCAGAAAAAAAGATATTGTGGAAACAAACAAAAAAGTAGCATTTTTTGGCCCCAAGTTTCAAAACGTAAAAAGGATAGACCCCCAACATAAATCCCATCCATCCTTTTATGGTGAAAAAAACACCATTGTCAAATTTCATAACAATCAGATAACTAGAACTAAAGTTATTGTGGGAACAATTTAGTTAGGGACAACGACGCAGAAACCAACAGCATCATACCAATATACGTCCGCAAATTTTTTGCGGTCGTATGATAAATAAAGAATTCCTGAAAACTTTATTTATGTTCAAATGCAACTCATAAGCATAAGATACCATAGAAGAAAACAAGTGCAGACAATCAATAAGCAAGGGGTCAGTTAAATTTTAATCATTGAATCAGTAAAGTTAAATATTATTGCAGTTTACAACTAAAAATCTTTGATAAAAATGGCCAAATTACAACTAAAAAATAACAAGAATGTAAAACATTATATATCTAATTATTTTTTTAAAGGATGTGACATCAGCGTTCCTAACAAGCAGCTACAACAGGTCCTGTACACAGCTTGTGAGAAGGGAAATGATACCATCGTTCAGTATCTCCTGAAAACTGGCAGGGCTAAAATAGATGGACTTATCCCCACGGCAATACCCTTACATGTAGCTATAGTCAACAACCATAAAAAGATAGTAGAAATTCTAGTCAAATCAGGATGTAATTTGAATAAGGTAGAATACATGTATAATATACAAGTACTAGTATACTGTGGATTCATTTATTTTCGTTGGTATGAAATTTTGTGGTTTGATGAAAAAGGATCAGTTCGTGGATTCTTATATTCGTGGTTCTGAAATATGCTGAATACATAGTAATGTTAAATTCCTTTTCATGGGGTATCAAATTTCATGGTTCAAGACCACCAACAAAACCACGAAAATTGATACCCCAAAAATAATAATGAAACCACAGTATTTATAGTTCAATAAACATAATAACATCAAAATACTGGTACCCCGGATAATCTACAAATTTTATGTATATGTTTAGTATAAAAGGAAGAGAAGTCAATTGATATTGGAAAAGGAGTTATATTAGGATCGGTGTATTGATTTGTGATACAACCAAAACAATACAATAGCTTTTGATTGGTAAATAACTGAAAGGCTATCATACCTCTGGCAGTGGCTAATCTCTACAGCCATAGTCCCATCTAAAATCTACCCTACTGGGATGGTAAGTCAAATGTACAAGAAGAAACCACAAAACAAGACAAGACACATCAGAGAAATTCAAGATTGCAATGGTCCTGACAGAATATAGGCATTTTCAGATTGGCACGGGTTAAACCAGGTTTTATGGCAACAAACCTCCCTCTTCCATTGCAATCTAATTTTTGCAAGAAATGAAAAGTACAAGGTGGCAAGAATTTGAGGCAGCTGTCAATCGCAATAAAATGAAGTTTAAGTTTGATTTTTAGCAAAATTTAAAATGAATTTATTGCAGTTTTTTTGCACTAAATTTTCCTGACAATTCATATTTAGGAACAGCCAACCTCACATTTTTTCTATTTTCAGATAAATGAAAAATGTCTGACACCCATCATGTTTGCTGCAGCCCACAACGAAACAGAGCTAGTCAAAATCCTCTTAAAATATGGATGTGACCTTGAGGCACATGTCAAGGTCAAGGGCATGATGAAATGTTGTGTCATGTATCAAGATGATACACATCCCCATTTTGAATTGGAACCATTATTTTTTGCTGTTACTCATAAAAATGCAGAAATTATTGATTTATTTATTCAGTGTTATTATTCAAATCCTCCATACTGGGTCATGAAGCTTCTTATTAAATTTCTTAGAGAAGTTAGGCAATTAAACACTCACATGACTCAAGAACAAAAGCAGCAGATAATAGATTTGCTGGCTAGAAGCTGCAGGACCCCAAGAAGCCTTCAGCAACTTTGTAGGGGCTGTGTCAGGGCAAAGTTAGGGAATCTACCACAGAATAAAGTAGAAAAATTAAACATTGCTTCAAAACTGAAAGATTATATTTTGATGAAAGAAATTTTTGAAGATGAGGATTTCAAGGAGGAGGAAATTTCAAGTGAGGAGAGGGAGTTAGGAAGATTTAGATAAATGATAATATCATTTCAGGAGTGGATAATGAAAAGGTCCTGATTTTTTAGCTCACCTGACCCGAAGGGTCATGTGAGCTATTGTCATTGTTAGGCGTCCGTCGTCCGTCCGTCCGTCGTTCGTTAACTTTTCTTCAAAGATCTTCTTCTCTGAAACCACTGAAGGGATTGCATTGAAACTTTGTATACTTGATCTGTAGGATGTCCTCTACCAAGTTTGTGAATTATATACATGTCGACAAACCAACATGGCCGCCATTGCTAAAAATAGAACAGGGGGGTCAGACCATTGTTTTTGGCTTATAACTCGAAAAGTATAAGAGACAAAGAAAATCCGAAGCAACCTTCCTTGTTCAGCATCAAAAGCTCTACAATTCTCTCCATTGAGTCGAAGTTGTGAAACGACTCCTTATAGGAGTTATTGCCCTTTAATCATCAAAATTGATCATATTTGCAGTTTTTGGACTATATCTTGAAAACCGTTAGAGCTAGAGGAAAAGTTAGCATTGCAAAATTATTAAGCTCATTGAGATCTACAAAAAATGATTACAGGGTCAAAATTGTCAGATCAGCCGTTTAAGAGTTATTCCCCTTTAACTGTTTTTTTCCATTAATTTACACTGACTTTCAAAAATCTTCTTCTCTGAAACCACAGAAGGGATTGCATTGATACTTGGTTTACTTGATCTTTAGGATGTCCTCTACCAAGTTTGTGAATTATATACACGTCGACCAACCAACATGGCCGCCGTTGCTAAAAATAGAACAGGGGGGTCAGACCATTGTTTTTGGCTTATAACTCAAAAAGTATAAGAGATAGAGAAAATCCGAAACAACCTCTCATGTTCAGCATCAAAAGCTCTACAAATCTTTCCATTGAGTCAAAATTGTGAAATGACTCCTAATAGGAGTTATTGCCCTTTAATCATCAAAATTGACCATATTTGCAGTTTTTGGACAATATCTTGAAAACAGTTAGAGCTAGAGGAAAAGTTAGCATTGCAGAATTGTTAAGCTCATTCAGATCTACTAAAGTGGTTTCAGGGTCAAAATTGTCAGATCAGCCATTTAAGAGTTATTCCCCTTTAACTGTTTTTTTTCCATTAATTTATTTTCAAAAATCTTCTTCTCTGAAACCATTGAAGGGATTGCTTTGAAACTTGGTACACTTGATCTTAAGGATGTCCTCTACCAAGTTTGTGAATTATATACATGTCGACCAACCAACATGGCCGCCATTGCTAAAAATAGAACAGGGGGGTCAGACCATTGAATTTGGCTTATAACTCGAAAAGTATAAGAGATAGAGAAAATCCGAAGCAACTTTTCTTGTTCAGCATCAAAAGGTCCTTACAGGAGTTATTGCCCTTTAACTTTTTTTCTATTAATTTAAACTGATTTCCAAAAATCTTCTCTGAAACCACTAAAAGGATTGTTTCGCAACTTTGTATACTTGAAAGTTTGTAAAATTTATTCAAACTTTGGAATAAGAGATCAGGTGAGCGATTCAGGCTCCAGGGAGCCTCTAGTTTTTTTTACTTTGTCTGTCCACAATTTTTTCTAAAGGCTTCGACTCCAAAACTGTAAAGGATTCACATCTGAAATTTTACATAGTGATTAAGTGATATCTTACATAGTGATATCTTGTGAATTCTTATAAATATTTAAGAAGAGACTGGATTTTTTTTTTTTTTAGGACAGGGCCTTTCCTAACTTATTCTAGTGTATTAAGTATTGGTGTGTGCTTTTAAGCATAAATTCAAGCTATAAATAATTTTTTAAGAACTTTTTTCTGAATTTGCCAAATGTATGTCATGTCAGTACAATTAAATTGTCTTTAATCTTTGAAAGAGTCTAAAGTGTATGTCACATCTAACCATGCTTATTTAAGAATTGTATAGATTTTCAGAATTAACATGGTACAAAATGTACTAAGTACTGTATTGAACAAAGATATTTAATCTGCTCTTGATGTACACATGTGTCAAGTATATTTTGACTATACTGTAAATTAATTTGAAGAAAAAAATGTGGGAAAATATCAGTCATAAAAACTTTCAAAAAGTATTCCCCCAAACTCAAACATAAATCATGTAATTTTTTTTCTTAGCATTGATTTGTGCAATATTTTTTTTTTTCTTTGATTACTACCATCTAAGAGTCCACAACCTGTATTTTAGGTGTTTTCATCTATTATAACATGTTTTTCAATTTTTCCCATGTTGCAGTTAAGTTTTTTTTTATCTATATTTTCATGCCATTTTTCCTTTTCAGGTTATTTTGAGATTTCGTTTTTGGTACTTGAATTTTCCGTGTGTTTTAATATTTTCAGTCAGTATTTGACATTTTTCCTTCAAATTTTCTATCTTGCAGTAACATGTATTTACTTTTTTTGTCTGTATATTTTCATGCCATGTTTTTTTTCTATTTGATTTGTTATTGAGTTTTTTCTCTTTAAAACACAGGGTATTTAAACATACTTTTGTTTATTTTATGCAAGTCCTGCACAGGTTTTTAGAAGAGTTTTAGTGATATGTTTTGTACAGGGATTGTTAGTTGTTGAATCAAATCAAATGTGGTGCTATATTTATTATATTTTTTGTTTTGTCAAAGTGTTTTATAAAAATAAATTCTAGAGATGATTTTAGTTTTGATTATTGTTGTTGGTAATATAAAATGACAAGTATTGGTAATAATTCTGGACTATTGTGGTTGTCCTTTATCCAGTGACTACCTGAATTTAATAATCCCTGTTCATCAATTCTGCATTTATCTTTAAGTAAGGACCATTGCAATCTTCAATTTCGCTGGTATGTTATTGTCTTATTTGTCTAGCTCTTGGGACATTTGAGATTTGTCGACCCTTGCCAGGAGTAACCCCCTTAAACAAAGCATGAGTGGCAAAGTCCATATTTCTGACTCATGAACTCTAAGACATTACATGAGAACATTTCAAAATAGGAGGTGTACATCTGCAATATGTGCCAAAGGTTTGGTGTAAACTTCATTAAAATCCAGTTGATAGTTATAAGTTACTTAGATCTATAATGGAGTTACAATGTGAATCCTCATATGTGTTAGTGGCTAAATCCATGTGCGCTATAGCATGTAGGAATTGATTACTCTTCCAGAACACCTGAGTTCATTCTCATTATGACTTGAGTTTGCATTGTTGATTGTTCTTCAGTCGGTTTTTCTCTCGTAAGAGAGGGGGCTATATTGCAATCACCTTGTCTGTCCGTCCTGTTCAATTTCTCTGCTTCTACTGGATGGATTGGTTTCAAATTTGGTACACAGCTTCAGCATGACAAGTTATACCATGCCTTCTCTTTCTAGGTCAGTCTATCATCCACTTCTTGTTTTCCGAGCCGACTTAGACTTTTTTTGCTTTCTGATTGGTCGAGTGGGGGTATGCTTAGCATGACTTAGTGCAACCCCTTGTTTTTTGTAATTTCGTGTTATATGTTGACTGTTACTTTGTGGTGTTCCCATTAGTATTTACTGGTTTTGTCTTTTCCCTATCAGGTTTATGACATTCAGATAGGTCCCAGCTTCTTGCACAGAAAACAAGCTATCACAACATGTGACAAAGGCTCTGTAAAAGTTTCATAAAATCCATGAAGTATTTTAGGTGCTGGGAGGATATAAAAGTGTGACAGACTAGACAACTTACATATTCCATGTGTACACTTTGTTCATTACTATATTAAGTATAACTCCCTCTACCGTATTTTTTTTTATATTGATTATTAGCATTTAATTTTATTTTTATCCATTTTCCAACACTTTTTGGGAATTGTGGATTTCTTATATTTGGGTTCTAGTGCTGCTGATGAGGAAAAATATTCCGAAATGGCCATACAGCTCAATAAAATTAATTGCAGTTGGATATAAACATGTGTTATGGTCATGTTCATTTACTCCATATCCTTTTATAAAATATTAACTTTATCATTTATAATTTGTTGCCCGTCCCTCAATGTTTTGGCAGCACTAAAAAATTGGCAATAATAAAAACAAAATAATAAACAATGAAGCTTTACTCATGGTTTTAAAAACCTTCGTCTTAATGATTTCATGTAAAAACAAAATAATGATTCGCTAAAAATAAATCACTCTCATATTATAATAAATATATACATCTTAACAAAAACAAACAAGAAATAACAAGAAGATACATAAAAAAACATAGAATATAAAAGTCATGTATTATCCAAAAAGACGCAAAACAGGAATACAGATCATGTTATTTCATAATACATGTAATTATTAAAAAAGAGAAAAAAAAAACAAAAATTTGTAAAAAAAAATGTATAGGCTGCTTCCCTAAACTTTTATTTGGAATGTATGAGATTTTTTAGATTTATTGGATATGTTGTCATATTAATAAAATGCAATTCTAAAAATAAATTACAGAAAAAAACTTTTGCATTTTCTTACATTAGTTATACCTTGAAAAACCAAGAAGTAAACATTTCAATTTTGACATGAAAATCAAAAATCAGTGACAGATCCAGAGGGAGCGTATGCCCCTGCCCTTTAACTGAGAAACTCTTAATTTTTTGTATAAAATTGACCAAACTACTTCAAATTTTCATCGAAATTTAATATTTTTTTGCAATTACACCCCCCCCCCACCTCCCCTTTCATTGAACTTCTGATCCGCCCCTGAAAATATCCCATAATTTATAATCTAAATGTTTCTCTTAAACAACATTGTATTGTCATGTTGGCACAAAAATATTCATGTAAATAGATACAAACAAACATCCTGAGCGCTTCCTATGGACGGATATTAACAATCACAGTTGGTATATAGTAAACACCTCACACCCTAAATTCACATTTTGATTCACATGTTTCATTGTGATTCACATTTTTACTGTGATTTCTCCCTGCAAAATTCAAACATTGAGCAAACTTTGATGTTTTATTTGCTGTAGTTATTTTTTTTTAGAAACTAAAAATTGACAATTTTTTTTTCTTTGAGACATCTTTGATAATATAAGCCATTTTTCTCAATTACATATTTGCATTTAAAATAGAAAAAAAAATTCATAAAAAAAAAAAATCAAAAGTAAAGATCATGTAACATTATATTATAATTTTTCCAAAAAAAAAAAGATTCAGACAATAAAAAACATGAAAACTAAAATAAAGGATTTCTAACAGTTTAGAAACCAATGCTCAATTTACTAGAAAAAATATACTTTATGCGACACTTGAGAAAGTATCTAATTTACCCTAATAAATTATAAAATCTATCATCAGTATACACATCTCTTTTGATTGTAAATAAGAACATAAAATATCGTCACAGTAAAACCTTTCTAAAGATAAAATATGTGTCCATAGGATAATTTATTATACCCCTGCAAACAAAGTTAAGGGGGGTTTATATGAAACACCTTGTCCATCTGTCAACATAACTCGTAAGCGCTTCTCCTCCTAAACCCCTTGAAGGATTTTGCTGAAACTTAATATGAAGGAAGTTCATCATATGAAGATGTGCATGAAGAATTTTCATTGCACTCGGACATCATTCAGGGGAGAACTTTTTAAGTACATTATTCAATAGGAAACCTTGTAAGCGCAACTCCTAAACTGTATGAAGGATTTTGATGAAACTTTACATGAAGGAAGTACATCATATGTAGATGTGCATGAAGAATTTGTATTGCTCTTGGTTATCATTAAGGGGAGATAACTGGACTTGAATTTTTTTTTTTACAGTACAGAGTCCAATCTGAAGCAGGGGGTATCCTTTTGTGAGCTCGCTCACAGTATTACTTGTTAGTTGATGATCTACCTATCTCTTCCTTTAAAGAAAATACATGTAGGTTAAAACTGTCCTAAGCTTTTTGCATTGAAGAAAAAAAAAAAATGTAAAGAATGACAAAACAGATTCTAGGTCCCACGCCTGTTGAGTTGGATAAATCTAAATTGGCTCGTTAAACAGTTAGTAGATGAGCGACAGATCTGAAAGCTGTATACCAAATATCGAGAGCCTATGATTAATAGACCATGAGAAAACTGTTGCAAAAAATAATGTGACAGATGGACGCCTGTCATTTCTGTGTCCCCACTCCAAGTTGTGACAGGGGACAAAAAACTTTTAATAACCAATCACATAAAATAGTGTTAATCAAAGTTTTTTCTAACCCCTTTAATGAAGTGTAAGCTTTCAGATCTTATGCTAATCTGTAAGTAAACGCAAGTTATGGTTCAGTATTAAATTGCATTGTTTTTCGGAAGAAAGGTTTCACTGTGATCAACACGTAAATAATATTTTCCTAACCCCACCGCAAGCATGATTGTCACAGGCAGTTATGCACATACATGTCTTTAATATAAATATACAGTATATATACAATAACAATACACTAAATACTATAGAAATCTACCCACCAATTGTTAGGCTTAAAAACAATAAATATAAGTTTTATTTTATGGTAGCACTATTGATGATTTGTTATACATAAGAAATGTATTTTTTCTACATGCATTAATATAAAATATATGCTCATACAAATGCAATCCTTGTTAAATCTATAAGCACTATATGTGTAAGTTCATTAAGGTTTTTTTTTTTAAAAGAGAGATTTTAAACTTAAGGAAATCAATTGTATTTAGATCATATGAGTTTTGACATATAATACATGTAGCTTTACATTACATGTATTGTTTTAACAAAACCTTGGTCAAAATGCCATAATACTAGCATGGTAATTGTTTAATAATAAAATTTTCAAAGTAAGAACAATATTTAAAATTGAAATATGAGGTACAATTTTTCAAGGCGAAGAAAATTAAAATATGAGCAAAAAGTTCTAAAAATGTATTTCTCAATAACAATATAAATTATCTACAAAATATATGAAACTAATGCCAAAATAATGATTTCAATGATCCTAAATGCAAAATAACTAAAATAAGTTTGATTATTTAATTATTTATGATGTTTATGGCGACAATTTATTTTTATTTTATAACATTTTTTATGATAAAAATGATTTAATAAATAAGAATTTCATTTAAACAATTAAAGAGAATCCTGTGTTAATTATTCAACTAAATAAAAATTTCAAAAACAATTTTCTCAATAATCCCTACCTGGCACTTAAAAGTTTCTAAAGGCACAAAATGATTGATCTGCTCAAAATATTTTTCCTCCTATTTTAATACATTTACAATATATATATATAAACTCAAAGCAATTTGTATTTCTATAAAAATCAGCAGTATGCCTATTTCATAATTGTTTAAAAAATAGAAAACATTCTTCTCTGGCAAAAATATGAAATAAATTATATATTTATCAAAATCATATAAAAAGAATACAAAAGCTTTTGAAATGAAAAACAAATTCAGCAAGGCACATGCAATTTATTTTTAATTCAAATGTGAGAAGCATATTTTAATATTAACTATAAAAGAGGACTATTCAATGTTCATTTATTAAAATGTGAGCTGAGACATTTCTAAATATAGACTAATAAAACATAACTATATCTAATTTACAAAACAAGTTAATAATACTATTTTTATTTTAAAAAAACTTGGCACTTTTTGCATAAGACTGGTCTGTCAATTTTTAAATTTCGAAAGCATCAAATACACTCTTAAAATTTAAATAACACAATATTTCATTAAATAAAAAAAAGATAGCCAATTTTTATCACAGCTTAATAGCATATCACAAATATTCTTGGAGTCACTGTTTCTCCTTTTAAACAACAAGCACCCTTTAAAAATAAAATGCTTTTACATCTGGCTATATAATGTCCCTTCTTGGAACTCTTCTATAGGGAGGTCAATTCAGTCCTCGACCATGTGACTTAGACTTCTTTTATGAGGTAACTGAACACATATTGTATCGAACACTTAAAAACTTCTTTACTTCCAAGCATCCTTTGACGGATTTACACTTTTGAAAAAGTTGTAAATAGAAAAACGCTCTTTTGATCCAGCTGGTTTTGGTTGAGGCTGAACTCGCCCACCCTGATCGCTGAGTGGTCTATTTTTCATTGATACAGTCCGTGTATCTGGTGTCCCTAGCCCTCTTTTAGAATACCCAGCCTCACTTCCTGTTGTTGAGGTCCGTCGAGGGATTTTTGACAAGCGAGCAGCCTGTGTGCTGCTTGGAGCACCCTTGGGTGGTTTACTGTCACTTGGATTTTGAAGTTCTTTCTCGTAGTTTTTAATTCTTGTTTGAAAGTTCCATTCATCAATATTTTTCTGTGTTGTTTTGATTATATCATCTTCCTTTTCATCAAGACCGCAGACCTAATAAATATTGAAAAAACAAGTTAAGTACACATTGTTACTGGCAATATGACAAAATCTCTGAAGAGGTTTTTACTAACACCAAGCTAGGCGACCAAAAAGCTCACTGGTATAATTTTGGCACACTTGCCAAGCTTGGGGGGGGGGCAAAGCTTGATAGTCCGAGCTGAAAAATCAGTCAAACCCCTCAGCAAGGGATAGTGCCTTTAAACTTTGACATTATGTGAGTCTCAAACTCAAAATGCTGATTTGATGTCCAATGATATACCAATTTAGCCAACCTGCTCTGTATAGATGAAACTTTATCTCTTTTGGAAATAATTTCAAAACCGTTACAAAGTTGAACAAATCTCATCGAATTTTAAGTATAATTAAAAATCTGTCAAAGTAAAAAATGGCTGGAATGTTTTAAACAGGAACTAGGTAAACAACAAGCCTTGATTAGCATTTGCTGAGAAAACTGTTTCAAATCTATTTCCCCACCATCAGCTTGACCTTCATCATTTGATACCCCATACTATTCTACTCTGTGAAATCCAGCCAAAAAGTATAGAAAATATCTGAGAACAAAATAGACAAAACAGAATATAGTTTTGAAATATAGGCCGGGAACTTGTCTTGAAGCTTTGTTCATATAAAGTTAGAAGCCCAACAGCCCTACCCTTTCTAGAGTACACAGGCAGTCTTCCCATGTGGTCTCTAGTCTGTCTGCAGCATTTCTGGTTGTTCTAGGGTTCGTCTCAAAAGGGTCGTAAGACAGGTTGGAATCACGACTGGAAGGACGACTGTCTCTGCTGGTGGCAGAAAACATCCTTCTGTCGAAGTGAACTCTTCTACTGCCCTGTTTTAATACACAAATGTAAGAATGTAAACATGTCTAAATTCTGCATTCCTATTAGTTTGTCAGAAAATAAAATGTCTAAATAACTAAATGTTCTGATTCTGTTCTTTTCATTGAAAAATCTGTCAGATTAAAAAATGGCCAGATTTAGTTAAACTGGAAGTAAATGAGCGAGACACCTGAAATTCAATCTCAAGTTATAGGACCCAACCCTAATGTTGTATACCATACACCAAGTGGCTGTGATTAGTAGTCACTGGGAAAACAGTTACCAAAATGTTTTGTGTGTTTCCCCGCTACACTTTGCCCACTCAACATTCACCAACAAATTTCACATTTTGGTAAATTTTCTGTATTTTTTACAAGTTTTATTTTGGTGCTTTATATTTTGGTATTTTATTTTAATTTACCATTTAACTAGACCCGATTAAACAGATGGAGACTTTTATTTTGGCCATATTTTCGTGCACGCCAACATAGCCAAAATAACCATTATGCAAAAACAACCCGATATACAGTATGTTTCTTCAAAAAGTATATGTCTTTTGATTTGGTCTCTGATGTTTGGTCTTTTCACTTGTATGGTTTAAATTTGTCCCTTTGATATCAAAATGTGAACTTAAGGTACACCTGGTTGTTCTTTCTGCATTACATGTGCTTAACTGGAATGTTGTCTCTAGGGAACATTGATGCCTAAAATTTACCTGTTTAGGCTTATCTATGCCAGCCCAAAGCTTGAACCTCTTCATGATAAATTCCACCATTTCATGGTCCTGCATCTCCATGTTAGCTTTGTAATATTTCTGGCCCTTGATTGTCTTGTAGCTGTCCAAGAGTACCGCTAAGGTCAGGGCTATCGTGATGCCGTAACAGAAAATGTAATAGGCATATAGGAAGAAATGGGTGTAGACACGATCATGGTCCATCAACATCCAGAACGAAAAACGGCCATGAAGCATTCCGATGAGAGATGTCAGGGTGTGCCAATATGTCTCAAATCCGTCAATTGATCTACCATACCACTATGGAAGAAGAGAGATTAAATAAATGACAATGAAACTTATAACTCTACACATGTTGTTGTTTTTTTTAAATTGAATACACATTTATACAGTATAAGGTGAAGCTAAATCAAATGTAATAAATGTACAAAATGAACTTTTAATTACATATCTTTTAATGTTTCATATTATTTGTGCTTGAAAATAATCACATGACCCCTGTATTACTACTAAGGCTTGACCAAGTTGCTAAATAAAATACTTACTCATTACATATTGATAATTTGAATATATAGTAGTATGTGTTCTATGGCCTCAGACCTTCATATGCATTAAAAGGTTTTTACAGACAAAGCAATTTTTCGAAATCCTTACCAGATATGCCGCCATTCCAAACGAGCAGAATAAGATGACAAATATAACAGCTACTCCTGCCAATCTTCCGACAGCATTACTCAAGGTCTTCTCATAGACATACAGGAACTTAATGAATCTTAGCTGTTTAACCACCTAAAATGGAAATGTAAGGTTAGCAAACAGTCATAAAGATAATATAAGTGTTATATCATTTTTTAATGGGAAAAGACTGAAATGTATGAGCGTATTTTCCAAAAAGACATAATAAGTCTAAGTTTGTAGTACTTTTCAAACAGGAAGTAGATGAGATGGATGTTTGAAATCACTTTAAACCATGTAGTACATAACTTATGTAAGAAGCTTAATGCACAATGTTGACACAAAATTGTGACGAGAAGCTTTGTGATAATGCCTTAATACCAAGGACAAAAGACCACAGATAGAGACAAAAGATGCCATTATATGTTCCATTTGTAACACATCAGTAATGTTATTGTTATCACAGCTAGTTCAAAGCTTTGTGCCAATGGCCTTATCCAAAGAACTAACTAATGTACAGATTCTTTCTGTCTATGATTAATTTGACAAACCTTTATCATCAGAAGGAAGATCAAAATTCCTTGGATGTACCTCATGGCAACATGTGTATCAGAAATGGCTTCAAAGTTGGTAAATCCATATCTGTTGTTGAAGTATTCATTGAAGGTGCTGGAAGCTTCGACAACACACCCTATATACAGTCCATTGACCACAACGGCCATCAATGTTGTAAGAGTCTCAAGCCAGTTCCAGGGGTCAGAGAAGAATCCCTTCCCTTCTTCTCTGATCGTGTTGCCGATGTGACAAACGAGATAGATGTTGACCAGGAAGAGGATACACTGACAGACCATGAGGGGGTCAACAACATCCTGGACGAAACGTAGGAGAATCTGGCTCTGGATGTCAGATGATGTGTTTAGAGCTCCTGTGAAGGAATTATATAATGGGTGTTTACAGCACTTAAAATACATGTAAAACTTAACATTAAACCTTAAGCACATATTTAACAAGGGGTTGCACTAAGCATACCCCCACTCGGCCATTCAGAAAACAGGAAGTAGATGACCGACTGACCTGGAAAGGGGAGGCACGTTACAACTCGGCATGCTAAAGCTGTATACCAAATTTGAAATCAATCCCTTCTCTAGAAGCCGAAAAATCTGTTACGAAAAATTGTCTATTTTTGACCCATAAAAAGTCTAAGTCAGCTCGGAAAACAGGAAGTAGATGATGGACTGACCTGGAAAGGGGAGGCACGGTATAACTCATCATGCTGAAGCTGTGTACCAAATTTGAAACCAATCCATCCAGTAGAAGCCGAGAAATCTGTTACGAAAAATTTCGCATTTCAAATTTTTTTTCCCCTAAAAAAGTCTAAGTCGGCTTGGAAAACAGGAAGTAGATGATGGACTGACCTGGAAAGGGTAGGCATAGTATAACTCATCATGCTGAAGCTGTGTACCAAATTTGAAACCAATCCATCCAGTAGAAGCAGAGAAATTGAACCGGACGGACAGACGGACGGACAGACGGACGGACGGACAAGGTGATTGCAATATAGCCCCCTCTCTTACGAGTGGGGGTATAATTTATCTAATGGGAGTAAATAGATTTTTTAAATTGGATTATTTTAATTTCAATAGATTTTGATTAAAATTTAACTAACTTACAAAAGTTTTATGCATTCTAAGAAATTAAAGGTTCAAACATTATGCTTACACTTGAAACTATGAACTGTGTACGTGTGTTTCCAGACCATAATGAAACCCACCCACAAAAGCACACAGATGTATGCCATATTTGTCCAGTATCCAATGAAGGTCTAAAACTTACCAGTTAATGGGAATTCTATCATTAGAGTAACCACTGTGGTCAAATCATTGGCAGCACTGTACATGGTGAAATCTATAAATATAGCTCTTGTCCTAAAATAGGAAAAAAAAAGTGTTAAGACCATAATCTTCATTATAAACTGTACAAATATGATCTTACTTAAAATGCTTGCAAAGGATTGACTGAAAAAATGTAAAATATACAATTATACCCATAACATAATAACTTATGGATGAAGTTTTCTTAAACTTACTTTTTGTTGTAGCTTTCCTAACTGTGCTATTTTTGTATGGTTGTTTAAAATATCTCAAATTATACATCATTGACTTAATGCTTAAATGCCCAACATTCAAGTTTTAAAATGATGTTAACTAACCTTTCATCAATCCAGTTCTGAGACTTGAGGTCTTTCAGTTTGGTCAGTGAGTCGTTGTACGTAATCCCCAGCTCCTGTGTGTAGCCACCTCCCCCATAGGTATAGACGTAACCATAGCGAGTCCTACTTCCTGTTTGTGAACTGGTGGAGTATTGCCATGACAGATTGTTAGACTGGTTCCATCCCTCACCATAGTTACTTGTATCTTCCTTGTAACCATAGTTACCAAAACATGTACGATTTGTTAAGCTGGTGAGTCCAGGGATAATGGAATGCTCTGTTAGCGGACAAGGTTCTGAAATAAATATATGAATAAGTAATTAATGTTCATTGCATTCAATCTTGGTTAAAGAGGAAGATTCTACTCCATTAGGACCTGATTACTCATGGTTTATCTGATTTAATGAAGTTAGTTAATTGTTCAAAAGAAAAGCAAATATTGTTCATGTCAATGTCTTCAAATCAATGAAAACAAAAATATGTGCACAGACATAGTGCCCCATCTCACAACATTTGGGATGGACAGAAAAAAAGACCTGGACACTTTATGCCCCCCCCCCCTACATTTAAAGATGTGGAATAAAAATATCTCACTTTCAAATATGCAACAATAAAAAACAAAGGCATGTATAGGAGTTAAATATACCTTAATAATTCATGTGCCAAGCTGAGGTATGACAAAAGCAAAATAAATGTAAACTTACCCTCTAAACTCCTAACAAGCCTCAGGCGAGCCACGCCTAGTAAAGTCCCAAATTCCAAATCTGTGTTTATCTCCCTGTAATGTAGACCTGCAACCAGTACATTTTGGGACCAGTCCCAGAACTCATCAACATCGCTGATATTAATGAACGACATATTTGTACCAGGGATGGTTGTCTGGAGGATGGTATTGTCGACGGAGGTTTTGAAATGGTACGAGTCGTGGTTAAGGTTGACGTAACACAGGGTCATGAGGAGCCAGAGATAGAAAAGATAAGCAATGAACTGACGCAGCATGACTCTCATTCTGATGATCTTCTGTCCCTCCTCTCTGGCATTCAGTAGGGCAAAGCCTGCAAGTGGTGTAAACTTGGTTTCCTGCAAATAGATTTTGAAATGAAATCAAATATTTTTTTAGTTATATAAATGAAGATTATTTATGATAGATTTGGTGAGAGATGTAGTTTAAAACAAAATAAGTAGAAATAATTCTTGAGAAAATACAAGTAGTTAACGGAATTGAGAAATGAAGTCAACAATGGTACTATCATTCACATCCATCCTAAAAGATACTGTAGATTGAACCAGGTTGTCTGAAATCCTTTTAAACTATTCCTTTACGTCAAGTGGTAATGCAACACAATATTGTCAATCAATCAATACTGAAAAAGGTTTTTTTACTAATTTTTTTTTTCAATTTTGATATCAATTTTCTTCAAAATGAGAAGAAAAAGTTCTTATTAAACATTATCATGCTTTTACCTTGACTTTCTCATTGGATGTATCAAATGATGGTTGAATATCTATGGCATCTTCCTCAGTCGTGTCTTCTTTCTTCAGAATACTGGAGGCATAGAAGGCAATGACTAAAGCCTGCAATTAAAGTTAACAGACAATGTATGAATAAAATGAAGTACTGTTTCATTTTTTGTTTGTTACATTTTTTCCTCAAAAACAAGATAACATAACATTGAGTTATCACATATAGCTTTTGAGAATTTTACAGCATCAGTAAATTTGCATAAATAAAACAGAGCTTGATTTACAAATTTAATGCTAAAAATTAAACCTCACAAGAACACCTTAACATAAAAGTTAAGGAATCTTAACCATGTGATAAAATCCATTGTATCTTTAATCAATAAATAAAGTTTTTACCTTGAGTGGCTCTATGACTATAAATGACATGGCAATACAGAACAACAGGGCGAGGATCCACTGGAGAGCCACTTCTGCTCCGAACTTCTGACCGTACAGTATGACAAGGACCACCGATGTTACACACAGGATGAAACAGATAACATAGGCCACATAAACGAAGTAAGCTGGTAGTGTACAGCTGGTGGTCTCCTTACGCTTTTCTAATAACTGCATCTCATCTGCTTCTAAATTGAAAAAAAAAAGAAAATATTTGAGGTAGATGGAAACAACAACTTTTTATTTTATTTAAATAGTAAAATTAGCTCGTTAAGTTGACAATAAAAATAAGGCAAAATGTTATAACAAGTGTTTGATTCATATACTCTTCAAACATAAAAATAATTGGGATACATTTACTTCTTTTAGTTTATATTAAAAAGTTTTCTTGAAAGTCTAAAATGACATAAAACAAATAATCTGAGGACCAAATTCTCCTTAAAGATGCTTTTTCCTCTTCTTAGTATTTGAAATTTATTTTCTCAATGGTGGAATTCTATTTTTACCTAATTCAGGATTGGACTGTTGGGCTAGTCCCAGGTCTGGTTGTAATGGACCAATTCCATCAACATTGGTCTCCTGCATCTTTGAGGAGTCCATTGAACTTGATGCTCTCAGTTTATTGGCCCAAATAAATGTACTACCTGCTGAGGGCAACTTTCTGTAAAACATGAAATAATGTTACAAGATAAAAATTTTATCTTTTATCTAAATCAAAAGATTACTTTAAGTATTTTGACAAATTCATATTTTGTATTATCACACATGTACATACTTATTCTTTACTTAAACACATATTTCACCTATTTCTCAATGCCAAAAGAGTTGAATAGAAGCATATGGCAAACTGCTAAACCATGTCTATAATGAAAGTACTTTTATTCATGGACCAGATAAAACATCAGCTTTTTGGGGTTTTTATTTAATCATAGTCTTGAAATCTCTTCTTTTAAGCAAGTTTTTTTTTTTTAATCTAAATTTGAATTATGAGGTTTGCTTTGACCATGTAACCTAGAAAGTTTGTTACCCAAAGAACTATACACTTCAATAGTATGACAAACTTGCAGAGTCCAACTCCCTGAGGAGCTACTAGTATCACAAACTATGCTAACCTTTCATGTCCATTAATATTAGGGTCTTCCCTTGGACTGTAGGTTTTAAATGATTGTGACGAGTCTGGCTTGCCGTAGGATCCAAGTGTACTGGTTGACCCCTTCTTCCTCAGTGGCCTTGGCCTTGTGGATCCCCTTGACTCAGTGTCAGAGTGTAAAATATCGTCCACTTCCTTCCAATCAGTTTTCTTTGTGGCAGTTCTTCTGTAAATTGTAGAAAAAAATCAATATGTACTATTGAATACTTTACCAAATATCTATGGTTTTGAAATGAGGCCATAATAAAAAAAATCCTTGATTCTCATCTAGATTTCTTGAAATTATGGGCAGGTGGGCAAATTTTATTCTTAGTTTTTTTATCCATTTTGATAAAACTTGGTGTCATTTAAAAGGAAATTGACCAAAAATGAATACAATTTCTTAAAAAAAAACAAAAATAATTATTTTTGAGGCGGCTGGGGATGATAATCTATGATATTTTCCATAATGGCATGAACAATATTGTAAATAAAATATTTTATTAGATTAATAAATCGTGTTTCCATATTAGAGGAATAAAAAATACAGGTGAAAATTTATATTCTTAAATCACTGGTACTTGTGTTTGATGAAAACATTTGTGCCCTAAAAGAAGTGTGATATTGAACTTGTAGATATCAATTTGACAATTAAACACAAAAATCATGCAAAATATTTTTATATAAGCAATTGAAGTGATTGGCTGATTGCATTCCTTCTTACTTGATATTAGCTCTGCGTTTCTGTATGACACCCTGTTCTTTCATCATACATTCAGATTCTACATCATCCAAGTACTGGAGAATACCATCAGCTGCCTCTTTAACCTGGAAAACACAAGCATCAAATAAACATAAACAAGAGGCTCCCAGGAGCCTGAATCGATCACCTGGTCTTAATGTCAACCCAATGAAAATGTTTGTATAGCTGAATAAGCTATATGTTTAAGCAAGAAAAAGCTTTTCTCTATCTGCAATAGTTTTGATTCTATAAGCAAAAACACTATTTTTCACCTTTCAAGGGCCATAACCCCTTTAAGGGGTCATCTGACAATTTCGACCCTATGAATACTTTTGTAGAGCTAAATGAGCTGAACATTTAAGCAAGCAGCAGCTTTTCTCTATCTGCAATAGTTTTCATTCTACAGGCCAAAAACACTATTTTTCACCTTTAAGGGGCTGTAACCCCTATAAGGGGTCATCTGACAACTTCGACCCTATAGAGACTTTTGTAGAGCTAAATGAGCTGAACATTTGAGCAAGCAGCAGCTTTTCTCTATCTGCAATAATTTTCATTCTATAGGCCAAAAACACTATTTTCGCCTTTAAGGAGCTGAAAACCCTATAAGTGGTCATCTGACAACTTCAACCCTATGGAGACTTTTGTAGAGCTAAATGAACTGAACATTTAAGCAAGCAACAGCTTTTTTCTATCTGCAATAGTTTTCGTTCTATAGGCCAAAAACGTTATTTTTTGGCATTAAGGGGTTGTAACCCTAAAAGGGGTCATCTGACATCTTCAACCCTATGAAGACTTTTGTAGGGCTAAATGAGCTGAACATTTAAGCGAGCAACAGCTTTCCTCTATCTGCAATAGTTTTCATGCTGTAGGCCAAAAACACTATTTTTCGCCTTTAAGGGGCTGAAACCCCTAAAAGGGGTCATCTGAAAACTTCGACCCTATGGAGACTTTTGTAGAGCTAAATGAACTGAACATTTAAGCAAGCAACAACTTTTCTCTATCTGTCATAGTTTTCATTCTATAAGCCAAAAACATGAAAAAATGCTATTTTTCACCTTTAAGGGGCCGTTTTGATTTACATGCCAAAAACAGTAGTCTGACCCCCTGGTCTATTTTTAGTAACGGCAGCCATGTTGTTTAGACGGTGGTCACCATTTGTACAAACTTGGTAGAGGACATCCCATAGTTGAAGTGTGCAAAGTTTCAACGCAATCCCTTCAGTCGTTTCGGAGGAGAAGATTTTCAAAGAAAAGTTAACGACAAAGGACGATGACGACGACGGACGACTACGACGACGGACTACGACGACGACGGACTACGACGACGACGGACGACGACGGACACCAAGTGATGGCAAAAGCTCACATGGAATTTCGGTCCAGGTGAGCTAAAAATAGAACCCCCCCCCAAAAAAAAATTCATGAAGCACAGAGGCCCTAGTAGCTGGAACAAGTAGTAGGAGTGTGTCAGATCTGAAAATGTCTAAGGATTTACAGTTTGTCAAACAAAAGTTAAATCATTATAATGAACACTTAAGGAAGAAAAAAACTGACAAAACCTTAGAACAAACTTATTTACAGACAGACAGACAACAGTGAAACCTGCTGCTCCTGACATTAATACTTTTAACAAGGGAATCAGAAATTTACAAATCAGACTGTGCTTTTGACTTCAGCAGCAATACCAACCTCTTCTTTCCTGTCAGACCCCTTGGATGTTTTGGTCTTTGAGGTTTCTGTCTTAGTAATATATGTCTCATCCTTCTGTGTGGAATCATTCTTAGACCAAAGATGTGGGTTGTTCGTGCGCTTCAGCTGGAAAAAAAAACAGAATAAATATTTATACATTTTGTAATTGAAAGTTATTATGAAACTTATAACTGTAGTGATGCAAAATGTTAGATTCAAGAGACAATGAATGATGGTTCATACAAAAGGGCTCAAAAACTGACACAACTGCATCCTAAGGTATCTTCCTACCAAAAATCATGTACTTAAGATAAGCATTTGATGCTAAACAGACTGAAGATACAACTTTGCAATTTTGGACACTACCACTGAAATCCCTATTCCTAAGTTTTTTCTTTTACAACTTTTGCCACAGGCTCCACAATTACATAAAATCTGTCAAAGTCGAAAATTGCTGGATTTGGTTAAACAGGAAGTAGGTGAGAGACAGACCTGAAATCAAATCCAACGTTATGGAAACCCACACGATGTTGTATACCAAATATCACGTGGGTGTGATTAGTAGTTGCTGAGAAAATTTTAAGATAAATTTCTTCCCCACCTGACTGCCCATCTGCCAGCTCACTGTCGGACATTCACCATCTTATAATATATATAACCCGTATTTTTCACTCCGTGAAATCTGGCCAAAAATTATCAACAAATCTTATTATCTAAATTTGTTTGTACTGTACCTTTCCTTCTTGACTCATGCCTATGCCACTATCGAATGAATTGACAGCTTTGTTAAGACTATCGTCTGTGGCTTGACGAGTGATCTTCAAAGTACGACTTCGTCTTAGGTGAGTGTGGGTCATACTGGCTTGCTATAATACATTACCAAAAAACAATTGTAAGCTAAATGCAATTGATTATTTATTTAATTTAGCAAGTTCTTTCTATCTTATGCCACTATAACTGATCATAAAATATTTTCTAAGCTATACATGCATTCTTAAACTCAACACAATAAATGGTAAAAATTTGCTGAAAGAATCTTATTCTTTCTTTTCTAATAATAATTGCTCTACCCCTATTACACAAAAATATGCATATCCAATTTTCTCTTTAAACTGCAAATGCAAAACTACTAAAAAAACAATTTCTTCTTGACATGTACTAAAATGAATATTTATTAACATAAAGAGTAGTCTGCCCTTACCACCAGTGAATCTGTAGTACTTTCTCTGTCTAAGTAGGACAAGAATTCATCATCATTGGTCTTAAAGGACCCAGCGTTTGGTCCCTCGTAGTCTATTTCTATGGTCTGGGCTGTTCCTGCTCGAGGTCCATGATCAAATATGTTGGTCTGTTTAAAAAAAAGCATGATTGTTACTATTAGCCATAAGACTATAATTATCTATAATCATTTAAGCTTGTTTTGAACCTATAAAACTAAAAAAAAATGTCATTGTTTAAGTTAATAAAAAACTTTTTTAATAAGATTTAATTATACACATTGATCAACTCAATTATATTAATGGAAATCTGGTATGGTGATTTGTTTGTTAGAGCATGTCAAAAGAGTGAACGCCATCATTAAAATATTATTGATAAAAGTCCTGTTACAATTGTATTACAAATAATTCATCAAAAAGTTTTTATTATTGATAAAGTCACCTTTGATTTACTCCTTTTAAACATCCAGATGATAACCAGTGTAATAGGGAAGGAGATGACATTTGTAACAAATGATAGGACGACCTCTTCCCATCCAAACGATGACAACTGTCCATTATCCTCCTGTTTCAACAAGCCATACCACATGGCATTGATAGCCATGAATGTATACAGGATGGTCACCACACATGTGGCCCTCTGGACGCGTGTGAACCGGCTCATGGCAGGGCGATCCACAACAGAGTACCAAAGATGTCGATCTGCCATACAGTTTGAAACAGCTCTGTTGAACATTCTCCCAAACCTCTGGATTTCTGATGATCCTGAAAGTAAAATTGAGGTTTTCAATTTGATAATTTATTATGACGATCAACATTTAAATGTAATTATTATTATCATTTAGAAAGAATTGCTTTAAGTTTATATGAATCCTTCTTCAGTTTGAAGTGTGCAAGTATGGTTTCTAAAGAGCCTACTCTTAACCATATCTATAAACATATTTTAAACAGTCATGAATTATTTCTCTCCTTTCCAAAAAACTTAGCACCTTCACATATATTGGGCTCAAAAATTGGTTCATGAAATATTCACCCTAAACAAAGATTAAACCACTGAAATTTTTATCTAATAGTAGTCTGGTTTATTAGTCAATACACCAACAGCTCTCAAGTTTTAAAGTAATTCCATACTTTAATCACTACACCAGTAGCTCTTAAATTCATGACAAATTTACCTGCTGCTTTTATTTCCTTCTGTATAAATCCTTTCTCCATCTCAAGTGACATCCAGAAGTTGGCAAAGAAGTAGTACTTGATGTCCGTCTGCATATCTTTGATGATGACTTGGGTCAGGTACCAGCTGGGATCCAGTCCAGAGTTGTCGTGCCAGATCATGATCTTGTCAATGTTTCCAAGGTTGGTGTCGTGGGCCATGATAAAGGAATCTTGACCGTTTCTCTGGAAGGCCCACTTCTTGTCTAGTTGTTTGGAGCTAGTTTTGCCATATTCTCCATAGATTTTCATACCAACATTGGCAGTGGTTCCTAAAAAAGAAACAAAGCTTGCATTAGTCACATAAATCAAAGGTTTAGTTTCAAACTTGATACATGCTCAGAGAAAAATATTAAAGACTTTATACATAAAGTTAGGATTTTGTTAGCTTGCAGTTTGCTACATCTTGCTTTTTGTTTTGGGGTGGGTTTTTTTACACTAAAAACTCATTATGATAACTTTCTGATCAAAGTTATTCATGTTCTTCAGAAAACAGTGCTAATTCTATCTTTTTTTTTAAATGTTTTACATTGTTTCCATTGATAAGCTTTGAATATTTTCAAACACATTTAAGAGTTCGTCTGGAACTGATGTGCTATTTTAATCATATACATCCACTAACCTGCTCCAATCTGTCTACCAGTAATGACCGTCACTTCATATTTAAACGATCCATCTTTCCCACAGAGTGGTATAGTCGAGATTTTCTCCAGGCTGCTCTGGTCAAGCCTGCGGCAAACTATCACGGCCACAATGTATGCCACAAATATCAGACAACAGGTTACAAATACAACAGGGTTGGTGGACAAATCCAAGTCCTGTAAAATAAAACTGTACCATGAACTCTTAAAGTTTGTCATATGAAATTAACAAAACGAATCAGAGTTTAAAAAGTGAAATTATAGCCGGTTATAAATTTATGAATACAGATATATTCAACCTATTTAAGTTGACCATACAAATCATTATAAAAATCAATAATTTTTATTTAAACAGGTATGAATTTAAAATGTCTTTAAAAAACAGCAAAAAGTAAATATTAATAAAAAAGTCTTTATTCTAAAAAAATCTCTACATTGAAAATAAAACACTCCAAACAAAGGCTGTAAAGGAATTCATTCCCTTTCTAGGAATTTCTTATATGCCCTTAGTTACATACCAGCAGATCTGCAAAACTAAGAGAATCAGGGGGTGCTAGCATTCCTCCTCCAAATGGGGTCAGATGGTGGCATTCACAGACACAATAGTTCTCGATGGACTCATCAGTGGAGGCACAACCATTCATGCTCCACGAGCTGGTGGACGTATCAAAGAACTGACACGTGGAGAAATATTTAGCGGCACTGACGTTGACGGCAAAGTTTGGATCGTCATTATATACTGTGACAGAGTAAGAAGCATCTGTGTCAAAGTCACTGGAATATAAAATCAACATTGGTAAGTTCATGCAGTAACGATTCATTAATCAATTTAGACAAATACATGTATATGCAACAGAAATATGCATCTTAATATTGGAAGGCTAAAACTTATCATGATATATTGTTGATCACTGGTCAAATAAAAGTAATTAATATCAGCTGTTCATGATAATGTCCCTTTTGTTACTTTTGCCACTGTTCTTAAAACACATTTAAAAAACTGAAAAATAATTTACCCGTATTTCCCAAATGATCAGGTGTTTTCACAGCACTCTAGTTTTCTAAACTAATAAAATGCAGTACTCTATGTAACCCCTGAATGTAAAACAGGGAATTAAACCCTATTAATCAATCAATCAGTTAACCTGTTAACATCTAATCTCACCTGTTTCCTACAAACAATGTATAACTTGTGTGATCATATCCACTAGCCATATATTCCATCTTAATCTCTTTCATCTGCTCGTAGCTAGACTTGGTGGCCTCATAGCTCCTCCCTAAGTACACTTTGATAACCCCAGTGGCATTGGCCGAGGTGGCAGTGTTTGCCACAACCTCAAATTTGATCTGAATATGCATGGCGGCTCCATCATAGCCAGTTGATGTATCAATGATAATCCTTTTCACCGAGGCTTTTTCAATAACAGTCGATGAGAATGTTAGACCTGCTTGTGGGCTGTAGTTGGGAGAAGTTTGAAGGCTATCAGTTATGTTGTATGGATCACCACCATTTTTCATGATATAAAATTTGGGTCGCTCTCCAGATGGGATGTTACTGACGGACATTTCCTGTCCACTGGTATCGGTGAATCCAGCAGCAATAACTTTCGTGTTCAGTGGTACATCTCCCACATTCCCCCATGTAAATGGATTCTGTTGGACAACCATCATTATTTGGAATACCTCTTGTCTTGTTGGGTAAAGTGAAGAAAGCATGCCCGCTTGTAGTACAGCAATGCATCCGTCTGACGAGTAATTCCTTTCGATACTGTCTGTGTAAATTCTTTTTCCATACACCTTTATATTGTCAAGATTAATCAAAATTGGATCTTCAAGAGGAAGTAAAGTCTTCAAATTCAAAATAGCAATCTCATTGCCGAACTGGAATGATCTGGTTATTACTTCCTGTTTGTGGCCATCGCTTGACAAAGAGGTCGGCAAGGTCAAAGTGCTGATAGCTGGTTTATAATTAGTAAATGTAGACGTATCTAGTGAGGTCACATTCGAAATGTTGACAGAGCTATAAATAGCAGCATTTACAGCTTCCATATTGTTATTGACGGCATCCAGAAGGAGGCTGGATGTAAATTCCTTCTTATCGGCTCCTTGGAAAGCACTGTTTTCAAGATCTGCCTTGAGGATGTCGATTTGATTCAGCACCAGAGTCTGGCAGGAACTAGTTTGGTATTCCCCTGAATAATGCTGGATAAAAGATATCAAAAGTTTGAAAAAAACAGGCAACAATATTTAAAGATAAAGAATTGAAAGATTCAAAATAACAAATTAATAGTTGATAATATCCACCTTTCTTTATTTGGTTTTATTGCTGAAAATATTGAGAGAAAAAAAAATTCATCAACAACAACAAAATAAATACTGATGAATATGTGGATTCGGCCATTTTAATTTGGAATGCTAAAACCTTTCAATTTTGTTCATGTCAACATATCATCCGCAGCCTCTCTGCTGTGTAAATTTTTATTTCACCTAAGTTTACTTTTTCAGGGCTCAGTTTAGTTTGGTTTCGGTAATGTGTTTTCATTGAGAAACTCTTTCTTATCAGTGTGTCCTGTTGTTTTTTTTTTGACAAACTTAAACATTTGAATGTCCTCTGTTTGCTTCTAGAACAGAACAGAGTCCCTGTAATATTGAATACCTACTGTTAACATGTTAAGAATATGAGCCATTTGCTGTTGTTGATAAATCGTCTCTAGTGGCAGGAAAAGTACGGAAATCGTAATCCTGTTACGAAGCAGGTTTCTATCATCCACATGACTATTGGGCTGGTTCAGGAGCGACTCCTGGCGAGAAAGTTCATTCAACTCGTGGGTGATGGCAATGCCATACTGTAACAGGATGGTCGGGTTGTTGTCGCTGACGATGCTTGGCAGCATGGTCGTTGTTTGACTTTGGAGGAAGGCAATTTGGTTGCCACCAGTTACTGTGCTACTCATTGGTACATCACTGTGAAAGAATAAATTGAAATATAAAATATATGGCTTATCAGTTCAATTTAAGTTGTTATCAGAAAGTTAAAAAAATCCACGGTAGATGTCTAAGGTTCAATTAAAAATTTCAGAAATTCTATTCATTCAAAGTAGTTTTTTTTTAAATTGAGACAAGCATCTTTAATATGAACAGGTCATTACAATTATATAGTAGAATGTATTGACACTATTGTCTATAAAAAAATTGGGTTCACTGTTATATGTTTGTTCCCCAACCCCACACCTCCTGCCTGACATGCACCATTTGAAACCCATTTTTCAGACTGTGAGATCTGACAAAAATTTAGATAAACTTACGTGTCTAAGGCCAGAGTTTCAGATCCATCTTCATCCATGATGTACACCTTCATATTAACAGCAGTTCTCAACGTGCCAGGCCATGGAGCAAGGTAGAATGATGGGGAGGACAGAGTCCCAAAGTAGATGACAACCTTCTGGCCCAGGGAAGCTGTGTCCTTGCTGTATGACATGACCTTGCAATTCAATTCACCTTGGGCATTATCTGGGTCAGAAAAGCCTGTGCAGGACACTTGTACTGGTGTGATAAGTGGGTCAACAGCTGTACTTGTTACCAGAGTACATGTACCGCCTGTAGGTTTGTTATTGGCTTTCAGTGAAAACTCAGATGAACTCTGTAGAGTCACCAGAGTATTTTGCTTGCTGATTTCTAATTTGAATATGTAATGTCCATTTGTAGAGGGCAAGGCATCTGCTAGGAGGACAAAGTTCTGCTTGTCGGTCCCGGTTGTTGACATTGCGGAAGTTATTGGGGTCAGCTGAACTCGATTTGAGCTTGCGTCCAGACTGAAGACCGACCACTCATAGTACAATGTGTCCGTTGAAGCACAGTTGATACAGGATCCAGTAAAGGCCACATGTTGACCTTGATTGATGACATAACGACCTTTGGAAGCACAGGTCACACAGGTTATGACTGGGACAGGATCATCATTGGATGAAATCTCAATCTGTAAGAAGATTAAAGGAACAGGAATAAGACACTTTAAGTTTTTAATGCATAAAAATTGAGCCTTAAATGAACAATAGAAGAAAATGAGATGTGGAATAAGTTTTTATTTGTAAGTGATCTCAATTCTGTCAGCTCTTAAGTTTTCATAATATATATAGAGACTTTAAAATGTTACCCATAACTTAATAACATGTGATTGATGTAAGACTGGCTTTAGCTTCTCGATCTTTGCCAATATTTACTGAGAGAAATCTTGACCTTTGACCTACAGAACAAAGAACTATTGGGGCCTTTCTTACCTCATGGGGTTCAGTTTGGCAAGTTTCAAGAAACTTTTTCAAGGTGTTAAAAAAGCTAAATTGTAAACATAAATTTCAGAAATACAAAATAAGACAGGAAGTTATCTTTTCTATCCTGCTTTTCTAAAACAACATACATTTTTTATGTCAGGAAAATGGTTTTATTTTGTTTTCTTTATACTGCAATGAATACAAGTCTTTCATATTTACTTAATATGTCTCATTTTTTAATAACAAAATACATTACCTCTTGAATAAATGTCCCTGATGTTCTACCTGGAGCGGAGACTGTCAAGGTAATGGTGTATGTTTGTCCTGAGAGGATGTTGACAGGATTCAGCTGTACGCTGCTGGCTGAACTTGATGTAATACCAGCACACGCATCTGTATAGCCACTTGGTGTTGTCTGAAAAAATATAGTAAATCTGGCTCTATCATCTAAATAAATTCAAATTATAAAATTGGACACTTTGTTTTGTGAGCAGACAGAGTTGACAATCTAACATTACTTTTATTTAAAGAACAAAAAATCATTTTTAGAAAAAAGTAAAATTTTAGTTCTATGCAAGGTGATGAAAAGTAGTTAAATATTGTAAAAGTTTAGAAAAAAAATATTGCTCTTTTCACGAGTATTTTTATCAAAACGTCCTAAAATATAAAAGTGAAATATATATTTTATTATTGCAGAAAAATCAGGACAAGAAAATTAATTAGTGGATCAACATTTGTTCTTGAACTCATAATAGCAATTAGCCGAGCGTATGTCACCATTCACCATATCACCAGCATGCATTCTAATCATATCTCCCAAAACTTGGCTGTGTTCCACTGAGCATGCTGAATTTAATGTGCAACCATTACCTGACATCAAGCTGTACCCCAACACATGCTTTTTATAGACAAAAGAATATCAATCAACAAAAATATTGCAGATCAAAATAGCTATGCTATTTCGAAATCTTTAAATTGTAAAATTCTTAAATTGACACTTGTCATAGTCTGATATAGAGGTAAAGATATTTTTTCTGATTTTATTTATTTACATCTGACAATGCAATTTTTGGAATAAAATTTGGATATTTTGAACCAAAGATTTCTAAGTGGATCAAAAAATTAATTGTAAGACAATTTCTTTCTCTCAGAAAATGGAGCTTGAAACTAAGGGTAAAATTTTAACATATGAAAAATATAAACATCTTTGTGCAATATCTTTGGTCACTTTCCATTCTTTTGTGCAATAATATTCCCCCCTCAACATTTTTCCACCCCCAAATAATTATTTTCCACATTTTAAATTTTTCATTTTCCTGGTAATTTTTAAGCTTAGAACCATTTTTTGATAAAAATTGAAGAAATTGTCATTTAGACGTGGGATTTTTTCGTGATTTAAAAATGATAGTGCCCTCCCCTGCTTAATGCCAAAACAGCATAAACAGCGTCTTTTCTTCAAATGTTTTGGACGAAAAAAAGCAAATTAACAAGCATTTCGAAATGCAACAAACTGAAAATAATTGAACCATTAAACCCCTGAAAAAAAAGTTTGTGTTACATTAAAACCTTGTTTGAATGCTACAAATATTTCACCCAAAACTAAGCAATCTACATGCAAGAAATCTTACTGCAGGAGGTCCACTCTCCAGCTGAGAACAAAAATATAAAGCTTAAAAACAGACTACAATAGAGAGAGAGGGAAAATTTGAAATCCATAGCCTTTTTTGTAAACTTCATTCAATACATCATATAGGCTTTGATCAATTTTCTAAGCCAATTTACTGTGGTTTCAATATTATTCATGAGGTATCAATTTTAGTGTGGGTCTGTAGTCAGCAGCATACAGATCAATTTTAAGTGTCATTTTGTTGTGGTGATAAAATTTCTGGATCAAAGCCACCCACGAAAAAACATGAAAATTGAAACCCTATGATACCCCATGATATTTTCTTCAAAGCAGAAAAAAAGGCTTGGATTTCAAAAGATTTTAAGATAATCTGGTGTTAATCAAAGAAAATAAAATAGAAATTCTCAAATTTACGTCTCATATGATCCCTAAAAAAATTCTTTCTTCGTTATCAGCCAGTAGTAGAAAAGTTCAAAATTGAGTTAAAAGATATGATAGTTAATTGTTTTAATTAGTGTTAGACTGGTCTGCTGTACTGAGATGATCACCTCAATATCCCTATTGTGTCTCAACTATGTTGTGTTCTATGGTCATTACCGGATCCCAAGATCGCAATGGAAGAGGGAGGTTTGGCGCCATAAAACCTGGTTTAACCCACCATTTCGTTTGAAATACCTGTACCAAGTCAGGACCATTGCGAACCACCAATTCTCCGGTATGACTGATTCATTTTTGTCATTTTCTCTGGACTATGAGATTGATCATTCAAGTTCGGTAGTTTTGTTATTACCTATTTTTTTCGATAGCAAAGTTTTTTTCTCATTTCAACAGAATGATAAGATAAGGCTACAATGTAAAGAAAATCTACAAATATATGAAGGAGTTGGAGACCACAGATAATTGTTAGTTTAATTTACTATGAAGCAAATAACAAAAATTGCTTTTCAATTAAATAATCTATTAGTACTGGTTAATGAAGAATTTGTATTAATTAGATCAAAGCAAATTGATCAAATCAAAAATATCATTAATTTGCGATAGAAGGTTACAAGACAGGGGATACTATAGATGAGAAGAAAAGCTTAGATCTTTTAAAAAATACAAAATACAAACAAAGGAGGTTTATGAAAGTTAAAAGTGGAAGAAACAGAATCTTACCAATGGATAAACTACTGTGCAAGCCCAACTGTATGTCAGAACTGTTGTAGAATCATCAGGGTCGAAAGAGGTACTCCCATCAACATTAATGGTGGTTGAATCTGGATATTTCATAGTACTACCCCCTGATATCAGAGCAACAAGATCTGAATGCTGGACGGTCAGATTGTACGAGACATCCACCATAAGAGGGGTGTAGTCATATTGTGTAGATAGTTGTACGCAGTAGTCCCCGACGCTTAAACTTTCATCCAGCATTAACTTTGGTGTGTTACTTATAGTGTTAGCAGAGAGCGAGACAAGATTTCCATAACTTGAAGAACAATGGCCATTATAAACTCTCCATTTGTACGATAGAGTGTAGTCTGTGCAGCCATTCTTGTCAACAGTCACTTCAAAGGTCGATGTTGATGACTTCTTCCTTATTTTGTGTTCCAATCCTCCTTTGGTCACCTGCATAATGTCACAATGGAGAGGCTCAATGACAAAGTTCCCACTTATTGTCACACTCCCTATTGAGTTAGAAACTTCAAGCTCATAAGAATAGGATCCTGGTGTGGTAAAAATCTTTCCCATAAGACTATCTGTAGTTGTTACAATTTCATTTGTTGGTAGGAACTTCCATTTGTACGTAACACCAACCAGGTTGTTTCCAGTGACTTGAAAATTGACTGTGTAGTTGACAAAGAATTTTGAATTGGTTGTGTCAACAGCCACATTTGATATTGGACCAATGATTGTATATTGGCATTCAGAAGATAGTGAGCTAACTTTGTTTGAGGCATTGACATTAAGACTGTAAATACCTGTTGTAGTGTAAGTGTGTGTTATTCCATTTCCTGTGCCCGTTACAGAATTGGTGGAACCTGTTTGAAGCTGATATGTAAACGTAACATCAGTCCCTTGTGTCACTGTAAATGCTGCTGTCACAGCTTTGTTGACTTCTTCAGTGAGGTTACATCCTGTTACACTCAACCCAAGGATGGGAACTTCAACCACAATGATAATTTGCTGAGTCATGGCGCTGACATGATTGTACACCTTGACTGATATTATCTTCGACCCAGCAGAGTTAAAAGATGGATTTATGACGTTTAAAGTTAAATTTCTTATGTTTCCATCAACTGTCCATTCAAAATATAAACTATCTGCACCAATACTATAGTTAGCAGTGATCGTCACAACTTGTCCAGTTTGAGCAAGTGTCGTGTCTGGAATTACTGCCAGTGAGGTGACAGCGCCCTCTACATAGATTGTCATTGAATATGTACCGCTACTGACAGAATTCTGAACAGTAACTGTCAAAGTGTATGTCCCAGAAGCCAAAAACTGATGAGTAAGAGATGACCCTGAAAATGTCAAAGCTGATGAAACGCCATCTGCCAGAGACCAGGACGTGGCATAGCTCTCCCCAGTTACAACAGCAGACGTAAATGTTACACTTGTGCCTGTAGCTATGTAGGGATAGTTTTCATCAATAACAGAACTGATAGCGACTCCTGTGACAGCCTCAATCACTGTTATTGTCTTATTGACAGTAACGGAGCCCAGGTCATTGGATACTTCTAACACCACTGTATAATCTCCCTTTGAAGGGAAGGTGTGTTTGACAGATTTTGTTGATTCAGTCAGTTGGTACTGTGTTGTGGTATTCACAATGCTCCAGCTGTATCGCTCCCCTGTACCTATCAATCCAGCTGTCATGGTTAGCTCATCATTGGTTCCTATTGGAGAAGGTTTATCAAATGTAACAGTAACACTGCTAATCTCTGTCTGTACATACACCGTAATAGAAGTCATATGCTCACTCCCCAAGTGGTTCCAAGCTTTTATAGAGACGGTGTAATTTACAGGACTGGTGAAAGTGTAAGTTAAGTTTTTGCTGGAGGAAGTGGCTGAAGTAGTCTGAACACTTGTCCCATCATGCACTGTCCAATTATAGAATGTGCTGTGTTCTGTGTTTGGCTGTGATGAGAAAGTGTATGCCTTGTCCTTGGCAGCATATTGACCCTGGACCAGGTCAGATGTCAAGGTCACACTGGTTATGTAGTTCAACACCCTAACGCTTTTAGAAGATACAACCTTAGTATACTGGTTGTAGGCCAGAACAGTTACAATATATGTTCCTTCTGTGTAATAAACTCCTGTTGTGTATGTTGCAGAAGTCTGGATGCTTTGGGGACAATTAGAACAATCTTGCCACATGTACCGCAACCCTCCAGCGCCTCCAGTAGGTTGAGCTTCCAGAGTAAAAGAATTATTAACAAAGGCTATAGCATTTCCATCGATGGAAACAGAGGTTACATCTTCTTGAACGGTAATGTTAAACTGTTGTGTGTCTTGTCCTACATCATTACTTGCGGTCAGTACGATGGTATAAATCCTACCAGAGGTATATGTATGACTTTGGGATATCCCATCGACTGTTGAACTACCATCTCCAAAGTCCCACTGATAAGTCACATCAGATCCTGATGTTAACGATGCTACAAATGAAGCCGTATTTGATGCCCTCACGTACGAGATACCACTACTGGTGTTACAGTTCAAACAGGTTATTTGTAGTCCCTGAATTTCTCTCTGGACTTTGTAAATGGTTGAAGCGTTCTGATGCCCTACTTCATTCCAAACCATAACATCAACACTGAAATTTCCTTCTGATGTTTTAGTTACAGTCAGTGTATTAGTTGTGGTAGTAGACACCACCCCATCCTGATTCCATGTATAATGTAAATTATCACCACCAGTTACGGTAGCTGTTATGGTTACACTTGCAAAACCACTTGATGTTAGCGGCACTGGTGAGTTGGTTGTAAGAGTTAGACCATTCACTTCATCCATGACAGTTACTAAAGATGATCCATGTATGACGTTGGTAGTTGAGTGAATCTGTACAACAACACTGATGTTATATACCCCTGATGTTGTGAATGTCCAATCTTGTGTTAATAAGCTTCCTTTCTTCAAATTTCCATCAAAATACCAGGTCAACACGAGAGCCGTAGGGTCATAATATAGAATGTCAACCGAAACTGATAACAATGTATTTGTTGCTTGGTATTTATTATGTGTCATGCCTAAAATTTCAAATGTTGATGTATCCACAACATAAATCTCCTTAGTAACAGTATCAGAGTCTAGATTGTTCCATGCTGTTACAGTTATGTTAAAATGACCAGTAGTGTCCATGTATGGCTTGTAAACATTATCATTGGTGATTCCTGACGAGAGGCTAAGACCTGTGACCTCAAAACGATAGCTCAGAGAATTACCAGTAGTTACAGATGCAGTTATAGTAATCGAGTTATTTACAACGACAATCCTATCAGCAGTTATTGCTAGTCCTGTTATTTCATCGAGGACCTCGACAGTGACGGTCGTTTCCACAGTTTCTGCACCATTTGTGACATTAACATAAACATGGTAGGTCCCTGCAGAGCTAAAAGTATGTATCTTTTCCTTTGAAGTACCAGATTCTACGAACGTATCATTAAAATCAAAGGTGTACGTCAAGGATCCATAATCTTTTATGGCTAAGTTTGGTACCGTTGCAATAAAATCGATACTGGCTCCAGTTTTTATTTGCGTGGGTGAGGCAGATAGGGAAACTGAAGGCAAGGTGTCGAATACCCTGATAGTTTGAGTCTGAACCTGGGCAACATTGAACTCATCAGTTATTGTCACTCTCAACGTGTAGGTTCCATTGATTGTATGTGTGTGTGTCTTGGTCAAGGACAGAGATGTGGACGCTGTCACAACGGTTTCAGATTGGGTCCCACTTTCAAATTCCCACTGAACATTTATGTTTGCATTGGAATTTACATTACATTGTATTTCAAAGGTGATGGGTCTTCCAATAGACGCTACTGCTACTGATGGTGCTCCTACCAAAACCATATTTTGAACATTGGCAACATATCTACCATATACAATCATTGATGCATTTTCCGATTTATAGCCATCTGATATCTGCACTGTAATTTCATATACGTCTTTGTTTGTAAATGTATGGGTGAAGGTTAAAGATACCCCGGTGGATTCTTGAGTGCCATTAACATAATAGGTATAGCTGGTAGGATTTCCACTTGTAACTGCTGTTGTAAAACTGGTAGCTTGGTTAATTTTAACAAGGTCACCATGACTCGTGTCTGTTAGGTTGAATGTCAGACCTAGAGGCAGGAATGCAATACTGGCCAAATTTTTAGTATTTGACCCAACACTATTCTGGACAGTAACTTGAATGCTGGCAGGAGTGCCACTGTTGTAGGGAAACCTATAAGTGGCATGACCAAATGGATCGGATATTCTGTAATTGCTGATATCACATAGTGTTGGCATGGATGTTGATACGCTTCCTGGACATGACGATTGGAGGGTTGAAGTATTTGTAGTCCCATCTATGGTCCATGACACTTGAACATTGGTCCCTCGTTTAACTGAAAATACTAAATCTGTTACAGTTCCAGCATCGACATAAAAGGTATCAACACCTCCACTACTGCTTTGAATAGCTGGAGAAATCCATGTAAAATCACCAACTGCTTCTTCTACATTGATTGAACAAGTTTTTGCTATGTTGTCAGTGGGTAGACTCAATTCATAAGTGTAAGCTCCTGCGACAGTGGAGTACTGTAAAGATTCGGGCATTGTGACAGTTTGGGGTATGGTATAAACTGCCTGGAAGTAAACTGCCGTATTGTTCCGCCAAGGAGAGTTCATGAGAGAAGATTCATCGATCACGTCACCAATGGAGAACCACCCATTATTTATTACATTAAGCATATTCTGGAGATTGTCGATATCATTGCTATCACTGGTAATGACCTCTGCACTACTTTCCGTCTGAAATCCTATAATGTCTCCTTCTTTAACGTTAATTCCATTTGCCTTGACGGAGAAGTGACCACTGGATCCAGCTGTGGCCTCCATAGCAGTCTGACCTACCAGCTCGTACGATGGCATGCTTCCAAGAAAGGGGATGTCACATGAGGTAGCATTTTGAGTACAGCTACAAGGATCGGCCACACGAATACATGTGTTTGTGTAATAGCAGACTTCCTGTCCTTCATTACAATAGGGGGCAGCACTGCATGTGGTCACGGTACTTGAACATGAAGCATATCTTGCACCATTGCCATCACAACCTAAAAATATCATAGAATAACAAAGAAATAATTATCCAACTGAATAGCAATTTTTTTTCAACTTCTTAAAATCACTATATGTTTTTAGATCAGTTAAAACAAGAAAAAAATTAAATTTTCATTTAATTTAATTTTTATAATTGCATCTATGATAGATATTTTTATCCATACTCTCAATAGCAAATATCAATCTTTGATTGGCTAATTATTTGTTCAATTTTTAAAATACTTTTAAGATATGAGTTCCTTCGTTCAATATTGATGCTGCATACCACATATCTAGAGGCTGTGATAAGTAGTTGCTGAAATACCTTTTACAAGATTTTTTTTTTAATTAGCAAGTCCAAAATTTCAATGTTATACCTGGTTTTATCAATGTTCCGGATGCACAGCTAGGTCTATAAACTTGGAATACCAATGTTGCAGTTTTCGTTAGGGAGTTCATTTTGAAATTCCACTCTTGTACTTCTCCATCATGGGAAAACCAAAGACCTGAAAAATTACATAAAGCAATTATAAAAGTGTCAAGAAACAAAGAACAATGTTTTGAATGCTCCAATCTTCATAACTAAGAAACTTAACCTGAATTTGCCCTCTTCATTCAAAACTTTACATTATTTACCTTATATAGGGGAATGGAGACTGATTGTTTGTGCTGATAAATAAATTGTTGTCTGCTTAATGCTTTGTCGTATTTTTCTTTCAAAAACTTGAATGACAATATTTTTCTTCTCAAATAAGTCTGATCCTCTAATAAACTCTCTTGTGCATGTACATTTCATTATAAATATGTAACAAGCCTTGCAGTATATCTTTTTTTCTATAATCAGTGAACCAAAAAGTTAAGGTTAGAGGTGTCTTTTTTATATATTCTTATTCATACCTCAATGCATATGTATATAAAGTTTCATGATAACTTCATATGTCCTACATCGGAATGTTACTTAAAACTTAAGGTAAACCTGATTTAGAACAGACAAACGGACAAAGACTTTGTTTTTGTAGACAAGGCATAAACTAAGTCTGAATATCCCCCCATCTGAACATTTTGCCTCACTCACCTGGGAATATTTTGGTGATGGTGGCAGCCTGGCTAGGTGCCGTTGCTTCTGCTTTAGAGGTCAAACTATAGGTTGTTCCCAATGATTCCAAATGGCCCACACCAACCAGGTAGGATGGAACTTTAATGGTTTCTGAATAATAAAGAAATCATTTTCTGATTGTTTAGATATTCTATAAATAAAAAATATTAATTTTTGCAGATAGTTTATGATTATAATTGTATGTGTGTAAAAAACAGAATTTTCCTTACAATTGCTGTGGGAGTTATACTTATGAATTCTTTCCTGAGAAATATATCTGAGAGAATATTGGTATAAAGAAATGCCTTTTCATAAACCCAAACAATGCAAATACACTATGAACATTGTAGTTCTGAATACATTTTATTAGAAACAATGATAGTAGTTCTGAATACATTTTATTAGAAACAATGATAGTAGTTCTGAATAATATTATCATAAAAATTTAAAAACCCACAATTATCCTTTTGATCAAAGTCAAGCACGAAATTTCACACTGAAGAATATAAACGTAACAACCAAAAATCTTCCAACTTACCTCTGAGTGAATACTGGCAGATATAAAACTTGGTTTCTTGACAACTGTTTGGGGTCCACGTCCCTGTACTGTCCAAGGTGAAGCAGTCTGTTTCAGGTGCGGTCCCTATAGGGTCGTAGTTTATTGTGGACCGATTATTGGTCCACATCAGATAGGACTCGGCAGATCTATCTGTCAGGCCTACCCAGGCTGGGGCAGATACACTAAAACACAAAACAAATGTCAATACTGCTAAAACAAGTTTATTGGATTTACCATTGACAATTTTCTTTTAAAAAATCAAAATTATGACGGAATAGAGGTTACTCAATAAACACCCTTCCTCAAAGCAGGGGTATTATGATAATTATGTCTGATAAGTTCACCTCATAATGGAGAAAAGTACAATGTTTTATACATGAACATACTGTTGATTTTTTTCCCAATTTATGTTCCTGGTTTTTTTTTAAACAGAGAAGAACCCAGAAATTTTTGAAAGGATATTTTGGCCTATAGCTTACTGAGAGTAAAGGAGAAGGGGTTTCCAGCCCAAGTTTACCAAACATTTGCAGAAAAAAATCTAATTGTTTAAATAAACTATTTATTAGAAGTTTCAGCCTCAGGCCTTCATCAGTATCACAATATATTCTCTTTCTTCATTTTGATTGTCTTAAAATCTGTCAAAAAAATATATTCTCCTTCTACATTTTGAATGTAAAAAATCTGCCAAAGTCAAAAATGGCTGGATTTTATTAAACAGGAAGTAGGTGAGTGACAGACCTGAAATTGAACCCAATGTCATGGTACCCCATCCTGATACTGTATAAAAAATATCAAGTGGCTGCTATTAGTTGTTGCTGATAAAACTGTTACAAAAACTTCTTCCCTGCCAGCCCCCCAAATTTTACCATTTTATAACCTGGATTTTTCTTTCAGTGAAATCCGGCCAACAACCAAAGATTGCAACCTTGGAACACCCTTGTTTGGATTTGCCACTTTGAGGGTCATACTTGTAGTCTGATATATTGTTACACCATTTCTAAATGATGGAAGAATCTATGCTTTTTTAAATTATCAACAGGTAATATTTTTACCTCCCAAACACATTGGCTACAATAAATGATTCCAGACTACTTGAATCTATGACGGCTAACTGTGATTGGTTGTTTACGGCATTACAAGCGGTGGCAGCTGCTGCCCAGTTCTGGCTGACTTCATACAACTTGTAGCAATGCCCATTGGTGGAGTAATACTGGCCTCCTAATGCACACTCAGTATTAGGTGCTGTAAAATGGAAAAAGAAAATTAGTTTAATTTTAAATCGAGGTAAATTTAATGATCAGAATTGTACAGGTTAACTAGTTAATTCCAACTTCTGACTATTATGTCTAAACAAATCAAACTTTTCATTCCCTTCAATATATATCTTAAACCTGTATAAACCAAGCACTTGTCTATTATGAACAAATTATTCAGTTTCATTGGGATCAATTGGGAAATGTCAAACAATTCACAAAACATTTTATCGTTTATGTAGCAATATACAAATTAGTTAAAAGTGGATATTACCATGCTTGTTGTAGATTTTGTAAACCAAAAAAAATATTTTATAATAAATATAAAGATAAGGTTAAAAATAGGGGTGTAAATATAGTAAGAAAATGGTATAAATCTTATTACACATAAAAATATAAGCACAAATATATTCGACTATACATGTGTATTTGATTACACTTTTCATAATATCATAGTATATAATGTATACATATATTACATTTCTTGAGAAATGTTTGCTGGAAATATAACGATAAGGTAACAATAAGTAAATCCCTGTAAAGAATAGAATTGATTGCAGTTTGCTTAATGTTCTGTTGGGGATATTGCAGCCATAATCACAAAATCGCCATGATATTTTCTAAATTTTCAAAGAGAAAAAAATACAATTCAAATCCTATAGTCATATACACTGACATCAACATGATAATCATAACTGTAGTACGTTACTATCATCCCAATATGGTGAAGGACATATCGATTTAGTTTTTATGCTCATTAAAGTCCTCTACTTGATATTTTATAATATGTATGAAGAGTTACTTTACAGCAGTTATGATCATCACGTTAATGTCAGTGATATAAATAATTGCTATTTTAGATTTATAAACCGGGACATAAAAAATGTTTTTTTTCAGCCAAGTCAGGACAAAAAATACCTTCAAGATGCATGCATGGGTAAAAAAAATCTTTAAAAGGAAAGGGATAATTTTCCTCAATTTTAGGAAAGGGGTCAAAATCAGAATAATTCAGTAATCACCCTCATTCAATGAAAATTAATGCATAATAATAGAAGTGGGACTTTTAGGGAGAAGGAGAAAGAGCTTTCAATAAAATAAATGTTGGGATAGTGATGATGAAAAGCACTAAATGTAAATAACTTGAAAATCCAGCTTTTATTTTTTTTGTCTAGAGACAAAAATTCTGTGAAATACAAACCAACAAGATAAAGGCTGTCCAGAAAAGACTATCTCCCCAAACAAGGAAGCACTTTTATTTCATCTATATCTCAAATCTAAAGGTAAGAATATGTACCTGCTTTTAAGTTGGGAGGGAAAGATAGAATTTTCTGAAACAGCTATAAATAGTGCCTTCCATCCTCACCTACCCCAGGATTTATTTTGGAATAGTCCAAAAATGGGATGGGGCTAGGAAACTTACCTGACAGAACCTCACTACGAAAATTATCTATTTCTACAGAAGCAAATAATGTATGATTTCAGTGATCTGTGACTTGATATGAACATCTGAATACATTTACACACTGGGACCCAGTGATGATACCAAATATTGTCGTCTTTTGCTGTTTTGAAAATTAATTTGAAGAGATATCTATTGATCTACAAGACTGCTATAAAATTTATGCCTTAGTTGCTGCATTTTTTGTCAAAAAAAGCAAAAGGGCAATATCTGGCATTGCATCTAGGTCCCAGTGCTTGTATATACATTTATATTTTTGTGAAATTTGTGACCTATTTGGAAGAACAGTCAAAATATTCATCTTTCTACAAAAATATTCATCTTTCTACAACTTACTCAAACAATCACTAGTCTATTGTAATATTTTCAAAGTTTGCAAAATTTCTAAAAATCCTAAAAATTATTTTTTTAAGTTATCAAAAATCATTTGTATTTGAACTTTTGACTGTTCATATTGACATGTTTATCTATGTTATCAACTTACTGGTATCATTTAAACCATCTGTAAAATGCCCAATGATATATGGAAATTTTGTATTTGTCCTTGAAAACTTATTTTTATTCCATTTCTATTGAGATTATGATTTGTAATTTCTACATTTTTCTTTAGTTAAAAAAAAAGATATTCTTAATCTTTCAAGACTTTCATTTTTCAACTTTTTTATTGTTGTCATATGTGTTTTTACACATACAAGTTATGAATTTTAAAAATACTTGACTAGAAAAGGACACAATATTATATTCTTTAATCTTACAAAGTTTATAAACTTTTTTAGGAATACATTCTAGCTACAAACCAAAAGCGCTATAAAATAAATTTACAATAATTCTAATATAAAACCTTAATATTATACTAGCAACCAACCAAATGTGCAAACACCATAAAATTTAAACAATTTTAATTTTCAAAAACACAACACCTTATAAAATTCATGGAAACAAAGAAACCAACCTTCCTGGCACAAAATGCCGTGTTGTTCAGAACAGGCAATGCCCTTTAACCCTCCAGTTGACCTATCAATCACCACACAGGAACCAATCCCTGAATCTGTTACATCACTGACCATGAAGTAAGCTTGATTTCCATTGGCCCAAACGTAACCATTCCCACTTTTCTGTGCTCCAAGGTAGATGGTGTTAAGACCTAGAAATAAATGAAATAAATAAATGATAATTCAAATATTTTGTTAGCGGTAGATGTTAATTGTTCAATGAAAATATTTGGTGACTGTAACATTTTTCTACAAAAAATAATTGTGCTTAATGGATGTTTAAGCAAAGTAAAATAAAATTTTATCTAAAAACTAGAATGGCAGTCTTTCATGGAAGACCTATGTTGCCTCCATTTTCAAATATTCGGTAAACAGGAATTAAATAAGTTACGACAATATATCTTTACACCTTATTGTACTATGGGAGGAAGCTACATGCCAAATATCAAGAGGCTGTGACATGTAGTAGCCAGGAAAACTGGGACGGAAATTTTTGTGATGCCACAGGACAACACAAGACAATGGATAGTTTCAAAGTGACTCCTATAAGTGGCTTTGCAGATTTAGTAAATCAATAATTTTTTGTCTTACTTGTGTACTTGTTCAGGACTTCTGTGATTTCTTCTGGATAGTGAACAGTCAAGAGTTTGCCACCATCACACGTGGTAGTGGCCACTGCATAGGTACTTGGTGAAGAGAGCTGTTGTAAACATCGGCCACGGAAGAAATCCCAGCTATCAACACATTGTCCAACTGTTTATAGAAAATACATAACTAAGTGCACACATACTCTTAAACAATGAAACTTAATCAGCTGGTTAAAAAAAGTTGTTCTGTTTTCTTTTGGCTAAGATAATTGACCTTAATTCATAACCATGTGCAATGGCAATAAAGTAAAACAGTCAAAATCAATGGAAATGAAAGAACCTTAGTGAGCACGCTCACATATCCCACGCGTCCACATAATGGATAGAGAATATCTATTTCGAGTTAGGAATTAAAAAGTCAGAGTTGTTGCCTTTCCAAGTTGGCTCATTAAACAGGGGAAAAAATGAGTGAAAGACCTGAAAATGTATCCCACCATATGGGACTCCTACCTAAAGCTACGTACAAAATACCAAAAGCCTATGATAAATAGTTGCTGAGAAATCTGTGACGAAAAATTTTCAACCCTGAAAATTAAGTGAAAAAAATTAAAGTTGGCTTGTTTAACAGGTTGTAGCTGATCGACAGATCTAAAAACGTATCCCACCATATGGGACACCTACCTGAAGCTACATACCAAATATTAAAAGCCTACAATTAATAGTTGCTAAGAAATCTGTGACAAAAATTTTCAACCCTGAAAATTAAGTAAAAAAAAAATTAAGTCGGCTTGTTTAACAGGTTGCAGCTGATCAACAGATCTAAAAACGTATCCCACCATATGGGACACCTACCTGAAGCTACATACCAAATATTAAAAGCCTACAATTAATAGTTGCTGAGAAATCTGTGACGAAAATTTTCAACCCTGAAAATTAAGTGAAAAAATCTAAGTTGGCTCGTTGAACAGGAAGTAGCTGATCGACGGACCTGAAAATGTATCCCACCATATGGGACCCATATCTGAAGCTACATACCAAATATTAAAAGCCTACAATTAATAGTTGCTAAGAAATCTGTGACAAAAATTTTCAACCCTGAAAATTTAGTGAAAAAAGTCTAAGTCAGCTCTTTAAACAGGAAGTAGATGATCGACAGACCTGAAAACGAATCTCACCATATGGGACCCCTACTCAAAGCTACATACCAAATATCAAAAGCCTCCGATTAAAAATAGCTGAGATATCTGTTACGAAAATTTTTATCACGGACAGACGGACTGACGGACGGACCAGTCAAAAACATTATACCCTTCGCAACTTTGTTGCGTGGGGTATAATGACTATACATCATTGTTTCATAAATTCTGTTTAGGAGCTGAGTGGAAAAGACATTCAGCAAAATTCTAAGTTAAAAGGGTGATAACTCCAGCATAATATTCTGTTATTTAACGAGAAGTAGAGCGTAATAAACAGATTTCAAACTTTCATTAATGTAGCAACACCTAAACTGAATGTATCTTTGATGAACTTTCAACAATGAATATGCAAGGTTACCTGACATGTTATTATACCTGTTGTTTCAGTAACATTATCGGCAGGTGACTTGGTCCATTTGATTTCCGCATTATAACCAGCTCTGATCTTTCCTGTGACTGTGACAGTCGAGGAGAGAGATGGTGTTGCCGATGGACATGTTACATCAATACTGTCAGCCACTAGGCTTGGTCGTACCTCCACTGGTACAGATATGGACGTACATGAACCATTGACAGTACAGGCTCTCACAGTCAGTGTATACGTCCCTGGAATACTGTAGGTGTGGAATACATTATAAAACAACCCAGTGGTAGTATCGTTCAAAGTTCGGGAACTATCACCAAAATCCCAGATGTACATTACGATTGTTGGTAACGTTACTTTTGCTTTGAACCCTTGGGCTTGACCAGCCGTTATAATGTCAAAGGGTTCTACAGTCAGCCCTGCTGATATTGGGTAAACTCCACTAACGTAAACCACTGGACTCGTACTTCCACTAACGGTCACCTGACAAGCCATGTTACTACCATCGGCGTAAACTTTGGACGAACACCAACATCCATTTGAAGGGTCGTTATGGAGATAGCCACACATGCATAGACCAGCGTCATAGATGCCATATTTTAATTGGTTGTCAAAGCAGTATACTACACATGTCTGATTGTCTGATACTGGTGTGGTTTTGGAGAATAAAATGTCATGCTTTGTCTTCTCTTCAGAATCATAATAACACGATCCCAGCTTCTCAGGACCTAAAAAAACAAACATTCTGATTGAATGATTGATCAATTTTTCCAATGTCATGCATTTCTGATTTATACTATAAAATTAGGAATTTTTATAACATTTCAGTAAAAATTAAGGAAAGTGTTGATAATAGCTTTAAAAACAAAACATTACTCCAATTTACTAGAAAGAAACATTTAGTTTAAGAATTTGTACAACAGTATTATAGCTTGTTCATTTAATTTAAACACACTCATTTCATTTAAAATGGTTGAATGGCTTATTCTAAACAAACTGCTAAGAATTCTTTTCTACATGTCAACATTTGAGGAACAGTTATCAATTTTTTCCATATGGCCTATAAAAGACCATTTTGTCAAAATTCTAAAAACTATTACTCATTGAATTGTACTATGAGTTGTCATGTGACCCCAAATGTAGTATAGGCAGACAAACCAGGACTAAATGTTAACAAGTTTAATGAACTTTTAAAACATTTATAGGGGTATTAAAAAACTTCTACAAATACTAATAAATCTAAAAAAAGAATCATTTCACTACTGGTTGTAATAAATTCATTCACACACCTAAAGAGACATTATAAATTCAAACCAATAAAAAATTAAATTGTTTTATTGACAATAATTATCTAGATATTTCCCTTATTAACAATTGCATGGTTCAAAAAAAGAAAATTGTTATTTTAGATGAATAAAATTGACATTTAGAAACATATTTTACACAAATCCCAACACCAATGGCTCACGACTGACTAACTAGCAGCGCAGAGGAATGTGCATGCCATTTTCGGCTTTAAAACATGAATACCTACCTGCACAATCAAATTGTGAACAGTATAATAATTCTTAAACAATTAGTTCACCCGAATAGATCTGGTACAGAAGTAAGACTAAGAATCACACCACTTTCATTTTCATGAGCTTTATTTAGATACAGGTAATATATTTATCAAACACACCATAAAGTCACATGGTCTTTAAGTAATCACAATGAGGGAAGAAAGTAATTTATCTTTTTGCCATCCAGAGCCAGTATAAATATATTTTACTGCTTTTTGTGCTATGTATAAAAATTTACAGCGTTTGCCCAATCATAACTTACGATAGTGCAAAAACTGTAAATTCTTATATATAGGATAAGTTCATATTTCTTTTACTTACCATTAAATTAAATATTGCTAAGATTCCATTACCAAAATCATACACCAAGAGGTAGAAAAGAGGTTGATATGAATTGACAGCAAAAAGGATTTCTAAAAGTGCCCCAGAGATCGTTTCATAACCAATTAACCTATCTATGGGAAATACACGTAATTTATTTTAGCACCAAGGGTTTAACTAAGATTGAAGACGATCCACCCAAGAAATAAACCATCGGTAATATATTTGATGAATACAAAAATTGACATACAGAGAATTTATATGTAGATTGGGAACACACTTAATGGTGGGAATAGTTCAGAAATCAGGCATCGACTAGCTCTAAATACTGGGCAATATAGTAAGCTGGTGATCTATGAAAGATAGAAGATAGAAAAATTTGCCGTAACCCTGTACAAGGTCAAGGTAACAAACCACATGTATAAAGTGCCAGCGATCACCATTAACTCACCGCTACATAATACATTAGTCACGCTCAGGGAGCTGCAATACGTTTTCCATGCTGGTGCCGAGCGTTTTGATTTGTGCGAGGTGCATGCTGCATGAGTTAGGAAACCAGGTTAATATTTATAAGCAAAATAAAATAAACAAAATCATGTAAAACTAAAAAATATAAAATAAAAATGAAACAAAATTAAAAAGGCATATCAACTACAACATAAACACGTTTTGTTGGAACAATCATAATTGCAAGTTTGAATTTGAATAATCAAAAACTGTGAAAATAATCTTTATTGAAAAAAAAGATTGAATGAAGGGGAAACAACAAAATAGATAAGACAAATTCACCGTTATTTTTTTCTCTTGTCTTACTGCCCTTTTAACATTTTAAGGGTCTTATAATCAACTTTCAATTATTCAGATCAACTTGCATAAATTTATTTTCTACAATAAACAATAATATACATGTGCATCTAAATTGGTGCATACACAAACAACTATTTGAACAAATCACTGCTAAAAAATAAAGATGATAATCAATAAGAGGCAAAAATGAAAAATAAATAAAAAAATAAAAATAGGAAATCTCGGTTGTGCTTTGACTCACACGTATCATCTTCCTTAGAACTTCCTCCATTTAAGTCTGCTTTCATAATGTAATTCAAGGGACATGAAAAACCTGTAAATATTTTCAAGAAACATATTTACTTTTGGAACTTCAATCATATTTTGTTAATAGTGTAAGCAAAGGCATTAATGGGACAGTAAAAACCCTTTGAGGATAAATTCTAATGGATAAAAAGGGAAAAATTAAAAAAAAAAACAGAAATTTGGGAAGGATTTACCACAAAACTGAGATTCAAAGATTCCATATTTGACAGAAATGACTTAAATTATGCTAAAAGGTTTTGGGGGCCAAACTGACTGACTGATCAGGGTTTTTATAGTCGTGACTATAGGGGAATGCCCCTCTGCAGCAACTATTGACTCGCTATGTGGGTCGTCCAGCCCATGACACATCACCGCCAATGTTGAGGGGGCAAAACTGCATTAATAAACTAAAAATAACTTACAATTAATGGGTGAAGGAAATGAAACTAAGTTTCAAATAATATACCAAAAATCCAACATTAATCAAAAGAAAGAGAAAAATCATTACATCCCAAAGATAAAAGGACAAGGTTAAAAATCAACTTTTTTTAATGGACCGACGGAAATGTTCATATTAATTTTTAAGACAACTTTAATATAAATGGGTATAATCCAAATATGTATATTATAATAAAAAAAGCAATACACAATACACTAAGCAGCTTGAAATAAAATGGTGTGTTAGGTGAACTATTATTGAAAGCATGATTGCCTAATAGTACATGTACTTAAAATCATGCGTTCTCCTAAGAAAAAGTATGCCTAATCGACATATCTTACATTCTATCTAAATATACATGAAATAAAAATTTCTTTACAATTTCTAACAGAGAACACATATGTATAACAAGTTTATTTTTAAGAATGCTTTTAATACAAAGAAAGAGTTATATATATTTAAGCCTCTTTTCGTCCAAATTCAAACTTAAATCCCTTACAAAACATAACAGAACTCAAAGGACGGAAAGGAATTTACTTAGTTCCTAATACATTATGAAAACAGCTTAATAAGCCCTTTGTTAAGTTGTAACACTTTTTAAAAATTGTAACCTAATTGTTAAAAGACCCTTAATACTGAAGCAAAAATGTATTTAAATATATTAAAAATATGAAAATAATTTTTGGTTTTATAATTCAAAGTTGTCATATATTCAGATGCACAAGTGAAAAGGTGCCTTAATTCTAGTGTTGGTTTAAGACAAAATACAAAATGTTTTTACATATGAATACATGTATAAAGTCAAGCTTATCAAAAGTGCATGTGTGACCTCTATCTTACAAGACATATTCACAATTTTGTTAAATGTTTTGTAGACATTAATGATAGGGTAAAATAGAATATCCCCTCTTCATCAAATTGGGGAGTAGCAATATCATTTTAACTGTAACTTTTTTTTAACTATGCCACATGCATGTACTACAGATTTGCTTGACATACATGTGATACAACAAAACATATTTACATTGTAATATGCCTTTTTATTTTTGTATATTCTGTATAAATACTGTAATAAAATAATATATAATAATTATTGTTAGTAAATTTTGTTTTTGTGTTAGTTAATGTTAGTGTACGCACAAGCGATGTTACGTGTATAGAAGCTAACAGATATTTTTGTTAGTAAAGGGAATGGGGAAATAGGTTGGGAAACAGTCCCTTATTATAGGTTGGGAAATGGTCCCTAGAATTAAGGCGCATCAAAAAGATTTATCACAAAATATAACAATGAATGTTAGTTTTATTTACAGAAAAAAAAAATTTTTGCTGAAACCCAAATTACATAATTTGCATGTTTTTTTTTTTCAGTTTCACAAATTTGGTCAAAGCTACAATTAGGTACATTTTACATCTTGCAAGATTTGCATGACACAAAGCATTATGTGCAGACGACACAAATATAAATAATGATAATTTTTTACATGCAAAAGAAATAAACATGCACATATTACTTACAGACCTGTCAAGTGTCACGCAACTCGCGTGAGACTCACACATCAAGTCGGTAATTTGGCGACAAATTTCTTTGATCTTTTAATTTTTTCCTTTGATCTTTCAATTTTTCTTCAAATCTCACGCATGCAGCTCATAAAAACTTGACAGGCCTGTACTTAGGGCTTGTATATCAGAGGAAACTTTATTGAAAACTAGCTGTCAGGGCGCAGAGATTCTTTATTATGAGATTTTATTCTGAACTTACAACTGACACTAATATTGTAACACCAATGGACTGACTTTGCTATGAAAAAGATTGTGTGACATCTTAAATAAGGAAAAAAACTTTTTCAAAAGTGCTATACCCAATATTCTCTTATTAACAAAACACAACCTTTTAAAATGTTTTAACTTTTCAAATTGGAAAAAATCTTATATAAATAAGAAAATTTTCTCCTGACACATTGTTAAAATAGAAACAACATCATTGTTAAATGTTAAAACTAGGAAAGAAAATAAAGTTTGTTGTCAGGTTTATATATAAATACAGATATATTTTGTTATTGTGAAATGATCTGGGAATATTCAAACATTATGAAAAGGGAGGTTGTTAGAGGCAACACTATTAATATGTGAACATGTGAAAAAACATTACACACCATTTACCATCAAAATTATAAGTGTGAAAATTAAAACTCGCTAAATTCCAACACCACATTTAAACATATCCAATAAATAAAAGAAACGAAATTATGTACATATTAAAAACCGACCAAGCTCCTACTCAGTTGCAACCATATTAAATTCCAATTATTTGTTTATTAGAACCATAAAAAAAATAATATTCTCCACTCCCTTTTTATGTGTTATTCAAGCGATGTTTGCAAAAAAAAAGTTAAGGCCAAACACAAATATCTTTCACCATTAATTCCAAAACATTTCAATAACCTTGATCAATATAATCGACAAGAGCTCGGCGTTTGATGTTGTGCACATGTGGGCGGCAAGAAACTACAAATTAATGTTAATCATTAATTTAATAATTGTTTCATTGTATTTTCATTTTACATTCTTTTCATTATTCAAAATTAAGATCAAGGTTTCAAAAAATATCTTAATATTTCTTGTTAAAAGCTTTCATTGCAAGCCTTACAAAGTCGTTTAAGATGAATTTGTTTTAATTTACTGGTTGCCCTTTGTCGTGATAAATTTAGAAACAAATTCAAGTAAATCGCTTGTCAACTTTAAAGAAATATAATATATTTATTTGTTTTTTGGTATTCTATAGTTAAAAACTAATAATTTTTGACAAGTTTTAATGTAAGTTTAAAGTCGTCTTTCTATGTTAAAGTTTTTTTTTCAAAATCTTGAGTTTTTATGATAAAAGACAATAAAATTGTGAATATAAAATCTAAGAAAGCAGAATAAGTTATGATATTTATCAAATAATTATAAATCTACATTGTTTGCATGAAAATAGCATAAATAAGAATTTGTGAAATTGTCTACTGTGTTATATTTTACATTTGTTCAGAAGTTTTTAATTTGTCAAATAATTTCTACTGTGTGATGGTACAACATCTATAAATAGATTTACACATTCTAAAAATAGCATGACCTACTTACACCAAAATTTCTCTGAGGACTGATCCAACAGGTTGACTGTGGGTGCATTTGAACAGTTAACATCATTTCTGTCCACAAACACCAAGTTATGATTTGTTTCAAGGTCAACGAGTTCTTCTCGGAAAGACATTAGATCACAATTGCAGTGAAAAGGGTTGTTTGCAATGTTCCTGTTAAAGTAAAATCAAAAAAAGTTTTAAAGATTATTTGTGTGTTATATTTAAAGCAATCGGCACAAAATTGTTTTTACCTTGTAAGAAAAAGCATGCCCTTTCAAAAACAAAATTGCAAAAAGCAATTTACGCTTCATAGATACTTATAATCTCTGATATCATAATTATTTAAAAACTTTTTTTTCATCGAGGATGTTGATAAAATTTTGATATAAAATGGCTTTGCACCATAAATAGCTATACAATCATGTGAATCTACATGCAAAATTTCAAGAGATTATGGCTCAACTTACTCATGAAACAGAGAACTTTTTGTCTGACATACAAGACACATGATGACAGAAAGTGCCATGAATGTGACCCCAATATATTATTCCTGCAATAGGTTGCAGGTGGTGTAAAAGGCTCTGATACTTGATTTAACTTACAATTTCTGCAACCCTGATAAAGAGCTGAGCGCATTTGTCTGGAATGTGACAAACAAATTGTGGCTTATGTCTCTGAAAAAATACAAAGAAACAGCATGAACGAATATAAGATTTGTTTTCGAATGAAAAAGTATAAGCATGTGTCTCATTTCATTTCTAGTTTACAATGTGATTGCAGAAAATTGATGTGAAAAAAATTGCATAGCAATGTTGGTTGATAGCAAGAATTATGGAATTTCAACATTTTCTTTAAAAAAAATTGACTTAATTTTTTTATTTTGTTCATAATATCACAAGTGAATGTTAGGTATATTTTGCAAGTATCAATTTTTTTAATAATTTGTCTGAGTTCTTTTATATAATGTTCCTTAAAAATATATTTATACATGTTTAAAATACAAAATTAATTTTCTTTTTAATTACCAAAAAAACATTAAATTCCACATTAACTAAGGCTGAATTTTAACAAACCTTGATACATGTATTCCCTTTTTAGTTTTAACAATTAATAACAATTAACATTAAAATAAGTATGCTCTAAAATAATAAAGACCAATTAGGCAGTGTATTGCATTAAAATATCATAATGTGAAAAAGTAATCCTTGTTTGAGAAGGGAGATAATTCAGTCCATGTAGAAAGAAATATTTTGACAAGGGAGGTAATTCAGTTTAAAGATTTTCTACAAGATAGACAATTTCAACATTAATCTAACCAGAACCAAGAATTTTAAAACGTCTTTTATTAATTTAGAAACAAATATTGGATCATCTCCTATTAGGTAAATTGATTACTTAATTCAAATAAAAACTTAATGGAATATCTAAATATCTTTAATATATTTGTGAATATATATTAATTTCCAATCTACATGTATATTGAATAATTTTGTGAAAAAAATATAATTCAAATGGATATTAAATTATAATATAATTAACAAAATTAATTTCCAACACCTTACAAATGATTATTAGTAAAATACAATAATCAAATTCTCCAAAGTTAATTATACATGTAACTGAACATCTTTGACCAAATGATATGGCAAATACCTAAACAAATACTGATAAATCCAGTGTGGACACTAGTATCGAATGATGAAAGAAAAGAAAATTCAGAGAGAAGATAAAATTTGCCAAATGAAGCAAGTTTTATTTATCAAATTAAGAGAAAATAAAATAAAATCATGCATTTTAACAATAAAATGAAATCTGGAACATATGCCAAGTGTAAAATATCTGCCAAATTCAGAAACAGAATAGCTATGGGACCATTTTATGAATTAACATCCCTGATATCAGTTCTAATTGCATTGGATATCATGCATCTAAATCATAAGCAACAACTTGATGAAGCAGTACCCTAATAAAAGAATTTGTACAGTTAAATTTAACAATCCATACAACACCTAAATTGTAATCACAAAGATTGTCCCACCATAATTTCAAATCATTTATTATCCGAGGAACATAAATTAGAGGTAGCAGGCTACTTGATTCTGAACGGCAAACATCTTTGGCAAATTCCATTGAGAAAAATGAAAAAAATAAAATAAAAAGACACCTGAAATCTAAAGTCATACTATTTAAGTGAAGATAATACTACCACCTTCAATTAGGTAAATCTACATAGGATAGCTTTTACTTACAACTCCTTTAAACGAGAGGCGTGCATGAAGTCTATCTCTATAGACCCCACGCTTGTGAAATAATTCCCTTGAAGTTTACTGTTAAAAAAAGAGGCATTTCAAATAATGACTTTCTCTCCGAACTAGCTAAATTGAAGATACTGACCCTTTTTTCAAGTTAGTAGAGAATACATCTTTCTTTAACGATTTTTGTAATGAATGAAAATTAAGGTGTTCCTTTTTTTTCAAGTAAAGAATATATCTTTCTTTGACAATTTTTAAAATGAATGAAATATAAGGTATTCCTAAAATCTTTGTAACTTGGTTCAATAAAAATCGGGCTTATTAACTGTTTTGGTGTTTGAAAGTCACAGCAAGTAAAATCTAGAGACCGGCCATGCTAAGTGACATTCGGGAATCCCTCTAGTATTATCATAAGGACAATGCTTTCAGAATGATCAAATTTGCGAATGGTAAGGAAAACAAATAATTTATGATGAAACTGGGGAAAGGGCAAATTTCTATTTGAAAAAAAAAATCTGTCAAAGTCAAAAATGGCTGGATTTGGTTAAACAGGAAGTAGGTGAGCAACAGACCTGAAATCAAATCCCACATTATGGAACCCCACCATGATGCTGTATACCAAATTTCAAGTGGCTGTGATTAGTAGTTGCTTCCCTGTCCGCATGTAAGCCCATCCACCGCCCACCCACCACCACCCGACATTCACACATTTTATAACTGGGAGTTTTCATCCAAAAATTTCTTTAACCAAGGTATTTCTGGCAAGTTTCTATCCATATTAGCCTATTTTCTAAGGTGCATAAAACATAAATACTATGCAACAAATAATTACAAGTACAACTGAATAAAGCGTAATGTGATTTGTGTGCATGTAATTCTGAACAAAAAGCACCAAACTAAAAAAATAATTCAAATTATCACAATTGCACAAGAAATGTTCCTGTATATCAACGGAACTATAAAATGAACATTTACATGGACTAAATGTGTTTATAATAGGTGTATAAATCAAAGCTGAATCTAAATAACTTGCGACTTATACACTTCAAAACTTATAGACAAAAGCCTAGGGTGTTTCTCTCTAGCAAATATACACAACCATCAGTGAACAGTCCTGTAGAAATAGCTACTTACAGATCTTCAATACAAGTTAACGTCTTGAAAACTTGTTCTTGTATTACAGTTAACTTGTTCCAGCTCAAATCTCTACAAAAAGTCAAGCAATCAGAAATCATTTTTTATGTTACAAATAATTAAGCACTTGAATATTAAATTTATCAGTAGAGTTTTGTTATGGTTTTCTTTTTTTTTTTTTAGGAGTTTTGTTATGCTTTTTTTCTAATTTCATTTTGCCTTTAATGATTGTCTTAATGCTTTGTAAATATGCGTTCTTTTTGTGTGCTTGTATGTTACTATTATTGTTTTTACCTTTTTTTACATCTGATTACTAAATAATAAAAAAAAACCAGATTCTAGGTTCACCGCCATTGAGTGTGAAAAATTTAAGTCAGCTCGTTAAACAAGAAGTAGATGAGCAACAGATCTGAAATTGCATCCCACCATATGGGACCCCTACCTGCATACCAAAAATCAAATTCATATGATTAATAGTTGCTGAGAAAACTGTTACGGAAAAAAGTGTGACGGAAGGATGGATGCACACCAGCATTCCTATGTCCCTGCTCAGTGTTGCAGCAGGGGACAATTATTTGAATACAACAGGAAATCTCAGATAAATAAACATTGCTACAATAGATCTGAAGTAGTCATATTTGAATATGTATTACATGTACAAGCCATTCCATACCTCTATTGAATGCTCTACATTGCATGTCCCTATCTTGCAAACCCTATATGGCATGACCTTTATTGCATGCCTCATTGGCATACCCTACATTGGAAGCCCTATATTGCATGCCCTATACATGTAACACATACTCTATGTTGCATGCCCATTATTGCATGCCTCAATCGCATACCCTTAGTATACTGCATAAACCCTCAACTTATATCACACCTCGGGCTGGGAACAGGCCTTCTTGATGATATAATGTCTTATAGTACAGATTTCAATATGTAATATTCAGTTTATATGAAGACAACTAATCAGCAGTATGGTTATTCCATAAAGCCAAAATTTTACTATTTTGGTGGGATGTTATCTATAAACAGATTCAGTATTTTCATTACAAAAGGGCCCCAGTCTTCATTAAGTATAAACTTACAAGGTTTTAAGGCATTTTATGTTGGCAAACAGGTCATCAGGTAACCATGATAATTGGGTGTTGCTAAGGTTTCTGGAAAAAAAATCATCAATTCTCATAAAAACATCTTACCCTATGGAGAATCTTGAACAAGATACAAATATACATGATACATATATATAACATGGCTTAATGTAATGATAATTATTGCTGAAAACGAAATGAGCATCAACAAAGCCCAAAAGTATTGCTTTTGCAGCTTGTTTTTTCTTGAATCCCAAATTCCTCAAATTGTTTAAAAGATGGGTTTTTTTTTACTTTTCTTTATTCTAACGCATAAATATGTTAAATTCATTTTTTTTTAACCAAATAATTGTGACTTGAATTAGACTAGTCAAAGAAACACACAAACAAGCTGTAAAAAGGTATCTTTGGGCAAAGTTTGAATGAAATATTTTCAGTGTTTTGAAATGAATTCACCAAGTTAAAATTTAAAAATAATCTTGCTTTGGTTTTATTTTCTTGAATTTCGCCCAAAAAATGCAAAATTTTCCTCATTCCTTTTTAGAAGCGAAAACCACCTGCTTACAGTATTTTCGACAAGGCACATCTTTAAATCATTATAAATATCAATAAAAAACATAAAACGACAATAAATAAACAAAAAGTATAAGAGAAAACAATATTATAACCTACATTTTAAAAATATTTTCAAGATTTTGTACCAAATTTTCAAGAGATAAAAGAAATGGTATTTAAGAAGTTATTAATTTGTATTAGTGACTTAAACTTACCTACATGTATATAAAACTTCTCTTACATGTAATTAAATCTTAACTTAACAATGAGAAATAAACAAGTTGTGCTTAATAAAAGTTATACCACTCATAAAATTTTCTATGAAGAAGAGACAACTTCCACCACTACAAAAGTTACTAGCTATAACTACATCTACCTTCTAAACAATTACCTGATTTAACTAAAAGTGAGCCAGCTCACTGAGAATACCCGAACCTCTTATTAAGGAAAAATTTTCATTAAACAAATTATCTCCCCTGATTGATATCCAAGTGTATTGGGATTTTCTCAAACATATTTCTCTACGATATACTTCCTTCATGTAAGTAAGTTACTGCTAGAACCTTAGATCACAATGGAAGAGTAAGGATTGTTGCCGTTAAATCTGGTTTAACCCATCAGCAGGGCTGTCAAGTTTTTATGAGCTGCTTGCGTGAGATTTGACGAAAAATTTAAAGATAAAAGGAAACTAGATAATGTGTCTATGAGCCACAGGATGGCCCTCCCGTTCTCGAAATATCATTGACCCTCAATGTATTACCTGGGATATGGACCTTTACCAAGAAATTGATCAAAAGTGTTCATGTGTAAAATATAGGTCGCTGTGACCTGGTGGTTGGTGCCATGTTACCAAGACTCATCGAGTAGTGAAATATTATTGACCCCTAACATGTAGTATTCAAGATATGGACTTAACCAAGAACTTTACCAAAGTCATTCATGCGTAAAATATACGTCACAGTGACCTAATTTCTAGTGGATGGTTTCACCTTACCCAAGACACATCTAGTGGTGAAATATCATTGACCATCAACATGTAGTATCTGAGATATGGACCTTAACCAAGAACTTAACCAAAGTCATTCATGCATAAAATATAGGTCACAGTGACCTAATTTCTAGTGGGTGGTGTCACCTTACCTAAGACACATCTAGTAGTGAAATATCATTGACCCCCAACATCTAGTATTTAAGTTATGGACCTTAACCAAGAACTTAACCGAAGTCGTTCATGCATAAAATATAGGTCACAGTGACCTAATTTTTAGTGGGTGGTGTAGCCCTACCCAAGACCTATCTACTGGTGAAATATCATTGACCCCCAACATCTAGTATCCGAGTAATGGACCTTAACCAAGAACTTAACCAAAGTCATTCATGCATAAAATATAGGTCACAGTGACCTAATTTCTAGTGGGTGGTGCCACCTTACCTAAGACACATCTAGTAATGAAATATCATTGACCCCCAACATCTAGTATCCAAGTTATGGACCTTAACCAAGAACTTAACCGAAGTTGTTCATGCATAAAATATAGGTCACAGTGACCTAATTTCTAGTGGGTGGTGTAGCCCTACCCAAGACCCATCTGGTGGTGAAATATCATTGACCCCCAACATCTAGTATCCGAGTAATGGACCTTAACCAAGAACTTAACCAAAGTGTTACGGACGGACGTACGGACGGACGGACGGACGGACGGACGGACAAGGGTAAAACTATATGTCCGATCCACATACGTGGTCGGGCCATAAAAAATTAAAAGGTCAAAGAAATTTGCTGCCAAATTGCCGACTTGATGCGCAAGTCTCACAGCAAATGATCAAGTCTCACAGCAAATGCACAAGTCTCAGAGCGATTGAGTGAGACTTGACAGGCTTGCATCAGGTTTATTAAAATACCTGTAACAAGTCAGAACCATTGCAATGTACTATTTCTTGGGTATGTTTGTCTTAAGATTGTTTTGTCTTTTCTCAGTTGTGATTGATCCTCCAAGAACGATAGTTTTGTTATTACCTTTATTAACAATACAAGTTGAAACAAGCAGGGACTGCTTACTGTTCCAAAGCACTATAGTTAGCCTTTAATTGTTTTGTGTTTTTGTTCATGCTGTGTGATTCTTTTCACGCCATCTGATTTGTCTTGGCCTTTATGGACTTACAATATTGGAATTCAGCATTAGTACACCTTTGGGTGGTTTTTTTTTCCATCAAGGGGGTAGCAACAGTTTTAATTAGAGATTTATGGATAGACAGACATACACACACACACAGAGGAGATAATGTAATTCAACTTTTTCGTGACTACTTTATTTCAAGTTAGCAATTTTCCTGTTATTTATTTTCATGATTCTTTGTTATGGCCCGACCACGTATGTGGATCGGACATATAGTTTTACCCTTGTCCGTCCGTCCGTCCGTCCGTACGTCCGTACGTCCGTACGTCCGTCCGTAACACTTTGGTTAAGTTCTTGGTTAAGGTCCATTACTCGGATACTAGATGTTGGGGGTCAATGATATTTCACCACCAGATGGGTCTTGGGTAGGGCTATACCACCCACTAGAAATTAGGTCACTGTGACCTATATTTTATGCATGAACGACTTCGGTTAAGTTCTTGGTTAAGGTCCATAACTTGGATACTAGATGTTGGGGGTCAATGATATTTCACCACTAGATGTGTCTTAGGTAAGGTGACACCACCCAATAGAAATTAGGTCACTGTGACCTATATTTTACGCATGAATGACTTTGGTTAAGTTCTTGGTTAAGGTCCATTACTCGGATACTAGATGTTGGGGGTCAATGATATTTCACCACCAGATGGGTCTTGGGTAGGGCTACACCACCCACTAGAAATTAGGTCACTGTGACCTATATTTTACGCATGAATGACTTCGGTTAAGTTCTTGGTTAAGGTCCATAACTTGGATACTAGATGTTGGGGGTCAATGATATTTCACCACTAGATGTGTCTTAGGTAAGGTGACACCACCCAATAGAAATTAGGTCACTGTGACCTATATTTTACGCATGAATGACTTCGGTTAAGTTCTTGGTTAAGGTCCATAACTTGGATACTAGATGTTGGGGGTCAATGATATTTCACTACTAGATGTGTCTTAGGTAAGGTGACACCACCCACTAGAAATGAGGTGACTGTGACCTATATTTTACGCATGAATGACTTTGGTTAAGTTCTCGGTTAAGGTCCATATCTTGAATACTACATGTTAGGGGTCAATAATATTTCACGTATCCCAGGTAATGCACATTGAGGGTCGATGATATTTCAAGAACGGGAGGGCCATCCTGTGGCTCATAGACACATTTTCTAGTTAAAACAATTGTATTAGTTCCATGAAAAATGAATTTTTTGCAAAGGTTTATTTTTGTGAATTTTTGCTCCTCATGAAATTCATGGAAATAAATTGGTTGCAAAAATTAGTTTGTTTACAGTAGATGAAAAATGTTTTGGGCAACAGCAATATTTCTTTTTTCTCAGGCTTAAAAATAATTATCTTTACAGATCATTAAGTTCATATTACATATATTGTACAAGTGACAAACATTAACTTTATACTTAATTTGAAACGCTTAAAATAAATATTGATAATTTTTATGTCTTTAAACTTCGATGGGCATTCCCAAAAGTTTGAAAACAGGATTACATAATTTTTTAACATAAAAAAACATGGCATGTCTTCCCATTTTGAAAACTGTTCTTGTAAATACACACATGATTGAAATTCAAACAAGTTTTAACCGTTATTCAGTATCTACATAGTAATCAACTAATATAATGAATTTAATATGAAGTTGGAGATTAAAAATAATAACTAGAATAACTAGCTATAATTGTGATTGCAAGCAAGTCACATAAAAGTCCCCTCCCGTCCCCAAATTTTGGCGGATTGCAAAATACCAAAACATGGCTAATCATAGAAACATTTTACTTGCCTCATGATGATCAGCATATCAAATTTACATTGTATACAAATTTTTATGTAATTTGGACAAATATAAATTTTTGGCGACTTTTGGCAGATTGCCAATTTTTTTGGCGGATTGCCAAAAATTGGTTACTTATTGAAGAACCGTGCTTGCCCAATGGTGATCAGCATAATCATTTTATCTAGTATAACAATTTTCATGGATATTTGACAAAGTCGAGTTTTTGGCGATTTCGGCGGCTAATTGCCAAAAATTGGCAGGTCGTAAAAAAAATCCGGTCGCACCATGATAATCAGCATACCCACTTTACCCAGATAACCCATTTTCAAGACGATCAGACGAAAAAAAATTTTCCGCCCCTTTTTTCCGCAGGCGGCCATTTTGAAATGGCGGCCATCTTGAAAATTTTAAAAGTCGATGGCCCATCTATGAGTGACCCCCTAACCATCTAAAAAGGTTTCATCTTGATTCGCCAAAGCGTTTTTACGAGATATGTCGGACAAACTTTAGATCTATAAATAGGAAATTGAAATAAGAATAATAATAATAATAACTAGCTATAATTGTGATTGCAAGCAAGTCACATAAAAGTCCCCTCCCGTCCTCAAATTTTGGCGGATTGCAAAATACCAAAACATGGCTAATCATAGAAACATTTTACTTGCCTCATGATGTTCAGCATATCAAATTTACATTGTATACAAATTTTTATGTAATTTGGACAAATTTAAATTTTTGGCGACTTTTGGCAAATTGCCAATTTTTTGGCGGATTGCCAAAAATTGGTTACTTATTGAAGAACCGTGCTTGCCCAATGGTGATCAGCATAATCATTTTATCTAGTATAACAATTTTCATGGATATTTGACAAAGTCGAGTTTTTGGCGATTTCGGCGGCTAATTGCCAAAAATTGGCAGGTCGTAGAAAAAATCCGGTCGCACCATGATAATCAGCATACCCACTTTACCCAGATAACCCATTTTCAAGACGATCAGACGAAAAAAAATTTTCCGCCCCTTTTTTCCGCAGGCGGCCATTTTGAAATGGCGGCCATCTTGAAAATTTTAAAAGTCGATGGCCCATCTATGAGTGATCCCCTAACCATCTAAAAAGGTTTCATCTTGATTCGCCAAAGCGTTTTTACGAGATATGTCGGACAAACTTTAGATCTATAAATAGGAAATTGAAATAAGAATAATAATAATAATAACTAGGTATGATTGTGTTTGGATGCAAACACGAATGTCTCCCAAACAAACTCCCACTGCCACTATTCTCTTCAGCATGTCAAAAAACCCTTGAATATCAAATTTCATGTAAATCGGAGCACTTTGAAAGTTTGGCGGCCATTTTGGATTCAAAATGGCCGCCATCGTCAAATTTTAATTTTAGTTATAGAATAATTCTCGCAACATCATAATCTATCAGTATACCAATTTTCATCATAATCAGACCACTTTGAAATTTTGGCGGCCAACTTGGATTCAAAATGGCCGCCATCGTCAAATTTTAATTTTTGTTAAGGAATATTACTCGCAACATATCATAATCTATCAGTATACCAATTTTCATCATAATCAGACCACTTTGAAATTTTGGCGGCCATCTTGGATTCAAAATGGCCGCCATCGTCAAATTTTAATTTTAGTTATAAAATATTACTCGCAACATCATAATCTATCAGTATACCAATTTTCATCATAATCAGATCACTTTCAATTTTCGGACCAAAAAATCACATTTTCGTAAATAACGCGAAAACTGTAAATACCGCTTCAAATTTTTTTTTCGTACTATTGAAGACCATCTTTTGCTCTATTCACCCACAAAATTTCAGAACTCTACGCACCTAGGTTACCGAGATATCGCAATGTCCTATATAATGACCTTTTCCTATTTCCAAGAAAACGGCGGCCATTTTGAAAATTTTTAAAGTCGTCAGCAAAACTTCAGGTCGATTTAAACATATTCCCAAAGTTTCATATCGATTGGACATTGCATTCTTTAAAAAAGTGGTCGGACAAAGTTAGGCGGAAAGAAGAAGAAGAAGAAGAAGAAGAAGAAGAATAATAATAATAAGAAACCGGACAAAAACAATATGTCTCCCAAAACTTTGTTTGGGAGACATAATAATAAGAAACTGGGCAAAAACAATAAGTCCTCCGACACTTCGTGGTCGGGGACTTAATAACAAGTATTAACTGTGATTGCAAGCAAGTCACAAAGTCCCCCAAACGACCCGTATTTGCCACTATTCTCTTCAGCATGTCAAAAAAAACCTAAATATAAATTTTCATGTAAATCGGAGCACTTTGAAAATTTCGACCCGATTATCTCCCTTGAGAAATCACATTTTTATTTATATCTCGAAAACCGTAAATATCGCTTCAAAATTTTTTTTCATATTATTAAAGAGAATGTTTTGCTCTATCAACCTACAAAATTTCAGAACCCTGCGCACCTAGGTTACCAAGATATTGCAATGTCCAATATTTAGTCCATTTTCCTGTTTCCATGGAAACGGCGGCCATTTTGAAAAGTCCGATTGTCAACGAAGCTTCCTTTCTTTACAATCTATTATCCTGCCAAGTTTCATATTGATATGTGGAGTCTTTTTCTCTGGGATCTCCGGACAAGTTCACGACTAAGTGGAAGAATAAGAAGAAGAAGAAGAAGAATAACAAGTATTAACTGTGATTGCAAGCAAGTCACAAAGTCCCCCAAACGACCCGTATTTGCCACTATTTTCTTCAGCATGTCGAAAAACCCCTATATATCAATTTTCATGTAAATCGGAGCACTTTGAAAATTTCGACCCGATTATCTCCCTTGAGAAATCACATTTTTATTTATATCTTGAAAACCGTAAATATCGCTTCAAAATTTTTTTTCATATTATTAAAGAGAATGTTTTGCTCTATCAACCTACAAAATTTCAGAACCCTGCGCACCTAGGTTACCGAGATATTGCAATGTCCAATATTTAGTCCATTTTCCTGTTTCCATGGAAACGGCGGCCATTTTGAAAAGTCCGATTGTCAACGAAGCTTCCTTTCTTTACAATCTATTATCCTGCCAAGTTTCATATTGATATGTGGAGTCGTTTTCTCTGGGATCTCCGGACAAGTTCACGACTAAGTGGAAGAATCGGAAGAAGAAGAAGAAGAAGAAGAAGAAGAATAACAAGTATTAACTGTGATTGCAAGCAAGTCACAAAGTCCCCCAAACGACCCGTATTTGCCACTATTCTCTTCAGCATGTCAAAAAAACCCTAAATATAAATTTTCATGTAAATCGGAGCACTTTGAAAATTTTGACCCGATTATCTCCCTTGAGAAATCACATTTTTATTTATATCACGAAAACCGTAAATATCGCTTCAAAATTTTTTTTCATATTATGAAAGAGAATGTTTTGCTCTATCAACATACAAAATTTCAGAACCCTGCGCACCTAGGTTACCGAGATATTGCAATGTCCAATATTTAGTCCATTTTCCTGTTTCCATGGAAACGGCGGCCATTTTGAAAAGTCCGATTGTCAACGAAGCTTCCTTTCTTTACTATCTATTATCCTGCCAAGTTTCATATTGATATGTGGAGTCGTTTTCTCTGGGATCTCCGGACAAGTTCACGACTAAGTGGAAGAATCGGAAGAAGAAGAATAATAATAATAAGAAACGGTGCAAAAACAATAAGTCCCCAAACGTTGTTTGGGGGACTTAATAATAATAAGAAACGGTGCAAAAACAATAAGTCCCCAAACGTTGTTTGGGGGACTTAATAAGAATAAGAAACGGTGCAAAAACAATAAGTCCCCAAACGTTGTTTGGGGGACTTAATAATAATAATAAGAAACTGGGCAAAAACAATAAGTCCTCCGACACTTCGTGGTCGGGGACTTAATAAGGAGAAATATGTCAAATAAATAAAAAGCATGGATTAAAAATAATAACTAGAACTATTTGAAGAAATATGTCAAATAAATAAATATTGTGGATTAAAAATAATAACTTGTCTTGAAATAGGTCAAACAAATAAGCATTAAATCCTTGACATTTATAATAAATATTCATATCTTTATGAAATCAGGTGTAAAAACTTATAATTTGAAAACATCTTAAAGTTAATAAACAAGCTTATATATAAGAAAAAATAATGTTTATATTTCAAGCTATGATTAACCCATCATATACTGGTAAAGAATCAGGAAACTTTTTTTAATTATAATATTAGTATGCACTTCTTATAAAAAAAAGTTTGTACATGTATTTAAAAAAGTTTTGGGCAGGTTTGAAATAAAGGATAAGAAGTACAAGTTTAATCCCCTAACTTTTTGACTTTTTCAAAAATTTGACATATCTCATAGTTAAATTGTTGAGAAGTAACTATTATAAAACCATCATGGATGAAAAGGTGAACAGGAACATTTTTGTAACCAAAAAATAATTCTTATTTTTTTCTCTTCAAAAGACAAGAAAATAACATATTTTTCATCTCAAGACTTAAATGCATTGCATTTTTACAACCTTCAGTACATGTACATATTATAAAATTTGAAGACTTCAAGTTTCCAGAGACATAAATACTGTTCACACTCTTAGTTAATTCAGGGTTCAGGTAACACAGGTTTCACTGTAAATACTTGGTGCAGACAATGTACAGGTGCAATGTTAATAAGTATATATCTGAAGAAGGTGCAGTGAGTAGTCTTTCTTGTTGTATAGTTTACACATTTACATAATGTCAAAAAAACAAATATATAATTTTCTAAAGCTATTTACATGTACCCAAAACCAAATTAAAGAAAGGTCTAGCAAAATTCTCTGGTTATAACTATGCTGAAGTGAGACTGAGAGGCAGAATATGATTGGATAAAAGTTTTCTTAAATTTGTAAGATCAATTTCGATTGGATAGTTTAATTATGTTGCACGACAAAAAAATAATTGGAGATTGGTCACATGATCATTTTTTTAAAGCTTGTGACCGACCCCTATCTGTTTAATTACTTTCTTCTTTTTCTACTCTAAGAAATATAGTACAATTCAGGCATGACCCCAGGATATGATGTTAGATGGGCACATTGAAAAAATATTAGAAAAATCTTGGGAGATATCTACCAAAAAATAAATATTATATGACAATTTTTTTTTTTAATCAAGTTTAGAAAGGATGTGTGCAGGGTGAGTCTGAATCAACACATGCATTTACATAAATAATTATATGCTTTCCTGCTATTCAGATCTCAAATGAAAATTGACTAAACCACTAGTAGTTTTCTTCTTTTTTGTTTTTAAATTAATATGAATACTCTGCATCTCAGTTTCAGTTTAATGCCAAAATAAATTTAGTATGGCTATGGTTAAATTTACCAGAGCAGAAACTAAATATTTTTTTTCCTGAACATTAATTCAAAGAGCAAAATATACAAATCATATAAACACAGTATAATAATTCATTTATTCAAAGACACAATCTTCTAAGAATTTTGTTGTAGAATATTTTTCATGCCTAGTTGTCATGTAATAAAGATTACAATTCAGAATTTTCTTAATTTGTTCGACAATGTTTACGAAAACATTTGAAAAATGCATTGGCTCTATGTAAAATAATGTCAAAATATTATCTTACTAAATTCATAGAATATGAGTCAACACATGGGACACAGAACTTTGGTGACTTTATATTTTTAAACTATTTCTCCCACAAGGAAACAAATTAAAATAATAATATGTGAATCTGAAAATAGATAAATAAAAAATGTGCAAATATGGATCATAACAAAATACATCAATTGAAAGGCTTCTTCTGGAAATATAAAATATATAAGTAAAAGACTGTGCCTTTGATAATGATAAAATGCTGTGTTTAATTCGAAAAACAAAGTTTGCGATAGAAAAAAAAAGTATACCATCAAGAAAGACTTACAGAATTTCTACTTTGGACGGGCCAATGAACAGCTCAGACAGATTGGTGATGGGATTGTGTGATAAATCTCTGTGAAAACCAACAAACATGTGCGTGATATCAAATACACAAAATCTTTCTACGATCTATAGCAAACACAAAGTTACGGACGAAAAAAAACAGCACTATTGCTTGACTAATAGCAACAAAACTTTACACATGATGTTAAATTGATATGGACTACAAAGGCATGTTGATGTAATTATAAGATGACATGAAAACTGTAAGGTTTGAACGTTATAAGCAGTGTTGAAGGCAAAGAAGATTATTTCTTTTTGTAAATTTTTAATCTAAATTTGCAGCAATTTCTTTCTCCATTAGTTGTTGCATTTTTTTTCCATATTTGGGTATTATTTATTACTCTATTTATTTGACCGGGTTGGTCACGGTTCAATTATTTCGGGATTCTTCGTTTAAATCTTACCTAAAAGACTGAGAAATTTAAGCTCCGCCCACCCTTGCAAATAAAATAGAGTAATATACCATGGTCAATAAATATGAGATTTACATCAAACACAGGGTCTTTTTGAGGAATGTACCGGTATATTGTAAGATGCCACTAAATAGGTCTTTTGTATTGGGGGTTTGTTGTACATTGTAAAATGCCATTCAATGTTTTATTTTGTGAATATCAAGCTGGAAAAACACTTTCTACAGGGTTGGATCCAGGAAGGCGGTAGGGTATACTGCTTATTGTTTACTGAAGAGGGAGAGTGAGGAGGTTTTGATGCCAATTTTCCTAAATTTCTACTCAAACTTAAGGATGTTCGAGGGTGACTTTGAAAGTGTTGATGTTTTGAAGTTAAGGCCTTAAATCATAAGGGAATACTTAGAAATACAATATAAGCTAAAAATTTTGATAGGTTACCGTGCTCGTTTTTAAGATAATAAGAGTTCAAAATTTGGCGGGAAAAGGTTTTCTCTGGTTTTATCATAGCTTTATCATTAGCATAGTTTAGATGCCTAAACTTATGAAAAAGTGATTAGAATTGGAAATAAATTTGTAAAACAGATATTTATGATGTAATGAAGACCTTACACAAAACAAAAATAGGGGTTACCATGCATAATTTTTTGGCTTATTTTGATGGAAACAAGAGTTGACACTAAAGTGTGTCTCGCCTGTCGGCACCATCACAGAACTCATTGAAGGTCTAGCTGGGCCTTCAGAAAAGTTAAGGTCAAGGTCATGTGACAGACAGATGACAGAATTCCTATCCATCACAAAAATGTCTGAAGTTTGTTATAGATACCATAGTTATTGAGAAACTATGAAAAAAAACAACATTCACTAAGTCATTGAACCATGAAAATGGGGTCAGGGTCACACCACATGGTGTCAGTTGTTTAGACCGAAACCCCAAATGTCTGTATGTCAAATATCAGATGCCTAGCTATTATACTTTTAACTTAATTTATTTTCGACAAAAATTTTAATTGTCAAAAAAATCATCTATGTCCACAGAGTCACTGAACCATGGAAATTGTGTCAAGGTCACAGGACATTGTGTCAGTTGCATAGACCATAACTCCAGGTGTCTGTATACCAGATATCAGATGCCTAGCTATTATACTTTTCACTTAATTCATTTTCCACAAAAGTCCTACATAGAGGTTTTTTGGCCCCCAAAATCATCCAAGTCCACAGAGTCACTGAACCATAAAAATGGAGTCAAGGTCAAATGGCATGGCGCCAGTTGCATAGACCATGACCCAAAGTGTCTGTATACCAGATATCAAATGCCTAGCTATTATACTTTTCACTTTATTCATTTTCCACTAAAGTCTTACAAAGGGGTTTTTTAGCCTGAAAAAACATCAAAGTTAACAGAGTCAATGAACCATGAAATTGGGGTAAAGGTCAAATGGCATGGTGCCAGTTGTGTAGACCATAACCCTGACTGTCCGTATAACAAATATCAGATGCCTAGCTATTATACTTTTCTTGTAATTCATTTTCCACAAAAGTCTTACAAAGGGTTTTTTTTGGCCTGAAAAAACATCTAAGTTCGCAGAGTCACTGAACCATGAAATTTGGGTCAGGGTCAAACGGCATGGTGCCAGTTGCGTAGACCATAACCTGAACTGTCTGTATACCAAATATCAGATGCCTAGCTATTATACTTTTCTTGTAATTCATTTTCCACAAAAGTCTTACAAAGGGGTTTTTTGGCCCGAAAAAACATCTAAGTTCACAGAGTCACTGAACCATGAAATTTGGGTCAGGGTCAAACGGCATTGTGCCAGTTGCGTAGACCATAACCTGAACTGTCTGTATACCAAATATCAGATGCCTAGCTATTAAACTTTTCTTGTAATTCATTTTCCACAAAAGTCTTACAAAGGGGTTTTTTGGCCCGAAAAAACATCTAAGTTCACAGAGTCACTGAACCATGAAATTTGGGTCAGGGTCAAACGGCATGGTGCCAGTTGCGTAGACCACAACCTGAACTGTCTGTATACCAAATATCAGATGCCTAGCTATTATACTTTTCTTGTAATTCATTTTCCACAAAAGTCTTACAAAAAAGTTTACGCCGTCGCCGTCGCCATCGCCGCCGCCGCCGGAAAGTAATACCTATGTCTCGCCGTCGCAGGCGAGACAAAAACCCGAGGGTTCCGAAAAAAATATCAAAAACCTTAAAAGCTGACCCTCCATCATCCTTAACAAAAATTGCTAAAGAAATATGGCTTCTACAGTGCAATCAAGTTGATTATGGAACTTCCAACATCAAAGGAAATAAATAATTTTAATGGTGAGGCTTGCCGAGCAATTAAAATACCAAAGTTATTTCCCCGAGATGTTAAAAATTCCATAATCATCCAGAATTTAGTTGTAGAAGGTTTTTTCTCTAATGTCTATGTGTAAAAAAAAAATTCCAATAAGTTAATCATCAATTACATGTTCAACTACGCTTGGAACAAAATTTTATCTAGGGGAGGAGAGAACGATTCTTCCATAACTGGTTGAGAGGTTGATAAATCAGATGAAAATTGGAGAAAGGGAGGTTCCGACCCCTGAACTCTTCGCTAGATCATCCTCTGCTGAACATACATGTAAACTACATCACACAGACATACATAATGGACCAAGTATTCAAACCTAAATAAGCTGAAAATTGAGGTATCAATGTGTTCAATGATAGTTGTTAAACTTACATAGTTCTAAGGGTAGATATATCAAAAGCATTATGATGAATACTGGTAATATTATTCCCCTGCAAATATCTGTAAGAAAAAAAAAGATATTGGTTTTTTAATACAAACAGAATTTTAAAAGGACAAGATATGATAAGTGCTAAGTTTGGCCCCCTAATTTACCATTTTTTTTAAAATGATTGAACTAAGGTTGGATTATTCTAGATCAGTTCTTAGATAAACAAGGTTTAGTAAAATAACATTAGTTTTAACTAAATCTTGTTTATTACGTCACAGTGACGTCATCAAATTATGTGAAAAAGACATTTTTGTAAAAAAGTGTTAAAATCATGCAAATTTTGAGTAGTTTTTGGTAAATATAACTATGAGCCACACCGAGTACTACAAAGATATTTGTGTGGTTTGTTTCTATATTAAAAATAATTATCTACATAAATTATTGTAGTGGTACTCGGTGTGGCTCATAGTTAAATTTGCTGAAAACCACATCAAAATTGCAGGTTTTTTGCAGTTTTTCATCAAATCACGATTTTAAAGCCCCTTTGGGTACCTATTTTAACATCATAATGGATCACTTTTAACAAAATAATGCTGATATAGTAAAGTTAAACTAATCTAAAGTATACATCACATACTTTTAGCTCATTTTAATAATTTCAAAATTGGGGGGCAAAATTGGGCTCTTATCATATCTTGTCCTTTACAATTTTGTATTTCAGTAAAATTCATAGTACAAATTTAAAAGAAAATAGTATGTATGAATATACAATATTTTTATGTAAATAACTGTACAAAGTCTTAAAACTGTTAAAAATTAAGGAAAATTAACAACCCATTTACAGTATTTGGTTGTCCTTTGATATACTCTTTTGTCTTTTATCGGGTTCTACAGACACATATTTTCCCTAGACTAAACAATTAGTCTACAACTAATGCATTAAAATTGATAATTAGCTGAAAATCTATATTACTCAATAGATGAACAACCTACGCAAACAGATTTTTTTTCAAAAATCATTAACTGCAAATGCTATAAACTTCAAGCTTGTATTGACAGGTAGAAAAATCAGACCAAAGTTTGATGATTTTTTAGACATCAACCACAGCCTTCTGTTAGGTTCCTTTTAAAACATTCGTTGTTTACTTTAAGAATTCTAAACCATCTATTGTAACTAGCAAATATCAATTTTTCACTGCATAAAAGCCAGGTATTGACAATCTGATCATCTCCCTGTGAAGCTTGCAGACTGAAATGAAATAAAGGGGAAAAAATCTTCCTCCCTAAAAAATATGCATTATGTATGCATTGAAGAAATAACTTTGAGGAACAATATAAACAATTGTTTTGTATGTCCATCTATTACCAGCTTAGTACGTAATTGATTGATTGATTGTTATTCATTTATAGTCTTGACAACAATTTTTCAGTCATCATGGAGAAGGAAACTAGCTAGGCATTAAATAACTAAAATTTTGATGCTCTTTTTGATTGATTGATTGATTGATTGATTGATGTTGGTTATTTTGCTGCCATGATCATTATTTTCTACTGTGTCAATGCAATTGGTGTTCCTTTCTGCTGAAGTTTTTATACATGTATGTAAGGTTATTAAAAGTTCCAAACTTTTCAGCAACTTATTCATTAATTTAAATGTACAGCTAATATATCACAAGAACATTGCCCAAGGTGACTGGTCCTCTTACATGTATGTGACCTTGACAACAACATGTCTCAAGGTGACTGGTCCTCTCCTGCCACCTTGACAAGAACATGACTCATTGTGACTGGTCCTCTTCTGCAACCTTGACAAGAACATGGCTCAAGGTGACTGGTACTCTTATGTAACCTTGACAAGAACATGGCTCAAGGTGACTGGTACTCTTATGTGACCTTGACAAGAACATGGCTCAAGGTGACTGGTACTCTTATGTGACCTTGACAACAACATGGCTCAAGGTGACTGGTCCTCTTATGTGACCTTAACAAGAACAATGCTCAAGGTGACTGGTACTCTTATGTGACTTTGACAAGATCATGACTCAGATGACTGCTCCTTTTAAGTGACCTTGATAAGAACGTGACTAGTGACCTTGACAATTAAAACTTAAATCATGATGCCTTTCTTATCCAACAATCATCAATATGTGTAAGCTTCATGGAAACCAATTATTATACACTGGAACGAAATGAAGGGAAGCCAAAAAAAAAGAGTATGGAGTACTTACACTTCTTGCAGGTTCGTCATAAAAGTTAAATCGTTGGCACCAATAGATGTTATATTATTATCATTGAAATACCTGCGAAAAAAGAAAGAAAAGTTAAGTCAAATTTTCTTAATAAAAGTCTGAATTTACATATGATTTTAATAATGAAGGATGAAGTTTTGTATACCGGTATTTTTTTAAAATTCAGCTAGAATTTCTCTTCTTTGCCCATTTTCACTTTTCCTATTTTGCCAACAACTTCATATACCTGGTGGTCTTTGTGGCCTTAAAACTGGCTTCTTTTAAGCTTATGTAAAAATGCAATAGAAAAAAAGTTCCAGAAAATTTAAATGGCTAAGAATCACTTGACCTAGCTACAAAAATGAACAACGCTCTATACAAAAAGTTCTTAGGTTAAAATTTTCACACCCAAAAAAAAATTAAATATAGAAAATAAATACTGTATTCATTTCAACAATACAAAACAAGAATTTTTAATAAAAGTAAACAGAAAAAATACAATGAAAATTGACCAAAGAACATAACATTGGGTTAACCAGGGATATTCTGGTCAATGTAATGGTTTTGTATAATCTAAAATCTGGTTTTTTAGGTTAGGTTTTTTGGTAAAAATCTATAGATTTGTTCCTATTAAGTGATATGACTGGAGACAAAATCTATCATTGAAAACTTTTGAAACTTGTTAAATTTTGTCATTTTCTCTTTCTACCCGGACGGTACCTATTTTAACAAAGAATACTGTAAGCAAGCTCACAAAAATATATCCTCCAGTTCATATTAAACTCTATGTGGTAAAAAATCTGTCAAAGTAAAAAATGACGGATTTAAATAGGGGGTAGGTTAGTGACAGACCTGAAATCAAATCCTATCCTATGTTTATGAGACCCCACCCTGATGCTGTATACAAAATATCAAGTGGCTGTGATTGGAAGTTGCTGAGAAAACTGTTATGAAAATTTCAACTTGACTGAATCAATCTTTATGTTTGTTTGCTTGTGTGGGTTTTTTGTCCGTTTTTTTTTTTTAAGTCCCAATACAATTTTTATAGTGATTTTTAACTTTGAATTTAATAAATGATAATAAATAATTAACTAGATTACTGACAAAGTCAGAAAGGGCCCCGCGGCAAAAAATCAAAGTGTTTTCAAAATTATATTTATTGTGCTTATAACCACTGAGGCATGATCCATGGAATGTGTATGAAACTTCAGAGCTGTATTGTTAATAGCCTTTGAGTTTTATTGTTCAAAAATTCCAATTCTCAAAATCTGTGATTTTTTTCCGAAAATATTTAACCCATTTGAACAAAATTTTAATATGCAAATCATGACATGCTACTTAGCGGCTGTGCAATGTTTCAGAACTGTACTGTTAACAGTTGTTGAGTTTTAGTGTTCACAAAGTCCAATTCTCAAAATCTGTGATTTTCGATAAAAAATAAAGTTTTTTCCAAAAAAATTTAACCCATTTGAACGAAATTTTAATATGCAAATCATGACATGCTACTTAGCAGCTGTGCAAAGTTTCAGAACTGTACTGTTAACAGTTGTTGAGTTTTAGTGTTCACAAAGTCCAATTCTCAAAATCTGTGATTTTTGATAAACAAGAGGCTCCCAGGAGCCTGAATCGCTCACCTGGTCTTAATGTCAACCCTATGAATACTTTTGTAGAGCTAAATGAGCTGAACATTTAAGCAAGCACAGTGTTTTTGTTTGCTTGATTTTACCTCCGAATACAGGCTGTTTCCCCTAGTAAATTTCTTTCAAAATCATGCAAAATTCCCAAAATCATCAATTTACCCCCTATTTTGGGTTCCCAAATACCTATTTTTTTTGTGATTTTTCTTCCCAAAACATAAAGGAGGGGCTGCTTTGATAGAGGGTGACAAAAACACTGAAGCAACAGCTTTTCTCTATCTGCAATAGTTTTCATTCTATAGGCCAAAAACATTATTTATCGCCTTTAAGGGGCTGTAATCCCTACAAGGGGTCATCTGACAACTTCGACCCTATGGAGACTTGTGTAGAGCTAAATGAGCTGAACATTTAAGCAAGCAACAGCTTTCCTCTATCTCCAATAGTTTTCATTCTATAGGCCAAAAACACTATTTTTTGCCTTTATGGGGCTGAAACCCCTATAAGGGGTCATCTGACAACTTCGACCCTATGGAGACTTTTGTAGAGCTAAATGAACTGAACATTTAAACAAGCAACAGCTTTTCTCTATCTGCAATAGTTTTCATTCTATAGGCCAAAAACGTTATTTTTTGGCATTTAGGGGCTGTAACCCTAAAAGGGGTCATCTGACATCTTCTACCCTATGGAAACTTTTGTAGGGCTAAATGAGCTAAACATTTAAGCAAGCAACAGCTTTTCTCTATCTGCAATAGTTTTCATTCTATAGGCCAAAAACACTATTTTTCGCCTTTAAGGGGCTGTAACCCCTATAAGGAGTCATCTGACAACTTTGATCCTATGGAGACTTTTGTAGAGCTATATAAGCTGAACATTTAAGCAAGCAACAGCTTTCCTCTATCTGCAATAGATTTCATTCTATAGGCCAAAAACACTATTTTTCGCCTTTAAGGGGCTGAAACCCCTATAAGGGGTCATCTGACAACTTCGACCCTATGGAGAATTTTGTAGGGCTTAATGAGCTGAACATTTAAGCAAGCAACAGCTTTTCTCTATCTGTCATAGTTTTCATTCTATAAGCCAAAAACATGAAAAAATGCTATTTTTCACCTTTAAGGGGCCGTAACTCCTATAAGGGGTCATCTGACAACTTCGACTCTATGACGACTTTTGTAGAGCTTTTGATGCTTTAGCAGCAGCGTGGCATCAGATTTCATCTATCTCTTATACTTTTTGATTTACAAGCCAAAAACAGTAGTCTGACCCCCCTGGTCTATTTTTAGTAACGGCGGCCATGTTGTTTAGGCGGCGGTCACCATTTGTGCAATCTTGGTAGAGGACATCCCATAGATAAAGTGTGCAAAGTTTCAAAGCAATCCCTTCAGTGGTTTCAGAGGAGAAGATTTTCAAAGAAAAGTTAACGACGACGACGACGACGGACGACGACGACGGACGACGACGACGGACGCCAAGTGATGGCAATAGCTCACATGGACCTTCGGTCCAGGTGAGCTAAAAATGAAGTTTTTTCCAAAAATATTTAACAGATTTGCACAAAAATTTAATATGTTAACAGTTTTTGAGTTTTAGTGTTCACAAAGTCCAATTCTCAAAATCTGTGATTTTCTATAAAAAATCAAGTTTTTTCCAAAAATATTTCACCAATCTGCACGAAATTTAAATATGCAAATCATGACATGCTACTTAGTAACTGTACAAAATTTCAGAACTGTGGTGTTAATAGTTTTTGAGTTTTAGTGTTCACAAGAATTGTTGACGGATGGACAGACGGACGGACGGACGCACGGACGGACGGACGGACGGACGGACGAAGTGAAAACTATAGGGCGTCCGCATCTTCGATGCGGGGCCCTAATAAGGCAATGTTATAACTAAAATAACTAAAATTCACATATCGTAGGCGTAATAAGTTAATGTACATTAATATTTTATGTTCATTAGTCAATTTCAGAAGCAAACCATTCAAACAGAAGAATGCTCTTTGATATTTGAAAATCATTTTTTTTTTATTCCAAACCATCAATTTTGTAAGCTCAATTAATTCAAAATTAAAATTTAATACATTAGCAATGACATTGCAAGTTCAAAGAATTTTCTCTCGCGGTATTAAGATTTTCTTGGAAAAGGACAGTTCACAATCCATGCATAGTCTCTTCAGGGTTATAATGGTTTTATCCTTAAACCACCTTGATAATCTCAGGGTCGAATCTTAGGAAGCAGGGCACCTTATTGGACTTTTGCAGGAATGCAAGAAGGGAATTCCTTGGGGGCCTGCCGAGCAGCAAAAATTCTAAGTCTGCTCGCTTAACAGGAAGTAGATAAGCAACAGGCCTGGAAACACATCTCAACAAATGAGGCCCATACCTCAAACTGCATACCAAAAATCTAATGTCTAGTAGTAGCTGTTTGAAATTTTTTCCATTTTTGAACCTTAAATAATTCCAAGTCAGGTCCTTTAATAAGAAATAGGAAAGTGACAGACCTGTAAATGGACCCCACCATATGAGACTTCTACCTGAAGCTGCATACCTAACATATAAAGTCTAGGATTAATAGTAGCTGAGAGATCTGTTACAAAAAAAATGTGTGACAGACAGACAGACATTCTAGCTGTTTTTCCACTGATACATTTGTTGATAGAACTTAATGCCAGGAACAAGGCCCCTCCTTCCACTCCTCATAGAACTTTAAGGTACAAATACGTTGTGGAATCTACTTAAACGCTCACTCACTATCAAACACAAGTGTAGAACAACCTTGTAATAATCTAACATTTCTTTTCAATCAATCAGGGCCTTATTCTATAAAATGATCATTTGCTTAACGTTTATGCTATTCTGTCTGAATCGCAAGGGATAATGACCATGTTAGTTAGCAATCATCAAATGACACCAAGTACTATTTTGATAATCTAAATTTAAAATTGACTTTTGTAATATATAATTATTAAGGTTCCATGAAATTCCATCCATGCATCATATGTGAAATTTCAATCGATTTACAAATGACATTAACAGTATTCTTATATGTGGACACATTAACCTGTTTCAATAATTGTCAGATAAACCAATTAAAACTCCAATGCCATAACAAACATTTCAACGGAATCACTCAAGTGTGAATGCAGTCAACACCATCAATAGAAAATTGGACCAGAGTATTTGTAAAATGCAAGCTAAAGTATTCATCTCTCAGTTTTCTCTCTTGGGCCAATGCAAGACGGTAAGCAGTGACCTATGGTCATGTTGAAGACTGCTTGCTGTTTTCCGTTGTGATTTTTTGAATTGCTGTTTGTTTATGTTTGTTGTGTCGCGTACACTTATTCCACATCTCAATATCGTATATCATTCATAAAAATTTTCACCTGAATTTGATGAAAGCAATCTAAACATGTTGTTATTTTTTTTACCTTTATCCAATAATTGTCAATAACCAGTGGCGGATCCAGAGGGGGGGTCCAGGGGGTCTGGACCCCCCCTTTTGTCAGAAAATTTTGTGATTTTCATGCAAAATTTGGGCAAAAATCATCAAATTATAGTTTTGGACCCCCCCTTTTCTACTGAGGACCCCCCCTTTTCAAAAATCCTGGAACCGCCACTGATAACAAGAATATATATATATCAAGGCAATGTCCTGAATAACATAGAAACTCAAGGTTTCAAATAACTTTCAAATCAACAGCAACAACACGATTTTTGTAAAAAAAAGTTTCACTATTGCAAAATACATGAAATAGTAAAAATAAAACATTTTGTGTCACCTTTAGACCAAAACTCATACTCAAGAATTACTTACAAACATAACATTTTGAGCAGTGTTGCTCCAAGAAAGGAGAGTTATTCCTAACTTTTCAGAGTAGCTCCTAGGGACAGAGAAACATTTAAACCCTTGTCAGCCCTTAAAGATAAGGTCTATGAAATGATGCACGAATGGTGTATAAATTTTACAAATATGTCCAAAAATTTTAGACCTGGAAGTACTTATGTGAGTATGGATCAGTCGACAGGTGTGGGTGCCGTTTCATAAAGTGAAGGCTAGCAAGTTCATGAGCACATTACTGTGGATTCATTTATTTTCGTGGATACCAATTTTCGTGGTTTGATGAAAAATTGTCAGTTTGTTGATTCTGAAATTTGTGGTTACAATGTATGTAGTTTGAAACATACAAACCAATACGAAATCACCTTTTCGTGGAGTATCAAATTTCGTGGGTCAAGACCACCGACAAAAACCATGAAAATTAATACCCAACAAATAATAATGAAACCACAGTATTCCATAGAAATTGCAGGGGATAACAAGCATGCTAATAAGGGATTACTAGATAATACTTTATGAAGCAGCACCCTGAAATTTCTGTCACAGCACCATCCATGCAGTGGTTGCAAAGATGGACAAAAATGTATAATTAAGAAAGGACAAGGTACAGTAAGAGCCATATTTGGCCCCCTTATTTAAAGAAAAACAAATCCTAAGTAAATGATTTAAATATCATCAAGATTTCAAGTTAGATGATTAAACTTTTTGACAATGGTAAATATTTTCCATCATCTACTGTAATTTTAATTTTACAGAGGTCTAAAATAGGGCAAATTGACAAAATCATCAAAAAATGTTATTTTTCATGCTTATTTTGTTATTTTTAATGATCGGCGACAACGTAGACCATGGATTTCTGGACTGATTTGTAATCATTTTATAGTCCAAATTAAAGTTCATAAACAATAACTGTGGTCTAAGCAGTCGCTGGCATCTAAAAATTGAAAATACTACCCAAATATTTTCCATTTCCCGCGAATTGAAAGAAATCATACTTATTCACTTTGTTTTGACAAGCAATTTCAAATAAATAACATAAAAAATTCTTATAAATTTAGTTGTTTTATCTTTTTCATTCATTTGACTTAATAAATAACAAAGGGACTTTTCTCTAGATCAGTTTTCTATTTTTTAGTCTAAGAGGGGGCCAAATATGGGCCTTACCGTACCTTGTCCTTTACATGAACATTTTTTCACATGAAAGAAAATACTTGACCTAAAATTTATCTTAACAAATTTGATTTTATAAATAATTAATTTTTATATTTAAAAGCTATAACTCTTTGAGTAAACTAGACTCTGGGCCCTTTTTAATCTTGATCATTAGTAAGAGATAAGGCAAATTGTTATAATTACAGTTCCATAAATATATTTTGAAAATTACCTACTCTTTTTTTTTCACAAATGCAAATTGCATTTACAAAATTAAATGTAATTTAAACGGAATATTTTCTATTTATCCCATAAATCGATCAGACGAAATATAGTTTTGAAAATTGTTAATATTTCAGAACCTTAAAAAAGGCAATGCATAATAATTTGAATGATATGATTACAAAACATGTCAAATAAAATCCTTTTATAAAATAAATTCAAAGAAAAGCCATGCATAGATTTTATTCAAACTGTGGTCTAATTGATTTCAAATAATTTCTTCAAGTTATTACGACAACTTGAGGTATAACGAAAATTTGAATTCAACTGTGAGTAAACTACCTGTGCTAAATCTTTCATTTTCTATTAATTCACCTAGAGAAGCCAGGATCCAAGACCTTTATTTTCAGTCATTTCTTAATAAAAAAACCAGTAAAATTCTGATGTGGACTATAACAAATTTTACAATAAGCCCAAATATAGTCCCCTTTCTATTACAAAATGAGTAACATTTGCAAATCACTGGTTCCAAAATGTAAAAATACCAATTAACATGACAGAATTTACAAGAGATGAAGAAACATGCCCTCCTTTTGAAAAAACAACTTTGGTTTGAATATAAAATCATTCATTTACATGTACAGATGCCCAGGTATCTATTTGGTCAGTCAAATGGTTGGGCCACCCCACCCCCACCCCCTTAACAAAATGTCTTGATAAGGCTATGTAATGTACCAAAACGAAAACTTTCCTAAGTCCTCAAAATTTATCAAAACAAAAGAATATTTTCTCTTTCTTTGGCCTTAGACAAGCCTTTATCAATTTAATATTCAACAAGATGTCATTTTATATTAGAAATAAAGTTTTGGGGGACCGTAAGACATTTAATCATTGATTAAAAGACCTCTGCTTTAATAAACCGCTAAATCTATGAAGTATTACATTGATCGATTATTATTTATAACAAGGAAGTCTTCGATGTGAAAATCAAATATTCATACTGTCTGTAAATACTTTCATTAACATTTTAATTTCAATTTCAAACAATTATTCAAAGTTGTATCCAGGGGGGGTGCAAAAGAAGAGATCAGTGCACATCCATACATTAAGAAAGTATTATGAATGTGAAGATTTTTAAACAAATCAGCTGCAGTACTACCATACATATGAGAACTGCACCATCCCCCCTTTTTTCAGAAGTGTTTTGAGACAGTCTGGATATTTCAATTGGCTATCATTAAGGAATAAAAATGCTATAATTACAATCTTCATAAAATTTAAATTGTGAAATGTTGTGAAAATAAATTTGATTTTTATACAAATTTTTAATACACACAACAGGGTCATGAAAATAAAAGTTTATTTCATCAGCAGAAATTTGGTCTAATTTTTTATAATCAATTTCAATGCTGTCATTCTAAAATCAATAAATTGAATTAGAATAAAGGCATAACATAATCTATATTTGAAGTTTCTTATCGAATCTCAAACCATTAAATTTAAATATATTTCACGTTTTGACGGAAGGTTATACTTGTGTCTATGTAGACTGCGATGTGGGTTTAGTGAGAGTTCGATTAAAGCACTCCTTTTATTTATACTACTCAAAACTCTTTTTTAATAAAATACCTAGGAAATTAAGACAGAATATCCTAAATAATCAAGGGTATTATCTTATAGCCAAGGTTTTGCCGTGAAATTATTACGAAACTTTATATCTCTATTTCTTGTCAAGCATGCTGTGGTATTTTATTGAATGAAAAATTTAATGCCCTCATAGAAACAATATGACTTAACTGTAATCTAAGGAAAATCATGCTTGACCTAAAGGTTCAAGTCTAAAATTCTAGAGGGCTAGGACAAACACGTGTCGACTAAGTTGTCTTTTTAATTTCCATATTTGTTTACTTTCTTATTTGCAATCGTGAAGTTTCATGGTTAACTTTATGAAATTTTTATTCCAACTATGGGACCTTATTCACAAAGCATGTGGAATCTTTCAGAATACAGAAACATTCTGCATGCTTTGTGAATAAAGCTTCCTGATATTTTTCTAACATAAAATCCTTCAACAAAAGGGACCCATATCCATGTTCTGAAAGTCTAACGAACAAAAAAAAAGTTTTCTATGTTTCATGGTTAGAAAACGCTACATGATTTAGCAAAACCAACAAAATATCTCTAAGATTCTACATAATGCCTAGTACATGTAGAGTTTTTTATTACCCAAAATAAAATTTGTACAGTGATATAATGTATCTACATACTCTGGATTCATTTATTTTCGTGGTTTTACCAAAAAGAACATTTTGTTAGATGTTTATTTTCGTGGTTTTTGTTAGATATTTATTTCGTGGTTTTACCAAAAAGAACATTTTGTCAGATACATGTATTTATTTTCGTGGTTTTACCAAAAAGAAAATTTTGTCAGATACATGTATTTATTTTCATGGTTTAACCAAAAAGAACATTTTGTTTGATGTTTATTTTTGAGGTTTTTGTTTGATATTTATTTTCATGGTTTAACCAAAAAGAACATTTTGTTAGCTATTTATTTTTGTGGTTCTACCGAAATAAAATTTTGTTACCCATTTAATTTTGTGGTTTTCACATGATACTTAATCAATGAAAAAATAACACTTCCTTAGATTCTTATTTTTGTGGTTTACTGACAGCCACGAAAAACAGTGAAAACTGTTTCCCCATGAATAATCATGAAACCACCCTAACCCTAACCCTAACAGTAATACTGTTTGGCTATATAGTTTTGCTAGCCTTTTTTTCACTTAATATCTTTTTAAGTCCAATATAAAAAATATCCTAGATTCTCGCTTTAAAAAAAAATTTTGCCAAATCATGTTCATTTTAGTCATTTTCTTTTAAAATGGCAGACATTTAACAAAATGGATAAAAAATTTAAAATAAAATTTGCCCGCCTGCCCCATATTTTTTTATAAATTTGGACGAGGTTCTAAGAATTATTTTATAATGGTCTTATCAAAAAGGTTGAATAATTACTGCAAAATTCCAAGAAAACAGAATGCATACAAAAATGACATACCGTAAATTGGGATATTTTGGATGTAGTTTAATTTTGGTTTATTTGGCGCCTCCCCTGAATGTGCCAAAATTAAACACACCAAAATGTGTTAAGAATGCAAAGAATCAAATGTATTACAGACAATTGTTAGAGTTGGTTTGTGGACCAGAACTAGTTGGATAATGAGTTACAAAGGGAAAAAATCCTTTAATTTAATTTTTACAAATTTTTAATTAACACTTATCATGATTATGTTTACTCAATTAGGTTTCAGCTTAGATATAATTATTTGTTTGTCATTATTACACACAAAAAGAGCTGTTATTTCTAAAAGCCAAAACATGTAATAATTTATGAATCAGCTTGGGTTTGAAAACAAACATTCTAATCAATGTTAAAAAAAAGTAGAACTGTAAACATAAATGCAAATAACTTTTGATTGTACAGATGATGTGAAGTATTGAAAAAGAAACATTTTTTTCTGCAAACGCCAAAATAAAACACACCAAAATTAAACATGTCCATTTTTATCCAAAACCGCCAAAATATCCCTACACCAAAATATCCCAATTTACGGTATAAATTAGCTTATTTTTTAAACAGGTACATTGAGTGAAAATAAAATAAAATTTTGATTGCCTAATACATGAAACATTCTATCTAGGGCCGTATTTGTTTAAGCTATTGATTGTATTAGAAAGGATCAAAACATTTAGGCTAAAGTATCTTATGAGACCTCCACCCCACACCAAATTAGATATCTACTTCAACGTTTCTCTTCGGAGATTAAAGACATTTAACACACTTAGCTACAAGTTGTGATCAATTAAGAACAAAAATCTTATCCAATTGAAATTTATTGAGATAATAGAACTAATACTGATTAGAACAAATTTTGAATAAAATGTCAGATGTATGCATGATGTCAAAATTGTCAAATACATGTACGTATTTAATTTTTTTCAGGATCGTCACTCTTTATATTTCAGAATTTCAGTCTGATTTCTGAACTCCTTTCTATGACATTTTCTGATTATTTGGACCTTAAGCACCCAGTATAAAATTTCTGGAAATTCCTGATACAATGGTCATGGTTTTTAAGACCAAAAACATCAATATATTAAAGATTACATATGTAAACCTAGAGGAGTCTGATTTCCCGCCAAATTTTTGGCATCATATATCTGCCATAATCTGGGGAAACTAGCACACAGACCTACAGTTTTCCAAGTGGACACTTATCTACCATTTCCATCACAAATCATAAAATCTTTTATATACCAAATTTTATGAGTGACCATCCTTAAAAGTTTTTGTAGGAATATTGGTGAACATTGCTCTAATATGTCATTTTCACGATAGGGTGGAATGGCTGGTGAACGACACGGGGAAAGTTCTTTTATTATAATTTATTCTGGGGTGCAAGTAAGAGCAATAGATCAAAATAAATACTGCTTTGCTGTTTATTAACGATGGAATCTTCAATTCTGGAAATATTTCTACAAATGTAAGAATATTTTTTCATTCAATTTAAGTATTAACCGTTTATAAAGATAAAACTATTTTCATAATCCCACAAACGCTTTTGCATAAGTCTATGGGGCAGCAAAAGTAAAGTCATGTGATAATTTCTGTCGATTTTTCTGAAAAAGCAATGAACTTGAAAATGTTGCATAGAATTTCAAATGGCATAAGTAGCTTAGGAGGGCAATATGAATGCAAAAACCCTTTTATTACTGGCAAAATTGTCATATTTTTCTACTTGTGTTTGTGTGACTAAAAAAATTTATAATGCATTTCTTTGAAGACTCATCAGTGGCGATTAAACCAAAGATCAAAACCTTTAACTTAAATATTTTTCCTAAAAAAAAAATATTCTGGATTTAATTTTTGATGAAAAAAATATTTTGGCAACAAAGGTGAGGAAAAAAAAGTTTATCGGTTTAGTTGAAAATGAAGAATGCTAATTTTGGTACAAAAATTTAAATATACAACATTCACAGTTGTGTTTGTTTCTTACATACAATAAGTATAGATATTGGTAAATTGTGATTGCTAAGATGAAAGTAATTTTTGTTGGGACATATGTAATGTTACCATTCTTATTTCGATTTTCACAATTTAACACACATAAAAATATTTTCAAAATTTAAGTAATAATTGTTAAATAACAACAAGAGACATAAAAGTCCTTTCCAATTCGAATGAAAATAAAGAGAAATCCGATTCTTCATATCACTTGTAAAAGAATCACAAAATAATTGGTCTAATTTCCCCAAGGTCAAATGGGGTCAAATAGAACTATCTGATCTTTTATTGTACTTTTATTTCCAATATGAATATGACATGCATTTGATACCCTAAGACAATACCTTATCATAAAGTGTTACCCAACTTTTTAGAACATTTTAAAAAAGAAATATTTATTGCTGATAAAATTGATTAACTAGTCCAAAGGGAGAAAAAATTTAAAAATGAAATTCAAAAGAGATATTCCTTTTGAGATTTTAAAGCAGAAGTCTTTTGTTATGTTTCCCTGAACCTTGGGTAATCCATGTTTTAAAGGGTCAATAATATTGTATTTAGTTCTTATTTCAAAGTGTAATCTTTGTTACCATTGTACAAAAGATTTGACGAAAATAAAGTTTCCGTCACTCACTCACAACCCTCAAGTGCGTAACCTTCTTCCTATGGATCGAATTTAATCTAAAAGAATTTTTAAGTTTTTTATGTCTATAGATCAAATATCGAGTAAAGCCTAAAACAAGAATAGAAATTTTTCATAAATTTGACACTTTGCTTTTTATTACCTGTTCATTTCAACAGAATTGAAATTTGGTAATTTTCGTTTTAGGAAATGAAATATCATTGAGTTTTCCTTTCACAAATCAGAAACAAAATTATTACAATTTAATAAATACAGTTTTTTAAACCCATTAAAAATTTATTGTTATCTTGAACAATTCTGTCACTTATCCACTCATATTACAAATACCATGTGTAAAGTTGCAAGTCATCAAACTTAAGAGGGATTTTATAATAAATATCAGCAATGACTTAGTAAAAACAGGACAGACAGTCAAGACAAATAAACAGAAATTCATTGGGACTTTTGAAGGGCAAGGGGAGGGTAAGGGGAGGGGGTCTTGTCCCTGACAGTGAAGACAAATAAGCAGCTAATTATTGGGATTTTGGAAGGGCAAGGGGGAGGAGGAGGCGGTCTCATCCCTGACAGTGAATACCAATAAGCAGCTATTTATTAGGACTTTTGAAGGGCAAGGGGATATGGGAGGGGGTATGTCCCTGACAAAATTCAATTGTCATTTTATTTTGCTGTGTACAAAAACAGCTATCCCTAATACCTGAAAATTAAATTTCCTTAGGACAGACTTGCTGCTCATGTCCACTCAAATTTTTTACACACAAATAAAGTGAAGATGGTAAAAGGAAAGTGACTTTAAGCCTTACTTCAGTTAACCCATTTTAGAATGCAAAGTTATCATTTAGAAACCATTGTTGGCAGTTAACTCTAGTTTTGCGAAATGAATTAGATAGAACGTCAAAAAGACACATATGAACTAAGGAAAGATATTGCAAAGCATCTTGCTTTTTCAACATGTGTGACAAGGTATAAAATCCTGGCTCCTTATTACAACACTGACAACCTTGACTATAATATTTACAAAGTGGTTAACTTTTACCAGAGAGGCTATTCTAAATAGTTTATGTTAGTAAAAATGAAGTAAATTGCTGTAGCCTTAATACATGTACCTGTACATCAGAAAGACTTAGTTTTACAACCAAATGATTATATATGATTATATAAAGCCAGCCAACTCTTATATAAAAACAACTTCAACAATATCAAAACATATTATACCTATCTTAAAGGATCATTACATTAAGAATATGCAACTGAATGGAAGATATTGGTAGGACATTTAACTGTCAGAGCAAGAACTAATACTATAATCCATACAACATGAGCAAAGATAGTGTTAAAAAATGCACTAAAGTGTCTAAAAAATCCTTAGAACTGGATTTTACAATATATGGGCTGATGTCCAAAACTGTAGATAAAACTTAGGCATGTTGATTCTATGGGACAAAGCAGGACTGCTACATTGTTTAGATTTTGCACAATAACAGTTATATATTCTTTTTACAACGGTGACACATCTGAGTAAGATAACATTTTAAAAGGTTGACATACCATGTATTATGATTTTTGATATGAATAGGACTGATCCAAATAATTCATATAAAATACAGATGTGTGACAAGTACACTTGGAAATAGAAATATTTTTCTCAACGTTGAAAATTGCTTTTACCTCAGCCTGTTTTGTAAACTGAAAAGAAATCCATATTTTGTACCTGCAGGTGTCACTGTACATGTAGTTGACAGTGGTGGACACCCCCACCCCACCCTTTTCATAAAAAAATATTTTTAATGGATCTTTCAGCAAAATTGGGTCTGGACCACCTCTTTTAAAGTTGACCAGGTTCTGTACAAGTGTCAAACGAGCTAGGTAATCTCAATCCAGCTAGTTAAGCTCTATCCAGCATGTCGAGTTTCAAATTATTATGTCCCTTATGTCTGTATGGGGAACACCCACTTTCAAACATTTCTACCTTTAATAACTAATCCACAAAAAAACAAAAATATCGCCGAAATTTAAGATCCCAAAAGGGATTACATAATTCTCTGTTTGGATTGTCGATATGTTCTGATATTTTGTAGAATGAATGCTTGATAAATACTTATGACGTTAGTTTTTAATGCAAAAACCTTATTTTAAAGAGTGAAAATGGCATTTGAAATTTGTCAGAGACTCAGCTGGTTTTCAAGACAGTCAGACCTGTCAAGTGTCACGCACCTCGCGTGAGACTCACGCATCTAATCGGCAATTTGGCGGCAAATTTCTATTGACAGGCCTATGACAGGTGTTTAAATTATCAGATTTGTCTTTCTAGCGTTTCTTGTCACCTTCCTCGTTAGTGGGAATATTTTTCGAGGGGAATGAAACGATGGTGCGTTCACGTCACTTTCTTATAGTGAAAGGAATATCACATCCTGTATTTTATGGTAATGTTTTTTATAAAGCTCACAAATTTAAAAGCAATTCAATAGAAATGAAAAATTGGCTTCAAAATTTATTACGGAAAGGATATGAAATGAATATCTTGGTTAAATCTTTGAATTTAGTGTTTTTTGGCAGAAATATTGAAAACTTAATACTCGCTTTAAAACTTCCATAAACGTTTTTACTATTGTCATTTTTAAGCATTATAGCGATCAAGCGTGTCGGTTTTGTGTGATGACACTTCACTAAATCATTATTGCTTGAAGTGTTGTGTCGGATTTAAAATCGATACGTTTGATTTTTTTACATCAGTCGATTGATGATTCTCAGCTAGATGTCAGTAACAGCGAGTGTTCTATAGAGAGTTCCTTTACCGTCCTTTTGTTTGTTCTTGTTTTTCGTCTTAGGTTCTCTCTAGTAGAATTGGACTTTGATCGATTTGATTTTTATTGTGTGTTTAGTTTTTGTGCTTTGTCTATGAATATTGATAGGGGAAGGTTGGGCCCAAAAAACTAGTTTAACCCCGCCACATATTACATGTGCCTGTCCTAAGCCAGGAATCCTTGACAAATCTTTCGTTTGTACTTGTCTTTTTGGTGTTTTCTGTTCCTTGTTTAAGAAGGGGGTCTGTCTGTGACTATTTCAGGGCTGGATTTGAATTATCTTATTTAGACCATGGGCCAATTGCATAACCGCGAGCAGTGCCAAATGGCCTCGTTGAAGGCTGCTGGCGGTTGTCCATTGTGGTTTTTCTAAATTGCCGTTTAATTGTGGGCTGTGTCGCGTACGCTTATTCCACATCTCTTTATTTTCTATTCGTTCATAATAAGTGCAAGTAAAAACAGAGAGAACTGGAGAGAGTAAAGAAGTAAAGAAAATAACAATATTCTTTATGAAAATGGATACTATTCCATTTTTTTGCACTTCTTTAATTTCTAATTAAGTTTAGATATACAAGTCTATGATCGCAGTTATCCTCAATTGTTACTGAGAAATTGTTAACATAGACATGTACCGGTACATTAAGATATACAGGTCTATGGCATAGAGAACCATTAATAACAAAAATCAAAGCTTTCAAGTGACTTTTAATCCTAATTAATCAACAATAATCTTTATTTATCAAAATTAACCACTATAAGTCTATCACTTATATTTACTCCATTCATTTTCAGTTCAGTTTTTTTTCTTTTAGATAGATTATTTTGTAAATATGTAATCTTAGTGCGTTTTTTTTTGTATTTTTTTGTTTTTGTTTTTTTTGTTCTTTTTGTAATTATTTCTTTTGAGGGCTCAGACGATTGACACCTGCTCAATAACATACCACAAAAATCAATGTCTACAAAACTGGAGTTATAAACTTATGCATTGATATTATTATGATATATATTTATCAAATATTACACACAAAGTCAAACACGAAGTGACAAAATTTATTTTATCGTTATATTACCGAAAGAGAACTACAGTCCTATTACATTGTTTGAAAAATAACGCAATTTATACCCATTAAAATAAAAACCCCATTGACGAAACTACCTATCGGTGCCTTAATCCAAAATCAGTTAAATCGTATAACGTTTTTTTGTTAGTTCGATCCGCGGCCTGAAAAACATTGAATGCCTTTTACAGATAATAATTTCTTATATTCAAAACACTGTGAATCATTAAAACAGTCTTTGAAAAGTAAATCCTCCGCGGTGTTCCGCTCAATAATGACTCCTATATGTTGATATTACGTTAAGTAAAGAAAAAGATCAAATATTGAAGGTCTCTAAATGCCTGTCATATTAAAAGGGGATTGAGCCAATTTTTGACCTAATTTGTGGATACGCTTGTTACGCAACTCAATGGGAAAAAAATATTTTCTTTTTTTTTCTTTTTTTTTTCTTTTTTTTTTGGGGGGGGGGTGTCATTTTGGTATTTAAGAACGAAAGAGAGGTTTTGGAGAACATGTACATTACAAAATATAATGCAAAATGACAAATTAATCGGTTTCAGAGAGCAAAGGTCTGTTTTTGGAATTCAACTAAACGTTTTGCTTTTAATTGATCAATAGTTAAATTTGTACCAGCAATATATATCAAAACAGTGCATATCTTTCGATGATACAAAGGAAACGTTCCCATAAACCTGAAAAGACTCACAAACTTGAAATCTCAGGAAGTGTCTGAATAATACAAGCCAGTATACTAACTTCCATAAAATATTTTCTATCATGTTTCTAATCCAGAACAAAAACTTCGAACACTCCCGTTTTTAACAAATGGTTAAAAGATGCCTTTAATTTTTTATTACAATATTTGCAGAAAATATGACGACTACCAATGCTGTAAAGTAAATATCATAATTTTCAATGAATTTTTTTTCTTCATTTTTTTGGAAGACAGTTAATTGCCTTAAACAAATTCTAAAAATTAACAATTTAACAAATCAATAACGGAATAATTTGGTGGGCAAACATGGTACGGTTTCTTTGAGTGTATATAACCCAAATAACTTATTTCATGGCCTCTTATCTATATTTTTAGTTTAATGAATTTGAATTTTTGCCAGAATTAGATTGATATTTGTTAACTTGTCAGCACGGAGCTATGGCGAAAAAAGACCAGATTTCTAAAACATTGGGTCTATATACACCACAAATCCACAATATAAAAGAACTAAGTCAGATTTTATCATTTACACATGGAGCAATCACAAAACAAGTACTGCAAGGTAGAAACATAGACTTTAATAAATTAGAATTTTATCTAACAACCATTCAAAACTTATCTATATGCTTTCAAAATTTTGAAAAAGCCCACATATCCCAAAGTCAAAAAATTAGATAGAATCATGGTACAATATAGTGTCAAATAAATGCCTTTGGAATTTGTTTTAAAAGATACATTCATAATCGTATACTAAGAGAAACAAAAGTTTCTTCAAGTCATCGTACTAAATGTTTTTTTTTTTCTTAACATTTTTAGATATCCTTCAGTCTGAGCTTTTTAATGTCAGTAGCCTTCATAACGCCAACTTATAGATACCACTTGCAGGGTGCAGTGTCCCCTAGGCCTTTATTAAAGGTGTACCTTAGGGTACCCATCTCAGTACCCGTAACTCATTCCGCATTTTTTATCTTTTAAATGTAGCCTGCATTGCGGACTACATGGTTTATAACTGAGGAAGAAAATGCACCTAAAACCCGACCTTTAAAAGAAAATTTACTGACGGAACAGCAATCTGTGAAACGAAAGAATAAACCTCATTATAAATAACCAGCCGCTCTTTTGGTTTTGCATAGTGCTTCCACTTGTTAAATGTTATAAGCTCTGAACAAAAATTGCGACACATACATATTATAAACTTGTTTTGTCTTCCTTTACCGGATTTGACACACTGAATTGACTGTTGGCAACGCGACGGGTGTGCTATAGCAAGCTGGAGCTGCTTACTCTTCCGGAGCACCTGAGTTCACTCTCGTTTCGACTGGAGTTCGAGTTGTTGACTGACATTCAGTTATTTTGTGTTTTCATGTTTTACATGTTGTCTGTTTTGTCCCGTTCTTGTCGGTGTTTACTAGTTTTGTCTCTGACCTTACGGACTTTTGACATTCAGATACCCCATTGGTACCTCTGCTTCTTTTAAAACTCAAGAAAAATCGGGGAAAAGTTTCATGTTGGTTTCTATTTTTTAAAACCACTTTAAAAATCGTCTTCATTACAAAATTTTTAAACGAGCTGAATGGCATGAAGGACCGAGTCGGAAAATCGGACGTTAATTCAATTGTTGGGTCTTTTGATCGCCAATTCAATAAACTTGTTGACCCAGAGCAATGGAAGTTCGGATCCAAAAGGGGGGCTGTGTTCCTTTAGTCCAAATTATTGAGAAGATTTTCAACAAAATTGGTCTGAAACCCCCTTACGTCCACCTATGCGGCCAGAATGCGGACCCCTTTACAAAATTTCTGGATCCGCCCATACAGAGTATGACGGAAGAACAGAGAACAAACAGTCAAATCAACTCTATGACTTTAATTGCCAAAATATAAAAACTTCACTTGCCGAAACCTTCCCTTAAAATTTTCGAAACCGTTCCCGTCAGCTCTTCGTGTATAGTTCACGAAAAACATCTTTAAGGCCCATCTAATATGCATGGTATATTAAAGTATACTGCATGGGAGCGCAGTGCATGGAAGAGGAAAATTAAATCCAAATCAAAACGGCAAATAAACACACTTATCCTGAAGACCGCTAAACACAGAAGTTCCAATGAGTCGATCAGAACTTTGCGAAGATTCGTGTACTTGTGTAAGATGGTATAGAAAGTTAAAAAAAAAAAGAATGAGTTTAAGATCATTACATGATTGGCATGAAGAGCTTACTCAAACCGCTCTTAGGTGACCTCGCCTTACTAGGAATGTGAATCACCAAAATTATTGAATCAAAGTCGGATTTAGAATCGGCGATGATTGTATGATTTTTTACCTATAAGTATACTTATAAACCATTTTTTGTCGTTGGTATCGTATTTTGGGTTTGTGGCCCTCATAGTTTTTTAGATGAGGACCAAAAGGGGCTTAAATGGGTGCATTGATAAACTTCTGTAGAACGTTTGTTTTTCATCCCGTTTTAAAAATTCCCTTCTAGAATTATTGTAATTCTGTCAACTAATTGTTACAATGGTTTTGCATCTCTCTTAAGATTTACCGACATATGAAGTGTAAGTAATAAAGAATTTAGCATACTTGTCCAAAAGCTTTTGGGGCACCGGATCATATATAACAGCTTTTTATTTAGTAGCAAAATAATGCACTTTGGCGCAAAATTGAGACACAGAAGCGTGAAAGGAAATTCTTTAAAAAAGTAACGAACACTGAATTGGTACTCTACTTGGTATTTTTATTTATACGAATTCGGCTCGAAACAAGAAAACGCTTGAGAGACCCTCGCGTATTCCTGTTTCTAAGCCTCATCCGTATAAAAATTTTATTTGAAGTCAATGTTCTATTATTGTATATCAAGAATTTAAGCCAACAATTCACAAACGTTACCAGTTATGGCCTAGTACATGTGTAAGCGAGAAGTAAACCTTTTGAGAACATTTTTTTAAGACTTTTCATATGCACAGTGTATAACCGGACAGTACGCGATCACGGAAGTTGATCACTGTCCGGTGGATAAATCTTAGTTGTATGTTATTTTTCTCCAAAGTTTTTGTGGTTTTTAATGTGTATGAACACTCTATAATATTGATTAGGAACAAAGGTAAGTTGAATTTATACCTTGCTCATTTATGGAACTTTTTAACGTTTCTTTTTGTATTCTTGACAATTCAAAATATTAAAAAATTTCAATTGATCATCAGTGTTTGAACATTTTTTCCTTCACCGCTTAGCACATATTTGGAATTTACACACAAACTGCAATGATTTGATAAATATCTTTATTATTATCTCAAAGGGCAGTTGATAGACTCTCTACATTGACAATGATAGTTAAGATAAAATAAACAATTTTGTTTAAAACATCAATTTTTGTAGTTTTGGCATAATCGTTTACTGTCCGATTAATTGGTCGTTTATTTTTTGTGGGTGTCCGATTAATTGCCTGCTTTGAATGCTCAGGGTTTGAATAAAAAAGTTATAATTTCAAATTACATGACGTATTCCCCATTCCTTTTTATACGACCGCAAAATTTTTGCGATCGTATTATGTTATGGCGATGTCGTTGTCGTCGTTTTGTCGTTGTCGTCGTCGTCGTCGTCGTTGTCGTCTGTAGACACTTTGGTTTCCGTGCGATAACTTTAGTTGTAGATAACCAATTTTTATAAAATTTTGATATGATGTTTATAACCACTAAAGGAAGGTTGGTATTGCATTTGGGGCTTCTGGTCCCTACCGTTTAAGAAAAAAGGACCAAAAGGGGCAAAAATGTGTATATTGACAAAACGTCTGTAGAATGTTTAATTTTCATCAAATTTTGATCATTCTTTTTTTATTGTATTCCTCAATAAATTCTTTCAACAAAATGTATCAACAGTTTTAATGTATCTTGTACCATTACATTGCTACTGGGGGTCAAAAAGGGGCCACACCCCAAAAATTGACTTTTTTATTTGTGGTCCGATTTTCAAAATCTTTTTTTCATTGGAATCCTTGTGTAAATCCCTGCCTGCATTTTTCAATCAGATTTGCAATATCTCTTACCGTTTTTGAGAATTTAGGGATCAAAGGGGCCAAAAACGCCGTTTTTAAAAGTTTGTCATTTAAACCAAAAATTAAGTTGTAGTGGGCCTGCCAATTGTTATGAAGTTTTAATATGATGATTGTATCCACTAAAGGAATGTTGGTTTTGTATTTGGGGTTTGTGGCCCCTTCTGTTTTAGAAAAAAGGGCCAAAAAGGGCTAAAACGGGTGTATTGACAAACCTGTTGTAGAATGTTTATCATTCATTAGATTTTGAAAATTCTTTTTTTATTGAATTCATCATTAAATTCTATCTACCTAATGTGTCAATGATTTTGATATGTATTTCACCATTACATTGCTACAGGGGGGGGCTAAAGACAGGCCACTCCCTTAAAATCAACTTTTTTATTTGTGGTCCGATTTTCAAAATCTTTTTGTCATTGGATTCCTTGTGAATATATCTGCCTTATTCTTTAATCGGATTTGCAATATTTTTACCGTTTTTGAGAAATTAGGGGTCAAAGGGCCAAAATTGTAAATTAATACATGTATATATAAATAAGGCTTTTGTATTAGATGTTGATGTAAATATAAATGTGTCAAAAATGCATTTTTAAGTCCACCACAGGATGCATGTGTCAAAAAGCTTTGTATGTCCACCATGGGCTTCATTTTCCCAAGCAATGGACTATCCATATCGTGCCTCCAACGTACAAGGTTCAACTTGTTGCGGTCGTATCATGCTGCGCTCGGCGTAGCTTTTTTATTTATATTCTACAGGTGCTTATTCAAAGGCTTATGAATATATTTTCATATTTTTATGATAATCTATTTCGTTGTGTGTTTGGTTTATATATATTGTACAGAATAAATGTGGGAGCTCAAAATAGTCTCTACTGTTGGATTCGAAAAAAATAAATGAAGCAGTGTTCATAACAAAATGGAAATCCATTCGACAAGATGATAAAAGAAAGGGCGATTAACAGATATGAGTACATTTAAAACCCTGGGCCTACTTTTTGCATGTCACTTGCATTGTGTATGACTTATTAATGCAAATGTCAAAATGGTTCATAAGGAGCTTTCCATTGACTGGAATCTTATGAAACAAATTTTCTTATCACATTGGACAGCCAGTGTACTGAGATATTTGAGTCATTCAATGTTCATTTACTTGTATTCATTAACGAACAACGTGCTCAAAGCAGTAAAAGTCCCGTTAAGATGTGCAAACAATTTAGATCTAGATCATGGACGTAATGGAGCTGACAACTGTTGGTTAATCCATTTTTCATATTAATAATCATAATAATAAAAAGCTGAACAATGATTTAAGTTGGTAAGCCTTAGCGACTGACTGTGATTGCAGATTATCACGAAAGGTTTATCAACAGCCTCGAATCTATAAACTCCCTTATAAACGGAACTATGCTGGCTATGGTTAATGCTGGAAATCAGATGACAGTATTTATTTCCTGTTTTCTTCAATTAAAAATCGTACACCGTAAATTTATTGGACTGCCTTAATATGCGTTAATCATTGCTGGTTAGTTGATTTTTTTACATCAGCCGATTGATGATTCTCAGCTAGCTGTCAGTAACAGTGAGTGTTCGATAGAGAGTTCCTTTACCGTCCTTTTGTTTGTTCTTGTTTTTTGTCTTATGTTCTCTCTAGTGGAATTGGACTTTGATCGATTTGATTTTTATTGTGTTAAGTTTTTGTGCTTTGTCTTGGAATATTGATAGGGGGAAGGTTGTGCCCAAAAAAAAACTAGTTTAACCCCACCACATATTACATGTGCCTGTCCTAAGCCAGGAATCTTTGACAAAGCTTTCGTTTGTACTAGTATTTTTGATGTTTTCTGTTCCTTGTTTAAGAAGGGGGTCTATCTGTGACTATTTCAGGGCTGGATTTGAATTATATGCATTTTATTTAGACCATGGGCCAATTGCAGAACCGCTAGCAGTGCCAAATGGCCTCGTTGAAGGCTGCTGGCGGTTGTCCATTGTGGTATTTGTAAATTGCCGTTAAATTGTGGGTTGTGTCGCGTACACTTATTCCACATCTCATTATTTTCGTATTCACATAGTCCATTAAAAATAAAAATTACAACAAAGTTCCAGACACTATTTTCCTATGTCTTACGCGCGTTCTCTGTGACGCGTTGTAACAGAGCTCTACCAAAAAATAAAAAAATCCAAACACAATACGAAGAGTGTTACCAAAAATATGATTTTTTAAAGATCAAACTATGTTTGGGGTAGGGGGAACTTTAGAGTTAAGACAATCTTAAACTTTAAACGCATGAAGCTTTAAACTCATGAAACGGATAACTCATAGATTTGTTGTGTTCTAAACGTCTAACAACAAGAAAAATATCAAAGCAGAGTGGCATAAAAGCCGGAAAATTGGCAACACTGCATGCATAGTTCAACGAGTAATTGCTCGCCAGCAATGTTTAAATAAACAAATTGAAAGATAGACAAACCATAAATAATGGAAATAAAGTACTTTTAACTTTAAAACGTTCGAACAGGGAAGCCAATCCAGCAATGTTCTAGGCTCTTACGATATCGACCTAGCATGCGTTAGTCTACTCCATTCCAAAACCATTAAAACTGACCGCGTTGTGTAATTCGGTATGTGTCTTTAAAGAGAACACCTTCACCATTTGACTTTGTCCTTGGATTCATGTTAAGTTCATGCTTAGGCCGTATACACTAGGTTTTAGTTGGATGCCTTCATATCTCAATATTAAAAGACTTAGATAGATGAATATTGCTATGCCCATGTTAATCAATCAGTGCTGACTAAATCTAAATTCCTCTTAGATTTCAGCCAAATACTAGTATATATTTGCATGGAGCAGCACACTTGAAGTGGTGTGGCCACCTGAAGTTCATCTGATTTGAGCAATTTTACCTGCGTCGCCGAAGGCGAAAGCAAGTCTAGTAGTCGGGTCACTCCATCCGTCCATCCGTCCGTCCGTCGCGCTATGGGGTGCCTGTCTTGTGTAACCTGAATCTCAAAAACGAAACGCTAGATATTTTTTGAAATTGCAACACAGTGATTACAGATATATTGAAAATGTGCACCTCACCTTTTGGGGTCATTCTATAATTTCGTTGAAAAATAAGGGGCCAAAAAAGGGCCAAAAAGTGATTTTTTAATTTGTTTCCACAATTACTATTGTTCTAATTGACCATATGCTATGAAACTTTACAGAAATGTTTCTTACTGTAAAAGGAAGGGTGGGGCTGATTTTGGGTGTCCCATCTTTTTCGTTTAGAAATTAGGGGTCATAAAGGGAGTAAAAAAGCTACTTTTTTATATGTTTCCACCATTACTTTTGTTTTGGTTGACCAAATGCTATGAAACTTTACAGTAATGTTATTAACCATAAAAGAAAAGGCATGGTTGATTTTGGGTGTCCCCTCTTTTTTCGTTTAGAAATAAAGGTAAAAAGGGCCAAAAAAAAGCGACTATTTTATTTGTTTCCAAATTAACTTTTAGTACGGTACATCAAATGCTATGAAACTTTACAGTAATGTTTAAAACTTACAATAAAAGGAAGGGTGCGGCTGATTTTGGGTGTCCTTTTCTTGTTTGTTTAGGAACGAGGGGCCCAAAAGGGGCAAAAATGCAGCTTTTTATCTATGTTCCGATTTAGATTTTTTTTACACGTTATTTTTTGTCATATATGGGATATAAAATGGAGGATACATTTTTTTCTTGACTCACCTTTTCTGTTAAGCAATAAAGGGGACAAAAGGGGAAAAATAGAAACTATTTTTTGTCTTATTATTTTGATAATGGGTGGCATGTGACAAAATACTTTGTAAATGCAGTGTAAAAAAATATTGACTGTCCATATTTGGTCTAGACCGTACAGGGTTCAACATTTTCAGTGCGACGCAGGGCCAGACATCGATTGGTCTTGTTAAAGTTTCATTCTGTAGTAACAGATTGTCGATCATAACTATTTGTAACGAAAATGCAGCATACATGTATATATGTATATAAAACCTTAGATAAATATTTTCATTTGCAAAGTTTGAAAAGTCAGCTAGATTTTAAGAGAAAGGCCAACTTTCCAAATCTGAAATTTTACTAACATGTATAATCCTTTTTATGCCCCCGCGACGACATGTCGGGGGCATTAAGTTTTACTCATGTCCGTACGTTTTTTTTAATCATTTTGCTCTAGCTGTATACCGGGGCTGTAAGGATATTTGTCTTGTTATTGCTACATTCAACCCAACAATTAATCGGACAGATAGATATAACTTTCTAACAATTAATGATTGTGTACAGTGGCAATTAGTCGGACAGAGACGGAGTGAGCAGTGCTCTTACAAATCCGATTATTATAAACAATCCAAACCATTTTCGTCAAATAATTTGACACCAAAGGATTTCCTATTTAAACAGCTTTAAATGGAGATGCAATGCACTATTTCAATGTAAGTGGTTCACTAATAATTTTTTGTATCTTTCACTGCAATGAGTTTCCATTGTCAAAAATATCAATGATTAAACCACTTTTTTCGAAAATTAAAATGATCTACATTATATATTGATAATTTAAATAGTGATAAATAACAATGTAAACTAATTGTACGCTTCAATTTTTCTTAAAATTTAGTTTCGATTGAATAAGGGCTTAAATTCATGGCCAAATCATACATTTTTATTAAATCAACTAGGATTTTACCACCGGACAGTGACCAACTTCCGTGATCGCTTACTGTCCGGTTATACACTGTGATATGATAAAGTAGATTACGAAGATAATGTTGATTTGTATGATTATAGTGTTATATACTGTTTCAATTATAAAAAATGTACATAGAAAAACCAAAACAAAAATTTATATGGACAGATTAAGCATGTTTAGCGAGAAAAAATTTTGCGCTATGGCCTTGCCATTTGAAAACAAACAAACGACAGTTCTAAAGACCGTTATAAAACAATAAATAGCACATTGATAAAAAATAGATAAATTAAAACTAAAATTTTATCTAATTAAGATAAGTTTTTTAACTTGAACATAAGCAAATTTGAGAAAGCCTTGAAAAAGGTGCCGCATTGGGTAAAGGGAGTATTGTAAAAGCAAAGGCAGATCCAGTGTTTCAGTTTTAGGGGGCGTAATTAATATTTTGCGGAGCGAAACGAGGTGCGAAATTATATAATGTTTTTTAACTTTGATTTTACGCAAAAAACAAAAGTCAATCATAATTTTTGCGATTTAAGGGGAGGCGAACGCCCGGTTTTTGTCTACATCTACAACGTTTTATATCAACCGGACAGTCAAGAGGAACTGTAAGAGGTAATAAAGAATTAAAACAAAAACATTAAAAAGATAAATAGCAATAACATTTAATCTTTTTCTTTTCTTTTTCATTTAGTTATGCAACATTTAGTTATGGGTATATCTGAAGAAATTAATATGCAGGGGTTGATCTGGAATCGTAAAACCCATCTTTAGTTTCACATATTTCTAAACCCCCCTTTGTCTTTGATAACCCCCCCCCCCCCCCCCCCAAAAAAAAAAAAAAAAATCAGTCGCAAATGAGGAGGGTTTATTTTTTTTAATCACACAGTATTGCATGATGATTTTACAATTATTGTTTCATCCAAGTTTACATTGCGGCTGATTGCTAGTTGCTATTTAATCTAACGAAGGAACGTCTAAAATATATAAATTCTGGCTTTTAGTTTTGGCTACCAAAAGGAGGGGTGGTATACTTACAAAAACTCTATGTTAGATTGACTAGTGGGTAATTCTGCCTGCAAAGGTATCCTAGTAAGGCCTGTATGTGAACAATTAACGCTGCAGTCTTTTTTTCCAACACCGTCGAGGCAAATACAGCCGGTCGGACATGGGGAGGTACAACCTGCCCACACCCCCGACGCACACAAGAGTAACAAAAATAATCCACAAAACATATCTCCTCGTTGCATTGGACTTCTGGGGACACCATTTCGGCCTTGTTTTCGTTTACACAGAAAATCCAGCATGCTATGAATCCAAGGAAATCTTGTGGTGTGGCCCCTCTTTTCGGACGCACGGTAGCACAGTCATAATTCACAGAACAGAAAGAATATTAATGGTTTTTATTTGGCACTGTGGAAATGTTCTGAAATCAATAAAGTAAAGGACTTCATTAAGAAGACTTTAAATTCATCAGTATTTAGCGTTCAATACACATAATATTTTACAGGTGGATTAATACTTCAATTTATAATTTTTTACAGGTAAAAAATTGTAAAAACGCGAAATCAGTAATGAAATTTATACCCGATAATTAGGAAGACAAATGAAACCTTAAAGACATAAACATCTTACCTAATTTTTGTGTATTCTATAGAGAATTTAAATTAAAATTTAATATGTAGTTACATGTCCTTTCGTCCACCATTACATTTATCAATACCGTTAAAGTCACGTGATATAAGTTCTTTTGAGTTTCATTTAAATGCCTTTAAAACTTGATAGGTAAGGGATTGTGACCTTGCTCGTGTTTCGTGGCAACCTTAATGACGTTTCCTTAACCCATAAGACGTTCTTTTAAAAGATTTTCTTGTGTAAATGAATTCATTTGTGTTTTTTGAGCTACCATCCAGACTTATTGGAGAACGGCTATTCAATAGGTTTTAGTTTGTTGGCTTAGCTCAAATATTTGCTCAAAGATCTTGGATTTTATGAAGAGATCAATATTAAAAGTAGCGGTATTGGACTAAAAGCTACGAATTAGATGTATTCGTGTTGGTGAATTTGAAAAAGTTCCAAATGTTTCCCTTTATCAAGATACACATGAAATATTTTTTTTTATAAAAATGAACGAAGAAATTTGAATAACTTAAAGCATCGCCCCTTTCAAGGGAAAAGACATATTGTTCGTTTAAGTGTTGCAGTCTCTTTAACTGTAAAGAAGATACTTATGGTCGGAGCGCACCCGGCCTGTTATAAATAAATTTTACTGATGATAAAAAAATGTTATAAGAAAAAGAGATCTACCAACCAACCAAACCCCTCGCAGTTCCAGTTCCCGTCGGACCCCTCGGTCTGTACACAAGAATCTTGTCGAAATTATTGTAAGCACCCACAGGCGTTTGGGTCCAGGATTTTATTTTATTATAAATAACGTGTATATAAAAATTTTCATTTCGTCTATATAATAGTATATAGACGAGATGAAAATTTTTATATACACGTTATTTATAATGAAATAAAATTCTGGACCCAAACGCCTATGTAAGCACCCAGCAGTGATATTATCCGATACTACTTTTAGTCGAAAAGGATAAGCCTATTGAGAAAGGGTTTGCCGACCAACCACACCACACAACAAGAGGCTCCCAGGAGCCTGAATCGCTTACCTGGCATATGTGCCTGAAGTAAAGGCTATTAGGCAAAATCTATTTGACATTGAGAGGGTTATAAGTTTAATAAGGGGACCATCTGACAATATGGTGGATCTTAAGGTGCAGATCACTTTTATCTCAATTAAAATTCAAAAATCTGTCACCCTTTTTGAGTTATTAGCAAAAAAATGCAGTTTAACCCAATGTTCTATTTTTAGCCACAGCGGCCATGTTTTACAACCAATCAAATATCCCCACATCAGTTCTATACACCTAATGCTAATAAACAACAATACCAAGTTTGGTTCCAATTTGACTTTTAGTGTCAGAGGAGTTAACATTTTCAATGTAATGAGGAAATGCTTTTTAAAAGCTCAATTTTGATGTTCTAAGGACAATAACTCCTCAAAGGAAAGGTCCTACAACTTTGACCCTGTTACATATTTAGTAGATCTTGATGTGCTTAACAATATGTAATTTAAATTTCTCAAATATCTTGTATAGTTTTCAAGATATTGAGCTTAACAGGTGCAAAATTTGCCAAAAATCCTCAAAAAGGGCAATAACTCCTACATGGGTCGTTGGATTTTCTTCAAAATTTCAGAGCTGGTAGATCTTTAGGTGCTGATCACTTTTGTATTCAATCTAAATTTTAAAATCTGTCACCGTTTTTGAGTTATTTGCAAAAAACTGCCATTTACCCCTATGTTCTATTTTTACCCACAGCCGCCATGTTTTACGACCAATCAAAAATCCCCACATTAGTTCTATACACCTAATGCTAATAAACAACTATACCAAGTTTGGTTCCAATTGGACTTGAAGTGTCAGAGGAGTGAACGTTTTCAATGTAATGAGGAAATGCTGTTAAAATGCTCAATTTTGACGGTCTAAGGGCAAACTCCTTAAAGGAAAGGTTCTACAACGTTGACCCTATTACATATTTTGTAGATCTTGATGTGCTTAACAATATGCAATTTAAATTTCTCAAATATCTTGTATAGTTTTCAATATATTGAGCTAAAAAGGTGCAAAGTTTGCAAAAAATCCACAAAAAGGGCAATAACTCCTACATGGGTTGTTGGATTTTCTTCAAAATTTCAGGGTATGTAGATCTTGAGGTGCTGATCACTTTTGATATCTATAGCCATTTTTGAGTTATTTGAAAAAAACTGCATTTTACCCCTATGTTGTATTTTTAGCCACGGCGGCCATGTTTTACGACGAATCAAAAATCCCCACATCAGTTTTAAGCACCGAATCCTAATGAACAACCATACCAAGTTTGGTTTCAATTGGACTTATGGTGTCAGAGGAGTTAACGTTTTAAAAAGTTTACGGACGGACGACGGACGTACGGACGACGGACGCCAAGTGATGACAATAGAAGGGTCAGGTGAGCTAAAAAAGACAAACGGGTTATCTAAATATTATGTATACCCTATATAATTCTGTACTTCAAGTCTATTCATAGGTGTAATCTTAATTGTTAAACTTGACAGGAATCTTCAGGTCAAAAGGATCCAATTACGCAAGTTGAATAGTCTTTTGTTTTACAGTACTTTTAAATGTCCTATATCTCAATTACATTTGAAAATATAAAAAATAACGCTTATGTAAAAACTAAATTGAAGAGACGGGGAACATATTTGACTTTTTATGGGGTATTTTCCTTTACTGCAACAAATTATTTCATTCAGCTTTCAGTTTTGTGCCCAATTTGAATAACAACTTGTTGTTAAAAAATACATATACCCAGCATATTTCAGTCTCCCGAATTCCGACAAGAACCTCAACGTGGTAAGAGATGGTCTGTAACTAGAGCAACTAACAATGGCGGTGGTGTGTCATGATATGAACGACTCATGGCACACAGTGAGTTTCAAGTTAACAGTCGTTTGCAGAGGCTTCAAGCCTAAACTTCTTATTGATTGATTGCATATTGTAACTATATGATTCTTTAATGTCAAAGTTAAGTCTTAAGTATTTGTTCTATAAATCATGACCAGTTTAAAATGGTTTATTCATACGAAAGGTTCCAAATCAAAAAGGTCTTTCTTTATACGATTCCAATGTTAATTTTGAACCCTTTGCATGTTTGTTTGACCCGTGTCAGATAATGAACGTTGTCTAAAATGAAAGCTGCTGTGCGTTTTCCATTGCAAATGTTTAACTATAAAAAGTAAAGCAAACCGAAACTTATAAATATAACTTAAGATTTAAAATAACGGATGAGCTGAAATCACTCTGCTATACTCTGGAGCTTCACTGACAAACTTTATGGAAATGGACATACGTCAAAATGGGCAGACACACGACAACGACCACCAATTGATTTTTTAGTTCCCGTTCCGTGTTTCTGTTCGATGTTCTGTTGTCATTATTCATGTTAAATTTTGTTGTTATTGTTGTTTTGTTTGTGATTGTGTTGTTTGGTTGCCGTTTCAAATATCTTCATTGTTTCGATTTGTTGAGTAGGTTTAGCTTTGTATTGCTGTGAAGTTAATCGGTTGCCTTTTATGCATTTGTCTGTATCTGTGACTGTGTGTCTGTGTGTGTGTTATGTTTTGTTGCTGTTCTGAGGTTTTCCCTCTAATTATCACACGTTCTTTCAGATAATACGCTAAGTGCTTGTGTTGTTATCTCTGATGCATAAACAAAAATAAAACAAACATGATGCAGTGATAAGTTTCAAATTTTTCTGCTTTTAACCAAACCTCTCTTGCTAATAATGCATACCCATTTATAACTAAGGGGGGAATGAAAACTCTTTGTAAGGTTTGGCATTATTGGGCCTCAGCTTTAATAAGGATTTACAATAATAAATATGAATGATTTCTCATATATCATATAAATCTAGATAATCAATAAATAATCATTAGATAATCAATAAATAATCAATAGATAATCAATAAAATAAATTCCACCGTGGGATGCACGGGTGGTTAAAGAAATGATATTTTCAGATAATATATAATAAACATAAAATATCAACATTCAATGATCAGATAAATGGTTACCGAATATTGTGAATGGCAACCAGAAATCAATACAAATATAAATATGCAGAATAATTTGGCGTCACCGTGGGATACACGGGTGAATAATATTTAAGACCGAAACCCCTTAAGAACCACCGTGGGATACACAGATGGCTGAATCAAAGAAATTTTGGATTACTGTGGTATACACGGTTGAAGAGACCAAAACCCCTTAAAATGTTCTTTAAGTTCACGAAGCAGCGAATCATTAAAGCACACATATAACGACATATCGGTGTTGAAATTTCTAAACGGTTCCAAAGCACATAACTTTCTCTTTGATTTCCGACTATTACTTATATAAAACATCTTTTACATGCGTTGATATATCAGTATTTAAAACTATTCACGGAGAGAATGAACGCTGATAATTTTCCTCATTCAACAAGTAAACAGCTGAAAGTTTTTGCGTTGTTCAGAATACGGCACACTTCATGTTGTGAGTTAAGTTTATAAGTTGTTATTCCTAGCGGTTCAGACGTTTTATACCTCTTAAAAAAAATAACAATTTCTAACGGTTTGAATTGCACTCCACCTCTGTTATATAGTTCTTATTATGATTTCCACTTGATTGGTTGATTGATTGATCCAAATGATTAATTAGTGGATTGATTGATTGATGTTGCTTGTCCTGGAAAATCTAGCAGCACATATCTGTACGCGATTGCTTGAGATCGGTAAAATGTACGAATCCATTATATTAAACCTCGTACTTAGTTAGAGCTTTCCACTTCTCCCGGCTGAATCCTCTGAGAAAAGATTTCACTTCAATCAAAGAAGCCTGCTCCCCAAATCGAGCTCGTGCCAGCTAAAGCATAGGCCATGGATACTTCCACCAATGTTCTTGCATCTGAAAGTATAAATTCTAATCCCCGGCAGAATCATATTCTAAATAAATTAACTTTTTATCTTATTAACATGTGACTTTATATAGTTAGAAATAATTAAAGTTCACCGAAAAGGACACTTCAAGTATTTAAATAATGTTGTAACAATATTTTAGATATAACTACCAAGTATAGTAAATTAGGTTATCTTATTTCTCCTTAAAAATGGGTGGGAATGTATGTGGTGGGATAAAAAATTGTATTGCAACCACTTTTACGTCTTGTCTTCAAGAAAATCAATGAAGTAATGACGTCCTTGACATTGTGACGTAACAATTGCAACGACGTAATTTCTATAAACTAACAACCATTAACAAAAGGTACTTACCGCGATAACCAAATTTAAGTATAACGTACTTAAATTTCATTATCTCTGATGCATAAACAAAAATAAAACAAACATGATGCAGTGATAAGTTTCAAATTTTTCTGCTTTTAACCAAACCTCTCTTGCTAATAATGCATACCCATTTATAACTAAGGGGGGGAATGAAAACTCTTTGTAAGGTTTGGCATTATTGGGCCTCAGCTTTAATAAGGATTTACAATAATAAATATGAATGATTTCTCATATATCATATAAATCTAGATAATCAATAAATAATCATTAGATAATCAATAAATAATCAATAGATAATCAATAAAATAAATTCCACCGTGGGATGCACGGGTGGTTAAAGAAATGATATTTTCAGATAATATATAATAAACATAAAATATCAACATTCAATGATCAGATAAATGGTTACCGAATATTGTGAATGGCAACCAGAAATCAATACAAATATAAATATGCAGAATAATTTGGCGTCACCGTGGGATACACGGGTGAATAATATTTAAGACCGAAACCCCTTAAGAACCACCGTGGGATACACAGATGGCTGAATCAAAGAAATTTTGGATTACTGTGGTATACACGGTTGAAGAGACCAAAACCCCTTAAAATGTTCTTTAAGTTCACGAAGCAGCGAATTATGCCAAATTGACAGTGAATTCACTGTCAACCGCCACTTAAGTAAGTGCGGAATGCAGCTGCTTCGCGGCTGAGGCCCAGCTGAAAGACCCCCTTTTCTTATATAATTACATGCCCTTTTACATGAAAACTTAACTAATAATCAGTAATAAGGCATTGTATAATGGTATCAATCTAAAAGAAATGTTATTACAGTACAATTCTTAGTTTAATACCGAAAAATTGATAGTTGATATCAGAAACCCCTTCATTATTTCGTAACTAAAATTACTAGTTTTTATCAACAAACCATTATCCAACGGACCAGACGTTATCCTTCTCGCAAAATAACTATGAATCACTGCTATAAATAAAGCTTTTATACTTGTATATTCATCTTCCGAATTTTATTCATCAGTTTCTATATATACAATATGTCTTGTTTTAATTGTGACCAATATTATCCGCATGTGTACATGTAAGCGAAGTTTGTAAAAAAATTGCAATCGAGAAAGAAAGAAAAAAAAATACTAAATCACGCGCTCCCGGTAAATTAATAGAGCAGAAAAACGTAGAAAAAAAAATCATCCCGAATTCCCCAAGTTTTGTGGGTAAAATTCCGAATTCCCCGTGTATAAATAAACCTTTCCAGCTATCTCGTAAAAGACCCTACCGACCCTCATGTATGTAGTATGTAATTATGTCGCCTGCAACGTGTTGCAGAAACGACTTTTATGGGTTGCATTAATTGGCACCATCTGTCGTATTGCGTCGTCCTGTGCCGTAGTTGTCCTGCGGCGTCACGAACTTTTTTCAGTTTTCAGAGCAACTACATTCACAACCTCTTGATATTTGGTATTTAGCTTCTTCCTTTAGTACTATATGGTGTAAATCGATTTTATGCCCGTTATTCATCTACTGTTTACCGAATATTTAAAGACACGGGCGATATATACGTCTTCCATGGAAGACTGCCATTCTAGTTTGTAATGTATGTTTGTTTGTTTGTGTGTATATACATGTATGTAATGTATGTTTGTTTGTATGTGTGTATGTAAGTAATGTATGTAACTCAAACTTAATCTTATGGATTAATATTTTATTATTGTATTGTTTCTTATATTGTTGTCCTTGTATATCTTTGTAACTTTTATATACATGTTCATTTATGAGCTTTCTTTCAATAAATATTTCTGTTTCTGTTTCTGTTTCTGTATGTATGCTTGTATGTATGTATGTATGTATGTATGTATGTATGTATGTATGTATGTATGTATGTATGTATGTATGTATGTATGTTATGTATGTAATGTTATGTATGTATGTATGAATGGATGGATGGATGGATGGATAGATGGATTACGTATGTATGCACGACCACTTATGCAAAAAAAAAAAAAATTCATCAGACAGTTGTTTTCACATTACAGGACCGACGATGAGTGTATGTATGATCGTATGTAATAATATTAACATATAAAGACAGAATAAATCCACACACTAGATCGGTGCAAAGTCCGTTGTTTAACAAAATTATGTGAGTGACATGACTTCAATGTTTCTTCATAGTGTCCGATCACCCCGTTTGGATATCCATTTTTATGCGCCCTTGCATTGAATTGAAAGATGTATGATTACGTCATTTTTCAAATGAAGTATATAGGACGAACATGCTTCTATAAAAGGTTGTTCCTTGAACTATAGATAACTGTGTACAGTGTATAATTTATGATTTCCTATAGAAGTTAAGCATCGATCATTTTGGCTACAAACTAGGCTTCTAATAAGCAAAGAACTTATATGCAATTTATACACTCAACTGGTAACGAAATTGTATAGATCAATATGATACTTTGTTTTTTCTTGCAACAAAAAATGTTCCGTCAAGAAAACAGTACAGACAGAACTTGAAATAAATATCTGAAATCCAAAATTAGCTGTTCTAACTTCTGCATAAAGACTGATATTTAACGATTTTAGAGAGTATGGTTATACTATCGCACTTTGCCAGTATGCATTTTTGACCCGGCCATCTTGTTTGAGTGGCTAATATGTATAAATTTGAACACCAAAACCCCATTTTCCACCCGTTGTCTTCGAAATCATGCTTCCCCTTTCTCGAAATAGAATTCTAAACCTGGAATGAAATTATTCAACTATTCGAGGCATTTATAATGCAAATATATATGTGTTACTGATGTGTAAAATGCAGGGTAAATTGTGCCATTCAGAGTCAGGGCTGAGTATCCATATAATAAATTCATGAGACGCATCTTGCCTTGTAATGTGAAATTTAAAAGCTGACTTAATGAGTGAGTTGGTGTTATACATTCTGAGAAAAATAAATATATTGTTACTATATTGCGATAAACGTGAACTCCTATGCTAGAGCAAACACTCTTGGTAGCCTTGTTCCGATTTTCCGGTCGTCTAAACTCAAAATTGTGTTGTTGTTTTTGATACTTCACTTTCTTAACTTTAAATACACATGAACAAAAAACTTTGGTGTTGGTTTTGAATTACTTGTTTGAACTTTTTGGGTAGAGTATGTCTCTTATGATAATTTTGTCTTGCAATTATTTTGACTCAAATGCCGCAATTCAATAGAAGCCATTTTCAGAATATGCATAGATTAACAGGGTTAGATTGCTACCCACCTTGGTACTTCGAATTCTTCTGTCCTAAAAGAAATCTGAAAATTTTTGCATAACAAACACTACCCAAGAAAATTTATAATGCTTGCTTGATTCTAACATGCATATGAAGTTAAATACCAATTAAAAGTATATATTAGTCAACACAAATAACTAATTCCTTGCAAACTTGGGTAGACATGAGGAATGTGGTGATTTATCACTTGCCCAAAACAGTTTAACTCTTTGCCCTTCTCTTTTAACTCATCAATTCTAAGTATGTTTTGACGATTTATTAATACATAGAAGATAAGAAGATAACCGTAACATATTCTTCAAAGTTGCATGTGCTTTTAGCTATTCTTGAGAATTTATAGCACACCTGTAAGGACTGTAAAACTAGCAATTTTGATTGGAGCAACTTACCGACGAATATTGTCACCTTTGAATGAATAAGCTATGACTTCACTAAATATCAGTATTCGACAAAACCGGATAACTGGAAAATTCTTAGAAAGGGGTAACGAACCATTTATTCCCCGATACCAAATTTGTTTACCAGAAAAATCGATAAACCCTTTTATCCTGGCTTCAAATGAACAGAAGATCTAAAATTCAACAAAATTTAAAATAATAGGGACTGGACTATATATAACCTTATTATAGGCCTCTTTAACTTCTAGACATATTAGAAGATACAAGCAAAAATTTAACCACCGCCGTTTACAAATTGCTGTGGCGGATCCAGAAATTTTCAAATGGGAACCTTCTTGGACCTCTTGTTTCATAGAATTCCTAACCAAATTTCTTATCAAACAGGAGGACGCGCGTCCGGCACGCCGGTCCTAAACTATATCCGCCTTTGACGATTGTTTTCAAAAACTACCATAATGATTGAAAGACATTTTCAAATGCATTAATATTACCCTACATGTTTCTAAGGGTCGTCTGACCAACAGTCGCATTTTTCTTAATCGAATTTCGTAAAAACCACTAACCTTCATGTGCTTAATATCTAAGTTTCATGAATTTTTGGTTACCTCTTAAGCGTATTTTGTAATGCATTTTACACGTCTGATTTAGAACCGATACATAAATATAACAGTCATTCTACCTTATAAAGCTGAGACGGGTTGCTGGGATTTGAGTACAATAAAAAGAGTAAACCATTTATTTTTATGCGATAATGTTTCACTGGATAGTTAAACACCACCGAGAATAAAAACATACAGAATTTTGCTAATAAATTGCATATTTAGAAGCAGCAGCATTTTTGGGGGCGAACAATAACGGTAGACTGCTGTACATGTGTGCCAACACGTGTCATACATTCAGACTAAAATAAACAGTAAATCACACAATATGTTACCTTTCTCTCATTACTTGACATCCTTAATTCAAAAATATCCAATTATTTCACCCAAACTAGTCGATGGACCTCGATGATAAAAAATTGTATTGCAACCACTTTTACGTCTTGTCTTCAAGAAAATCAATGAAGTAATGACGTCCTTGACATTGTCATAAAAAGTTGTATTGCAACCACTTTTACGTCTTGTCTTCAAGAAAATCAATGAAGTAATGACGTCCTTGACATTGTGACGTAACAATTGCAACGACGTAATTTCTATAAACTAACAACCATTAACAAAAGGTACTTACCGCGATAACCAAATTTAAGTATAACGTACTTAAATTTCATTATATGCTTTTGCGTTGAACTGCATTTTTTATCTCACTAAATGTTTTTGTTGCGCCAATTAGTTGTGCTATTTAGTTGTGTTTTAATAAGATTTTATGTGTTTCCTTGTGTTGTGTATCTGTGTAGTTTGGTGTGTTTCGTTGTGTTTATAGTTTTTGACACGATGTGCTTTGTTTTCTGCTGTTGAGTTTACGTGTGTTTGTTTTGTTGTTGTTGTTGTTGTTGATGATTCATTAGGTTATGTTGTTACACGAGTTCCTGTTGATTCGTTTGCTTGTATCGTTATGTACGTGTATTCTGTTCACTGTTGTGAGCTTTGTTTTGGTAGTTGAGTTGTACATTTGCTGTTATTTTATTGTTTTATTGTTGTATGTGTTTTTGTTGTTACATCTAGTTGTTTTTACATTTGTTTTAGTTGTGTTTATCCTGTATACATGTGTTTAAATGTGTAGTTGTCTGTTAGTGTATTTCGTTTTAGTTTTTTAAGTCGTCTTACATTGTATTGTTGTTGTGTAAAATATGGTTATGTTTTCTGTGTTCTTTTTGCCTATGTCGTTACATGTGTTTTTTTTTTTTCGCACGGCAATGTTATGCGCATTGAATGCGAATTATCCAATTCGAATTATCGAAAACGTAACATTATAGTGAATTCGAAAAATTCGAGTTGATTCGCATTCAAATAGTTTTTACGTGTGAACGCATCAAACTTTTTGAATGCGAACTGACATCGAATTGAATGCGCATTATACGTAAATGTGAACGCAGCATAAGTTATGTTTCTGTGTCGCCAGTTGTATTGATATGTATGTTTACTTTGTGTTGTCCATTTGTTTGTATCGTTGCATATATGGTTTTGGTGAATCGAACATTTCTAATATTAAAAACGAAAGAATATGGAATATGTTACTTTATGTATCTATTTATATGAATGGCCCGGTTGATACTTTCTTTTCGTGTTCTATTGGTGCGTGTGAATCGTGTTGTTAGTGAATTCAGTAGTTTGTATTTGCTGAATGTGCAGGCTTTAAAGGCAACTTTTAAATCATCAGTCTTTAAACACAAACGCGGTTTTGTAAAAGCATAAAAGATTCTTTCGATATTCATTAAATATTAGAAACCTTGAAATCAAAAGATCAAACCTGAAAAAATCCATATATTCAATTTTCAATGCCCATTTGCAAATAGTTAGCATTGCATTCTGTAAATATACGAACGAATATAAATACATGTCTTTGGAAGATAAAGACACGGTTCTACGTAATGACATCGGGTCGCCCTACTCCAGGGACCAACGGATTGCAGGAAAATTAATAGTCTAACATCTCAATTCTAAGGCTTTTTATAAAGATTCACAATTCTGAAGGCGAACGTTATAACCCTTTCTGAAATACTAGGTTTTGGAACGCTGAGATTTTTAACACGTCATATTTTAATGCAATAAAGTTTTTAAACTCTTGGTTTATACTTGTTTCTCTTTTGTCGTTTTTGTTTTATTGTCAATGGTCTGGAATCGATCAGAAAATTAATAAATTATTTATTTAACCCATTTATTATATGCTTAAGAAAATGACTTGAAGTCAGTGTCACTGAAGGAAATTTTAGTTCCGTTTTTTTTTTTCGAAGATTTATGTATATCGTGTTCGTTGCTTTTCGATGTTTATGCCCCCTTTGCTCCATGTGGGCTCTTGATTTGAATAATAAAGAGGTGTATATGTTTAATTGTATATAACATTTTTAACAAAAAATAACAAAACAAAAAAAAAACGTCCAGATCTACCGTTAGAAAACCTACATTCTGAGACAAGAGCTTATTTTCCCAATGAAATGTGATTCTTCGCTGGGATAAATATCACGGAGCTAAAGTGATCGATCAAGAAATTTTAATATATAAAAAATACATCCTTCCTTCTTCTATTTTTTTTATTTATGTGTTCGTTAATTTGATGCTCTTCAGAATACGGCTTATCACTAATAAAGAATTTGGGTTTGAAATGTTTTTTTTGTTTTGTTTTTTTTTGTTTTTTTTTAAACTTAAGTTGATATTATTGATATTATTTGGAATTTATTTTCCATCATAGACCTGTAAATATAAAAAAATATATATATACAGGTCTATGTTTCCATGAAGCATATTACTTACGTAACATTGCACCAAATAACACAATAATTGCAGGGGCTATTTACCTTTTACAATTTACAGTTTGACAAGATATCTCAAGCTAATAAAGTAAATTACAAGAACCTTAGTCTAAATAATGTAGTATTTAACTATTATATCATTTTATTTCTGTTTGTTCATATTACTGAATATGAATGCAACTGCATGAATAATTTAACACTTAAGTAGTTAAAATCATTAACCATATTGCCAATCGTGACAACACCGTACGGTCACCTTTTTCCACCCGTGTAATATGAGACCACTTGGGAGTGTTAGATTACTTCGGGTGTTCTCTATCAGGTTGTACAATCTAGGGTATAATGTGCAGTGGTACATGTTAACCTCACGGACTTAAAGTGTTGGGTTAATGTAGGATATATTTTTCTTTTGCATTTATTAAGACCACCAACTGTCAAAAAGTTTCAAAAACTTTTCCACAAAAATAAGGCATGAATGTGTCCAATGTTATGTCTCTTATCTGTTGGGTTTTTTTTTTTTTTCAGGCATAAGAAGACTATACACTGTAAATTAAGAGTCTAGTTTTGCAGTACAGAAGAATATTCATAACTTAAGGGTAGTTGTACGCTAACAGTTCCAGTTCCTGCCCCTATTGGTCCGTATATAGAACCATATTTTCATGGGGAAAGATTATGTTTAATGTCCCTGCCTATTTTAGACTACTTGGTCACGTGTAGAAAAAGGATTTATTCATCAAATATGATCAAATTTGTGTTCCGCCTCTGATGCCTATTTGACTTTCACAAACTAGCTATGTCAAATATTTCCAACAATCCAAGAGACAAAAAACTCAAAAGAACGTTCTTTGTTTTTTTTTTTTAGTTTCTTTTTTATCAATTTATTCCAATGGCAACTTTTTAAATTGCGGTTTGTTGAGAAAAAGGTCATTTAGTGTATAAAAAGAAAGTAAAAGTCTGGCATCGATACTGATCAAAACTATGTGGTCTTTCTAATGATCGTAAACTATTTTTCAAGGACTCCTCGTCCCAACTTCGATGAAAACCATTTCGGTAATAAAGTTTAGGTATTTGCCCTAAAAGTTAGTTCTTTCGTGCGTGTTTGTCTTCTTTTTTTTCTCTGTGTGTGTTTGTATTCTTTTTTTCTCTCTGTGTGTTTTATAACTGTCCGAATGTCCCTTCAAGTAACTTATACCAAGTTTTATACCAAGTTATAGATGTATTTCTCCAGTATTATATTTAAAAATACCGATAAACCTTAAAATTACACACTGATTTCACAACAGATTGGTAATATTGATCTATAGACCTTCTGAGAACTATTGCTCAGATGTGGACCAAGTTTTACTTTCCTCAATCCGATTTATAACTATCCTAACAGGGTGTCTTGTAAATATTTGTAATAGAAAAACTGTGCCTCGGTACCAGAGAACGAAGGCAGATTTATGACATGGAAGACCTTTGTAGATTTTAATTTGCTCTTATTGAATAATAAAGAAGGGTTATAACATATGAAATAATCAAAATCAAAATCAGAGATTCGGCGCATAAAGTAATTAAGGTCTCTGATCATCTCAAGCAGATGTAAAAAAAAAACAAAACAAAAATCCACCATATTATTTTGTATAAGGGCAAACAAAAAAATGAATAATTGGCATGATACAACATTTCCAAACGGAAAATCTACAATATGGAAAATATAGCTGAAGTGAAACCAATAAACCTTTCACGCCATTATTCAAAAGTATTCGTACTAATTTTCTAAATGTCACTTTGATTGCTTGCTGTTTTCATAGACCTGTATTTCTAATAATAAAGGTCTCACTCTGTGCTGTTTTGAATTGTATGAGATGGCTGATTATCTACCAGAGAGACCTTTTAATGATTTAGATAGAATCACATCATCATAGCTAGATAGACTATTGTCTCGATATCGTATTATTCCTGACAATTTACTAACCATTGCACACACAAAGACCAAAATGCATGGGAACTTGCTCCATTTATAATGTCAATGTTCAACATAGAAATTGTTGTAGTTTCTATCAAAGTCAATTTCATCACACATATATATATAAGCTCATTTTTTATTTAAGTTCAGACGACAGTTTAGCTCAGTCCCGTTCCCCGAAAATCATTACTTTGCCATTTCACTAGCTAAAATGTAAAATAACTGTTCGAATGTATACATGCAAAAACATTTGAGACCTTGAGAAATGAAGGTAGTCTTATTTATTCTTGAACACTTAATAACAGTTTACTTATCACTGTTGTTTCAAATGTTTGCTTAGTACTCGTGTATTGACTAGTTAATGTAAATAGTTCTGACTTGGTTAGGTTAAAGCTTGATGGATGTCAAACATTTTCTTTACAAAGTCTGAAACAGATTGATGTCAGTACGATTCAAGGTATTCCCCTGTTTCGGTCGAGTCTCCATTTTGGAACAACTTTTCAGTTTTTGACAGATTTGGTTGACATCCAGATTAGAGGCTCAATTATAGAAACAAGAGGCTCCCAGGAGCCAGAATCACTCACCTGATCTGTTATGCTCAAGCCTCTTACATAGTGTGCAACATGGTCTACATGTACTTGGTAAGTAATATTAAAAAAAACAAGTTTGGATAGAAAATTCTCTTAAGGTTACAAAGCTTGAAAAAAACCAAACAAGTTAAAAGGGAGATAACTCTTAAAAGGTTGATCTGACAATTTTGACCCTGAAATCGTTATTGTATATCTCAATTAGCTGAACAATTTTGCAATGATAACTTTTCCTCTAGCTGTTACGGTTTTTAAGATAAAGTTGAAAAACTGCGAAAATTGTCATATTGATGATTAAGGGGAAATAACTCCAATAAGGAGTCGCCCCACAACTTCGCCTCAATGAAGATTTTTGTAGAGCTGTTGATACTGAAGATGGAAGGTTGCTTCGGATTTTCTCTATCTCTTGTTCTTTTTGAGCTATAAGCCAAAAACTATGGTCTGACCCCCCTGTTCTATTTTTAGCAACAGCGGCCATGTTGATTGGTCGGCATGCATACATTTCACAAACTTGACAGAAGACAACCTAAAGATCAATTGTACAAAGTTTGAAAGCAATCGCTTCAGTGGTTCCAGAGAAGAAGATTTTTGCAAATCAGTTAAAATTGATAGAAAAAACAGTTAAAGGGGGATAACTCTTAAACGGTTGATCTGACAGTTTTGACACTGAAATCATTTTTGTAGCTCTCAATAAGCTTAACAATTTTGCAATGCTAACTTTTCCTGTAGCACTTACGGTTTTCAAGAAAAAGTCCAAAAACTCTGAAAATGGTCAATTTTGAAGATTAAGGGGAAATAACCCCTATAAGGAGTCGTCCCACAACTTTGGCTCAATGGAGAATTTCGTAGAACTTTTGATGCTGAGGAAGGGTGATTGCTTCAGATTTTCTCTATCTCTTATACTTTTTGAGATATAAGCTAAAAATTATGGTCTGACCCCCCTGTTCTATTTTTAGAAACGACAGCCATGTTGGTTAGGCTGCGTGCAGAAATTTCACAAACTTGGTATAGGACATCCTAAAGATCAAATGTACAAAGTTTGAAAGCAATCCCTTTAGTGGTTTCAGAGAAGAAGATATTTAACGGACGACAGACGACAGACACCTAATGATGACAATAGCTCAGGTGAGCTAAAAAGTACGTGTTTCAATGTAAAAACTCTAGTTGGGTAAAACTCAAACAGCACCGAGGCAGACTTCTTTTATCTTGACTTTTTTAATCAAATGTAACCTATCCATTACAAAGTCCACCTCATTAGCAGCATTATCATTAAGCAGGAACGGACTAAAACCATTCAAAACTTAAAGTGTGATTATCCACGCAGAAAAAAGCATCTGAAGCATGCATTGTGCTAAGCATTCCTAGGTTAACCTTCCATACCAAGATGGTTGATGTGGAACTTGTCAGATAGCGGGAATGGACGTTTAACCATTTATCTGTACGTGAACACCGACACTGATGCCAAGAGTATCACATAAGCGTCATAAAAACATTTATTATCCACTAAATATGTATAAAGTTCTATTACATCAGGTTACATGTTAGCATGGATAAAAGTTATTGGACAGACATATTTCAATATATGTATAAGTGAAGGATGAAAACAAGAAATCTGTGAGCCACTGCTCACTAGTGATACACACACTTTCACAACTATGCCTTTTGTGAAATATCAAGTTCTCAGCAAAGAGGAAGTTAATGTTCGAAAGATCCATATTGTATCTTACAATACACCATGTCCTTACCAATCTTGTAACCATATCAGCAACCTAGGAGTAAAAGTTGATTAGTTATAAGGGAATGCAAAGTGTGAAGAAAAAAAAGTGTTCATTAAACAGGAAGTTGATGTCCAATAGATCCAAACATGTATCTAACAAGACATCATGTCCATACCAAGCTTAATACCCAGATATCATGCAGCAACTAGGAGAAGTAATGTCAAAGTTATAAGTGATATATCCCACAATACATATCATGTCCATATCAAGATTGTTACCAAACATCAGCAAACTAAGAACAATAATTATGAGCAAATGAAATAGTGTGCCAGAAATAGGGAACTACAGAACTAGATACCTACAGAACTAGGAAACTACAGAATTACGGACAAAGGGAACTACAGAACTAGGGAACTACAGAACTAGGAAACTACAGAATTACGGGCCAAGGGAACTACAGAACTACGGACCAAGGGAACACCAAGGGAACTACAGAACTACAGAACTACGGACCTAGGGAACTACAGAACTATGGAACTACTGATGGGCAAAGATGAAACAGTACACCAGCTGCTTTCGAAGCAAGGTTATAATTAGTTTTGTACAAAATCCAACAACGGAAAAACTTTAGGAAAAAATACAGGACTAATCACCGAGTAAAATACCTGTCTATTTATATGCCAGAAGCAGGGAATCTGTGAGCTACTGCTCATTCAGTATACCCCTGCTTCCCCAAAAATGAACTATGTCAGTAAACAGGAAGTAGATATTATACAGACCTAATTTCGATACTCGAAATAAAGGACCTCATACTGAACTTGTATACCGAATTATATGTAGTTTCTGAGAAAAATGTTACGAAAATTTTTAACAATTGACCACTTATGTTGAAAATTGACTAAGTCGGTAAACAGGAAGTAGATATCCAGCAGACCTAATTTCGAAACTCTTGATAAAGGAGCTCATATTGAACTCATATACCAAATTTCAAGTCACCGTGATATGTATTAGGTGAGAAAATGTTACAAAAATTTTCAACAATTGACTAGTAATATTGAAATTGACTAAGTCGGTAAACAGGAAGTAGATATCTGCCAGACCTAATTTCAGTTCTCGCGATAAAGGATTTTACACTGAACTCATATACTAAATTTCAAGTCACTGTGATATTTAGTTGCTGAGAAAAATGTTACGAAAATTTAAGCAATTGACTAGTACTACCAATGTTGAAAATTGATTAAGTTGGTAAACAGGAAGTAGAAATCCCGCAGACCTTATTTCGGTACTCGCAATAAAAGATCTCATACTGAACTCATATACCAAATTTTAAGTCACTGTAATATGCAGTGGCTGAGAAAAATGTTACGAAAACTTTCAACAATTGACTAGTAATGTGGAAAATTTAGTAAGTCGTTAAACGGGAAGTAGATATCCGGCAGATCTAATTTCGGTACTTGCAATAAAGGATCCCATACTGAACTCGTAAACAAAATTTTAAATCACTGTGATATGTAGTTGCTGAGAAAACTGTTACAAAAGTTATGTTGCTGACAGACAGAGGCAAACCCTCTTATTCCAAGCAGGGGTATGACAAGAAAATGTGTCAAACAGACACGGTACCCTGCCCTTATATTTATCAAACTTAACTAGGTTACCTATCGATTACAAAGCTCACCTTGTTACTGATTATTGTCACTCAGTGGGAATTGACTTGAACTTTTCAAAACTTCAAGGTGCTCATCCATACAGAAAAGAAAGTCACAGCCAGCATCTGAACCAAGTGTCTTGCTAAGCATCCCTAGGTGCAGCTGCCATACCACTTTGGTTGAAGTGGTACTTGCCTGTTATATTATTGCAGTAAGCAGGAATGAACTTTTAACTATTCTTCTATAAGTGGTCATTCACACGGAAAATTTAGGTCACAGCCATCATCCAAAGCATGCATTGTGCTTAGCGGCACAAGGTGCATAGTTGATGTTGGACTTGTCAGTAAGCATTGACTTTAACCATTCTTCTATAAGTGGTCATTCATGCTGAAAATCTAGGTCACAGCCAGCGTCCAAAGCATTCAATGCTAAGCATCAATAGGTGCACCTACCATACCAATATGGTTAATATGGCACTTGTCAGTAGGTGGGAATGGACTTTAATAATTCTTCTGTAAGTGGTAATCCATGTGGAAAATATATGTCACTGTCAGCATCTGAAGCAAGCATTTTGCTTAGCATCTTTAGGTGCACATACAACACCAATATGATTGATGTGCCACTTGTCAGTTGGCGGGAATTTCTGAATGTGGGGATTTAGGACGGACAAACAAATGGATGGAAGGACAGAAAGACGAACAGACCCGAACGCTATATGCCCCTGTATTTTCGTACTAGGCAGGCATAAAAACTTTGTAATTACACAATGGTACAAGATAAAGAGATTGACCCACATACCTGTATGTCAAGAATGAGAACTTGCTTGAAATGAATTAACGACCTCGGAAATGCAATTTCAACATCTTTATTTACAATATACTTTAACATACATTAACAGAATAAATAATTTAATATTCAAATCTCCACAACATTATTTGCTTAGAACAACAAATTTTTGGCTCCTATTTTATTTTTCTAACATTTCATAGAAGAAATCCACTATACCATTATAAAACCCAGTCATTTTGGTAATTTATGAAATCAACCATCATTTTGTATTTTGAAATTTAAAAATGAAAATATAAATAAATACAACATAAATAGTTTTTGATATAGGTTGCTGCAATCAGATGTCTTTTCTAAATATATTAAAGTCAAAGAAATAAAAAGTTAAATGCAAAAAAAATGCAAGAGCAACAATAAGTGAAAATAGTGTTAATTTTTTAAGGAGTAGGGGCGGGGATAAGGCCCTAATTTAGCCTAAAAATATGAAGTAATGCAAAAGTGTCCATTTCTTGTAACAATATAGCATAAACCCTGCCTTAAAGAAAAACATGTCTTAAAATTTAAAAATCTAATATTGCAGAGTAATAATGAGGTCATAATTCTAGTAATTTTGTCAAAAATGACAAATATGATAAATTTTTGTCGTTTTCATGGTACCTTTTGGACCAGAAAACATCGTCCCCACACGAGAAACAAGTTCATATTTTTAAAAGAAGGTTTATATAAGCTGTATAAACAATCTATAAAAATATTTAGTTGTTTCTTGTGTGTGGAGATACTTTTCTAATCCTAAACATGCTGAAAATTGATGTTAATTCATGACTTTCTGAATGAAGGTCAGTTTTATCCATATTTTTTACCAAAATAATCATTCAAAAAATTTAAAAAATATATTAACTTTCTCATTTTTTGGATATTGAATAAATGTTTTATCAGCATCTGACAACAGTATTCAAAGGTTGAGAATTGGGTAGAATTTTAGGCCAAAAACAGACCTAATCGCCCCTTCTCCTTTCTTCATTTATTGAAACACCTTAATTTTCACATATAACATGTTTTATAAAGGCATTCCTTTCCCTTACAATGGAAGTTGATTAAATGAATGATTTTTCAGTAAAAAAACCCACAAAATACTTTATAGGGTGAAAAAAAATTCTGAAAAAATACAATATAGTGGTACATTGCCTTAAAATAGAATATGTTTATAGTCTCTCAGAATCTATCACAGAATATAACAAGCATATAATATGGGACGCAGTCCCACATATGTAGAAACTTCCCATAACTAATGGTTTGGTTTTTTTTCCAAACCGGATGCGCCGAGTGCGCGCAAACACACTAAGCACGAATTTCTATGGGGCCAGAAATTGGATGCTTTTTTTGGAATAAATTTTAAAATTGACAGTTTTAATAACCACAGTTAAAATTCTTTTTAAAATAGACAGGAGAATACGGATGGAAAGTCAAAACTAACTCTCCAAATATATTTTCAAGGAAACTCTCGTTGTCAAAGAGATGAAATGATCTCGCCAAGTTCTCGCGAGAATGGTCATTGTAGACATGTGTGTTAGGAACAATCGTGATTAGTGATTGTTTACCAGTAATTCAACCAATTTATGGCGTTTTTTTAGGACAATATAACAATTAAATATAAGGCTTTACAACAATGAATAGTAAAAAAGAAAGTATTACCTAGGCTTAGCTGATCATTGAGATTTTTTAATCAATCCTGTGCATGTGCATGTTCCAGTGGTTTTTTTTTCCAAAATCCTGATTGAAACAAGTCGTCATTTTCTGCCAGGTCTTTATATCGATCTTCTAAAAGATATATTGGTATACAGAAAATCACCCAAAACCTGGCAGAAAAAATGTTGCTTTGTTTTCTTCTGCTGGAGCGCGAAATACTCTGACCGGGAAATGACGTCATGATTAACGTAACACCAAAAGAAGGTTATTTCGTCCCGTCAACATCATCCTATTATATTTTGATACTATTTTAGAATGTTACAAATATTTGTCATTTGCACAAATAATTCGATATTTGTAATTATTAGTTATTGATCAATGACATTTTTTGATAACTATTTTCTAAAGCTGCGTCCCATTTTAGGTTGCACCTATTATCATATTAAATATCCTACCTACATTTCTAAAATTTAACAACCACCCACCTTCTATCTATGGCAACTCAAAATACACCCGAACCTTACTTTCAGTTTCTACTTTCAATTTATCTTTCATTAGGCTTAATGAAAAATTCAAACCATTAAGGTTACTCTAAAAATCTTTTAATACGCTTTGTGACCTATAACAATATTAACATTTCTATTTCATAGTAAGTCTCAACAATTGATCACACATAACTTCACATATGTTATTTTTCCAAACTAGGAGCCCACATGGAGAAAAGGATCAGAGGAAAGAACATGATTTACAGAAATAATAAGACACAATTAAAAGATTATCAACAATTGTATAAATAGTATTCACATGTAAAATGACAATATAAATACAATAAAATGTACCATATGTGTATTAATTTGAACAGTCTATTATGAATTTAGCAGTGGCTGACAAGATCTGAGGGTCTCCACATACAATAATAGACTTAGAACATTTCTTAGGAAAAAAACTTTGAAAAAAATGATTTTAAATTTAACTTTAACTTAAATTCAACTTCTGTGTAAATGGTCCTTTTATTGCTGAAATGTCTAAAGCCTTTTTTAAGGTGGATAGCCTGAATTTATATCTACCGGTAATCAAATTTTTAAAATGGTCATACAATTTTTCATTTTGTTTGACATTACAACATCAATATGAAAGGAATATTTCACATGAAATTCACAAATCTTTCTACAAAACAGAGTGAAATGAACATTGTAAGAAAAATGGAATGTTATTACTATACAACCTAACAAAGAGTTGAACTAATTCTTTGTCTAATACCATATTAATTCACAAGAACAAAATTTGAATGTTGACTGATCTAGTCTGCATTACATGCAAGACTTTTTTGTGTAGTTATGTGCATAAGACAACATATTTCTATTTTGACAATGTAAGCACCTTCGAATAATACCAACAAAGAAGCGTTTACTTTGGAAGTTTTAACATGTAGGAACACAATCCTGCTTCAGATTGTCAGTCATTCATGGTGAATCTATAATTTTTCAACTTATTTTTATAATTGTTTATATTTCTTGAGTTTCGAAATATTTCAGCATTTAGTAAAATTTCATGTATAACATAGATGAAGAAAACGTTCAGAATTAAAAAAGTATAGAGTTTGAGACAAAAGTAATATTATGCAAATTTATTATTGCATTTGAATTTTCCCCATGAAATGATTTTTCCCACATGATAATATACACACTAAAACGTTACTACATGGAATGTCAGATCTAAATGTAACAAAGGATTTCATTGGCTGTGTCTCATCACACACGTTGAATCTCAAAGAGTTTTACATTGGTGTCATACCAGATGGGAGGATCTACATTTCTGAAAGGAAAATAAAATACATGGATTGTAAAAGATTTTCGACAATCATTTTGCCAGTAATATAAATTGTAAACTAGAGTTAACACTAAAGTATGTCTCGCCTGCCGGCACCATCAGAAACAATTATTCTTTCTTACTTCCACTATATTTTGAATTTACATGGATTTTCAGTTTCTGAGATCAAAAGATGTTTATAGAACTTAAACATTGCAAATATATGCAATAAAAATAATCAAAGTCACTCAACCGGAAAATCAAGGTCAAGGTCAAAAGATGGGGATGCAACTGTGCTAAGCTATTACTGAGGCATATGTATACCAAGTTTCATCAACCTAGGACCTAAAGTTCTTGAGATATGGAGGTGCTCGCAAAACTTTTCCATTGCTATTATATGTATTGAAAATTGTCAAAGTAACTCAACCAAAAAATCAAGGTCAAGGTCAAAAGATGGGGATGCAACTGTGCTAAGCTACTACTGAAGCATATGTATACCAAGTTTCATCAACCTAGGACCTATAGTTCTTAAGATATGGAGGTGCTCGCAAAACTTTTCCATTGCTATTATATGTATTGAAAATTGTCAAAGTAACTCAACCAAAAAATCAAGGTCAAGGTCAAAAGATGGGGATGCAACTGTGGTAAGCTACTACTGGGGCATATGCATACCAAGTTTCATCAACCTAGGACCTATAGTTCTTGAGATATGGAGGTGCTCGCAAAACATTTCCATTGCTATTATATGTATTGAAAATTGTCAAAGTCACTCAACCGGAAAATCAAGGTCAAGGTCAAAAGATGGGGATGCAACTGAGCTAAGCTACTACTGGGGCATATGCATACCAAGTTTCATCAACCTAGGACCTATAGTTCTTGAGATATGGAGGTGCTCGCAAAACTTTTTCATTGCTATTATATGTATTGAAAATTGTCAAAGTCATTCAACCGGAAAATCAAGGTCAAGGTCAAAATATGGGGATGCAACTGTGCTAAGCTACTACTGGGGCATATGCATACAAAGTTTCATCAACCCAGGACCTATAGTTCTTGAGATATGGAGGTGCTCATAAAACTTTTCCAAAAAGTTAACGCCGCCGTCGCCGCTGCCGCCGCCGGTAAAGTAACACCTATGTCCCGCTCTGCTTCGCAGGCGACACAAAAACATGCAATGACCTTAATTTTAACTGATGACTTTCAAGATGTGATGTGTGTGAGTATGTACTATTCTCCCATTAGAATAAAAGTGTTAGGATTTTTTTTCAGTTTCACTTGACCAATAAGTTATGTACAATGAATCTGATTACTTAATAAACCTAAATTGTGTAAAAAGATGCCCCCTTTTTTCAATGATGTGAATTTTTTTTAGCGTATATAAACCTAAATCGTGTGTACATTAAACAAATTCTTTGGTCTTAAAGTGATAGGTAAAGACAGATGTCACTGTGGTTAATGACAGGATTGAGTTATCTTTCTCACAATACAAAACATGAAAGTTGAATCCCTCAAGTGACTGTACAGGACAAACATCAATCTTATAATATATGTATTCCTTATTTTCAGTACTGGAATGGTTTTAAAAAAAAAGATTAATTTCAATTTAAATATCATGGAACATTTTTACATGTATGTTTTACGAATAAAAATTCCTGGAAAACATACGCAACCAAAAGAAGGAACAAGAAAATGATGTTAACCAGTATTTCACCTTGATATTCGTGGACTTACTAAAATCCGATAGTACAACAGACAAGTGTACCACACTCTGACACTATATGCCACACTTAATTTGTACATGAGGCATTGAAACTGATTATCAATAAGAAAAGTAAAAGGAGATTGAAGCCTAAGTAAGCTGATATTGTCCAATATTTCCAAAGTCCTAATATTCAGGTTATCTATGCCTTTGATATGTTTTAAGTTCAAGCTTTCATTACAATGAATCTTTTACCCCATCCCTTTCGAAAGAAACATGCCTATACATTAAATTATATTTTGTTAAAGTATATTTGTGTATGTTTTCTTGATTATGTTTTCTAACCTAAATTGGAAGAGTTTATCTATACAGTAAAACCTGTCAAAACCAAACTCCTTTGCGTTCAAAATGTTAAACCTTTTAACATGTCCTTTGTTAAAGACATATGCTGTATGTGTTCTAAAATATTTGGTAAACAGCAAAAATAGGAGTTACAGGAATACAATCAGAGAGAACGATTAGATAATAATACATGTAATTATTACGAGAAACCCAAAATGACTGCCAAAAGCCTGGTACAAAGATACTTCATGAAGACCCGGAGTAATGGACACAAGATGACAGTGAGTTCAAATCATATCCAAATATGTCGCTTCAGCAAGATCTTGCAGACAAAATAAAATGTTTCTGTATAATCATTTATTTTCAGGTTGATAATGTTTTGTGGACAAGGGCACACAAACTTAAGTTGTGGGCACAAATTTTAGTGGATTTGTAATTTAAAATACACCCTTCAACAAAATATCTAATATCGGTGGAAATTTAATTTCATGGATTTCTCTTACCCACGAAATGAACATAATTAAATCCCCCACAAATATTTCTGAATCTTAGTAAATGATCCTTTTGTACTGGTTTCCTGTTCAGTTTGGACAGGTCTGACTGAAATTATTACTGGTATTACAAGTACAATTTATTTCATGTCAGTTGTGCAGAATTATCCTACAAAGCTGCTTGATCAATCTAGAACTTACCAACATAAATGTATCAAACACCTAGAAAGTTATTGATTTCAAAGTTTTATGTTTGTATTCATATAAAAATGTCCTTTTGTATGTGACAACATTTTCATGACTTAACATATTAAATCTTCTCATGTTTAGGATAAAAAACTACATGCCCCATATCAGGTACAAAATGTACTTAAACACAAGGGACTGGGTGGGACTCACAAAATTGGTTTATACTCAAATTCAGAATAGTAGTTCCTTTTGCAATTGTATTCAAATGACACGAACAGGTTTGATAATTAGGTGCCTTATGAGGAGAAAGCTACTACTATTCTGTTTGAGTATAATAGTCATATGTCAGTTGACAACATCCCTTATTTGTCAATTTTAGATTCTTGATACTAAAGCTGTTGGAATATCAGTCTGGGCACACATTCCTTTCCGTCCAAAATTCAAAATTGACCAACGAAAATAATGGATTATGTCATTTGAAAGTGGACTCTCATATGGTGTTTTGTCTGATCCAGTTCCTTGTGTCAAAATACAAAGCATGATTTTCACCATCAAAAAATGGTCTGAAAATCGAACCCCTCTTAAAAAAAGAAGCAAAATGGCATTAAGATATAACCTTACCCATACAGAATGACCAAAAATCCTAAAATGTTGAAGGTCGACTTAACACCATGATGTTTTAGTGTTAAAAGTTTCATGAAGATCCAATTAATATTTATGGAAAATTTGAAGCAAGAAACTATTTCAGAAAGTTGGTGGAAAATAAAATTGCATGACCACATTTTATTGGCCATAGTTTATTTGTGTATTTTCTTACCTAAGATTAATAATACCTGAGAGATATGTCATTAGCCACATAGTCATCCCACTGTTAGCCTAAAATGTCCCCATTCTTTCCTGAGATATATAACACCCCAGAGATATGTCCTAAACCACATGGTCGTTCCACTGTTAGGTTAAAATGTCCCCATTCTTACCTAAGATATATAACACCCCAGAGATATGTCCTAAACCACATGGTCGTTCCACTATTAGCCTGGTATTTTCTGATCAGGATTGGGTGTGGTACAGGTAGTAAACCTACTAAAGTCCCGTGCTGTAAAAACTTCAAAATCTCACTCTCGTCTGTCAACCCTCTGTAATGTAAAGTTTAAAGTTCATATCAAGTAATCTTTGCAGCCTTATGAGGTTTGTAAGCTCTTAACAGCCATTTCTTGACCTACCGTTAATTTTTTACTTTGCGCTAAATAAAAATATATTTTTTTATTTCTTTGTAATGAAATAAACTCATGAAAGTTTTATTTTGGAGCCTTTTTGACAATTTTTGGTAATTCCATAGCCTTAGGTCTGACGAAGTTAGTTACATTGCATGTGTTGCGAACATGCATAACTTATTACAGGAAGTTAACAACTGTCAAACAGACGATAATATTATTTGTCATTATAATTCACTTTTTAAATTCTTACTAAATGTTTCAGAAATTTGGATTAACACTACTTAATACCAACAATGTGATTCTTTAATATCTATGGTGAAAATTATAACTTACGATTTAATTAAGTAAGTTAATAAGTAAGTACAACAATCCATATATAATTTTATTTTTTTTTACCATGAGACAAAAGATGCTCCTTTCCACTCATTAATGAACCCTTTTTTAGAGTAGACATAAAAAAATATCGGTGATTTCATTTTTTTTCTAGCACACTGAATTTATCATTAGCAGTGCAAGAGGTTTACTATAGCAAGCAGGAACTGCTTCCTCTTCCGGAGCACCTGTGTTCACTCTTGTAATAACTTGAATTTGCATTGTTGATTGCAATTCAGTTGGTTTTTTTTTATTTTTAAGTTCTTTGTGTTTTCTGTTTCTTTGCACTATTTTTTTTTCATGTTTACTGGTTTTGTCTTTGTCCTTTCCAAGTTTTGACATTTAGATGCCCGATTGGTACCTCTGCTTCTTTCTATACTCTTTAACTTTTGAAACCTACTTATCAATGCAGATTTTTTCCACCTGAGGAACTAAGACTTGTAACATTCTCATGATTGTTTGTAATGGTAGCTTCTGTTTCCATGACTGTACCTGTATAACAGAATAAAATCATTAAGGCTTTAATTAAACATACAAACCAAATGTCTGCATCTCATTAACAAGTTAAAGGAGTAGAGCCACGAAGGTCTCAAAATGGCCCAAAAATTCAACTTTGATATATCTGCTTGTTGTTGCTGCATTAATGTTCATTAGTCTTTATATTTCATGAATTTCAATATTTTTTCCTTCAATTATTTATCAATAAGGAGAACAGTGAGGTAAAAAATAGACTATTTTGTGAAAAATAACAATTTGTGACAGTTTTCCTTGATTTTCATGTATAAATCGATGAATATGAAATGGGCCACACCTGTCGACCAAAATTATTTTGTGATAGAAATGTGTATTATGATATTATAAATTAATTATCAAAAAATTACAATGGTCGAGGAATGTGGCCAATACTTATTTTGAGGAAATATGCAGAGAAACCAGTGAAAATGAGTGTAAAATGAGGGATTTTCAATTTTATGGCCTGTTTAAAGTCTCAAGGCTAAACCTGTGGTGTAAATATTTTGCTGAATCTTACAGATATGAAAAGTTTGTTCAAACCTTAACATATTTTAGTTAAATTTTTGACAAGTTATAGAAGTTGAAATAATAGTGAAAATACCGGGCCGATTTAGGGCCTTCGTGGCTCTACTCCTTTCTTTTTTCAAAAGACTTTAAATGCTTTTGGATTAAGGAATTCCTAAATTAGACAACGCTTTACAAATTAAAGGGAAATTTGCTTTTGTGAAAAACAAATTTTAGGGTTTGAATGGCTGATGACATTATTGTTCAAAGCAGTAGTGGCATACTTACCCAGTCGGGTGTGGCAACCCAGCCCCCAGAGCTTGCTGTAGAGGATGCCCTGCTTAATGGACCCCTTGCTGTTGCTGGTTCACTGGTGACTGAATGTGTAGGACTAGCTGGGGGACTAGACTGAAAATATACATTAAAATTTTAAGAATGGAAAGCGACTGAATAATGTGTAGGACTGGCAGGGGGACTTAACTATAAAAACACAATCAAAATTATAAGAGTGGAAGAAGGTCAAGGGAGCATTCCTTTTGCCAGCTGTAATTTTAAAGAAGCAAAGAGACACCAATGGAGCATTTTATTGTCAATAGTCTGGATGAGAAATGACAAAACCAGTAAACACAAACAAGAACAGCACGAAGAAACAAGAAACACAAAAATCAAGCAAGACTTAACACTAAAGTATGTCTTGCCTGCCAACACCATAGAAATACCTGGTTATTCCTCAAAAACTATCAAAGTCACTAAATGCATACCAAGTTTCATCGGCCTAGGATCTGTAGTTCTTGAGATATGGTGGTGCTCCAAAACTTTGACATTACTTATACTACTATATGTTTCAAAAATTTGTCAAAAGCACTTAAATGGAAAATCAATGTCAAAAGACTTAAAGTTCTTGAGATGTGGAGATGCTAATAAAACCTTAACATTGCTTTTATATGTATTAAAAATTGTCAAGTCACTCAACCAGAAAATCAAGAACAAGGTCAAATGATGGGGATACAACTATGATAAGCCACTACTGGGGCATATACATACCATGTTTTATCAACTTCGGAACTCAAGTTCTTGAGATGTGGAGGTGGTCATAAAGCCTTAACACAAAAGTTAACTCCGCTGCCGGAGGAAAGGTAACACTTATGTCTCACTCGGCTTTGCAAGCGAGACAAAAAACTATGGTATTCACTTAGTTTCTCGGCCATGATAACCTACCAAACTCTGTGTCATCTGTAGTTTTCCTTTCTGATCATGGTCTATCTCTGCCGGGGCCTGGATTTCATTAGGGGGCTGTATACTGTGTGTACCACTGGGCGTGGCCAATTCTTTCATGGGTGGGATCGGAGGCGCGACTTCTCCATGGCCTTCATCAGGGGCTGCTTTCTCTGTCATTTTATCCAGTCCTATGAAATGATAAATACACAAAAGATTTAATATCAGAGTAATACACAAAATATCCATGTTAGGAATTTATTTATACATATTGTTTTACTTGAAATGCAGTACTAATGTACTGTAAAATGAATATTTTCATAACTGTGGTTTCATTATTATTTGTGGGATACATGTATCATGGTTTTCAAGGGTGGCCTTGATCAATGAAATTTGATACCCAACGAAAAGGAAATTTAATATTTCAGAACCATGAATTTCAGAATCCACCAACTTATCTGTTTTCATCAAACCACGAAAATTAGTACCCAGGAAAATAAATGAATCCACAGTAGTTTAAATTTGAGATTAAAGTTTTGAGACGTGTATGTGAGGTTTTACTTTTATGAAGCATCTAACCTTTTGTTGGCTTTAAAAATGGAATTTAAAACCTTATTTTTGCATATATTTTAATAACTTAAAATTTGCATTTATAAACCAAGAATGCAATTTTTTGTATTTATAGAAACTTTATAGAGTTTTTAAGATGAAAGTATTGTTCAAGAAATTCTATAAAGGCTTCAAACATTTTTCTCCTGAAATCAACTTTAAACAGATTAAATGATGATTGAAGAATGAATAAAAAGCTGAACGTTATAGTTCTGTATTTCAGACTAAATATTTCAGTACACAATACTGGAAGAATAAATTACTTACTTGGTGTAGCCGCCAGGGTTGTCTTTAATGTTCCAGGCTCTGCTTCAGCTGCTGGCAGAGCTCCCTCCATGGTCTGGGGCTCCTTGTGGTCTGCCGTCTGTGCTGTGAGCTGTACAAACTTCTTGCCCCTCTTTGATAGGGCCTTAGCAATGGCTGAATGCTCCACAGGGAGGTTGGCCAGCTGGTGGAAGACATTTCTCTTCCTTATAATAGTGTAGATCAGATTGGAATTGCCTGCAAAAAGGGGAGATAATTCATTCAAGCCACAATGAAAGTTATGAAGTATTGTAGTTTGTTAAGGGTTACCGCCATAGTTTGGGGTCACAGAAGTTTACATGGACTGTTTGGTTTGTATGCATGTATGACAAAATATCAGTATCAAAGACTATACATGTACCAACACAGGGTGATATATCTGATATTTGGTACGAATGAATCTCAATCTCAGAAATTTAACCTCACCAAGGTGGCATCTCAACCTTACAACTAAAGTATACAGGACAGACACATTTAAAATCATTATTTCCTATGGTTTAAGAAAATTTAATAGAGAATAATATGGTCCACATTTTTTTTTTCTATCAAAATTATTTGTAAATGTATAAAAATTTAGAGCTGGCAATTTCAATCTAATTGACTATTTTGTGTTTTTTAGGTAAGGAGAATAAATAATCAGAAGAAATGTGAATTTATCCCCCACATGAAAGGTTCATTTAAACAAAAACTCCAAAATATCACCACACAAAAACCTTCAATGTTTATAGTATATACAGGTGTGTAAGTCTTTGAATCAGAACACTTACCATCAAACTGGTACTGTATAATGTTGTTAAAGACTTCCAGGATGAAGAATACAAGATGATGGTTGGTAGGGCTGGCATATAAAAACCAGGGGGTACTGAAAGCCTGGGAAGAACAAAATATAACAAAATCAGTCGGTATAACAAAATAAAGGCTCTTAAAAGCAGACTGTTAATGTTGCAAACGCTTTATAAAAGTTTCAAAGACTTTGACAAGTAAGTCAGATGGTTCTTGCACCTTAATCATATAGAAACCAACACACAATAGTGAAGAATTAAAAGTGCTATAGAAAAACATGTTTTTTTTAATAAAATAATTTCCTTAATTATACATGTACTCACAAGGTATGTCATTCAATTAAATATTAAATACTATTTATTAATTGAATAGTAATCAATAAAAGCTAGCATGTTTCTCTTACCTCAAGCAGGTGTAACAACTTAGTACTGGCGACCATAGACAGGGTTTTCAGGTACGGAGATACTGAAACATAAATTAAGTATGATCTTTTGAAATTTCTTATCTTACATTAAATTCAGCCCTTAATCTATATATTAATTATAATTTTTATTCATGATTGTCCATATGATGACAGACATATTGTCTACAGGTCAAACACATTCTAAATTTACATTTATTCTATTTGAACAAGATGTTTTAACTTCACTTGAGAATATCTATTTCTTGAATTTTTGCTAAACCAATCAGTCCAAAATTTCAAACCATTTGGTGACCTTTCTTTTATTTTAAAAAGAAACCAGAGGAAAAAATACTAAAAGTTTAATGAATCAGATATCTTACCATTGACTATGATGGTCAGAAGACAATCGAACAAGGGCTGTAACCTTTGGTGACCTGTAGTAATAATCTTATGGAAAACCTACAAATAGAAATCAAAACATAATAATTTGAATAGCTATGAATAATTTTAATGGTTACATGTGAAGTTCTGGTAAAAAAAATCTTCAATCATCTAAATTTATATAACAAGAACTCTCTAGAGATGCTCCAGTCAAATATTTGAAAAGTGGTGAATTAACCAATAAGAATCTACATGTAAGGAAAGTCTTATGTTTTGGTTTGTTTGTTTTTTTTCATACCATTACCATAATTTCATTATTTAACAAGAGGCTCCCAGGAGCCTGAATCGCTCACCTGAACTACACAGACACATATATTTTGTAGATATTATTGTGCATAACCATATGGGATTTAAATTTCTGAAATATCTTGGTTAGTTTTCAAGATATTGGGCTTAATAAATGCAAAATTTGGCAAAAATTAGGAAAAAGGGCAATAACTCCCACATCAGACGTCAGATCTTTTCCAAAATTTCAGCACAGGTAGATCTTAATATGCTGATCTTTTTTGATTCTTGCACAATTTTGATATCTGAAACCATTTTTGAGTTATTAGCAAAAAAATGCAATTTACCCCTATGTTCTATTTTTAGCCATGGGGGCCATGTTTTTTGACAAATCAAAAATTGAAAAAGAGTTGTAGCATATAAGCTATTAAACAAGTGTGCCAAGTTAAGATGCAGTTGGTCTTACGGTGTAAGACAAGTTAATCTTTGAAATTCAGGGAAAAAGTAATGAAAAATGGTAAATTTTGTTGTTTTAAGGACAATAACTCCTAAAAGAAATGGTCCTACAGCTTTGACCTAAATACATGAAATGTAGATCTTGATGTGCTTAATCATATGCAATTCAAATTCTTGAAATATCTTGTATAGTTTTTAAGATATATGGCTAAACAAGTGAAAAATTTTGAAAATATCCAGAAAAAGGGCAATAACTCCCACATCAGTTGTTGGATCTTCTTGAAACTTTCATAGCAGGTAGATCTTGAGGTGCTGATCACTTTTGTCCCCCCATCAGAATTTTGATATCTGTAACCATTTTTGAGTTATTAGCAAAAAACTGCAATTTACACCTATGTTCTATTTTTAGCCATGGCGGCCATATTTGTTGACGAATCAAAAATCTGAACGATAGAATTGTAGCATATTTGCTATTAAACAACTGTGCCAAGTTTGGTTGAAGTTGGATATATGGTGTCGGACAAGTTAATCTTTGAAATTCAGGGTAAAGTAATGAAAAACGGTAAATTTTGACACTTTAAGGGCCATAACTCCTTAACGAATGGTTCTACAGCTTTGACCTAATTACATGAAATGTAGATCTTGATGTGCTCAATCATCTGCATTTTGAATTTTTAAAATATCTAATATAGTTTTCAAGATATAGGGCTAAATAAGTGCAAAATTTTGAAAAAATCCAGAAAAAGGGCAATAACTCCTACATCGGTTGTTGGATCTTCTTGAAAATTTTAGGGCAGGTAGATCTTGAGGTGCTGATCACTTTTACCCTATGCCAGAATTTTGATATCTGTTACCGTTTTTGAGTTATTTGCAAAAAACTGTAATTTGACCCCCCTGTTCTATCTTTAGCCATGGCGGCCATGTTTTTTTACGAATCAAAAATCCGAACGATAGTTTTGTACACATAATGCCACTTAACAACTATACCAAGTTTGGTTGCAATTGGACTTATGGTGTCGGACAAGTTAACGTTTGAAAAATTGTTTACAGACGACGACAGACGACGACAGACGACGACGACGACGACGACGACGACGGACGCCAAGTGATGGTAAAAGCTCACATGGACCTTCGGTCCAGGTGAGCTAATAAAAAGCTACGCCGAGCGCAGCATGATACGACCGCAACAAGTTGAACCCTGTACATTGGAGGCCTAATATGGATAGTCTATTGCTATGGTCACATGCAGCCCATGGTGGACTTACAAAGCTTTTTTACAGATGCAACCTATGGTGGACTTTAAAATGCATATTTGACACATATATATTTACAATAACATTTAATAGAAAACAAATTATTTCTATATTCATTGACATTTTTGACACGATTAAGCCCCTTTTGGCCCTTTTTTAAAAAAGGTTAGGACCACAAAATGCAATAAAAAGCTTCCTTCAGAGTATATAATCATCATATTTAAACTTCATAACAATTGGCTGGCCCACTACAGCTAAATTTCTTGTGTAAAACCATTGCCTTGACCAACTTTTGAAAATGGCGTTTTTTGCCCCTTCGACCCCTTATATCTCAAAAACAGTAAGAGATATTTCAAATCTGATTGAAAAATGCAGCCAGGGATTTTCACAAGGATTCCAATGAAAAAAAGATTTTGAAAATCGGACCACAAATAAAAAAGTTGATTTTTTGGGTGTGGCCCGTCTTTGGCCCCCTGTAGCAATGTAACGGTTCAATATACATCAAAACCATTTTGACATTTTGTTGACAGAATTTAATAAGGAATTCAATAAAAAAAGAATTTTCAAAATCAAATGAATAATAAACATTCTACAACAGTTTTGTCAATACACCCGTATTAGCCCCTTTTGGCCCTTTTTTCTGAAACGGTAGGGGCCATCAACCCCAAATACAATAGGAACCTTCCTCTAAAGGTTACAAACATCATATAAAAATTTCATAACAATTGGTCAATATTTACTCAAGTTATCGCACAGACACCAAATGTCCCCAGACGACGACGACGACGACAACGACGACAGCATCATACCATTATACGTCCGCAAATTTTTTGCGGTCGTATAAAAAGTCTTTAAAACAAAAGACTGTTGGTATGCAACCAGGGAGCCTATTATTTTTATGCATAATGTTAAATCTTAGATATTGACATTTACAAAGAAGTTAAACAAAGTGTGATTAATAAACAAAGATAACCACATATGTGAGCAACCAAACATTTATATTTTTTGAAATAGATAAAGGAGTACGGCAAGGAGATACAATTAGCCCTACTCTTTTCAATATTTTTATTAATGATTTAAGTAAAGAAGTTTTAGATAATAGTTGTCAAATAAGTTGTCTTCTCTTTGCAGATGACATAATTTTATTGTCAGAGTCTCAAGAAGGACTTCAAAATAGCATAAATAAATTGTCTAATTACTGCGACAAATGGCAGTTAACTGTAAATAATAAAAAAACTAAATCCATGATATTTAAAAAAAGAAATACTAAACTGGAAAATTCATTTATTCAATATAAAAATAACTCTATTGAGAATGTTTCAGAATACAAATTTCTTGGTACTACTCTTGGATGCAATGGGAATTTAACCTCAAGTATATTAGATTTAACCAAGAAAGCCAAAAAAGTTCAGTTTACTTTATACTCTAAATTTACATCTATGGGTAATGTCCCCACTAATGTTGCATTAAATTTATTTGATGCTCTTATTAAACCTATTTTAATGTATAATCTTGATATATGCATGATGGATCAGTATCTTCCATTTTATAGAGCAAAAATGAGAACAAAAAATACAAATTATCCGGAAGTATTTTTGGATCCATTTACGTTTATAGAAAAAACTTCTTTTGAAAAGGTTCATTTGACATATTGTAAATATATCCTTGGTGTTAAACGAAGCTCTTCAAATCTTGCCTCACGTTTAGAACTTGGCCGCTCCCCTATAGAAAAATTTATTAAAATTCAGTCACTTTTATATTATGCCAGATTACATACTACTAACATTAATCCTCTATTGAAAGAGAGTTTTGATCTGTGCAAGACATTAGATTCTGAGCATATCTACTCATGGGTTACTTATATAAAAGATATCATCTCTGACACTGATATTGATGTAAATAAAATTAATTCATGTAAAACATCTAAAAATTTAAAATCAGTCAAAGCATATGTAAAAAGTGAAATTTCTGAATATTACGATAATATGGCTAACAATAAGATTATAAACTTAAATGAACAAAATAAATTATTCCTATATAAATCTTTAAAAACAGATCTTGGAAAAGAACACTATTTATCTCATTATGACTTTGAAACACGCAAAAATATAGCAAAATTTAGAATATCTGACCACTTTCTTGAAATTGAACAAGGACGATACAAAAAAATTCCTAGAGATCAACGTTTTTGTAATTATTGTAAAAATCAAAATAGTATTGATGATGAGCTCCACTTTTTTCTTCATTGTGACCATAACAAAATTTATAGAAAAATTCTTTTTAAAGACTATGAAATAAACTTTGACCATTCTGAACAATATAATTTAACCAAAATATTATCCCCAACAAATTTTAGGCAAACTCAGAGTCTTGCCTCCTTTATAAAACAGTCATCAGAACTGAGGACAGGAGACTCAAAGACTTGATGTTGTCTTTTTTTGTTTATTGTCATATATGTATATAATTATGTCACAAATCATTTAAATGTTGATTTCTTGACAAATAAAGATTGGATATAAAAATTCCTTTCATTTTTTGATTCCTAAATTCACTCATTTATAAAACTTAATTCAATAATAATATTAAAGGTCACAGCGTATTTGTTTAATGCAATTTGATCAGTATGTGTGTAAAAATCAGTGGCAAAAATGTATGCCCAATTAAAGCATCTGGAAAAACCAATCTATTCTTTATAAAAGGTTGATAAGACTATAAAAAGCAACTCCATGCATTTTTAAACTAAAGGAGATTTGGAATAATAAAATAAAAAAGAAGGAAATCATGCTAAACTTAGATCTAAACTTGCACACAACAAAAACCCAATATCCCTAATAGATTGAAACTATTTTTTTAGAAAATGTTGTAATCTACTTCCCTGTTCCAGAAATAAGGAAAATGTCAATTTTGGTAATTCTATTTTTTTAATTCCTGACTCCCAGTAAACACTAAAAACATTCATAATTTACTTAACTGGTGAATAAACTACAAAATAGTTTAAATCTAATGAGGATTTATAATACAAAGAAAACTAAAGAGTTTTGATGCCATCTCTAAAGTTTCAACTACTGTGGATTCATTTATTTTCATGAGTATCAATTTTCGTGGTTTGATGAAAATTGATAGGTTCGTGGATTCTAAAATTCATGGTTCTGAAGTTTCCAGCATGAAGATCAATGTTATATATCCTTTTTGTGGGATATCAAATTTCTTGGGTCAAGGTCAGCCACGAAAATTGATACTCCACGAATAATAATGAAACCACAGTATTTCTACATGTACTATGGATACTAAATAAGAGCTATCCAATTTTAATCAGACATACACACATAAAGATATTGAAACATTGTTAAAACATGTAGCAGAAAATGGCTACAACTATTGATTCAGGTGAATTTGAAAAAAAAAACAAAGGTGGATCAAACACATTTTCATGTTTTCTCAAATTTCAAAAATAAAATCACTTATTTTGGCAAAGTAAAACTTAAACATATAACCACAGGACAAATTAAATCAAACACAAAAAATAGAAAATAAATTTCATGCTAGAATTTTCCTTTCTCTATACACTTACAATGATGAGAAAGTCTGCATGTGTTCCAGTAAAGACGGGGATATCCATCGGGACCCTAACTGTGTATGGTTTATTCAATCTCACACCAAAGTTTCTCTCCCCACTCAATAGTAGAAGTATAAACACACCAATGTGCATCAAACCAACTCGAGCTAAAAAGGAAAGAATAAAATTCAAAAGCTAAATCATTATTCAACAATATACACTTGTCAAGATTTAAATAAAGATATGTGTACTTGCATGTACTAAAGCACTCAAAATTTTTTTTTACTTATGTGACGCGATTCATGATATCGAGATCAAGAAATTGCAATTTCGAAAGTTGCAGCTGAGAAAAAAGCCGTAAGTTTCTAAAGTATGAACTATGAATTAACAATCTTTATTCTTATGGATACACTGGTTTTTAATTCTTTCTATATTGACTTACATTGGTCAGCTCTTGCATCATTGAGGAAGTAGAGTATGGGTACCAGTACATCTAATACATCACTACTCTTCAGAACAAAGAACATAAATTTCTGGAAAAAATAAATTCATAGATGGTTAATAGATTAAATGGTTAAAAGGGGTACTTTAACAGACAGGTCAGGATCATCAGTAATGGCAAATAAAGTTAACAGACAATGCAGACGACGACGACGCAGATGACGACGACGACAGCATCATACCATTATACGTCCGCAAATTTTTTGCGGTCGTATAAAAACAGCTAAATAACTAAAATTTCATGAAAACTCCAAAACTCAGTGAAATAAATTATTTCCAATCACTTGAAAATCAATCTGTGGAATAAAAAATTAATAAAACTTCTCATATATCAAAAAAGTCAGGACCACTATGATCTTCAATTTCTCTGATATGTCTTTACCTCATTTTGTCTTTCCTTCTTGCTCGGACATTTGAGACAGATCATCCAAGTTGGGTAATTTTGTTACTGTGGATAGAGTATTATTAGTGGGATATCAATTTTCCTGGCTTTTGTGGGTGGCCTTGACCCACGAAATTTGATATCCAACAAAAAGAAAATTTTACCTTGATCTGTATGCTGCAGACTTGAGAACCACAAATTTAAGAATCCACAAACTAATCAATTTCATCAAACCACAAAAAAAATTGGTACCCAGAAAAATAAATGAATCCACAGAATACCTTTGTTAAGAGACAATCAAACACCCTAGGCCAACAGTTAACAAATATTTGTTTCTCCTCCCCAACATGGTACTTTAAGGTAGGGGAGGTAAGTAGGTAAATTATTCTTTTTTTTTTTTTTTCAAAATTAATATCATCAAAAGAGCACCCAAATAAAGATAAAAGAATTTATGTTCTAAATCTGATAATAATTTTTTTGGGTAGAAGCCTTTTTGACTGGAGTGGTCTTTGGAGGGGCAACAAACAATATATCATTTTTGGCCTAACCTTATTGATATCATACCCTACCTTATTGATATCACACCCTACCTTATTGATATCACACCCTACCTTATTGATATCACACATCTTCCAGAATAGGACCAGTAGCTCCTGGTGGAACTGTATCTTTTTAGTAGACCCTGGTAGATACGTCTGTTGTAAGGGGTTGTTAAGTAATCGAGTTATACCTTAATCTTATTGATATCACACCCTACCTTATTGATATCACACATCTTCCAGAATAGGACCAGTAGCTCCTGGTGGAACTGTATCTTTTTAGTAGACCCTGGTAGATACGTCTGTTGTAAGGGGTTGTTAAGTAATCGAGTTATACCTTAATCTTATTGATATCACACCCTACCTTATTGATATCACACATCTTCCAGAATAAGACCAGTAGCTCCTGGTGGAACTGTATCTTTTTAGTAGACCCTGGTAGATACGTCTGTTGTAAGGGGTTGTTAAGTAATCGAGTTATACCTTAATCTTATTGATATCACACCCTACCTTATTGATATCACACATCTTCCAGAATAAGACCAGTAGCTCCTGGTGGAACTGTATCTTTTTAGTAGATCCTGGTAGATACGTCTGTTGTAAGGGGTTGTTAAGTAATCGAGTTATACCTTTCAGGATGAAATGGAAATCCTGTTAAAACAAAAAAGTCATGTGCTATAAATTTAAGACTGAAGTAAAGGGGCTACATTATATGCTAGGCGAGGTTGCGGTACAGAGTCCTAGAGACTTCAATTTATAAATGATTTCTTATAAATCTTCTACAAATCAGTTGAACATTATATTTTGGCATCACTAAAAAACGGGCTGTCAAGTTTTGATGAGCTGCTTGAGTGAGATCTGACGAAAAACTGAAATATACAAAGGGAAAAATGTAAAAATCAAAGAAATTTGTCACCAAAATTTGGACTAGATGTGTGAGTATACGAGTTGCATAACATGTGACAGGTCTGCAACAAAATCAGTCAAATAAATCTTGTTAAGTAGGAACACATCATATCTACAAGAATTTTATGAATTTAAATGAAAATCCATTTGACAGTTGGGAACAAGAGATTGGTAGCCAGGGTGTCTGAAAAGGATGGTGGATGTCCAAACACACACTCCCATTAACAAACATTAAAATTTTACCCAGATGGAAAGGGAGGGTAATATCATACTAATTCATTCAATGTCTAAAATAAAGCATTTTTTTTTAAATCTAATAATGAATAGCATTTAATATGTTGATTACTCCACTCTTAAAAAATGTGAGCTTCAATAACCAGATAGCAAAGAATTCCACTCAAACTAATGCTAAGCCTCATCCTCAATTTGCAGTTAGGAGTACTCTTTTCCCTTGTTGAAATTTCAAGGAAATTATGACAACTAAAAACAAATTTATAAAAATAATTAATAAAAGAGTAGAAACTCCTGGCTGAACCATACAGTGTGCATTTTTGTATGTTTTGAGTTTGTGTATGCATTCTCTGTTTTGCAAATATTGTATATGTATTTCTTCTCTGTACCTATGTATTTGGTGATGAGAATAAAGATTGTTGTTGTTGTTGCTGTTGAAGGACTCCCAGTTATCTAAAAATGAAGCATAAAAGAGCTCATCTATTTCTTTGTTTTAATACCATTTTTATAATGTGATATTATGTCTTGCATATTTATTCCACAGCCCTTTCTTTTTAACCCAATATTTTCTGACAAACATATCACAATAAACTACACTACATACCTCTTCCCTGTGAACCCTGGAGAGGTAGTTCACAAACAGATTGTCTGGACCAGCAGCCTAAAATACAAACAAAACAAATATTTACAAACATATCAAATCTGCTTATCTGTATTGCCTTTACTTTAGGTTAAAGCAACCATAAAGTTACAAAAGACGACCAAATTTAAATTTATTTCTAGTACATTTATGACCCAAAAGAGAAGATTTTGTAATTGTTATACATCGTAATGCAAAAGTATATCCTTTTTATGTTCTGCATTTTTCCTGATTGCATCATTGTATAGATTGATGAAAAAGTAATTAATTTTTCATCAAAGCTTAAGAGTTGCTTTTCAAAATTCATTTCATAAAATGATCCTTAAGATCAATCTTTCTCTGATTTTCCCATTGTTCTGGGATCACCACAGTTCCAAATGTTGTGCAAGTCTAATGACCACCCTTTTCCTTACTATAAAAAAATTTAAAGTGACATTTATTTATTCATAATAGTGCCATCAGTCTATGTTTTTTTTGCTTCCCCACTTGTGTTTTTACTAACCAGTCATAATATACATGTATTTTGTATTTAAAAACTTCATTGTTTTAGAAATAAAGTAAAACTTTATTATGTAGCTCAAAATTCAAGGGTAGAGGAAACAAATTCAAGAGTGGAGGAGCACCTGTGGTGCACCCAATTCTTTCTCTGACAAAGATTATTTCTAATAATGCTATTAAGACTAAATTTGTGGTCAAAGCAAGCTGATCACTTTATTTTGCGATTGTTTCTTTTTGACACTAACCTCTGCCTGTCCATTCTCCATTGCTGTACCTCCAGACGTCCCATCAACTGACACATTTTGATTATTAGAATTATCATTCTCCAGCGTGACACACAGCACCTGTAGCGCCACCTCCACTAACGGCTCACGAGAATCCGTAAACATTAGATGATTGTATGGTACACCGTAACCGACAGGATCGTAGGAACAGACTATGTTTAATAAGGAAGTGAACAAGGGTAAAGCATGTCTGGAAGAAAACAAGAAAGCAAAAAAAAAATTTTTGAATCGTGTCAAAGACTATGTTTATAACTGTCATCCCTATGTTAATTTTTCTATGTCTAGAATGGAGTCTTCTTTGCTAATTTTATTATTAGAATCACAACTGAAAGAGGCAATAACTTGTCACATTTCATATTAAAAACCTCCTTGATGATTGTGGATAGCCTTTTGAACAATATTTAGTCCACAAGAGTTTCATTTAACACAGTTTTGTTGGAATACAGATGCTATGTGAATAAATTACCTGTTTTCTGTTGACGAAAAGTAATGAATCCATTGATTGGGAGTGGCATGGGCATCAGCTAGAATATAGAAAGCAATAGTCTTTTATTTTTATATTTTTTATACACATCACAAATATTCAATAATCTGTGAAAGTAAAAAATGGCTGGATTTTGTTTAACAGGAAGGAGGTGAGCGACAGACCTGAATTAGAATCCCACATTATGGGATCCCCCCTGATGCTGTATACCAAATATCAAGTGGCTTTGATAAGTAGTTGCTATGAAAATTGTAACACAAATTTTTTCCCTCCCTCCCACCCGGCCCGCCAACCAGTTCCCCCGACCGATGCCAAACATTCACCATTCTATAACCCAGATTTTCACTCTGCAAACTCTGGCCCAAAAAAGCACAAGGATACATATGCTGGGCTGTGAGCATACTCAGTCCATTTTTCTAGACAAATTTCAATACTTTTCTCAAATGGGACACTTAATAAAGAAGAAATGCTTAAAAACAACTTATCAGTCATTGAAAAATTTACCAAAAATCCAAAGAAATATTGTCATCTAATATGTTTCATTATCTTAAAGTTTCATTAGGTATTGTAAGAAGCTACATTTGTAGCTTAAAAAAAACAACAAAATATTGAAATTTCAAGGAAATAGGTTTTATGATTTAAAAGTAAAATATTTTAAGTGGTCTAATGTTTAAAAAAATGAAAACAAATACACTTACCAACTGGGGGCAGATACATGGTCTCAGAGAAACATGTCAGTAGTAGTTTGATAATCTCAGTTCGATTATGGTCGTGTGTGTGGTTGTGTGTTGGTGAGTGTGCAAACCCTACCCCAGCCTCCCAGATGTATTCACAGCTATCAATAGACCCCATATCTTCTGGGTTATCCTAAAATATATAAGGAAATACACAATGTACTAACCAAAAAGTCAATTAGAACACAATTTATTTCAAACAAGTAAAAAAAAATTCAATGGGAAAATCTGATAAAAATATGAACTAGAAAAAAATAATTGGACTGACTTTTAAATATTTCATTCAATAAAAAAAATCAATTTAAAGTTACAAACAACTCATTGATAAAACAAAGTTTGTTTATGATGTAGAAATGATAAAAAATTATCTTTTTACCATTCTATTACTTTAACAAGGCTATATTCTAGTACTTATGAATTGCTTTATTTTATACTAGGTATTTCAACTAAACAGCTATCTCAAGGTGAAAATAGTATACAATAACTAAAACAAATTAATAGTTTTTAAAAGCCTTTGCATTCAAGATCCCTGCTGTCAGATTCATCATACACCTGGTTTTTAATCCACTCCTTATGTTGTTAGATTTTCTATTTTGGGGAGTTGATGTGTAAAAAGGCTAAACTATATTAGAAGGACAACAAAAATTTTATTCATGGAAATTATATATATATATTTTCTCCTACTACTTTTGCCGACAATAAAGTAATTAATTGGCAATAAACTTACAGGGCCAGATTTCCTATTTGACTGTACTGTGAATTCTGGGCAAAACAATAAATCCTGAAAAAAAGAAATACATTGCTAAAATATTGTACATATACAGATGTTTAAACATGGAAATTAACACCCAGCTTCAATATGGGTTAAAATGTCAAAAAAATTGGTCCAGTTTTCCCCTCTTAATAGTATCATTCTAAATGCACATCTCTATATGATATACTTTCTTGTGCAAAGTTTCGTCAAACGAAAATCTTTCAAATAAAACTGCAATTGAATCATTCTGAATATTTCTGAATATTTCATTCATTGTTATGATAAATATGATCAAGACATCTAGGTCTCTTTCTTTCCATTGCATATGGTACTTTATTTGATTTTATCAAATTATCTAAGTTTGGAGGGTTTTTTTAAACAGTGCTGCTGGAAAGAGGTTATTTTTTTAAGTGTGCCAACCTCATCTAATTTACCATTTCCTACCACCTACTTTTTGAAATATTTATCATTTGACAGACTGGGGAGTTTAATGTAGTGACTTCAACTAAATATAGGTCTGCAGCGACATATACATGTATCAATCAAAACAGATACTTACTGCCAATGCATTTAGGAGTGACTGTGCCAGTGGTGGACTCTCAGTCTGAAAAAAAAAGAAAACAAAATGTAATGATACAGCAAACAAATGTAACTCATTAGTAATGCAATTTGACTTGACACAAAGAAGTAGAGCCAGGAAGGCCCTAAATCAGCCCATAATTCTAACTTTGATTTTCCTGCATTTTTATTTTGCTTGTTTCTCTATTATACTCATTTGATAAGTTCACAAAGGTTGTATAAGTGTTACCAATCTGTAAGTTAAAACATTGTGCAACTGTGTATCAAGACAAATGATCTACTAAACAAAAAATACTCTATTTCTCCAAGTCATGGATAAGTCTATCTATGAATATGACATCTGTTCTAATCATTTTGGTTTAATGCTAATCTCTCCATATTCTAGTTAATTAGACACTTCACTTTGGCTTAAGCATCTCTGATAAGTCTTATCAGGATGGAACTTTATTTAAAAACCTCCATAAAAGCATATGCATACCTCTGAGTCCTCAGCCTGACCTGGTAATGTCGACCAAAAAAATCCTCTCCAATCAGGATCCTCAAATATGTAGGGCAGGACCCTAGTCAACAGCCTCACACAGTTCAAAACTGAAAGTAATAAAAGAAGTAAAACTTAAAATATATAGAGTAAGACTCTCATCAACAGTTGTACACAGTTTAAAACTAAAAGTAAACAAAATTGATATTTGTGTGTAGGGATCAATGTATCAAATAACTACAAAAATGTATCTTTTGTTTCAGTCCTTGTCAAAAGTTAACAAATTCATTCATGATTCTTTTTTATTATTGAATACTTGTACCCTTTATAAAGAGAACAATACTTGATGCATGCTTTAACTTTAAGTCTACAGCAATTTAAGGAAGGGTTCTATAGATCATAAGAGTCTTTGGTTTGAGCACCTCTGATGACAAGTCCTTTAAAGTTAAATAGGTGTAATATGCAGGTTTAAATTATTTGCATGGAACTCTGTTCCAGTTTTATTTAATGAAAGATAATTGAAAATGAATGAAATGAGGACCACTGCAAAGTTGAGACAAATAAGATTTATAACAATATATTTGAAAATAAATACTAGTAACTATTAGTTACGTTAACTATTCTTATAGAAATAGATTTTAGCATTAAACCCACCTATTTGTTGTTCTTTCTGTGATGGACATCCACTTTCAGCAGCTGACACCAGTTTTTCTACAGCTTTGTAACATAACGTGGCAAGATTTGACGGAGATTCTTCTCGTAATGCTCGTATCTCGGCAGCCGGAATCAAAGTAAACACATCCTGGACACATGTGACGCTGTCTGACCAAAACTGTTCCCAGAAGGATTCATCACTGGCTTCTATGGGCTATAAATATATAAAGAATTTTGAATCAGTATTTTTTTAACAAAGTTAAACTTGTGTATTCCAGAAATTCTTTTAAAGAACTTGGTTGGCCTTTAAAAATGCTATATGAGGAAAATATGACATTTTGGTTTTTTTTATATGGATTTTATCACAGCAAGTATCAGTCAAGCCTGATACATAAAAACATGATAAAATCCATCTCAAAAACAAAATGTCTCAAATGTCATCAATACCAATTTATTCATAACCATCTTCTCATTTCTTATTATTTCATTTTTATATACGGTAAAGAACATATTTTTAACCTAGGTGGTCATGTGGCAATTTTATGAGCATTGTTTCAATGTTTTCATTCACAAATCAATAAAAAAGCAAACAAACACGCAACATCAATGCATAGCAACATCACATGCCTTATAGAAGCGACCTGTTTTTTTTTGTATCACAGCCAGCAAGTGATACAGGTTATCTAAACCAGCAAACATCACAGGAAAATGTCGTGAATTGCTGATAAAATCTTTTACTTTCCTTCTAGGCCTCTTCATTGTTGTCCATTAGAAGGTCTTATTCACAATTTCTTACTAATAAATAGATGGCTGTGATAAATTAGAATTTCTAATTGAAAGGTATTATTTTCAAATAAACATAACCTATCACTTTGTCTAAAGCTTCAAAAATCATTGCAACTGTATTTACCAATACATGTACTGTACTGCTGAGAATATTTGAAACAAAAGTAATAAATTTATGATTTAAACAATAAACAATTATTCAGGTTATATGAATATGAACAATATAACCTGTAGTGTCCTGTACTATACTAGTTATTAGTCATGATACAAAATGAATCAACATTTCTTTTTATGGAAGTTTTTTTTTGAATGCCAATTTCAAGCATGTTTTAAATATGTATGCTACGTGAACCATAAGGCATGTTAAAATGATTTTAGTTTATGTTTCCTGTCTCAAAGTACTGGTACTCACTAGCATCAAATAAATGAAAAATAAATAGATTCTTATAATTGTATCACTGAATCTCATCCATTCATTGGCATTTTAAAATTTTCTGAAAAAAGTCTTTATAGATTTATAAATGTAGATGCAATACTCACATCAAGGCTTATTTTCCTGAATTCATTCCACAATTTATACTTAAACGATTGAATAGAATTAGGTTTTTGTCTTGTGTAAGTACACCAAAGAACATAAAACAAGTCCGCCATCGAGATACACAATTTGTCTATTTACATTTGTATATAATCCTCTTATAATACTTTTGTTTATTAGCTGAGGGTCATATTGATATATTTATATACACATGTATGCATGTTTTTATTTTCATGTGTATACAAATATGCTTTAACAACCACAACAAATTTCAAACAAAAATTTTACAGGTAGGAAATTAAAATCATTTTGAATAAAATCTTTATTTTTACAAAGTTTTATGCTCTGGTTCAATCACTGAATTGATGACATAACAAAATACTAGCATATTTATCCAAATATCACTACTAGCATATTTATCCAAATATTAATCTCAACTTTCACACAAATAAAATAAAATGTAGAATTTTTGTTTGTTTATATGATCTTACAATGTTTTCTAACATTTAATAAATTCTGAAAACAGTCTTATTTAAATATTTATCACAATATCAAAAAAAACATGTCTTTTTGAAGGAAAATGCCCCCAAATGACTTAAATTTTATAACAATTTAACAAATATTAATCACAATATGAAAAAAAACATGTGTCTTTTTGAAGGAAAATGCCCCAAAATGACTTATATTTTATAACAATTCAACAGAAATACTGTTATACCCACAAACTTGTGATAGCAAAGAATATAACACATTGTATGATTACCTGTGATAATAAAAAAAATGTTTTGATAAAAATTGGTGTTCCATTTTCCATGCATTTCATGACGTAATATGGACTGGTTATAATCAGAATACTCCATGTATTATTCAGTTGATATTCAGTAGCCATGTTTTATTTCTGTGTTCTGATTGTGAAATACAGAGACGTGGATATGGTAAAATACAGTACAAAACATACACAACTACACTCTACAACATTTAATCTTATTCTTTTACCAAGTATTCTTTTACATGGTTAGACAATTACTTAAACATGTTCTTAACAACTTCTCAATCATCACAGCCTTTAGATATTTGGTTTAAGCATGAAGTCCCAAATGGTAGGATTCGATTTCAGTTCTGTCACAAACCAACAAACAACTTGTTTAAAATTAATGAAATACGGACTATTCGTTCTCTCTTTCACTTTCTGCGTGTTATAAACTTATATAATCCATTATTGTGAGAAAGTAATGTAAATTTTGGTTTTAAATTTTATTATACTTGTAAGTTCTTTTTTAAAATTTTTTAGAAAAATACTCATATGGTCCTGAGAAAATCATATCGAAGAGAATCGAATTATTCTATTAAACATATGAAATGGCTGAAAATAACAGTGTCGTTCTTGTGAAGATCAAGGATCCTCTCGATTAAACTTTGGTGTTTCTACATTATATTCAAATATAAAAGAATCTTTAGATAGCTGAATTTCTCGTACATTGTTTAATATTATTTTCGAAGCGTTTTATTTATTATTTTGTTTGTAATTTAATAAAATCTGAAGGATGGTGAAAAATAAAAAATCCAACACCACGCGAACAGACTGATATTTGTCACAATAAACAAATTTCCTTATCGAGAGTTATCAGCCAGCGGGCATCCTGTTAAAACAGGAAATTGACCAATTTCAAACTGTTAATTAGTTGACCTGAATTTATCAAATTACCTTCAAATTTCACCTGAATATTCTCGAATCATTTTGCTATTTAACAGTACTAAATAAGATACTATAAGGTAAGATTTGATATGAAATGTATTAGATTTCAAAGAAGTCTATTTCTAAGTTTGAATTTGGAAAAAAATGTACGATTGACTTTAAACTGTTCCTTTGAAAAAATATGTTATAAAAATGAAAAGAAAAATAGACTAAACAAAGCAGCAAAATATACTCTTTCTAATGATGTATATATTTCATATGTACGATTCATTATGAAAAAGTTTACTCGCTTGTAATGCAAGTGCCTATTTCAACAGGCCAAATCTGAATTTACAAATTAGCGCGGAGACACTGTTATTTTGGAATTATCGTGGAGACATATCTCTTTAATTATTGTCTCAGTATGGTCCTATCGCTTATACTGTTTGGCCTGTTATAGCCATGATAGCCATTTGAGTTATACTCATATGGTCGGACTATACCATATGAGTATACCTATAAAGTGATGACAATACAAGTATGGTCCAAATACATGTACTCATATGGTCCAGAACATATACAAATGAATTATTGCCTTGTTGGACTGTTCAGATGTTGGGCAAAAAAAAAAATTTTCTGTTGTGTGTTACTGAATTAATGAGCTGAGCTTTTTTGATCAGACTGTAGTTATTTTGTTTTCTGGTACCTTTCTTTATATGAAGCCCTGGGTGATTAGAGCAGGATTAAAATGAATGTGATTTTTGCAGTGTCACTGTTTCTGATTTTGTTGACACGTATGAAAAAAAATATCAATGTTGCTTCATTTTACCTGTGTTTTTGTAGTAAGTTGAATGACAGCCTTCCTAAAGTTTAATTTAGTGTCTGTGTTTCCCATGTTTTTGAAGATTTACTCAAAACTATACAAGCATATTGTTTTTTTCTGTCTTTTGGTACCAAAAATCGATTGTACTGATTATGAAGAAAAACAACAATGAAGGGGAGATAACTGTTGCAATACTTCTTAATGCAAGTACTCACAGCACTGTGCGCTGGTCAGTATCTTTAATTAGATAATTTAAGGCATCATAGAAGTTAACTGTTATCTAAAAGCGTTTCGTTGTGACATTTTTTTTAAAATTGGCTCAGCAAACTAACTCTAATCTATGCTTTTATCCTCAGTTATTTCAGCTTTTGACTCTTGGCTTGGCAATTCTGCAAAGAGAAAATTATGGAACGCCAAATTAACATATATTCAATTAATTGTACCTATCTTCAAATAATTAAAGATATATCAATTGAACCTATCTTCAAATGAATTATACCTAGGTGCAATTTAATTGCACCTAGGTATAATTCAATTGTACCTATCTTCAATTGAATTGAAGATATCTTTAATTAACTTTGAAGATAGGTCTAATTCCAACATCTCCATAATTCATTTGGAGATATCTCCAATACATTTGAATATATCTTCAATTCATTTGAAGATATCTTCAATTCATTTGAAGATATCTTCAATTCAATGACACCTATCTTCAATTGAATTATACCTATCTTCAATTCAATTATAGATATAGAGACACTGATTGAATTGAAGATAGGTTTAAGGACGTTTAATTCAATTGAAGATAGGTTCAATTCGATTGAAGATAGGTTCGATTCAATTGAAGATAGGTTTAATTGAATTGAAGATAGGTACAATTGAATTGAAGATAGGTACAATTGAATTGAAGATAGGAATTTGGCGTTCCATAGAAAATTTCTTTCAAAAAATGAAAAATGCAGGAACGAGCACTTCGTGGTGACTATTCCAGCACATACGAAATGTTACTCGGACGAAACCCAATATACCACCCTTAAAGATAAGACGCAAAAAACTATGACACTAGAAACATATGAAACTGTAACAAAATTGTACCTGTATGCTTACAAAATCTTTTAAATGTGAAAGAACCCAAATATTATTTTAGATATAGCAATATTCTGGATGTACCCATGGCTAAAACATCAACCCATGGTAAGAAAAATTGTGTTAAATTTGCTGCAGCTGTAATGCAGATCAGCCTTTAGACCATTTTAGAACTGAAGGCAGTTTTTTTTTCGGTTCTAAGGCCTCATTCAGTGTGGAAATGGATGTATAAATGTCGCTGTCCTGTTGGCAGGTAATTGTTATTTCTGCTTTAAACTGCTTAAAGTTACTTGTAGTTAGCTTAAAAGTCTTGTTGCTTAGAGCTATGCTTTTACTCTATGATCTAGTGCTTGAATATTTTTATGCTTCTAATTGTATGCTGTTTGCTTAATTAACATGGTTGGCCAAGTAGTACTGTTAAAATAATCTATTTGATTTATTGTATTTTTTTTATGTCATTATATTATATACATGCATGCATGAAATGTATTGAGTAAAATAGCTTGCAGTGTTGCATTTTGTTGCGTGTGCAGAATTCAAATCAGTAAAGTTTTTGTATTTCGTAGGCTTTTCATCATAGACCTATGGTTTCATGGAATTCTATCAAGGCGTTCAAATGTTTTGCTATGTCGGAAATGACGGACGGAGAGTGAAAGTGAAGGTTATCTTTTGCGAAAAAGAGGGGTACAATAAACACAAGTTTAAAGAAAACAATGTTTAATTTGTTGAGAAAAAAATCCAAGTCTCTAAGTGAAAGGACAACTCAGGTGCAATATAAGATTGTGATTTGGCCCGATGATTATGTGAAGTTTGAATGGAGCTGAAAATAGAAAATTACCTGCTTTTAAATAAAGTAGATTAATAATTAATGACAAAGTGGCTGTAAAATAGTGGTTTGTCAAAAAAATGTACATTTAGAGAGCAGATTTATAAAAAAACTTGGTGTCAGTATATAAATAATAAACTGTTAACACAGAGACATGTCTCGCCTGTCGCAACTGGACACAGTATAAAATGAAGTAAAAATCCTCAAACTGATCTTAACTGATGCTTAAGCAGCTGCATACCAAATATAAATGGTAAACCATAACTGCTTTATATAAAACACTCATGACATATATAAAAAGTTAAAAAGTGTAAAATCTCAAAGTCAGTAGACTGTGACTGCAGGATCATACAGATAAAATACTTTTGAAATTGATCTGTACTGATGATAATGCAAGTGCATACCCAATATCAATGATGTACCATAACTGCTTCATGTTAAACAGACGTAAGAAAAAAGGTTAACCTCGGCCAAATCGCTGTAAAATTACAAAGTCAGTAGACCATGACTGCAGGAGCATACAGGTGAAATCCTTTTAAAACTGATCTGTACTGATGCTGATGCAACTGCATGCCAAATATCAATGGTGTAACATAACTGCTTCATGTTAAACAGGCTTAAGAAAAAAGGTTAACCTTGGCCAAATCAGTGTAAAATTTCAAAGTCAGTAGACCATGACTGCAGGAGCATACAGGTGACATCCTTTTAAAACTGATCTGTACTGATGCTGATGCAACTGCATACCAAATATCAATGGTGTAACATAACTGCTTCATGTTAAACAGACTTAAGAAAAAAGGTTAACCTCGGCCAAATCAGTGTAAAATTTCAAAGTCAGTAGACCGTGACTGCAGGAGCATACAGGTGAAATCCTTTTAAAACTGATCTGTACTGATGCTGATGCAACTGCATACCAAATATCAATGGTGTAACATAACTAGTTCATGTTAAACAGACTTAAGAAAAAAGGTTAACCTCGGCCAAATCAGTGTAAAATTTCAAAGTCAGTAGACCGTGACTGCAGGAGCATACAGGTGAAATCCTTTTAAAACTGATCTGTACTGATGCTGATGCAACTGCATACCAAATATCAATGGTGTAACATAACTAGTTCACACAAAACAGACTTAAGCAAAAACTTTAACCAATTGTGGACGCCGCCGCCGCCGTCGCCGTCGCCGCCGGAATCACCATACCTAAGTCTCGCCTTTTGCGACATTCGTCGCAGGCGAGACAAAAACTATCTTACACTAAAAAGAAACTAGATAGTTATCTTTGATTTATATGAATAATGAAACTCAAGTAAACAAACTTCGAAAAATTAGATTAAGTGTAGCCCAATATCTTTTAGATCTTGAATTTTTCATGATGTGGTATTTTTTATAACTAAAACGAAAACCACAGAAAAACAAAAAAGGTCGCAATATTGTAGAGTTCCCATTAAACCTATACGTTAGTAACTTGTGTTTTAATGATCCGACCTTTTGACAAGGTAGTATAAATGTCTAGTTGTAGAAACTTGTCTTTGGTTTTTCAAAAGCTAGTTAACTTAACATTTTAGCGCGACAAAACGGACACATTTTTTTTGTATTTTCATCGTTTGTGTAGTGCTTTTTTATAATGATTAAGTATTTTTTCAAAAGTCTGAAATCATTTTAACAAGTTTTTGTGGATTTAATTTCTGAATTTCTTAATATTGTGCGACTTTTCGGCCGTTATATTTTCCTATATTTTCCTTCAATAAGTTTAATTGAAATATTTTTGCAGGTCGTTTAATGTATATGGAACTATGATTAAGAAGTTTGGCAATGGTAGTATGGATTTTTAGTTTAGGAATCCAATACACTGAGGATGGAACATCTGCCTTCTTTTATCTGTTACAGAAAAGGACAAATTAAGAAGGAAACAGATTTTGTCTTTTATCTCTTCCTTTGACAGTTTTGTTGCTGTAAATGCGCTTTTAAAACCTATAAGGTCACGTTTTGAAGCTAAATAATATTAAACTGACACTTTGGACAGATGAGCTAAAAACTGCAGAATTTAATATATTGGTTGGTACACAGTTTTTTATACAAACACTTACTTTGTCATTAATGAGAAAAACAATGAATAACAAAGAACCAAATAATCGACAGTAGCTATCGACATGCTCAACTTTGTTAAACTTTGTTATTGACAACCTTTATTTTGTTCACTTTGGTGGACGTGTTTTTTAGCGAACGATTGGGATTCCAATGGGCATAATTGTGCACCTTTGCTTGCTGAAATGCCACCCAAAGCTTGTCCAATGTCTCAGTCCAACTACAAAGGCAAGACAACATTGAAAGTCTTAAAATTAGAGTAAAGAAAGTCCTCTCGTACACCCCTATTAATAAGAAAAAGAAAAAAAATGTGATTGCCATTCTTAAAATTGCAGTTGATTTTAATCAATCATGAAAACCACAGCCTTATTTTCAATTTATATTTGTTCATATCGTTATACATATGGGCACACATATTAAATATGATGAAAGCTTTCCCAAACAGACCCAAACTTTTGCTGGGCATAAAAAGTTACATTAACATATTATCCACATAACAAATAGTGAATGAATAATATTCTGTAAATATGGAGTTGTCGAAGAACTATAGCGAAGCCGAGAGGTGTCACAGAAAAAACCAAAAAAAAAAATTTTTGGAATCGAGATCACGAGAAAACAATACTGTTATATCGAGATCTCCAAAAAAAAATAAATCGTTATCTCAATCATTTTTTTCTGTTTTATCGAGATCTCAATTTATTATATCGAGGTCACGAGAAGACAAAACTGTTATATCGATATCTCAAAAGAAAAAATAAATCGTTATCTCAATTTTTTTTCTGTTTTATCGAGATCTCATTTTATCATATCGAGATCACGAGAAAACAAAACTGTTATTTCGAGATCTCCAAAAAAAATAAATCGTTATCTCAATTATTTTTTTTTCTGTTTTATCAAGATCTCATTTTACTATTTCGCGATCTCGATTTATTATATCATAGATATAATATACATAGATAAAGCTCGAGGTTTTTGCCATGCTGTGTACCCCACGGTTCTCTTTGATATATCAAACACGCGGCACTGCGTAGCGAGGTCTTTGATGCAGATGATATTCGCCGATATGTTGAGGGTATATGATAATTAATCTTAGATTATCGATGGCTGACCTTATCGGTGGTATAATAATTAGTTAATTACCGGTAATCCTTAAACGATAAGGTGAGCGGATGCAATAAAGTAGACACAGCATGATACGACCTGTCTGTCAGTGTTTATTTGATGAAAATCGGTTGAAGAAAACGGTCACTGTAATGATGATATCTATTACCGGTACAAAAATGTCATTATTTAAATATGGAACTAACAGGTAGGTTCTTTAAAACTGCTATAACTTCTTTTTCTGTAATTTCCTATATATCAGACCAAGTCTAATTAAAAGAGGAAAAGTTTGCCTATCTAGTGATACTAGTCATAACAGCGTCGAAGTGCGTCGAATTTTCATACAATCGTTTGAAAATCTTCTTTTTTGTCGATAGAGGAAATTTGAATTCTTGTTCGTAGTAATTATATACACTTGGACAAAAGCTAAGGACCACCGATTTTTTAAATTTTCAACAATTTTTTTTTTTTTTCGTATAGAAGCAAATCAATTAGATCAAAAACCTGCATGGTGATATATAAGACGAAAATGTCCGCTAATGTTTAAACGTTTTTCTGTTATGAAACCATTACGTTTGTGACCAACAGTTGGCTTTTTTAAAACATGTGGAAAATAACAAAGAAAAAGTCCAGAAAAGTTTGAAGCTAAAATTGTCTGTAATTAAGAATTTGTTCTTGGTTTCGTAAAAAATGAATGACCTAAACTTAAAAAAATACAATTTCTAAACAATAGAATAAAATTTCAAGTTCGATATCTTTCAAATTTTTACATATTGTAAAAAAAAATATCCAATATTTTTGCCTCAATTTTATGATCCACCATACGTTTGTGATGCATGTCGACTAAAGATATCAAGACGGCGAAAAACGAAGAACGAAAAGAAAGTTGTTAGTTCGTTTAATGTATTCAAGGAGACAGATGCAAAATCTGTAATCCTTCGCAAGGACACCAGTCCAAGTACTTTTTATGCCCATACTGCTTCTGATCATAGATTATCATTTAAAGAGACTGAAAGAGAGTTCTTTATTAAACCGTGCTTCTTCGTCAACAGAAAAAATAAGCCATCGGATATACGGATATACGTTACAAGAAAAGACGATTGAATGGCAGATATTCATCAACGATGTGAATGTGACACATTCTGAACGTTTAAGCGGTGTTGACAAAAACTTACAACCTGACGGACCTCATCCTCGGCTGAGAAAATCATATCGATTTAATTATTGTCTCAGTCCTCGTTCGTTGTTTCATTAATTTGATCTTCCGTTACCTCGATTTCTTCAATGCTAGCCATATTAATCGTTATGAAAAAATGACAAAAGGGAAGACAATTTTATTGAAAGTTGGACGCCATTATCTTTCGGTCATAAAATCAGTCGATATCCACTCAATTATGTCAATTAACACCAAGTATGACACCCCGATATCATGTGGGTGATAAAAAGTCGGCGAATATCATCTGCCTCAGATGTCTGTCCGGAGCTTTATCTATGTATATTATATCTATGATTATATCGAGATCACGAGAAAACACTACTGTTATATCGAGATCTCCAAAAAAATAAATCGTTTTTTTTTCAATTATTTTTTTTTCTGTTTTATCGAGATCTCGATTTTTCATAGGTAAATCTCATCATGCTGATCAATTCAACAAGAGGCTCCCAGGAGCCTGAATAGCTCACCTTGTCTAAAAGAGATAAGAAGTCATTTGATAGCATTGATCATATGGTCAATTTTGAAGAGCTCAAAGAGTTGAACATTTAAGCAAGCAAGAGCTTTACTCTATCTACAATAGTTTTCATTCTATGGGCCAAAAACATAAAAAAACACTACATTAGGGACCATAACCCCTATTAGGGGTCATCTGATCTTAACTCTATGGAAAGTTTGTAGAGCTCAATGAACCAAACATTTGAGCAAGCAATAGTTTTTCTCTATTTGCAAAAGTTTTCATCCTATGGGGTAAAAACACAAAAGAACGCTTTTTAGGGTCCGTAACCCCTATAAGCGGTCATCTGACAACCTTGACCTTAGGAGACTTTTGTACAGCTCAATGAGCTGCACATTTAAGCAAGCAACAACTTTTCTCTATCTGCAATAGTTTTCATTCTATAGAGCACGTGATAAATAATCCGTATCATAAATTGAGATCTCGAAATAATAAAGTGAGATCTTAATATAACAAAATAGTTTAATTGAGATAATGATTTTATTTTTTTTTGGAGATCTCGATATAACAGTATTGTTTTCTCGTGATCTCGATATAATAAATCGAGATCGCGAAATAAAAAAATGAGATCTCGATAAAACAGAAAAAAAAATAATTGAGATAACGATTTATTTTTTGGGAGATCTCGATATAACAGTATTGTTTTCTCGTGATCTCGATTCCAAAAAATGTTTTTTGGTTTTTTCTGTGACACCTCTCGGCTTCCGTAGTACGAATAGCCAAGTTAAACTCGCTCGAGGATATTTCTTGATCTCAACGATGGCCTGGGGCCATCAAGAAAAAATAGTACTTCGGCGTAGGGTTTTCCTACTTTCACTTTTAACAAATGAACCATTAGTTACCCCAGGCCACCTATAGATACGTATAAGTAAATCATATCTAAAAAATATTCGATAACTCTAGGCTCCTTAGTCCCCAAAATACATATAATATACATTTGGTTACCTTAGACGCTATAACATTATATCATAGACCTGTATATTAAATAGATTTGCAGATTGGTGAAATCTCACAATATCTCATGCCAATAAACGCGATTTCGTACAAAATAAACAATTTGAAAAGTACAACTTTATACTGTAATATCTCAAAAACTATTAAAGATTTTAACATGATTCTTTTTTACAGCCATCCTTAAATGTTTTGAGATTTTCGATGTGTTAAAATAACTTTTATAACCTTTAACACTTTAGAGGAGTTTAAAAAGAGCCCATACTACCCTTATTTTCATGAAAATACAATATTTTACAAAATTTTCGTAAAGTTTTCACATTACATTGTCACAAAAAGTTTATTTCTCAACCAAATTAAATGAAATTTTCACACAGATATGCCTTAATCTTTTCTCTTTTTGATGCAATTTATTCTGATTAATTCCATCCAAAGGCATAAAAGAAGTTTAAAAAATAAACAAACTCTCATTTATCAACCAGTGATATTTTCATACATATACTGGACAATTAACAAGTTGCAAATCTATTTAATATACAGGTCTATGATTATATGTTTATATACATTATATAAATATTCTGTTACCTCAGGTCTTATATTTATATATTTGATTACCTTGGACGCTACATTTATAAATATACGTTCAAATAAGCATTCGATTTTGTCATGCCCCTATATATTGTACATCCATATAAATAGCCCGGATATCAGTTGGTTACCGAAGCCCTATACATTCGGTAGAAGGCCTCCTATAACAATATACATTGAAGTTTACCATTTGTTACCCAAGGCCCCCTATAGCAACGACATTTATGTTTACCATTGATTTCATCATGTCCACTATGAGATTGTAAATTGAAGTAAATGAGTGCTTACCTAAGGCCCCCTATTGCAGTATATATTGAAGTTTACCATTGGTTTACTGAGGCTTCCTATAACAATATACATAGACGTTTACCATTGGTTACCCGAGGCCCCCTATAGCAACGACATTTATGTAAACCATTGGTAACATGATGCCCACTATAAGATTGTAAAATGAAGTAAATGATTGGTTACCTAAGGCCCCATTTAGCATTATAGATTGAAGTTAACCATTGGTTACCCGAGGCCCCCTATAACAATATGCAATGAAGTTTACCATTAGTTACCCAAGGGCCCCTATAGCAACGACATTTATGTAAACCATTGGTTACATGATGCCCACTATAAGATTGTACATTGAAGTTAACCATTGGTTACCTGAGACCCCCCATAACAATATACATTGAAGTTAACCATTGGTTACCCAAGGCCCCCTATTGCAACGACATTTATGTAAAACATTGGTTACATGATGCCCACTATAAGATTGTACATTTAAGTTAACCATTGGTTACCGGAGGCCCCCTATAACAATATACATTGAAGTTAATCATTGGTTACTTGAGGCCCCCTATTGCAACAGCATTGATGTAAACTTTTTGTTACCTGAGACCCACTATATCAATATAAATTAGAATAAACGATAGGCTACCTAAGACCCCCTATAGAAATATGCATTGAAATAAACATTTGGTTACCTGAGGCCCCCTGTAGCAATATACATTGAAGTTAACCATTGATTACATTGCCTTCTCATGGGGTTTTTGATTACATGATTCCCAGGCCATTTTAAAGGTGATTACTTGATTACAAGAGCAAATATTTAATGATTATTTGATTACCAAGGTTTGAATTTTTGATTACTTGATTCCCATTGGGAAACAGTTTTTGATTACATTTCTAAAAAATATATGATTATTTGATTACTTTGGCAAAAAATACTGATTACTTGATTCCTTGTACCCCCCATGAGGAGCCCCATTACACGAGGCCCCCTATAGTAATATACATTGCAGTTTATCATTGATTACCCAAGGGCCCCGATAGCAGTATACATTGAAGTTAACCATTGGTAACTTGAGGCCCCCGATAGCAATTTACATTGAAGTTAACCATTGGTTACCGAAGACCTCTTATAATAGCAACCACATTTATGTAAACTATTGGGTACATGATGCCCACTATAAGATTGTAAATTGAAGTAAATGACGAAACGCGCTTCAGGCATAGCAAAATTTATTGTCTGGAACTTTGTTGTCATTTTTATTTTTGATACCCTAGGTCCTATGTTGATATATATTAAAATAGAAAATAATGAGATGTGGAATACGTGTACGTGACACAGCCCACAATCAAGCGACAATTCAGAAAAACCACAATGGACAACCGTCAGCAGCCTTCAACGAGGCCATTTGGCATTGCTCGCGGTTCTGTAATTGGCCCATGGTCTAAATTAAATGCATATAATTCAAATCCAGTCCTGAAATAGTCACAGATAGTTACCCCGGCTTCTTAAACAAGGAACAGAAAACATCAAAAAGACAAGAACATACGAAGGCTTTGTCAAAGATTCCTGGCTTAGGACAGGCACATATATTATGCGTCGGGGTAAAACTAGTTTTTTGGGCCCAACCTTCCCCCTATCAATATTCCTAGACAAAACACAAACACTAAACACACAATAAAAATCAAATCGATCAAAGTCCAATTCCACTAGAGAGAACATAAGACAAAAAACAACAAGACCAAACAAAAGGACGGTAAAGGAACTCTCTATAGAACACTCGCTGTTACTGACAGCTAGCTGAGAATAATCAATCGACAGATGTAAAAAAAAGTCAAACATATCGATTTTAAGTCCGACACAACACTTCAAACAATACTGATTTAGTGAAGTGTCATCACACAAAACCTTGATCGCTATTATGCTTTAAAATGACAATTGTAAAAACGTTTATGGAAGTTTTAAGGTAAGTATCAAGTTATCAATATTTCTGCCAAAAAACACTTAATTCAAAGATTTAACCAAAATATTCAATTCATATCCTTTTGAATTTAAAAATTCTTAAATTTTGAAGCCAATTTATAGCCCCCTATAGCAGTATACATTGCAGTTAACCATTGGTTACCTGAGCACCTCTATTGCAATATACATTGAAGTTAACAATTGGTTACACAAGACCTATTATAGCAACGACATTTGTGTAAACCATTGGTTACATGATGCCCACTATAAGATTGTAAATTGAAGTAAATGATTGGTTACCTAAGGCCCCCTATGGCGGTGTACATTGATTACCCGAGGCTTCCTATCACAATATACATTGAAATTTACCATTGGTTACCGGAAGCCCCCTATAGCAATATACAATGAAGTTTACCATTGGTTACCTAAAGCCTCCTATAGCATTGAACATGTTACCTACGACCCCCTGCAGCATTGTACATTGAAATAAACAATTGGTTACCTGAGGCCCCCTACAGCAAATACATTCAGAAATAAACAATGTTTGCTCTCTATAGCAATATACATTAGAGTTAACAATTGGTTACCTAAGGTCCCATATAATGTTAAAGCAACGGCATAGATTTAAAGCATGGGATACCTAAGACCACTTATAGCATATTTATTGTTATAAACTTTAGAATACATGTATTCATTAAATATCAAGCAGACAAAATCAGGAATAGGAAATACCGAATAAAAATAAGATTTATACATGTAGCAACAAACGAGATTTATAACTTGTTTGTTATAATCATTGAAAGCTAATTCATGGTAAACAATTGCAGATTTTATAAATTAATTATATAATTTTATTAATTCATGAAGTCTTTTGAGGTAACCTAAAAAATGCCTTTTTAAGCGATGTTATGCAGGTTTTGGCATGTTACTACGTACATGTGTGAAAAGTACACCATCTCATATATGCAACATCTGATATTTTCACATAATGAATACCCTAAAAAGTAGACCATTTTTTGTCGCAATATGTCCTTACCTTTATAATAGAGGTTACCCCCCCCCCCCCGTGTTTGCTTTACAAATGGTTCATGACATTAAAAGTACTTCTAGGGAGCCTGAAGTAACCAAACATTACTTTTAGGTTATCGATACCACAAATTAGTAAAATCTTTTTTTCTAAATTCTTCCACAAGTATCGATCTCTTATTGAAAAATCTCATTGTACACGTCGTTCTTTGATAGCGAAAGGAATATCACATCCTGAATCTTATGGTAATGTTTTTTTATAAAGCTCACAAGTTTAAAAGCAATCCATTAGAAATGAAAAATTGGCTTCAAAATTTAAGAATTTTAAAATTCAAAAGGATATGAATTGAATATTTTGGTTAAATCTTTGAATTAAGTGTTTTTTTGGCAGAAATATTGATAACTTGATACTTACCTTAAAACTTCCATAAACGTTTTTACAATTGTCATTTTAAAGCATAATAGCGATCAAGGTTTTGTGTGATGACACTTCACTAAATCAGTATTGTTTGAAGTGTTGTGTCGGACTTAAAATCGATATGTTTGACTTTTTTTACATCTGTCGATTGATTATTCTCAGCTAGCTGTCAGTAACAGCGAGTGTTCTATAGAGAGTTCCTTTACCGTCCTTTTGTTTGGTCTTGTTGTTTTTTGTCTTATGTTCTCTCTAGTGGAATTGGACTTTGATCGATTTGATTTTTATTGTGTGTTTAGTGTTTGTGTTTTGTCTAGGAATATTGATAGGGGGAAGGTTGGGCCCAAAAAACTAGTTTTACCCCGACACATAATATATGTGCCTGTCCTAAGCCAGGAATCTTTGACAAAGCCTTCGTATGTTCTTGTCTTTTTGATGTTTTCTGTTCCTTGTTTAAGAAGCCGGGGTAACTATCTGTGACTATTTCAGGACTGGATTTGAATTATATGCATTTAATTTAGACCATGGGCCAATTACAGAACCGCGAGCAATGCCAAATGGCCTCGTTGAAGGCTGCTGACGGTTGTCCATTGTGGTTTTTCTGAATTGTCGCTTGATTGTGGGCTGTGTCACGTACACGTATTCCACATCTCATTATTTTCTATTTTAATATATATCAACATAGGACCTAGGGTATCAAAAATAAAAATGACAACAAAGTTCCAGACAATAAATTTTGCTATGCCTGAAGCGCGTTTCGTCATTTACTTCAATTTACAATCTTATAGTGGGCATCATGTACCCAATAGTTTACATAAATGTGGTTGCTATTATAAGAGGTCTTCGGTAACCAATGGTTAACTTCAATGTAAATTGCTATCGGGGGCCTCAAGTTACCAATGGTTAACTTCAATGTATACTGCTATCGGGGCCCTTGGGTAATCAATGGTTAACTTCAATGTATATTGCTATTGGGGACTTGGGTAATCAATGGTAAACTTCAATGTATATTGCTATAAGGGCCCTTGGGTAATCAATGATTAAATTCAATGTATATTGCTATAGGGGGCCTTGGGTAATCAATGGTAAACTTCAATGTATATTGCTATAGGGGGCCTTGAGTAATCAATGGTTAACTTCAATGTATATTGCTAAAGGGGCCATGGGTAATCAATGATAAACTTCAATGTATACAGCTATAGGTGGCCTTGGGTAATCAATGGTTCACTTCAATGTATATTGCTATAGGGGGCCTTGGGTAATCAATGGTTAACTTCAATGTATATTGCTACATACATGTGACGGATCTGTGATGAGAAAGCTGGAGATTTTGATTTTTTTGGCTGGAGATTGGACCAAAAAGCGGGAGAATTTCAAAGCTCATTAAAATTGCATTTCAATGTCAATTGGGGGTGCTAGCGTGTGCCAAATATACATGGCTTCACTGATTAATCTCAAACTGTTTATACTATCATCAGGTCAATTATGGCAATAAACCTTTAATTAACACCTTTACCTGTTAAAATAACGTCTACCTAATTGACAACCCCCTAAAACAACGGAAATGTTTTATGACTGAACAATTAAAAGGTCTATAAAACTAAAATTTTGTCATGTCTTTAAAAAGCGGGAGATTACACAAAAAGTCGGGAGAACGGGAGATGGATCAAAAAGTCGGGAGATTTCGTCTTCCGGCGGGAGAATCACATGTATGTATTGCTATAGGGGGGCCTTTGGTAATCAATGGTAAACTTCAATGTATATTGCTATTAAGTCCCTTGTGTAATCGATGGTTAACGTCAATAAATATTGCTGTAGGGGGGCTTGGGTAATCGCTTCAATGTATATTACTACAGGGGGGCTCAGGTAACCAAATGTTTATTTCAATGCATGATGCTATAGGGGGCACTAGGTAAGCTATCGTTTATTCCAATGTATATTGATAAAGGGGGCCTCAGGTAACAGTTAACATCAATGCTCTTGCAATAGGGGGCCTTGGGTAACCAATGGTAAATTTCAATGTATACTTTTATAAGCAGCCTCAGGTAACCAATGGTTAACTTCAATGTATACTGCTATAGGGGACCTTAGGTAACCAATCATTTACTTCAATTTACAATCTTAATGTGGGCATCATGTAACCAATGGTTTACATAAATGTCGTTGCTATAAGAGGTCTTGGGTAACCAATGGTTAACTTCAATGTATATTTTTATAAGGGGCCTCAGGTAACCAATGGTTAACTTCAATGTATACTGCTATAGGGGGCCTTGGGTAATGAATGGTTAACTTCAATGTATATTGCTATAAGGGCCCTTGGGTAATCAATGATTAAATTCAATGTATATTGCTATAGGGGGCCTTGGGTAATCAATGGTAAACTTCAATGTATATTGCTATAGGGGGCCTTGGGTAATCAATGATAAACTGCAATGTATATTGCTATAAGGACCCTTGGGTAATCAATGGTTAACTTCAATGTATACTGCTATAGGGGGCCTTGTGTAATCAATGGTTAACTTCATTGTAAATTGCTATAGGGGCCTTGGGTAATCAATGGTTAACTTCGATGTTTACTGCTATAGGGTGCCTTGGGTAATCAATGACAAACTTCAATGTATACTGCTATAGGGGGCCTTGGGTAATCAATGGTAAACTTCAATGTATATTGCTATAGGGGCCCTTTGGTAATCAATTATTAACAACAATGTATACTGCTATAGGGGGCCTTGGGTAATCAATGGTTAACTTCAATGTATATTGCTATAGGGGGGCCTTGGGTAATCAACGGTTAACTTAAAAGTATATTGCTATAGTTATACCAAGAATACAAGAATACAAGTTTATTGACCAATTATGGACCCTCAAGGGGCAATGACAGTAAAAACAATAATGATGAAGAATCGTATACATTGTATCAATTATAAATAAATAAATTATTACAATTGAGAGTACACCAATAGATAAACCAATGGTTTACACCGTTGAATATTGCTTTAGTAGGCCTCAGTTAATCTTTTGTTCATTACAATTTATTTAGTATAGGTAGGCTCAGGTTATAAATGGTTTACACAATGCAAATTATTATATTATTTTGGGGGCTTTAGGTAACCTTATGTTTATATCAATGTACAATGTTATTTTTGTGCTAAGACTGCAGATACAATGGAAGTTTAGTCGAATAATTAAATTATACTATTTATCTAGATAGGATTCATTATTTACCATCCAAAGATTCGTTTTGTTACCAATTTGTAGATTTATATACTACTTTCGTTTTTAATAGGACTATATTTTGCGTAATAAATTGTCGTAATGAGGCGATGGCCCTAGGCCATCGTTGAGATCAAGAAATATCCTCGAGCGTTAAACTCCGGAAATAGCTAGAATTTTCTTTTGTTGCTTTAAACCCTTTCTTTTTTTCGATTCTATAGAATAGAATCCTAGAACCTAAAATATACCTCAAAATGTCAAAATTATGTCCCATTGTGCCTGTTATCACAATTAATTTGTATTCGTAGATTTCCAAATATGACCATTGCATGAAAAATTAAAGCTGTGCACCTTTTATGATATAACAAAATTTTCGTCTGAGAAATGTTGTACTAGATTTGTTAACACAACCAAAACGTTTGACTTGTTACAATTGTTCCATTTGTACCTACACAGTTGCCCAAAGTTCAACTTCAATTATCTCAAAACTGGTGTGAGATATTTTCTTCAAATCTTTTGCACTTTTGTTCTATTTTTGAACTGTAACAAACCCTGATTTTGAAAAACATATGGTGCACTGGGTAGGTGTTTGGCTTTTTCCGGATATGAACAAAAGCGCATGAGAGAAGAAATATCAAATATATTTGAATCAAATGAAAACAAAACAAGGACACAAACCAAAAACACACTTGACAACTAAACTGTAATGATAAATCAGTGGCTAAACTGATGATTAATATGATTAAGAGTGAATTCAGATGCTCTGAAATTAAAAAGAATACATTTGTATGACAAGGTAGAACGATCAGACATAATTTAGGGTTATAAAAAGTTATTTTTTAAGGTCAATTCAATTTTTATTTGTTTTTTGTTGTTGTTTTTTTATGTGCTTTTTTTTCAATTGGCTAAAAAAAAAAGTATGTAACCATATTTTTATCTCAAAATTTTCATTAAACAGGAAGTAAGCGAGCAACAGACTGATACCTGAAATGGAATTCCACATGATGGAACCTTAGCTGATGCTGTACAGAATGTGTATACCAAATATCTAGGAGCTGTGATTAGTAGTTGATGAGAAACTGTTATGTAGACAGACATTCACCATTCCATAACCTAGATTTTTTACTCCATGAAATCAAGCCAAAAATATGTGTTCTTTCTTAAATTGTGATGGGTGTACATGAGTATACTGGCAGCTCAAATATCTGCCAAATGCCACATGACCATTAACAGCTAAAAATGCAAGAATATGTGCCAACAAAAATAAAAAATATGCATTTAAATATATCTGATTTATTAAAAATATACCAAAAATACATCAACTATTTAACAAATGCTTCAACAATATAAAAATATTTTTAAAAATTCAAACTTAACAAGGGAGATAATTGCATATGAAAATTGATAATAAATTACTATTTAAAGATTAATAAATAATGTTGACAAAAAATGTTTTACTTCAAAAACCTATTGTTTATTTAAGTTTATATTAGCCTGCAAAAACAGTTTTTCCTACTGTTTCCCCCAAAAATTTTAAGATCTAAGATGTGTTACTTCAACGAAATTTTGAAGATTATGCTTTTAGGTAATGTGTAATATTGCACAACTACATATGATGTACTAGCTACATACCAAATTTCATTAAAATCTGTTGAGTAATTTCAAAGAAGTTGGTGGAACAACTTTGAAATGGACAGAGGGAGGGACCGACATGACAAAAATGATAGTGGGGGAGACATAAATACTAATTTTTATAAACTTTAAAAAAAAAACACTACTAAAGTGGGAGGAGACATTAATATAAATTTTGATCAAATAAACCTAGAAAAACTGTGAGCAGCAGCTCACCATTAAATAATCCAGTCCGCACACATCATTCAGAAAATTTGAAATACAAGGTGCACATCTACATTATGTAATAAAGATAATGTGAAATTTTTATGAAAATCCATTTAGAGGTTTAGGAGGAATTGTGGATTAGAGACGGATACCCCTTGTCAAATGGGGAGGTCCATATTTTGCTTTGGGAAAAACAAAAACGTTATTTTGATCAAATTTTAAAATGGGAGGTGCACAACTTCATTATATGTCACAAAGATAGTGTGATAGCTTTATTATAGTGGTTTTTTAAATATCAACATGTCTTACCCTTTTAGACCATAAAATCAAATTTTCTCTCTTTTTTTTTGGATATTTTACAAAAGAGTCTTATTTGTTTAAGGCTATGAATTATCAGTCATCAAACAAAAGGAACCCAAAAGCCTCCCCTTTTGATTTACCATCAAATTGAACACACTTTTAATAACTTGTCACCCTTATATTAAAAAAGTTTAATCTGAATTTTCTTGTCCAGTATGAAGTCTATACACCAACATTCTAGTGTTGTGTTCTCCAGTGTTGATAACCAGATACTTAGAATCGGCAGTAAACGTCATCTGTTGAACGTCTGCGGGAATTTTAAGACTGGCACTCTCAAGCCCTGTCGTTATGTCCCAGAGTTTGAGCATGTTGTTGAGACAGTAAGAAACAACCCACTGACTGTCTGGTGATATTGCAATGCTAACAACCTAAAAAAAAAATGGCAAACAATAAAAGGAGGTATAAGGAATAAAATAAACATGTCTCAAGAGTATTCAACTGCACATCTTTTGATTACATTGATAAATGGGATGACTTTTTATTTCCTACTGTTAATTTTCCTTTTCAAGAGGGAGATGTACCACTTGCTCCGTCTTACAGAGTATATATTTCACAGTTGTTAATATCGGATCTGCAGTGTGTCTGATTTTAATGATAAAAAGCGGTGTTATACATGTGTACAAAAAAATTACTAAAACAAGGATATCGTTACCAAAAATTAGTGAAGTCGTTTACTAAGTTTTATCATAAATATCTATCCTCATCTTGTAACATTTGGGACAGACTGACAAACAGAGGAATGGACCTGAACACTATATGTTCCCCTCCTTTGTAGATGGGGCATAAAAACTCTTAATTTAACTTTAGTGATTAAAGGTTTTTAATACATATATGTAAATTTTCTGCATCAAAGGGGAGATAATTCAAATAATGTAGAATATTTTTTTTTATAACTTTCAAGAAAGCAGGTAAAAAAATCTTTGATCAGAACAAATTAAGAGCCCTTAAAGTAAATGATAAGACTTTTGGTTCATTTCATGTGCCACTGATCATAAAATATAAAAAAAAAACATACTGAAGCATGGTGTCTTTTAACAGGTTCCTTTCTTCCAACAGGCAGTCCAGTTTTGGCTTCCCACACAATAAGGTGACCATCCTTTGATCCAACTACTATGTATTTCCCATCTAAACTGGGTTCCAGTACTAAACTGGTTCCCTCCATAGAACCAGCTGCCTGGTCCTGACCACCTTTGGATAGATTATTTCCTCCTGTATGCCCATCGCTGTATTTATATTTATAATTGTAGTTGCCCGTAGGGATGTCCCAGAAAACGACCCATCTGCTGGTTGAAATCATCATGACATTTCCTTTATATGGGCAAATGACATTTCCGAGATGGGGGACTTTATTCAGTACTCTATTACATGGCATTAATCCACCTGTGGCTTGGGTGAGGTCTACGGCATAGAAACGATGCCAGTGGGACTGCTTTGAAAAGTCACTCAAATCTTTTTTCATTGCTTTTTGGAGTTCCTCAACTTCTTTTTGAAATATCTTTACCCTGAGAATGAGATACCTCTCTGACTCATTCAAAACCAGGTCAATTTTTTCATACAGAAATGTTTGTTTTAGCAAGAAGGAAACCTTTGTTTTCAGCATGGTAAGATCAATGATTTCAACATACAGCTTTGTGTCCCTACTCTTGACCAGATATATCGTTTTATTTGTTTTGGAAATACAAAAATCTACTAAATTCTTGCTTGCATATTTTTCTGTGCCTGTTTTGAAGTCAACAATTTTCATCACATGGTTAATATTATCCAACACAACACAAAGACAGCTCAATGTTGCTCTGACTTTGTGACCAAATATTCCTAGGTGAATTTTCTTCTGTAACTTTACATCTTCAACAGACCAAACTCTTAGATCTTTGTCTTCAGAAGCTGTTACAATCATCTTGCCACTAAGATCTGTGTCAAATCCCAAGATGTCTTTCTGGTTCAAAAGGTCAGATCCATCAACTTGACCTTGAACTTGTGAACTTTCATCTTCACCTTTCAGTAGTTCTGAGAGATCCCAAATTCTTGAAGAATTCTTTTTAATCAGTGTAACCACCTGATCTTCTAAGATTGCTATTTGTACAATTTCATTGTTATCTGCTTTGAAATCTCCAAAATGTTTTCCTGTTTGACCTTTGTACAGGATCATCTGACCTTGATTATCACCAATGAAAACTAGGTCATGCATCCAACTCACACCAAATGATGTTATGGGATTGTTAATATTGAGCTGCTGAACAACTTCACCACTGGAAATGTTATACATAGCAACATACCCCTGCTCTAACCAAATGGCTGCATGCTCTGAGGAATAGGCAACGGATAATGACTTGAAAATGGATGAAACATCTTCTGTTAATGTTTGTTTACCATCTTCTATATGAAGGACAATCAAAGTTCCATCAGATTCTCTATTGATGCATCCCACAACCAGTGTATCATTAAATCCTATCTTTGCAAAGCTTTTTGTGATTGGCTGAGAAATTGGAATAATTTTGCTGTCTGCTTCTGCTGCAGCTACATCATGGATCTGCACTTGCCCAGAATGTTTGTTTTGCTCTTTCTTGTACTCTACTTGTGTGGTAATGATGACCTTCAGATTGTCAACATTTGTGGTAATTATATTTGTAACATTGGTTGAATCTGCTTTGAGTGTGAGTACATCTATCTCTTTAAACCCCTGTGTTTCTAGTGTGTGTACATCACTATTGCTAAACAATATGGTTAAATGCAAAGAATCTGTACTAAGACAAGCCATGACTGGATATGCTTTTCCAACATCCTTACAAATCTTTGTAAAATTCTTTGTATTTGTAACTTGGTTGTGTAAGTGGAAGGTCTGAAGGCTATCCTTACTGAACTGAATAACTCTCTTCTCTGGTTGGTCCAAAATGGGCTTCAGAATAGGTTTGAAGTCTTTCGTCTGTTCCATGATGTATAATTCGCTATTGTTGGTGTCATATATAGAGAGTGCAGGTTGTTCCCCTTCGTCCTCCGGTACATTGACCATGAGTACGGCTTCTGTTCCATAGTCAATGATGTCATCTATGTCATTGTAATAGTGCAACAGAGCAGAGGAAACATCCTTTCTAGGTGCCATGCAGGGAAAGACAGGGATAAGCAGTGGGGTTTTACTAGAAAATACATAATCTCTTGCTTGATCCAATAAACTCTGAAGATATTTTTGTTCTCCATCAATATGCAATGTTGACAACATACTAATTGCTAGATTTGTTCCATTCAAGCCACCAGATTTCATGGTTAGAATATAGTTCCGTAAAAATGCAACTTCTTCATCTTCAGTTTTAGCAAGGTATTTTGTCATATCTTCTATGAATGTTGATACAGGCAAGGCAGCAAATCTAACCATGAGATAATTCAAATTGCAGAAGCACTCTTCCTTGGCTTTGGCTGAGGGTATCAATTCTCCGGCATGGGCCAAATGGTAAGGTGCTGCTGTTAACTTTCTCTGGTTTTTGGCAACAAGTGGTTGCTTGGTTACTTGTCTGTCAGCATTTTCAACAGTCAGCTTTCTTCTGTTTAGAGTTATGTCCCTTTTAATTCCATCATTAGCCAAGAAGTACTCTGCTAGAACTTTATGAAGTTTTTTACCAGCAGTTCCTGTTGCATATCTGGCATGGGCTGATTCTATAAATTGTCTGTGATACCAGTTAAGGGTTGTCTTTCCAAATGACTGTCTCTCCACAATATACTCTTGAAGGTCATATCTTATTCTCGCGACTATCACAGGCGGCATTCGTACTACACCAGGAACAGGTGGATTATGGTAGCGATATAAATCATCTAAAACTTCATCATCACAAGACAAGACATCTTCCCATTCTGTGTCTGAGATTCCATTAAATGCAACAGTAATGTAGCCAAGGGCATGACTTATCAATATCTTGCCAAATTTGGTTTCCATATTGTCAAACAGCTGGTTTATAGCTCCTTGTACAGTGTCTTGTAAAACCAGTTCATGGTCTGGTGTGTAAGAATTCCATCTCACTGCCTCATCAAGAATCAACTTTAAATATAATGGACCTCGAGATTTTCTAAATGCATTGATGAGTTGCTTGGTCTGGACTTGTGTGACTGCTCTCTTCTTTCTTGTGAGGTACCTATCAATGATTTCAAATCCTGTGTCATCAGGTAGTGCAAGAATTTCAACAAAATTAGACATGTCTGGAAATATTTTCTGTAGCGTATCTAAGATCTGGTGTTCTGTTGGAATTGTGGAGACAATCAACTTCACATTGGAAGGCAAAATTGTTGGCAGCCACTTTAATAAATGAGCATCATTTTTGGCCAAGAGCTGATCTAATGAATCAAGAAGTATGACAATGGGTTTCTTTAATTTGTTGGCAACCCTTCGAAGAAATCGAGGTACATACGGAAGCATCATCTTCATATTTTTACATCCAATTGGTTCTAAACGTAAATGAGAATGGTCAGCAAGCTGTCCTAAGATTCCATACAACACATCATAGATATCTAAACAGTAACGTGATGTTCCAAGAAATCGTATAATGCTACAGTAAGGTTTGTTCTTATACCATTCAGGCAAACTTGCCATGATCTTTGCCATAATGGATGTTTTGCCAGCACCTGATGAAGCATAGAGTATTAGAGGTTGCCTTGTATTGTCGTTCAGAATGTAATTTTTGGCTTGTTCTAAGATATCAGCTCTTCCACAAAATGTCTCACGTTTTAAGTTGCAGAAATGATGATGATGAAGAATTTCTGTATAATCTGAATAATATTCTCTAAATCTAATAAGTGACTTTTGTTCTTCTCTACCTTTATTGATAAGGTCAGTGATGTCCTGAATGAGGTCAGAACAAAGATGGCTGACATAGTTCTTGTGCTCCATGTGTTTATCAGGGTCTACACCGCCTTCTTGCCACCTGATGTTATACTGGTGCATTTTCTTGGAATTTTGCAGCTTTTCTGGAACTTTCTTTGTGACTAAATTTTCCCTGTAATCTTTTGCCTCTTTATCAATAACTACCTGAAATGCAGAATATATAATCAAGACATTCTAACTATACAGCTATATATAGCTTATTGATATACTCTTTTAAATGGTGCAAAAATAATTTGATAAAATCTGTCAAAGTAAAAAAATGCCAGATTTCGTGAAACAGGAAGTAGGGGGGGGGGGGGTGTGACAGACCTGAAATCAAATCCCACATAATGGGACCCCACCCTGTTGCTGTATTATATTATAAGTTGTTGCTGAGAAATCAGGCCACGACTAATGTTATGAAAATTTCTTTCCCGCATGTATAACCCAGATTTTCATTCCAATGAAATCCTGCCAAATGATCATCACAGAATATTAGAGATATGAAAATGTACCTTAAAAACATTTTAAACAATATATTTGCTCTCCCCATGTTTGATGAAGTCCCATTGTTGTGTCTGGCCTGTATATATGGGAGGAAATCTATCAACCACACGTCCAGTCTCCTTTCAGGTGATAGAATTAATCCTGTTTGTAATTAACAAAATGGTGCTTGCAGATCTGTATGCAATTAGGTTCATTAGTAAATGCTCAAAGTTGGTGGTTTTCCCCATTATCTTAACTGACTGCTGTTTTTACTAATGTTGCATTTAAAAGGTGTTAAACCTACACCTTCACCAAGGCTTAAGCATACGTGTACAGTATTTATAAGGATCTTACATAATAATGTTTAATCATAAGCTGTGACAGATAGACAGAAATATTTCTTAGATCAGAACAGAGTTGTTGGTTCATTTAAAAAAAATAATACCAGTCTAAAACCCACCTTTCCATCTACAGTTATTGTATCAAAGTAACGATTAGTTGTGGGATCTGTGACATTGTTCTCATCTAAGCCCTGTAAGACACGGCGGTAGAAAGAGACATGGTCCTGGGGCCTTGAAGCTGTAAGTATTCCTTTCTCAACTTCAAGCTCTGTCACTGTAATGAAAAGTATGTGACAATAAAAAGATTTCTACAAAAATACCATAAGTTTTCTACAGCTTTGATAATTGAGGGGGAACCTTTTTCATTAAAATAGGATAGACTAATTATTTTCACATAGCACTTCAACAATTTTTTGTGCTGCCAATCCTCAGAAAAATCATACAAACTTTCAGTTTCAGACTAGAAAATAATCAAAGTAACAAAAGAGCAAAGATATTTTTTAAAGTAAGGGGCAATAACTCAAACTTTATCAAAATTATCAAAAAGTTTAAGCATAGAATTAACAGATGTTTGCTTGAATTGGTCATAATTACAAAAATGCTAAAAATTGATTGGCTACAAATGAAAGGATATTTTCATAATCTATTTAAATTTCCAATGGATTGCATTATTTCTACCAGAAAATTAAAGGAAGCAAAAAATACCAGAAAGAAAATAATAATGTAGTTTTTCCTGAGTTAACTGTTTGGCATTACAAGCTGAAAGTGCTGCCTTCCTAAGCACCTGTTGTAAAGCCTTGAAAGTCATATCCCATGCTTGGGTGTCTCTCACTCTGGGTTCCTCACAGTTCTTAGAGTAGTCACCATAAAATGTAAACTGAGATCTTATTGGCTGAAAGTAGAAGAGGACTTTTGCATGAAACATTAAACAGAAAAGTATATAAGAAACAACAAAGTAAGAATTATATCAATCTCATTAAAATAAGATCTCCTAAACTATACTACGTTCCGTTTAAGATTTCCTAAACTATACTACGTTCCAACAGTTTAGGAGATCTTATTTTAATGAGATTGGAATTATATCATTTAGATTTTAAAATGTTTAACTTGAATGCTCATCTATTGTTTTCAGCACATTAACCCTTTCCTTCATATAGATGCCTTTGGACGCCTCTCTGTCATTTAGGTGCTCCACCTTAATGGGGGCCCTGAACCCCCCTGTATAAGTATGTTTGAGGCTACTTTAGCAAATAGAGTTGCTACCTAAGATATGGTAACTTTTTTCGCACGTTTGGGGACTAAAAAGATGTGCCAGGGGAGGTCCTAAAGGGGTATTTTTTTTACCCCCTGGACTGCAGGAATTGCTCCCAAAATTACTTCAAATGCCATATTTTTTAAAATTCTAAATCAGAGAACCACTGGACATGTTGATAATTTTCAAAAATTTTTAAAGGACAAAAATTGGTTGTCAAATGGTGAAAAAAGGCCATTTTGGGGCCTTTTATGGCCAACCTTGGTTACCATAGCAACCATGAAAATGGCAGTTGAGATCTGTATCAATAGAGCCTGGCCCAGTGAACAGCCCAACCAATTTTCAAAACCTTTGGATGAAAAATACAAATTTTTAAAGCATTTTCAATTTTTCTCCTGATTGCATAGTGCATTTTTGGCTAACTTTGACCATTTTTCATAAAGGAAAGGGTTAAATACATATGGCTTCAAATAAAACTTTGATTGGATTTCTTAAAGAAGTCATACACACAAAAAAGTAGATCAAAATATATGAATATTATTATGTGGCAATGGACAGAAGGCAGGATTAGGCTTAAACTACATGTATCCTTATAAAAGTCACCAGTCACTGTTGAAGCCCTTGCTTAGGCATCATAGAACCCACCTTTCTCACTTAACGAAGGAACTGAAAAATTCAAATTTATATACATGTATTATATTACCTGTAAAACATACTGCTGGGGTATGGCATTTTCATCTAAGAGGTACCAAGTATCCATAAGCTTGGCATCAGGAATATTCTGTTCTTTAGCAAACTTTCTTATAATGTCAAACTCCTCCATAGGAATCTCTGTAGGGATAGGTCTAAATCCATAGCGGTCACCAGATAACAGCTGTAAAACATAGAGACTTATTTTTGCTTGTTTTAATCAGATATTTTAGCGTTTAATTTTCCATCTATTATGCTTAAGTCTTCAAGGGTGATTTTTCCACTATGTTCTTTTGCATTGCTAATTGCTTTTGGTAAGTTTTTGTATTGTCTTTTTCTTTGTTTAGTTCACATTTGTGTTAACTGGTTTTGTCAAAGGCCTTTTTACATTTAGATGCCCTATAGGTCCAGTTTTCTTTCATCTATTTTTGTCTGTAACAGCTTTTTATTTTTCGATGAATCAAATATTGAATGAAAGGACACCTTACAGAAATCTTGATAAGTTTAGTTGCATTTGATAAGCTGTTTTAATAAAATCAGAAAAATGATAGTAACCAAGTGATGAAAATAACTTAAATGACATTAAGTCAGGGGAGTTAAAAACGAGTAAAATTGAGTCACTGAAATTTAGGAATTAAAACTTTAAAAAACTTACAATAAAGTTAGGTCCCAGTGATATATTCTGACAATTCTGTACTTCTAACAGGCAGATTTTCTCCACAGAGTGATCATTCTGGCTATCTTCTGTGACACCCCATCTCATGTCTACAAACTGGAAATCAAGGTCGTACTTAGCACAGTATTCCTTAAGGAGAGGGTTGACATCTCGTACAATGGCGTTTCTTTCTGCTCTCATATCTGTTCATAAAGAAGAAATGTCAAAATGAATTAAAAGCTAGAAACCGTGCTTAGAGTAGGGCTTACATACATGTGATTCCTTAAAATATGAATCAAGAATTTAAAATGTGCGACACATTGAATGCCTGTCTACTGGTACATACATTATAAGGTTAAAAAATATGACAAACTTCAATGAAACATGCTCCCCATTTCTCAACTGCTTAATATAGTCTATGGAATTCAATTGTTTGAAAAAAAAAGTTTATAATGCCTCCTTTATGGTTGTTTGTTCTTGTTTCTGTGTAATTTTTTCATATTGAGTAAGTAAGGGTTTTATGACCTTTTCCATGCACTTGAATTAGGTCAGACAATGGGTTGACGTGTATGAAAGCTGAAAATTATCATACCACTAATAACAGGATAATTACCATTATGAATCAGGGTTTGAAAAGCATTTGCGTTCTGAGATGTAGAATAGAGGAAGACCCTTACTTTGACATAGGCTGTAGGCTTGCGAATTTAAGTTTTGAGATTGTAAAGAAAAGCTCCTTAGTTTACATGTGAATAAGGAGCTAAGGATGTATGAGGAAGCCTTGAGAGACTTGAGGCGTCTAAGGATCCTCTTAAAATTACCTGAAAATGTAGAGCTTAGAAAGATCCTCACTGTAGAATGAGGTAGACTTGGGAGGTTGTTGAGCGATCCTCCCAACACTCTGTCAAACTCAGCCTCCTGTTCAAACATTTTTTGCTCTGTTGCCTTATCTGTACAAAGTAAGCATAAAACCATTTCTAATACTGCAGTATTTAATACATCAGCATATCTTCACACTTCACAGGTATTTATTAAAAAATATCAGTAAAATTACTTTAAAAGATGATTCCTGAACTTCCTAAAACAAGTATGGTATACTATTCTTTAATAAATTTTATTTAAAATCCTGAACTTTATGCTTTTATGGTGTACATAGAGATTAAAAATCCAGATGTTTAATGTTCTGCAAAACACATAAAAAATATCAAGAGACTGTCAATAGTGGTTGCTTAGAAAATTGTTATTATAATACAAATGTACTACCAAAAATGAATTAGCAGAAGCATATATTCTGTGAAAGGTGTAAAGAGACAACATACTTTTAAATCTGATCAAAAGTTGAGTAGGTAGAAATTACATCTTTATCACTATAGCGCTTACCCACATTTTTTCTGTCTTTGGGTTTGCTTAACCTGAAAGTAAAAATGAAACATGTTATTTTACCATTAGAATTTTAGAATATTAAAGTCATTCAAATAGAAATTGGGGTCCTCTTCAAATGAGGGTCTCATAGAAGAAGTACACTATTACTTGTGAACTAACTTTCATTAGGTTTCCCATTTTATACCTTGAAATTCTAAGGCTGCGCGTTAAAATTGAAAGTCAATGTCAAGGTCAAATATTTGTGTGAGTGTGTGTTAGTATTTTAACACCCTTTTCAACTCACCTTGACCATATAGGGCAGTCAGTTTTAATGGTGGAGGAAACCAGAGTACCAAGAGGAAACCAACAACCTTGGACAGTAACTGACAAACCTAATCACACACAGATGGGAAGTCCTGTTTTTGTAATTTACCAGATGTATGTTGTGTTGAATACACTATTTCAAATTACAATGAACACCACTTAAGAGGTGATCGGCAAGAACAAATATCAGTAGCATGGTATTTAAACCAGCACCTTAGACCACTCAACTACCCAGGCTCCCATCAAATATCTAAATTGCAGCTGTGTGAGTATGCTACTACGACTTGTGTGTTAAAAAGAAAGGGCAAAGAAGTTAATATGCATTATATACATGAAAAGAAAAGTAAACAAAGGAACATTGCTTAATACCAAGTTTTATAATTCTAAGACATAAAGTTCTTATGATATGGAGATGCCAAACAATTTACACCAAAATGTTAATGCAACATCACTGTACCAAGTTAACGTTGCAGGTAGCAATCCCAAAAGCCTTGCTCTGCAGGAGAGACAGAAATTCTAAATTTCTTAATTGCTGACATTATATTATTAATTATATCAATGGTAAGTTTTATACTTTCTCATTATATCATACCCAATCTCTGCTTTCTTTTCTGGTTCCTTACTTGTTGTCTTAAAACTTGATTTGACTCCATTTGAAACCTTGGTCACATTCTAATTAAAAGAAATATTCATATCACTATGTAATTCAAGTCAGATAGCAGTCGTTCATATTATTTAAGTAGCACCAACCATTTATAAAAAGTCATATAACAAAGTCAAAAATAAACTGTCAGTTTTCTTAAACAAGAGGCTCCCAGGAGCCTGAATCATTCACCTGGTCTTGATGTCAACCCTATGAAGACTTTTATATAGCTAAATTAGCTGAATTTTTAAGCAAGAAAAAGCTTTTTTCTACCTGCAATAGTTTTCATTGTAAATAAGCAAAAAACACTAATTTTTGCCTTTAGGGGCTATAACCACTAAAAGGGGTTATCTAACAACTTTGACCTTATGGAAACTTTTGAAGAGCTAAATGAGCTGAACTTAAGCAAGCGACAGATTTTCTCTATCTGCAATACTTTACATTTTTTATGCAAAAAACACTATTATTTGCCTTTGAGGGGCTTTTACCCCTATAAGGGTCATCTGACAACTTCAACACTATGAAGACTTTTCTAGAACTAAATGAGCTGAACATTTGAGCAAGCAACAGGTTTTCTCTATCTGCAATAGTTTTCATTCTATAGGCCAAAAACATAAAAAAAGGCATTTTTTCAACTTTAAGGAGCTGTAACCCCTATTAGGGGGTCATCTGACAACTTTGACCTTATTGAGACTTTTGTAGAGCTAAATGAGCTGAACATTTAAGCAAGCAACATCTTTTCTCAATCTGTAATAGTTTTCATTCTTTAGGCCAAAAGCACTATTTTTTTTACTTTAAGGGGTCATCTGACAACTTCGACCCTATGAAGACTTTTGTAGAGCTAAATTAGCAGAACATATAAGCAATAAACAGCTTTTCTCTATCTGCAATAATTTTCATTCTATAGGCGAAAAACACTATTTTTCGCCTTTAAGGGGCTGTAACACCTATAAGGGGTCATCTGACAACTTTGACCTTATGGAGACTTTTGTACAGCTAAATGAGCTGAACATTTAAGCAAGCAACAGCTTTTCTCTATATGCAATAATTTTCATTCTATAGGGCAAAAACATAAAAAAAGGCTACTTTTCACCTTCAAAGGACCATAACCCCTATTCAGGGTCATCTGACAACTTCGACCCAATGGAGACTTTTGTAGAGCTTTTGATTCTAAAGAGCCTGTGATCCTTTGAATTTTTTCTATCTGTTATGGTTGCTGAGTTATAAGCCATTTTAAGTGATTTTACCCCATGTTCTACTTTTAGTAACAATGGCCATGTTTTTATCGAATCAATCTAAAATGAGGATCGTTTTTTGCCAACATATTATATCATTCCTGCAAAGTTTCAGTTAAATTGATTCAGTGGTTTCAGAGAAGAAGATTTTTGAAATTGTTAACGGTTGACAGACAACGATGGACGCATAGTGATGGCATAAGCTCACATGGCCTTTGGCCAGGTGAGCTAAAAATATAAACTTAAAAAAGAAATATTTTTACCTTTAAATCATAGAACAATTACAACATGTCCTTTTTACCTAACTATGAAGTTACCAAGGGGTTAAACTTTATGAGCATTTCTATTTGTTCATATACTAGCATGTACTGGCATATAAAGTTTCATGATGATGGAATGTTTTCTTTATACAAGGAATATTTTTTCCTTATAAAAACCTACCAGTCTGGTTCCAGCAAAACCAAAAGATGATTGTCTAGCAAGACCTGTAAAACAATACATGTACATGTATAACAATTATATCTATTTGTGAAATTAGCAACTTTTTGGTAAGAGCAAAACAAAACTTAATATCAGACTGATATATGAATTATAAATGAATGAATAAAATAAAATTGATAGTACCACAGTATTTCAAACTCAAGTAACATGTATAAAATGTTCATTTTTCAGGTTTTTGAGTTTCTAATTACTAAAAACAGGTATAACTGGTTTGCAATGATTAATGAATATAGCAATCAGACTCATAAGCCTGCATCTCTTTACAGCAAGCAACAGGTTAATGTGTCACTTAGACAATCATGGCCTTTGATCTAGGGCAAATAACAATTTGGCAAGCAATGACCCAATCTTATTAAAAAATTATCTCGCATCACTACTGTTCTTTTTATGTCAGAAAACTGGGAGCGATGCGAGACTTGTTTTTCATTAGATTGGCAACCACCATGTTCAAACTGAAGACTGTTGTTGGTTTTCCATTGTAGATATGTAAATAGACACCAATTTATGTAGGTTGTGTTGAGTACACTTATTCTACATCTCTTTTATTTCCTGCTTGGCACACTTTTTAATATAAATGCTGTTTTATGGTTACCTTGTTTTTTGACATTTGGAATGATTCTGTTACCAGTATTTGATGATTGGGATGTCATCTTCAAACATCTCCTGTAGCAGAATTATTGATTAATGCATTCTCCTAGAAATAAATAAGTTATCTCATTTATTGGTAATTAGCGGCTTTTCCCTTTGATCTCATCTGCCTGATATTTTTTAGTATCATAGACAGTCCGTGATACAAGAAAGTATCAGGTGGAAGCACTTGATAATTGTGACGTCATGTGATGAAATGTGACGTAATTTGTGTTGTCGCATGACGTTATTGTACTGCAAACTTGTTAAATGTGTGTAATTTTTAATTACAGATAAAAAGAATATTATATACTTTCATTTTTGATACTATCTACATCTAGTCTCGTATCAGACTTGCCCTACCGGACTCGTCTGATACTCACCTAGATATAGATAGTATCAAAAAGGAAAGTACATAATATTCTATATTTAATCATATACAAGTTTACATGTTAAAATTCTGTTACTGTTGTACAGTGTCAATGAGAAAGAATCTGCCACTTTAATTGATAAGTTAAATTAAAAGTCACTAAACACATTAGATATACAGTTGATGTTAGAAGGAAAATTTCAAGACATTGTGAATTTGACTCATGCAGAGCCAATAAGATATATACTACGTTCTCATTATATCTTGGATTCCATTGTATCGTGGTAATTACGTTCATTTCAACCTAATATACAACTGTGTCGTCACTGTTTCTACGTAGCTAGTACGTACCACAATATTAAGAGCTACCAGTATACTTGGCTAAGCTCTACATGAACTTGTACATGTCTCACCCAATCCAAATGTGCTTATCATCAACAGCTTGAATTGCAATCTCACATCACAAGAGGAAGCACCTAGATCCACAATAATCGATAAGAGCTTCATAACTTGTAAGCTGGAACACTGAAATCCCTTAGATCTCATTATTCCTCTGAATATCAACAATTGGAACAAGCTAGAGACCAAGATCAAGTCTACAGTGGCTCGATCATTATAAACATGTTTGTAATATCATACTACATGTTGTGTAGTCGTCACTAATGACTAATAAAGTAACATTATAGTGGGAACATGGACAGGAGGCAACCTTGAATAAGTAATACTAAGCCACCAAACTAGGGTTTAATACTAATAACATAGACCTGTATATTTAATATACAGATCTATGCTAATAACTAATCCACCCCGGGATTCAATCCTAGTATTCTCCAGAAACTCAAGTGTATTTAAATATGATTAAGTGCTTAAAACTCATTATAAGTTTGGTTTGCATTTTCTATTTTATGCTGTGTATTTTTAAAGCTATGTACAGTTTTTTTTTCCCTCTTCAGACATGTACATCTAATATTTTCAAACATGTTGTTTACCTCAACAACAAAGAATTCACAAAGTTGAGTATTCAGTACTGATATGGTTTTAAAAATATTTTAAAAAATAATTCTTTTTACCTTTTTGCATACAAATAAAACAATATTAATGCATAAAAATAGATTTAAAAATTCTTGATCACCTTTAAGTTCTTACAGGTTAAAGTGTTTTAAATAAATATTTAGATTTATTTATTCCCTTATTTAGCTATACCATTTAAAGACAGGTGCCCCATGGGAGATAATCAAGAATTCCCCATATTACCAAGAGGCTCCCAGAAGACTTTAAAAAAAATCAAGTAAAGTATGAGCTACCATCTATTGTAAATCATATTTATAATTGTTGAAAATTGTCATCACAAATACACACACTCTTCATGTCTGGATTTTTTTCTAATACAATCTGAAGAATTTCTTGCCGACTTCTTTCCGGTAATTCTATATTTGATATTTGATTGCTATAGATATAATAAAAATGTGTACAATAGTTTTTTACAGATTTTGATTCCCCAATCCAGATGCACAGTGTATACATCAGAAAAACAGAAATGGTGAGACAGGCTTAAATGACAACAAAGAATGGCACGAGTAGTTATCTTTATTAATTTAGCATTGTAATAAGGAAAATATCATTAAGATTTAAAAAGTTACATGTACATGTAGTACTAAAAGATTAACTATAATAAAGTTTTTAAGCAAAAAAGTGAAGAACCAACGCCTGGTGATATTGGTTTCTTAATAATAAAGTTTCCAAACAAAACCTTCTTAACAGAGATAACTCTATGAAATAAGTTTAATTTTAAACAGGATATTCAAACTCCTCAAAGGTGAACCTTCTTTATATTTATTAAAATTATTTCAAGAATATTATCAAATGACTTATTTTTTTTTTATTTAGAAGCTTTGTGTATTCTCATAAATTGCCTGAATTTCTGTTTCTACTTTAAGCAAAACTTCTTTACAAAATCTTCAAAGATAAAAAAATTATCATAAGTAAAATGTATAGATTTTATTATGAAAAAAAATATACACTTTCTAAAAGGTAAATACTAATATTTTTCATATTAAAATAATAAATACATATCCCACACAGCTAAAGTAATGAAATATTACAATATTTTACTACACTATAGTCCACTTTTAGAACTCTTATTCAACTATAAGCAAAACATCTTTTACTATAAATAAAATACATTATATGCTATACTGCTTAGTATCTTTATGCATCACATATAAAAACAGTCATTATACATTGCAACATAACTTAAATAATAAGTTCTACAAAATCTTCTACATATTGCACTATAATATGGCAATAAATCAAGGAATGGTAATGAAAACGAAAAGCTAAAAAAAACTTGTCCCAGACTGACTAACTCCAAAGCATATCAAATGGAGATGTCCTCACAGATCTTAATACTTAGCTGTTTTTAATCATTTTGATTAGAGGCCCTAGAGGTTTTTTTAAAATACAACAGACTTCCTTTGAATCTTGGAGTTAGGATATATTACCAGTTACATTGTACAGTGAAAAGCCTGAGAAAATTTCCTGCCATAAATTTTCCCTACATAACCAGTCTAGGCACTAACAATATTCTAAAATGTATAACTGCAATGAACATCAATATACCAGGCATATTAAGACATCCAAATGACAAGCACTTTGTCAGAACAATAAGGGCTCAAAATGAGTCACTGCACCAAGTGAGCTAAGATCTTATAAAAGCCTCTAAAAACCTACAAAATACATATAACAAATCAATAAAAAACTAAACTATAAAAACTTCAAACTGATTTCAAGGAATAAATCCTTTCTTTACCCCAAGGATTGACACTATCTGTGTATTATATAGAACTTAATGGCAGACATTTAGGTTTTACACATATAATAAGAATATTATTACTTAAAAATGTATAAATTAATATCTATTCAAAATTGATACCTCAAAATAAATATGGCATCTCTTAAATGATCAACACACACAGGATTAAATATGATGGAATAAAAATTAAAATGACCTGAGAATAGATACATGTGTAAACCATATTCAACTAAAACTATATATAAAGTTATATATTTTAAAACTTTTTGATTAAAATTTTCATGTTATTTGATAGATTTTTGACCAGAAGGAAATATTTAACTTGCATTAAGACAAAACACCTTATTACCTCACCTGTCAGAAAGAGTTCACCAGAGAAGAACAAAACTTACCAAGATTTCACGCAAAGTTGGTTTTGGTAAAAATTTTAATGAATATGTTTAGTCCGGTAAAAAAAATATTAAACAAAGTTCGAATAATGTTTTGTATTGTTTTTTTAATTTTGTGATTTAAAATTATATTGTCAAAAACACAAAAATTTACTAAAACCATTTATATATGAACTCACCTTGCTAGAGGTGGTCAAATATCCACTATTTTGGTGTACAGTAAACAAAGCTATTGAACCTGTAAAAACATACCTGAATTGCTTTTTAACAACCATTTAATGTATGTTAAAACCTATTTATAGATTTAGATAGGTTCTTATTTTTAGGAAAACATCAAATGTCTTCTGAGTTACAAATCCCTCTGTATTCCAAAATTTTCAAAAACTTCTAAAGCATTGTAAAACAAATCTGTTTGCACAGCAAGCAGCTTTAAAAAACAAAATTGCCAACACTATCAAAAATGTTACAAAGACTACAAAATAAATAATATTTTCTTATAAAACATCAAGATTAAATCTAGTTATGTACTAGCATACAATACTAATAGAGAAAATACATAAATATATATAAGATCATAAAACATATAAGCAATAATTATGGCACAAAATTAAGACAAACAAGAGGTTTTGTTCCACCTAACGGCATTCCTAAACTTACAGTAAAATCAGTCTAAACTGAACCCCTTTGGTACTATAGCAAGTTATCATAATAGACAGGTTTCTGGTTAATATAGGTTCAATTTGAGGAAAGATAAGTTTTCTGTTTATGAAGGGTTTCACTATATTAAGCAATTAATTTGGTTAATTCAAAGGTTTGATAAACAGAACAACAATTTATAAAACTGCTTTGCCAACTAGATTTTAAAAAGCAGCAACAAAAATCTTTCTCATGTAGCCTTCTTGGATCTGCATTTAAAAACACACTACAATGAAAATGGGCTATACAGATTTCAGTTATGCATTATTGCATACAAGGTTATTTTAACATTACAATCGAACAAAACATTCCTAAACAGCATATATACTATTTGTACTTGTAAAAGATCATAAGGAGAAATAATTTCTAAAATACCCTAAAAAATATCTGAAAATTTTTGCTATACATAAAAATATGTCTTTATCTATTGCAAATACAAATTGTTCAGCTGTTAATAAGAACATTTGATAAACTTTGAAGATCATATGAACAGAGGTAGCACAGTATATGTATCTTTGATGTTAATGGCTAAATATATCCTAAGTACATCTAACATATGCTAACTTGTAAAATGTAATGCAATTTTGATAAAGCAGTTTATATTCACATATTTTTAACTTTAATAAAAATGTTTGTAACAAATAAAAAATATCAAGAATCAAATGGTTAACCAAATTACTAAAGAATGATAAAAGTAGGTCTGTGCTAACGTACCTTTATCTATAAAGTTTTACATTGCATGTTTACTAAATTTCTAACTAAGTAAGTAGATAATAAAAAAGACCAAATTCTGTTGGAATATAACCCTCCAAAAAATTATCACATTAAAAGACAAATCTTATCTTCAATGAAACTGTAAATATTTTTTCTATAAAATTCTATAATCAAGAATAAAAATATGTTCATTTACACTTTTCAAACTTAGAACACCATCTTATTTTGTTCTTACAAACTGTATATGTTAAAAATACATTTATGATCTATTTGGATTGAAATGCCCTTTACATGTAGGTTCACAAACTAATCCTGCTGAATCCTGTAAGCATTGTCAAACCTGCATCAACTTTTCTACATGATGTACTTGTATCTACTTTTTAGGTGCTGGATCATCACCAAAATTAAGTCGAATTTGCTCAAAGAATAAAAATGTGAACACGGTGTGTGGACCAAGTCTGACAAAAGCTGGAATAAAACCCTGGAATGGAAAGAAAATGAATATATTGCAATCAGTCAATAGATAAATCTTAAGTGACCCTTTTAAGTGCCAATCTGCAAAAAAAAAAACCAACATGCATTTCAATTGGTTCCAAACCAATATTTTTGTATCTACCAAGCAGATAGTTCAACTAAAAGGCCTTCATAAAAGACTTATTTTGGCAAAATATTTTTTCTGGGAAATTCAAGATGACCGACCTACAGGGTTCATCAGTTACTAGGTTTCTTTACAAAATCAGCTTAACGAAAATTTTACAAAACCTCAAGCATTACAAAGTTTCTTTTGTCCCATTTTATCTTCAAATTATCAAAAGTCTTCAAAGGGTATTTTGAAAATCCAAAATACCATTACCCAGCCTTCTTAGGGGTGAAATTGGCAACCGAGTATAGGTTATAATGAAGTAAATATAGATCTGTGTCGCCACCTGGATTTTACACCCAAGATGATGAGTAGAAGTGAATATTGCTTAATTTTTTTATTATAAGAGATAATGAATCAAATTAAATTGATAAAATAAGCAAATTTATCTAAAAAAATTATTAAGAGCATATGAACTCCAGGGACCCCATAGAACAAAACTAAAATATCCTATTTTTAGAGAGGGACATGTCCCAAATTTTGACTTTTAAAATGATGCCTGATGCGGTGACCTATGGATTCTGGGTTCCCATTTACACCCAGAGAGATGAAACATTCCAGAAAAGTGAGTAAAACGTTACAAATTTTTGCCCTCTTTGAGTAAAGGTCCAAAACGTTAACATTACTGGCAATGGAAACATTTACTTCCTTATAACCTTAATGATTGTGCATGGTTTCTGGCAGATAAGCTGTTAATGCATATACAATATATCTGCCATGTGAACATAACAATATTAGAATCTGAACTGTTCAATCACTTGTTTATTATCTATGCAGCATGTGTTTGAGTCCTCTTTGTTATTTTACTTGAACTTTGTAATAAGATTTGTCTGTTACCTGCTCAAGGTCCATGGGAATTCTTATTTTCTCTACCATTAACATGAACACATATATAACCAATGTGTGCATAAAATGGTGAAAAACCCTGAACAACTAACTAACCATCTAACACTAAAGTGTTAAACCAACACCTTACAAAAAGTACATTCTAGAAACTTACCTTGAAAAAACCCATAGGACCAGCCTTTGCTATATCTAAAGCACAGGCCCATATACTCTGCAAAAAGACATAAATGTTTTGTTAATATGAATTAGGTTAGAACCTTTAATGGGGTGAAAGATATATGAATAATTTTAATGCAAAAATTTCCCTGCAAGATCTGTCAATTTTTCCTATCCATTGATGTGCTGACAGTGCTTGCATGCAGGGGTTCAAATTAGCACTGGTCTGAGGTCCTTGACCTTCAAATTTTGATTAAGGACCTTTGAAATTAGATTTACTAAGTCCTGGACTTGTATGTATTTACAGTAACTCCTATTGAAGACTTTTCAATAACATCTGGTGGACTTTCCACCTAGAACTTCAAAAAGTCCTGGACCTTTTGCTCTCAAATGTTAATTTGAACCCCTGTTGCATGTCAGAGGTAAAAAGAACAATAAATGATCCACTTGTTGAATGTTCTTGTATATTATTGGTCTTGCCCATGTAAATGTATTCAAGTGGTCAAGTATAAATGGTTTATATACCATACTGGTTAATCTAACACATGGAACTGGTGAAACATTAACAACTGGGTTAGTTTTGTTTGCAATCTGACAATATCTGATGGTTTTTAAAAATAGAAATTAATGAAATGTGGAATAAGTGCAGGGACACAATTCACATAACAAGTGTCAATTTAGTAAAACAATGGTACAACTGCCAGCAGCCTTCAACGAAGTTTAAAAGGTAAAATTGACAAACGACAGTAATCAATATTGTCAGCTTACAAACAATTCTAACCCAGTATTTTGTGTGCTATTCAGTTCTTTGTGTTCAATTGCCTAGTGTTTATACACAATACTAATGTTGGTGCCAATAAGAGGTTAATAAGGACAAGAACACAGTCTTCGCAAAATGTGCTGGTCTGACAGACCTGACCAGCAAAAAAACGTGGCAAATAAAACCCTGGTCAGGCAAATCTGTTTAATTTACAACAAGAAAGTGAAGTTGTCCAGCAGTATTCATCTTTAGGTTTGACAAGCCAAAAACAAATTTCACTAAGACTGAACAAAGACAAATTACATGCCTGGACCAAGTTAACTGTTACCATATTTTTGCAAAGAATAGCTAAGTTTCATAGTTTAGTTCTGTCTTCATTATATGCAGATACATGTACTTAAAATTCAAACAGTGTCTCCATCAGTTAAAGAATTTTTGTTTGGCTGTCAACATCTTTACATAGTTTGTGACAGTCTTTTTCATTGGTCCATTATTGTAAGGTACTTACTGGATAAGGATTATTCATCATTCTTGTCTTCATCACATCAAGGGGCATAGTCAACATGGTCGCTAAACAGCCCTGGGAAAAAAAAGTATAATGTCTATACCTAAAACTGCAAACATATTAATTTTTAACCTTTTATCTTAATGACAATTTTGTAGGTTTCACACTTTTCCATTTCATTAATATATTAAGGTACATGTATAAGTATTTCTTTTGTTGACTGCAAATTAATTAGTAGATTTTATTACAGTGAGTGTAAACTATTTCTTGGTTTATTGGGAGTACATTGTATTGTTCCTGTTATAAATACTGTAGAGCTTGTGTCATGGGCACTTGCTAAAATAATGATGTGATAATCATTTCACCAAATGATGGTAATATAAAAAGTATGTTGCTTAGAACTGGGAAATATGTATACCAAAATTAAATGCCTCAGTGTAACATTAGCAATCAAAATCTTGCTCTGATTGCTAGTAAAGAAAACAAATAAACATTAGGGTCTTTGAACCTCTAGGATTGATTCTAGAATATGAAAAGCTAAGACAGGTTTTCTAACAAACAGACTGACTGATGGACTGATAACAGATTAGGTGACTTATCTAGACTTACAGCCAAGTTTAATGTATTACAGTATTATCTTTAAAGTATCCTCTCTTCATTCAGAGCCAAGGATAAAAACAAGATTTAAGTCAGGATTGATAAACAGAGAGACAAACTAACAGGTGACCACCTACGACAAAGGATAAGAAGTTATACATAGACTTACAGCCATGGTACTACAAGTTAAATGTGTCACAGTATTATCTTTAAAGTATCCTGTCTTCATTAACATCTGTTTAATCTGATCGTATCCTGCTAGCTGTAACGAGATCAATCACAAAAGTAGCATTATATTTTCAATTAGTCATTAAATCTACCCATATTTAGATAAAACAAATATTAAACAATTTCATTGTAAAAAAGATTTTTAACAAATTTTTGACATGTATAAAATATTGAAAACCTAAGTAAATTATTATTAATTGAAAACCTTAGCTTCATTTAAATTCTTCAATCTAAAGCTTAAGATTTTTTGCCAAAATGAAGGTTTGAAAAATTAACTTCAATTATCATACTTTATAGATAATTTGCATTTTTTGTCCCATCTATGAAAATAGGGGGCATATAGTGTTCAGGTTCTTTTGTGTATCCGCCCCAAATGTTGCAAGATGGGGATTATGTCTTTTGGACATATTCTTGTTTATGCTGTATTATAATATAGCTCAGTCCAGCACAAGAATTTATGAAAACATTCAATAATTCTGTCATTTGCTTTTTCTATACTTATGGCTAAAACCATAAGAATTTTTTTATAAGCTTTATATAAAACCTATTTGTATATCCTACCAGTCCTACAGTGACCATCACAGCTCTAGAACTTGCCATGCTAGCCCAATTAAACATCCTCACAAGTCTTCCCACCTTGTACACAGACAGCCAGACATAGGGTATAACTATAGCTTACCTGCCCTACAGTGACCAGCACTGCTCTAGAACTTGCCATGCTAGCCCCATTAAACATTCTAGCAAGTCCTCCCACCTTGTACACAGACAGCCAGACATAGGGTATAACTATAGCTTACCTGCCCTACAGTGACCAGCACTGCTCTAGAACTTGCCATGCTAGCCCCATTAAACATTCTAGCAAGTCCTCCCACCTTGTACACAGACAGCCAGACATAGGGTATAACTATAGCTTACCTGCCCTACAGTGACCAGCACTGCTCTAGAACTTGCCATGCTAGCCCAATTAAACATTCTAGCAAGTCCTCCCTCCTGTACACAGACAACCAGACATAGGGTATAACTATAGCTTACCTGCCCTACAGTGACCAGCACAGCTCTAGAACTTGCCATGCTAGCCCCATTAAACATTTTAGCAAGTCCTCCCACCTTGTACACAGACAGCCAGACATAGGGTATAACTATAGCTTACCTGCCCAACAGTGACCAGCACAGCTCTAGAACTTGCCATGCTAGCCCCATTAAACATTTTAGCAAGTCCTCCCACCTTGTACACAGACAGCCAGACATAGGGTATAACTATAGCTTACCTGCCCTACAGTGACCAGCACTGCTATAGAACTTGCCATGCTAGCCCTATTAAACATTCTAGCAAGTCCTCCCTCCTGTACACAGACAACCAGACATAGTGTATAACTATAGCTTACCTGCCCAACAGTGACCAGCACAGCTCTAGAACTTGCCATGCTAGCCCAATTAAACATTCTAGCAAGTCCTCCCTCCTTGTACACAGACAGCCAGACATAGGGTATAACTATAGCTTACCTGCCCAACAGTGACCAGCACTGCTCTAGAACTTGCCATGCTAGCCCCATTAAACATTCTAGCAAGTCCTCCCTCCTGTACACAGACAACCAGACATAGGGTATAACTATAGCTTACCTGCCCTACAGTGACCAGCACTGCTCTAGAACTTGCAATGCTAGCCCCATTAAACATTCTAGCAAGTCCTCCCACCTTGTACACAGACAACCAGACATAGGGTATAACTATAGCTTACCTGCCCAACAGTGACCAGCACAGCTCTAGAACTTGCCATGCTAGCCCAATTAAACATTCTAGCAAGTCCTCCCACCTTGTACACAGACAACCAGACATAGGGTATAACTATAGCTTACCTGCCCAACAGTGACCAGCACAGCTCTAGAACTTGTCATGCTAGCCCTATTAAACATTCTAGCAAGTCCTCCCTCCTTGTACACAGACAGCCAGACATAGGGTATAACTATAGCTTACCTGCCCTACAGTGACCAGCACTGCTCTAGAACTTGTCATGCTAGCCCTATTAAACATTCTAGCAAGTCCTCCCTCCTTGTACACAGACAGCCAGACATAGGGTATAACTATAGCTTACCTGCCCAACAGTGACCAGCACAGCTCTAGAACTTGTCATGCTAGCCCTATTAAACATTCTAGCAAGTCCTCCCACCTTGTACACAGACAGCCAGACATAGGGTATAACTATAGCTTACCTGCCCTACAGTGACCAGCACTGCTCTAGAACTTGCCATGCTAGCCCTATTAAACATTCTAGCAAGTCCTCCCACCTTGTACACAGACAGCCAGACATAGGGTATAACTATAGCTTACCTGCCCTACAGTGACCAGCACTGCTCTAGAACTTGCCATGCTAGCCCCATTAAACATTCTAGCAAGTCCTCCCACCTTGTACACAGACAGCAAGACATAGGGTATAACTATAGCTTACCTGCCCAACAGTGACCAGCACTGCTCTAGAACTTGCCATGCTAGCCCAATTAAACATTCTAGCAAGTCCTTCTACCTTGTACACAGACAACCAGACATAGGGTATAACTATAGCTTACCTGCCCTACAGTGACCAGCACTGCTCTAGAACTTGCCATGCTAGCCCCATTAAACATTAAAGCAAGCCCTCCCTCCTTGTACACAGACAGCCAGACATAGGGTATAACTATAGCTTACCTGCCCTACAGTGACCAGCACTGCTCTAGAACTTGCCATGCTAGCCCCATTAAACATTTTAGCAAGTCCTTCTACCTTGTACACAGACAGCCAGACATAGGGTATAACTATAGCTTACCTGCCCAACAGTGACCAGCACAGCTCTAGAACTTGCCATGCTAGCCCCATTAAACATTCTAGCAAGTCCTCCCACCTTGTACACAGACAGCCAGACATAGGGTATAACTATAGCTTACCTGTCCTACAGTGACCAGCACTGCTCTAGAACTTGCCATGCTAGCCCCATTAAACATTCTAGCAAGTCCTCCCACCTTGTACACAGACAGCCAGACAAAGGGTATAACTATAGCTTACCTGCCCAACAGTGACCAGCACAGCTCTAGAACTTGCCATGCTAGCCCCATTAAACATTCTAGCAAGTCCTCCCACCTTGTACACAGACAACCAGACATAGGGTATAACTATAGCTTACCTGTCCTACAGTGACCAGCACTGCTCTAGAACTTGCCATGCTAGCCCCATTAAACATTCCAGCAAGTCCTCCCACCTTGTACACAGACAGCCAGACATAGGGTATAACTATAGCTTACCTGCCCTACAGTGACCAGCACTGCTCTAGAACTTGCCATGCTAGCCCCATTAAACATTCTAGCAAGTCCTCCCACCTTGTACACAGACAGCCAGACATAGGGTATAACTATAGCTTACCTGCCCTACAGTGACCAGCACTGCTCTAGAACTTGCCATGCTAGCCCCATTAAACATTCTAGCAAGTCCTCCCTCCTGTACACAGACAACCAGACATAGGGTATAACTATAGCTTACCTGCCCAACAGTGACCAGCACAGCTCTAGAACTTGCCATGCTAGCCCCATTAAACATTCTAGCAAGTCCTCCCTCCTGTACACAGACAACCAGACATAGGGTATAACTATAGCTTACCTGCCCTACAGTGACCAGCACTGCTATAGAACTTGCCATGCTAGCCCTATTAAACATTTTAGCAAGTCCTCCCTCCTGTACACAGACAACCAGACATAGGGTATAACTATAGCTTACCTGCCCTACAGTGACCAGCACTGCTATAGAACTTGCCATGCTAGCCCTATAAAACATTTTAGCAAGTCCTCCCACCTTGTACACAGACAGCCAGACATAGGGTATAACTATAGCTTACCTGCCCTACAGTGACCAGCACTGCTATAGAACTTGCCATGCTAGCCCAATTAAACATTCTAGCAAGTCCTCCCACCTTGTACACAGACAACCAGACATAGGGTATAACTATAGCTTACCTGCCCAACAGTGACCAGCACAGCTCTAGAACTTGTCATGCTAGCCCTATTAAACATTCTAGCAAGTCCTCCCTCCTTGTACACAGACAGCCAGACATAGGGTATAACTATAGCTTACCTGCCCTACAGTGACCAGCACTGCTCTAGAACTTGTCATGCTAGCCCTATTAAACATTCTAGCAAGTCCTCCCTCCTTGTACACAGACAGCCAGACATAGGGTATAACTATAGCTTACCTGCCCAACAGTGACCAGCACAGCTCTAGAACTTGTCATGCTAGCCCTATTAAACATTCTAGCAAGTCCTCCCACCTTGTACACAGACAGCCAGACATAGGGTATAACTATAGCTTACCTGCCCTACAGTGACCAGCACTGCTCTAGAACTTGCCATGCTAGCCCTATTAAACATTCTAGCAAGTCCTCCCACCTTGTACACAGACAGCCAGACATAGGGTATAACTATAGCTTACCTGCCCTACAGTGACCAGCACTGCTCTAGAACTTGCCATGCTAGCCCCATTAAACATTCTAGCAAGTCCTCCCACCTTGTACACAGACAGCAAGACATAGGGTATAACTATAGCTTACCTGCCCAACAGTGACCAGCACTGCTCTAGAACTTGCCATGCTAGCCCAATTAAACATTCTAGCAAGTCCTTCTACCTTGTACACAGACAACCAGACATAGGGTATAACTATAGCTTACCTGCCCTACAGTGACCAGCACTGCTCTAGAACTTGCCATGCTAGCCCCATTAAACATTATAGCAAGCCCTCCCTCCTTGTACACAGACAGCCAGACATAGGGTATAACTATAGCTTACCTGCCCTACAGTGACCAGCACTGCTCTAGAACTTGCCATGCTAGCCCCATTAAACATTTTAGCAAGTCCTTCTACCTTGTACACAGACAGCCAGACATAGGGTATAACTATAGCTTACCTGCCCAACAGTGACCAGCACAGCTCTAGAACTTGCCATGCTAGCCCCATTAAACATTCTAGCAAGTCCTCCCACCTTGTACACAGACAGCCAGACATAGGGTATAACTATAGCTTACCTGTCCTACAGTGACCAGCACTGCTCTAGAACTTGCCATGCTAGCCCCATTAAACATTCTAGCAAGTCCTCCCACCTTGTACACAGACAGCCAGACAAAGGGTATAACTATAGCTTACCTGCCCAACAGTGACCAGCACAGCTCTAGAACTTGCCATGCTAGCCCCATTAAACATTCTAGCAAGTCCTCCCACCTTGTACACAGACAACCAGACATAGGGTATAACTATAGCTTACCTGTCCTACAGTGACCAGCACTGCTCTAGAACTTGCCATGCTAGCCCCATTAAACATTCCAGCAAGTCCTCCCACCTTGTACACAGACAGCCAGACATAGGGTATAACTATAGCTTACCTGCCCTACAGTGACCAGCACTGCTCTAGAACTTGCCATGCTAGCCCCATTAAACATTCTAGCAAGTCCTCCCACCTTGTACACAGACAGCCAGACATAGGGTATAACTATAGCTTACCTGCCCTACAGTGACCAGCACTGCTCTAGAACTTGCCATGCTAGCCCCATTAAACATTCTAGCAAGTCCTCCCTCCTGTACACAGACAACCAGACATAGGGTATAACTATAGCTTACCTGCCCAACAGTGACCAGCACAGCTCTAGAACTTGCCATGCTAGCCCCATTAAACATTCTAGCAAGTCCTCCCTCCTGTACACAGACAACCAGACATAGGGTATAACTATAGCTTACCTGCCCTACAGTGACCAGCACTGCTATAGAACTTGCCATGCTAGCCCTATTAAACATTTTAGCAAGTCCTCCCTCCTGTACACAGACAACCAGACATAGGGTATAACTATAGCTTACCTGCCCTACAGTGACCAGCACTGCTATAGAACTTGCCATGCTAGCCCTATTAAACATTTTAGCAAGTCCTCCCACCTTGTACACAGACAGCCAGACATAGGGTATAACTATAGCTTACCTGCCCTACAGTGACCAGCACTGCTATAGAACTTGCCATGCTAGCCCTATTAAACATTTTAGCAAGTCCTCCCACCTTGTACACAGACAGCCAGACATAGGGTATAACTATAGCTTACCTGCCCTACAGTGACCAGCACTGCTCTAGAACTTGCCATGCTAGCCCCATTAAAGATTCTAGCAAGTCCTCCCTCCTGTACACAGACAGCCAGACATAGGGTATAACTATAGCTTACCTGCCCTACAGTGACCAGCACTGCTCTAGAACTTGCCATGCTAGCCCCATTATACATTCTAGCAAGTCCTCCCACCTTGTACACAGACAGCCAGACATAGGGTATAACTATAGCTTACCTGCCCTACAGTGACCAGCACTGCTCTAGAACTTGCCATGCTAGCCCTATTAAACATTCTAGCAAGTCCTCCCACCTTGTACACAGACAGCCAGACATAGGGTATAACTATAGCTTACCTGTCCTACAGTGACCAGCACTGCTCTAGAACTTGCCATGCTAGCCCTATTAAACATTTTAGCAAGTCCTTCTACCTTGTACACAGACATCCAGACATAGGGTATAACTATAGCTTACCTGCCCTACAGTGACCAGCACTGCTCTAGAACTTGCCATGCTAGCCCCATTAAACATTCTAGCAAGTCCTCCCTCCTGTACACAGACAACCAGACATAGGGTATAACTATAGCTTACCTGCCCAACAGTGACCAGCACAGCTCTAGAACTTGCCATGCTAGCCCAATTAAACATTCTAGCAAGTCCTCCCACCTTGTACACAGACAGCCAGACAAAGGGTATAACTATAGCTTACCTGTCCTACAGTGACCAGCACTGCTCTAGAACTTGCCATGCTAGCCCTATTAAACATTTTAGCAAGTCCTTCTACCTTGTACACAGATACCAGACATAGAGTATAACTATAGCTTACCTGCCCTACAGTGACCAGCACTGCTCTAGAACTTGCCATGCTAGCCCCATTAAACATTCTAGCAAGTCCTCCCTCCTGTACACAGACAACCAGACATAGGGTATAACTATAGCTTACCTGCCCAACAGTGACCAGCACAGCTCTAGAACTTGCCATGCTAGCCCAATTAAACATTCTAGCAAGTCCTCCCTCCTGTACACAGACTGACAGAATGGGGTACATGTATAATTGTAGCTTACCTGTCCTACAGTGACCAGCACTGCTCTAGAACTTGCCATGCTAGCCCCATTAAACATTCTAGCAAGTCCTCCCTCCTTATAGACCTGTATCAGACCATCTATTGCATGTTTATAACTAAAAATAGAACAATGATATGTTAATTGACTTGCATCTTTTCCATGTCTGTAACTAAAAATAAAACAATCATGTTTTATAACTTAAAATAAACCATAGTCTTTTCCTCCTGAGTAACTTGTATAAAATCGTCCATTATAGGTGGCATGATGATTTACCAAATATTATCAAAATTTTTCATATTTCATAAGTCATAATTGTAAACAAGATTTTATTATTATTAATTTCAGTTCAAAGACTTATATTGCAATTCCTAAACTTCTTAACTTACATTTCCTGGTAGAATGCTTCTCTATGACTAGGTCGAAGCATAGTGTCGAGGTCACTATCAGTCATGTCTATATTCAGAGTTAGTATCATTTATTTCCCATTTATTTCAAATAAGTCTTTTGGAAATAAAAGCCATTACAATGCAATAAATTTCAATGCTCTTTATAAATGATTTAAGATACATACTTTCTTCTTTGTTCTTTTGGCAGCTTAACATCATTCTGCATTCTGAAATGAAATATTGGTCAAAGTAAACAATGGGTTGATATAGTTTAACAGGAAGTAGGTGAGCAACAGACAAATCAAATCCTACAATTGGTCCCCCATGCTGAAGCTGCATTCCAAATATCAAGAGGCTACGATTAGAAGTTTCAGAGGTAAATTTTTCATAAACCACCTGCTGCAAGACATTCACCATTTTAAAACCCAGATTTCCACTTATGAAATCCAACCAAATTATTGTGAAAGTTATTTGGTTATCAATTATTATAAATATAGTGAGATTCACATGTTGGTAAATTCATAAAGTTTAGATGAAAGGTGATTATATTATTAAAGTGTAAGTTCGCGATTTTTGAGTTATTAGTTTATTTGATTTATTATAATGAGAGTAGGCATCATGCCGGGTTTGGGCATTGAAAACGATATATTAAGAAAGATATTCGTAATTTTATTCCAATACACAAGACCATATGGGCGCGTCCATGCTATGAACAATGATGAATTATGGGATAGCTCAATTGGAGATGTGACGTAATACATTAACCAATTGACGATATTTGTAACATAAGACCGATGTTGTCGATCATAATAATGATTTGAAATATGAATAATTTGGCATTGATTTTTTTTTAATCCCGCGTTGTTTTTTTTAATCGAAATAGCTAGATAAAAGTTTACTGTCTTAAACCTTAAATTGTTTTAAAATAATTAATTATAATTCGAAATAGTAAATAATCTGAAATATTTATTGACACAGTAGCCCTAGTTTTCAATCCTTTTTCAAATATTTAAGACAATAAATTCAGTTCTTGATGAATACACAGGTGTCTATTAAAATCATTAACCTTTACGATCATTAACCATGGACGATCTGCCACGCCCCGTTGGTTAATTACAGGTATAATTGACAGATATCATTGATGAAGCACTCAACCCGCTTAAGACACACCCACCACATCTCGATTTTAAGAATTTCGACCAGCACATCTTTTAATAATTTCTTTATCAGTATACGATATAATTAATCAGCAGGTGTCAATATCACCTGTTCACTCCATTGACTACCTTTCTCTTACAATTATCAATCACCCAAAGTGTGGTGCTACATCGTGCATGGTTTGTGTAATACTAGTACCCATATTAAAAATGTGTTTCCCACTTTTTTTCGCTTTTGAAGTGTTGGAAAAACAATTAACTATTAAGTACTACTTTTTCTAAGAATCAGGCAGATACCATTTATAGGGTGGCACATCAATAATAAATACAAAAAAAAATTTCAACAGAATTATGTAAAGCCATCCCAGTAAACATTGTTTTGACCACTAAATTTTTCAGTCTATCTTGGGTTTAGGAGATATTACCAGTCAAAATTTAGTTACATTGTATAGTGAAAAGTACGGGAAAATTTCCCGCCATATTTTTTTCCTATATAACCAGTCAAAAAATATTTAGGCACCAAATACATATTAAGATGTAAAAACTGCATTGGGTTTGTTTTTATGGTAAAATGAATGCATCTATACCCCAAAATCTGGAATTGGAAATTATTTATGTGCCACCCCCTGCCTGATCCTTATGTGGAATAGTACTTAATTATTTGCAAGACAAAAAAAAAAGATTCCTACAGTTTATTGTTTTTATATGTTTTTAAAGGGTATTTCATTCACATTTTTGCACTTCAATGTTCAAACGACACTGGCGGACCAAAGGGGTTGATTTTCGTTAAAGGAAAGTGTTCTAGAACCCATTCAAACCAGGTAAATGTCAACTTCTAATACACAGGAAACAATATTAAACCCATGTGGTGCCGATAGTTTGCACAGGGGTACTAAACATACACAGGAAACGGCAGGTGAACCCCTGTTGTGCCAGTGGTTTGTAGAAGGGAATAAAGTCTTGTACACAGAAAACAATAAGTAAGCCCCTGTGGTGCGATGATTTGCACGGAAGGACTAATCATCATAATATCACTTCAAACGAATCATGCAACGTAATCCCAGTAGGGTGTCAGGGAACCATGAATTTGAAACAGAATGTATAAAAGAAATAGTATAGGGCAATTCTTCATACTGGAAATTGAAATATATATTTTCCGAAAATGTCTGTACGGTGAATCCAAAAGAAATATTTAAAAATTCTATATTTTTCTACGAATTAATTCTGAACTTAACGATTGGTACCATTTTTAAACGTCTCACAATCAATCATTAGACTGACTTTTATTTTATCATTCCCGACTTAATTATAATTATTTCAAATTGTCCGTTGTGGTACACATCGGTAAATACTACATGGGTATAGGATGCAACATTCAGGCTTTGAGCAGTGCCATCTAGTACAAATCATGTGACCCTCCATGGATAGATTTTTTTTACTTTCAAAAGCCAATTTTATCTTAACTATGCATATTTGAGCGCTAGGAATTTCACCAAAGTTATTTTTATATGATAGTCTTTCAATGTACAAATTTTGAAAAAATCGCGAACTTACACTTTAAACATATTTTCTAAATGGTCCTTGCTCATTTTAATTAAGTAGCAAATATTATTGGTTTTCAATATCATTCTAAGAAAATTATCCTCACAGTATTGTGACAATCCACATATTGACATATTTCATTTAGTGTAGATCAGTGACCATTTTAAAGGTAGACAATGCAATAAAATCTCCCTACTTTTAAAACCTGTTTGAGAAAAATAGCGTTTTTTCAATACATTCGTTTTTTGCTCTGATATTAATGCTAGTGAATAGAATCAAATAGTTTTTCACTGCACTTTTTGAGCATATGTTCACTAAGTCAATATTTGTTTTATTATTTTTGAAAAAGCACATGTGAAGTGACAAATGTTATTTAAATCTCACTAGTCCAATTGGTTGAAAGTTAAGCATAAACAATGTCCTTTTAAGGTATAGTCCACAAACTGTTGAAAACAAAACTAACCTAACATTAACAAGATCTGGAGGGGTCCCCACAAATCCACCTGTACACCCGGCAAAGGCAGCCACGCCTACTTTCTGGTAAAGGGGCATAACTCCACCATCAGTGGTCAAACCTTTCTTGACAGTTTCATAGATGGCAAACCGTGTCATTGAATAGGTCAGCTAAAAGTAGAATTAAGTGTTATAAAATTTTAGTTCACCTAAGCTGCTGCAGAAAAAAATATGTCCAACTTTGATAACGAAGAAAAGCAAGTATTTTTTAAGACTTTGAAATGATGCTTTCCATGAACATGTACATGTTTATATTCATTTAACTGTAATAACTCAAACTCTATCAGCCTTGATCTCCATTTAGTATCCACATATTAAAATCAACTAAAAATATATATAATGTAACATTGTACTGATATGTGTGTTTCGTAATACTATGGACACCTGCTGGGACACAGATTTGTCCAATTTCATTCTTCACACTTCTTCTTATCTTGGAAAAGCAATCAAAATTGAAATACTGTGAATTCATTTATTTTTGTAGGTATCAATTTTCGTGGTTTGATGGAAAATGACCATTTGGTGGATTCCTCAATTTGTGGTTCTGAAATCTGCAGAAAACAAATCCATTCTAAATATCCATTCCCTGGGTCAAGGCCACCCATGAAAACCACGAAAATTGATAAATAATAATGAAACCACAGTACTAGGCATGACAGGCACATATAAAATGTTGTAGGGTAAAAATATTTGGTTTAAACATCATGTTAAAAAAATTGGTTGTTGTTCAAATGTTCAGGTTTATTCAAAGTTAGTAACTGATTTTACCTGTCTAGTAATAGATGCTGAGAGACCATTGTAAAATCCCATTATTCCATCTGACTTGTATAGTTGTCCTATAAGGGTTGTCGCTTTAATTTTGGTCTGTTGTGTCTGTAAGTGTACCTACAAAGGATTAACATGGAACGATTACATAATTGAATCAGACAGTACAAATGATTGCTGGTAACAAATATTAAATGTCAATTTCATGTATTGATATAATGTTGTTTTTTCAAAGCAAATACATTGTCAGGCAGATCTGATATACATGATATACATGTAACTCAACATTCAAACAGAATGGATATTTTGCAGATAACAGCATTAAAGATTTACAAATTCCATCTTCAATGCTTGAAATTCACATAACTTTAATTTACAACCTGAAGTTATTAAATAAACATGTTTTCAATTTGTCCTTATCTCCATATTAATTGAGTTAACTATGAAGTTCCATAACAGAAGAAAAAATCAAAAACAAACATAATTACCTGTGACATTGGATAGGATAAAAAAAAGTTTGTATGAAGAGCAGCAAGGCTTATATACAAACTGTCCACACGGGAAGAAACTGTAGTCTGTTTAAAATTTAGGTAAAATCGTGTACTGTTCTAGTCCAAATACAGTCAAACCTGCCTTAACGGGCACCTGTGTATAGCAAATCACTGCCTAAAAAGAGCACTTCAAAAATATCCCTTTTATGAACAATACACCCAAAATGAACCTTTATATAAAGGGCTCCTGCTTGTAAAGGGCATGATTAAGTTGTCCCATGGCTGCCTTTTATATGCGGGTTTGACTGTAATTGAGCCATTACGCATGTTCATCTACATCTACATCTACAATTTAATAAGCCCCGTCTCCACTAGACCACTGTAGACTATACTGCTTCGGCGTGGGCGGTTAGAAAAAGTTATGAACTGATAAGACATAGAAAGTTATGAAATAGACCAACTGAGAAAAAGACAGAAATAAATAACAAGATAGAATCCAAATTGCGTTTTCAGCCCCTCAGACTAGACCAATCTGGCTACCATAGCGGCCCCTGGGCATACACCCAAACGGCACAGCTCTAGTCCTCATAAGGACCTACTTACAATGTTACGCGGAAGGCTAACGTTTTTATTTGGATTTTTTCTTGTCACAGGCGTGACAACAAAAATCATAAAAAAAGCCTTACAAGACTTCTTAATTATTTGGACTATTATCATGTACATGTAACATGGGTTTGTTTGTCAACTGGGCTCCCCGCTGGGCTCAAGTAATACCTTCATAAGATCAAGAGGATGAGTGCAGCAGGCTGCCATAGCACTAGCAACACCTCCAAAATACCATCTTCCAACTCTTTTAGTCTTGTCAACAGCTGCCATGATTTCAGATATCAAGTGAACAGTTACAATTCTTCAACTGCAAATTCTGTACTTTACACTTTTGATCACGTTTTCCTTCTAAATTCTTTAAATTTACAGATAAACAATTCTAACGGATGAAAAACATAACATAATTGAAAACTATGCTAAATATGTCAATCAAACAGAATGACAGAATCACAAAAAGCAATTTGGACAGGATTTTTCCACTTTTGACATTGTTAGCAGACAACCTCAAATTATCTCCCTTAGGGCACCTGTCCTTGAACTATGCCTAAATTTAGGAAGTAAGAAAAATAAAAATAAAAATACTGAATAAAACTTTATATTTTTATTTAATTTAAATAAAAGAATTAATTTGCTACAATAATTTTATAGTGTAGTTTTATTTGTTTTTTGTTAGCTGATGATTTGAACAGAAGCTTTGAAAAACCTTTTTCACCCAAGAATAACCCGGTACGTATTACATTATTTAGACTTATCTTATTTTTGTTGTTGAGGTAAACAAAGTTTACAAATTTTGCCTTTTAATCTAACTTCAACCCCTTTTAACCAGCAAATACTGTAAAAAGCATTTATATTAGCTTTACTTGTAACTTTATTTGCATGCATAAATGTATTAAGGAAGTTGACAAATACAAAAGTCAAATTATCAGTCTTTGCGCTATAAATTTTGGTCCACAGGCCCGACAACTTATTTTTGAAAAATTTTGTATAGACAACATTGGCTTGTTGTTGCCATTTCTACAGGCCCTCAAGCATTTTCACTAGCCATGGCTTGTGGCTTGTGGCCAATTTCAAAGACTGAATTATTGGCCTGCATCATCAACAACATTGGGATTTATATCTTTGGTTTTTGAATTTGAGAAATTAATTGAATCCCCAATTGACACTGCACATACAACACAAAAACCCATAACGAAGGTGCTCTAGAAGTGTAACCAATTTCTGCTTGATGCAATCAAAATATATTGCTAGGAGGCATATACCCTTTTGAGTGATAACACAGAAGACTGTGCAATTGATTTCCTATTATATATTTTCAATCAAAACAAATTTCATTTATATTTGGCATATAAATAGCCTGCACCCCAATTAGCCATTATAAACGACCATTATTGCACCTGCATATACCATACACGAAAGGCGAGTTCCATACTGTAATAGCCATCATTCAACACCTTACTGGAAACAGCTAGGTAGATACTTTGTGTTGATTGAAAAAGTGATAAGCTGTTGAAAATTGATCCACACAAATTTTATACATGTACAATTTTGGTTCAGATATTTATGAAACAATGTATATGTAAACATGCTCCTTCCATTGCTTACCATGTGGGGATGTCAGATTTTTCTCCATTTGACCTATGCCATAAGAGCATTCTAATATCTGGAGTTTTTCAGTAAAGATCAACTAGCGATTGGTCTATTTCCTGTGATTTGTGAATGGGGAATCAAGACCTCTAATGTTATAGGTGATGAAATTGCAGAATTCCAAGAATCCAAACATCAAGTAGTTATGTAGAAAAAGGGTAAACATTTTGATACTTTTTGGGACTACACATTTTATCAGAATTACTTGCTTTATCTTTTAGGACTATGGGTTAAAGACGCTTGAAGATGGCATCTAAATCAGCAAGCACCAACAAGAATTCAGTCAATGCTAAAAAACCAGGTACTTGTAATGATGATACTCTTGAAAGATTTTATGAAAACATGTTTCTCCTGAATAGGGGTAAACAGGAATCTATATCATGTCAAATATACTAAAAAATTGACTAAACACAGTATAAACGTACATAACAAATATAAAAATCAAGTCAAAATACTTTTACATTCTGAATTCAACTTAATAGACATAATTACTTTAAATATTAGAGTTTCATATATGTTCTTTCTACAAGGCATGCTTAGTTGTAATAGAATATAGTGAGATGTGGAATAAGCGTATGGGACACAACCTACATATATAAACAGCAATTAAAAAATCCACAATGGAAGACCAGCAGCATGACATGACCAGTGGTTGCTGCTCCCCATTTTGCAATTGGCCCAAGATAAGAAGATAATGCATACAATCAAAGCTAATTCTAAGAATGTCAAATAAAGACCTCCTTTTGGACATAGAACACATAACATAAAGACAACAAGTACAAACGTAAGCTTTGCCAGAGATTCCAGGATAGGACAGGCACATATAAAATGTGGTGGGGTTTATACTAGTTTTTTTGGCGCCAGACTTTATATATTCATGCAAGACATTTTAAATTTATAGCAGAGCATAGAATAACTATAACTTAGGTAACAGTATTCAAGGGTTGATAAATCTTAGCAATGTAATTTATATAGCTTGGTGTTTTGGTCAATACCCAATTTCCTGATACTTAATAAAAAATGAAGTTTATAAGACTTTTTATCTTCACATTCTCATAATTTTTTTAAAGGAAATGCAAGTTGACCTATATTTGACAATATTCAGCTTGTATTGATTTTTTCGCCTCATCAGAAAATCTGTGAAAAATGTGAAAATAAGAATCTGCCCCCCCCCCCCAATGTATTATATTTTTTTTGCGTGTAAGCCATACTACACAGGGACAGATCCAGAGGGAGATCAGCCTATCCAGTACAATGTTCTTAGAACAAAAAAGGATGTTCCAGTCGAAATTTGCAGAAAATCTGTAGCAATTGTTCCAACCCCTTGAACCCTCCTATGAACAGTCTGTTGCTTTGAAAAATAAAATAATGCTATATTCACAAAGATATTTTGTTTATTAGGCAGTTTATTTTATTGAATATTTTTTTATGTTGGTGTAATTATCCTAAATATTTTTGGTTACAGGTCTTGTCAGACAGTCGTCTTTTGGTATTACTGGAACTGCTTTGGTAGGTATTTAAAAAAAAAAAAGAAATACTGATGATTATGGTTAAACAGTTAAACAATAAATAAATGCTGAAAAAAGTTTTGTGCCTGACATTTTACATTTACATGTTTTGAATTGCAGTAAGATTAAGATAGATTTGCACATGCACTTTTGGCTTGCTTGGAAATCCTATCGTTTTTGTCTCGCCTGCGAAGCAGAGCGGGACATAGGTGTTACTTTACTGGCGACGGCAGCAGCGTTAACTTTTTGGGTAAGGTTTTATGAGCACCTCCATATCTCAAAAACTATAGGTTCTAGGTTGATGAAACCTGGTATGCTTATGCCCCAATAGTAGCTTAGCACAGCTGCATCCCCATATACCTTGACCTTGATTTTATGGTCAAGTGACTTTGACAATTTTCAATACACATAATAGCAAAGGATTTGCAAGAATCTCCAAAACTTAAGAACTATAAGTCCTAGGTAGATGAAACTTAGTATGCATAATTGCATATGCCCAAGTAATAGCTTAGTACAGATGCATCCCCATCTTTTGACCTTGACCTTGATTTTCTGGTTGAGGGACTTTGATTATTTTTATTGCATATACATGTATTAGTAATGTTAAAGTTGTAGAATACCTTTTGATCTCAGAACTTGAAAATCCTTATAAATTCAAAATATAGCGGAAGTAAGAAAGATTTATTGTTTCTGATGGTGCCAGCAGGTGAGACATACTTTATTATTTCAAAATTCATTTGTAGATTTTAGGCCTAATACTTACCTTAATAGAATAAAGTCAAAAATCCGTTTACTTGGTTTGCGATACGTGTTTGTTCCTGCCGATAAAGCAGCTAACAATGTCGTTGTGGTATGAAGAAAGTATTACCTAGAGGTTTTAATGTACAAAATAAAAAATTCGAACACTTTTGTTCCCGTGCATTCGACAGAATCAGGTATCATTGACGAGCATATCATAGCGACCACAGCACTTCGAGTTGCCCCGACATACTTTAAGTTACCTACTATGTACTGGATACCTAAATTGCACAAAAATCCATATAAATCTCGTTTTATCTCTGCTTCAAGTAAGTGTTCTTTAACCCATATTTCCAAAGTTCTATCACTTACTTTAACTGAACAGAACAGAACAGATTTTATTGACCAATTAAAGGTGCCCGTTACAGGCAGAATGAATTACAATTCAATTAAACATAAGAAACATAAAATAACTCATAATAAACAAACAAAAAAGTTTCATTTTAAGATAATTGTAGTCATTATAAGAACATGAATATATGTATATATATGTAAGGTAATGAGGATATCCAGTAAGGACAAGGCAAGGGGAGACAACTCTATCATTTTTTTTAAATCCATTTTAATTAATTAATGCTTGACGTTTTTCTCTCAAATCGGAAACTAATTTCAATAAAAGTTTTATAACATATGTGTCTTCATTGCTCATTAACCATAAGAACTTATTATTAATACAAAGGTTTTTAAAATTATAAAATCTATCATTCATTTCTTCAATAAAAGGTTTTCTAATTTCTTCTAAGTTTGGGCAATTTAATAAAAAATGTTTCTCATCTTCCACTTCAGCTTTACACATGCAGCATATTCTTTGGTGTATTTCTAAGTTGGTATATCTACCTCTTTCTATGTTTAAATCATGGTCACTGAGTCTTAGTTTTGTTAGGTATTTTCTTTGATTTTCAGAACCTATATTTAGATATGGTTCAAGTTTATATATGTATTTAAATTTTCTGTATGTTCTTAATTTATTTCCTATTTTGGCTTTTCTTTTATTGTCATTATTTATATTTTCAAACCAAATATCAATAAGCTTTATCTTTAAGCTATTTTTAATTTTATTAATAATATATGTATGTTTATAATTGGCCACATTCAAATATAAATGTTCAAGGTTTAGTAATTTAAATATTGTTTGAATACAGTTTAACTACTATGAAGGAATTTATTATTCAATACTGTGAAAGGGTATTCGAAAACAGTGGAATTAATTATTTTTGGAGTGTAAAAAATTCTCTTGATGTTTTGGACAAGCTTCGTGCTTTTGAAAATACTTTTCATACCGTTGATAGTTACGATTTTTCTACTTTATATACTAACACAAAAAAGAAATTTGAATATTTGGTTAAATGGTGTTTTGACAAATCTAAAAGTGATTATATCTGTTCTAGAGTTTCAAAATCATTTAGTAAATCATTTTTTAGTAACGAGACTCAAAAGGGTTACATTAACTGGACTGATGCAGAAACTATTACTGCTCTAAATTATTTGTTAGATAATATTTACATACGTTTTGGTAAACAAATTTATCGCCAAATTATTGGTATTCCTATGGGTACTAATTGTGCACCACTTATAGCCGACCTTTTCCTATACTGTTATGAATCACAATTTATGGCTAAATTACAAAAAGACCCTAACAAACAGAACCTAATCGAAACTTTCAATTATACTTTTAGATATTTAGATGACATTCTTGCACTCAACAATCCTTCATTTTCTAATTTTATTACAGATATCTATCCTTCTGAATTAACCTTGAACAAATCTAACGTCACCGGTGATAGATGTCCTTTTTTAGATTTAGATTTAAGAATTATTGACGGAAAATTACATACCAAAGTATATGATAAACGTGACGACTTTACCTTCCCTATTATAAATTTTCCTTTTCTTGAAGGAGATGTTCCACTAGCGCCGTCATACGGGGTTTACATTTCACAGTTAGTAAGATATGCTCGGATCTGCAGTTGTGTTTCTGATTTTAATAATAAAAACCGTTTTATTACTGAAAAATTATTGAAACAAGGTTATCGATACCACAAATTAGTAAAATCTTTTTCTAAATTCTTCCACAGGTATCGATCTCTTATTGAAAAATTTAATTGTACACGTCACTTTCTTATAGTGAAAGGAATATCACACCCTGTATTTTATGGTAATGTTTTTTATAAAGCTCACAAATTTAAAAGCAATCCAATAGAAATGAAAAATTGGCTTCAAAATTTATTACGGAAAGGATATGAAATGAATATCTTGGTTAAATCTTTGAATTTAGTGTTTTTTGGCAGAAATATTGAAAACTTGATACTCGCTTTAAAACTTCCATAAACGTTTTTACTATTGTCATTTTTAAGCATAAGAGCGATCAAGCGTGTCGGTTTTGTGTGATGACACTTCACTAAATCATTATTGCTTGAAGTGTTGTGTCGGATTTAAAATCAATACGTTTGATTTTTTTACATCAGTCGATTGATGATTCTCAGCTAGCTGTCAGTAACAGCGAGTGTTCTATAGAGAGTTCCTTTACCGTCCTTTTGTTTGTTCTTGTTTTTTGTCTTAGGTTCTCTCTAGTAGAATTGGACTTTGATCGATTTGATTTTTATTGTGTGTTTAGTTTTTGTGCTTTGTCTAGGAATATTGATAGGGGGAAGGTTGGGCCCAAAAAACTAGTTTAACCCCGCCACATATTACATGTGCCTGTCCTAAGCCAGGAATCTTTGACAAAGCTTTCGTTTGTACTTGTCTTTTTGATGTTTTCTGTTCCTTGTTTAAGAAGGGGGTCTATCTGTGACTATTTCAGGGCTGGATTTGAATTATATGCATCTTATTTAGACCATGGGCCAATTGCATAACCGCGAGCAGTGCCAAATGGCCTCGTTGAAGGCTGCTGGCGGTTGTCCATTGTGGTTTTTCTAAATTGCCGTTCAATTGTGGGCTGTGTCGCGTACACTTATTCCACATCTCTTTATTTTCTATTTAGTGTGAGTATATGTAATACTGTAGATTCATTTATTTTCATGGCTACCAATTTCTGTGAATGGCTGAAACATTTCATTTTGTGAGTTTTTAGATTAATGGTTCTGTAAGTTTGCAGTGATATTTCATTTTGGGGGGTTAATTTCATGTATCAGCTCCACTCATGAAAACTGAAGTCCCTCGAAAAATAATGAAACCACAGTAAATTAATTTATATTCTTTTATTTGAATTGCCATAACTGTTTACTTTCAGTGCTCTAAAAGTTAAGTTTGAGTTGCAAACATCCTCATTTGAAAAATTATTTGGGCCTCATGCATGATAATGAATACCTATGAAAAAGTTTTCATTTTGTCCACCAGTCAGTCTGTCTATCAACTATTTTTTTTCTTCCAAAAGCTGAAACACTCAACATGTTATTAAAGTTCTGAAATTTTACACAGTGTTTGAGTACCATCAGCGAAATTGCATGTTAAAATTTTACATTAACAAATCAAATATTATTGGAAAAAAAGACACATCCTCAGACCTGTCAAGTGTCACGCAACTCGCATGAGACTCACGCATCTAGCCGGCAATTTGGCGGCAAATTTCTTTGATCTTTTAATTTTTTCCCTTTGATCTTTCAATTTTTCATCAAATCTCACGCATGCAGCTCATAAAAACTTGACAGCCCTGCATCCTGATCATGCAACTTTGTCAGTATTCTAGTTTGATTACTGTGGTTTCATTATTATTCCTTGGGTTTCAATTTCGTGGTTTTTGTGGGTGACCCCATCCCACAAAATTTGAGACCCCTCAAAAAGGAAATTCATAACCATGAATTTAAGAATCCATGAACTGATCTTTTATCATCAAACGATGAACATTGGTACCATCGAAATTAAAGGAATTTACAGATAATTTCCACAATGAAAATGTTAAAAAACAAGAAGAGTTATGTCCCCTGTATTATAAAAAAAGATAATTTTTTTTTTTTTCAGGGTCATGGCCAATCATCTAAGGCTGTTAATCCAAGTCCTAGGTAATTATAGAATACAGAAAGATTGTTGAATATTTTTTCATGTTATAGAAGAAAAAATGTTTAATCTTTAAAAAAAGATTTTCCAACTTGCATGTACAAGAATTTTTTGTTTTCCAACCAGCATTTACACTTATCCATTACAGCAAATAACAAGCTATTGTACAGAGCTCATGTTTCATGTTATTTTGTTTATATTTGTTCCCACTTTAAATTAAGTTTTACTTACATAATATCACAGAAAATTTGAATGATTTAAAGGTGATACATGGCTGAAATAAATTTCTTATTATTGAAATTTATAAGGTCCAAAAACCATATTGTAATTCAAATTAAACAATTCAGTTAGTAGATATAGCATCACTTTGCAAATTTTAAAGTTGATCATTTCTTCTTATAATGTTACTGTTTTAAAATTGAAAAAAAATATATGTGAGATTGAAATTCTTTAGGTCTTGGAACAAATATAACATTTTCTTTCTAAAAAATTATAGGCACAGTATTTTAGTTCTTCCTTATTATACAAAATGTCTAAAACAGTTGTACTTTTGTTTTTTTTTCTTGTAGGAAAAAAGAAAATGGTGAGTATATTTATAATCACTGGTTTTAATATGGAATCTAGGAACAATAGAAATCATGAATTCAAACCGTAGTTTAATTTCTAGTTATGTTCAGTATGACATTACAGTTAGACTTTATGTATTGTAATATAGGTTGAAAGGTATATTTTAGAGTGCAAACAATTCACATCTTGCCGGGTTTATAGTAGTTGGGTTTTTCATTGTGGTCCATTATTTTCGTTTGTTTTAATAACACTCCCTTCTTCTAAAAAAAAAAAAAAACAGTAGCAACCTTAGTTTAAATCACCAACAAACCACAGGCAGCCATGAATAATTCATTAAATTTTGAACTTTTTTTCAAAGTAAATTTTAACTTTCTAATATATTTAATATGGATGTTGTGCCATATACCAATACATTAATTACACTTCTTATTATCCTCAGTGGCGTAACACAATGTAAGCAATGGAAGCAAATGCTTCCATTTCGATTTTGCAAAAAAGATAAATAATATTAATTCAATAATGTTCCCCGACATGAAAAAAAATGAAAACTAATCGTACTTCAGGTTGGCCTTTGTCTCCATCACACTTCTACTGCATTATTCCATTTATCACCCCTTTGGATTTCATCTCCCTGTTCATTGTTTGGTATTTTTAACATTAACTAATGTTTTTAGCATAAAGTCCAACCATTCATTTTGATGTGCCCGGTTTACCAAAAGAATACACAATCGAAAGCATTTGTTAACCACTTATGTTGCACGACTTATTTCAAGATTGCCTATTATCTTTGCCAGGATTGAACATTAAAATTATACCGATGTTTTTCTTTAAACATGTCTCATCAGCAGCACAGAAGCAACTAACAGACAATAGAACAAGAAAATACAATTCTTTTGAAAAAAATATATAAAATGGTTCTTCAGAAAAGCAATTAAGAAAAAGCTAGCTGAAATATGTTTGAATATTGCTTCAATCCAAAGCATCACAGTTTCTGCTATATGATCAGGGAGATAAACACGAAAAAAAGTGATAAAATGAACGTGAAATTATATGAGCTAGTGACAAGTTGGAAAAAGACAATAAGTGGACGTTCTTACTTCAGTCAACTCATACAACAAGCTTAATGCTATAGAGAGTTCAGTCAGTCTCTTGTTAAGTGGTCAAAACCCGCAATGAATGAATGTAATATTTTTTTTAATGTGTTGTTTAATTCTACATAATTTGAATGTCTCTTAAGGCATGCAGATTTTTTCCCCCTGACTTAAATCTCAAACCTTGAGATATTTAGAACGATTTTGACGTGCTTTTCCCCTAAAGTTCATGAACCTCCAGGGGAGGGGTGGAGGCTATGTTCCTCTGGAACCAGGCCTTGATTCAAGGAAAGGCGTACCGGTCACACGTCCACCCCACTTAAAAAAACACCTTAAAAAAATTTGCGCCTCGCGACCAGACTTTACACAGCAGATTATAACTCTGCTTCCACTATTTTCACGGCCGTCATTCAGTATCGTGAGTTTTTGACTCGTGAAGGAATCGACAACGGCGGCAAAGTATAGAAAGCTGCTCGTGGAGGGAGGAGGCGACGGTTCGTGGTGGAGGAATTCGGACATTTCAAATAGAAGGTCAGTCTTTTATTCTAATTTTCTTATATTTATATACAAAATATTCAAAAAACAAATATGTCTCACAAAATAAATGAACATTATGAACAAAAGCAAACAAAAAATAAAAATAAAAATGCATTACTTTCTTCAAACTCATTCAAGGCGAATATTTCGTCATCATTTTTCTGTAAACAAACATGTTATTCTACGAATTGGGGGTTGCCTTTTGCATAAAACATTACAAATTTGGAATGTGCGTGTGCAGCATCTTTTGTTTTTACATATTCCACACCATTATAATGATTTAAAGAAAAAATGTATTAATAAGCTAAGAAAAATATGCTCGGTACCGAAAAATCGACTCGTGATGAATGGTGTACCGTATTTTTTTGCTCGTGAATTTTGCTCGTGATGGAGGAATTTACAATTATCAAAACTTTGTACCGGTGTTATATTGCCATTTTTCCCCCCATGCCAGTTTTTCCTCCCGGAAAAACTGGATCAATCTAGTTTTTCCGCCTGGGGGAAAAACTGGATCATTGCCATTTCACCCCCCCCTCCCCCCCCCCGTTCCCCCAAAAAGTTCCAAGTTCAAAAGGCCATGACTCCAATATTAATTATTTGAGGATCAAAATTTCCTGGTAATATGCACAACAGCATATGATGTCCTACCTATATACCAAGTTTCATTGAATTCTATTCAGCAGTTTCAGAGGAGTTGCGCTGACAAGATGATGAATGAGGATTTTCAACAAATTCCTAAGTTGAAAGAGCCATAACTCCCACAAAAATTTGAGGATCAAAATTTCCTGGTAATATGCACAATTACATATGGTGTCCTTCCTATATACCAAGTTTCGTTGAATTCTGTTCAGTAGTTTCAGAGGAGTTGCGCTGACAAGATGATAAACGAAGATTTTCAGCAAATTCCTAAGTTGAAAGGGCCATAACTCCCACAAAAATTTGAGGATCAAAATTTCCTGGTAACATGCACAACTACATATGATGTCCTTCCTATATACCAAGTTTCGTTGAATTCTGTTCAGTAGTTTCAGAGGAGTTGCGCTGACAAACTTTGTGACGGACAGACGGACGGACACGACAAAAACAATATGTCTCCCCACAAAAGTGGGGGGAGACATAATTTTAGTAAAATCTTTGAATTTAGTCTTTTTGGAAATATTGATGAATTTATACTTACTTGAAAATGTTATTTGCCTTGTGTTTTGTTTTTGTTTTGTTGTTGTTTCTTTTAGCATAACAGCAACCATGTCTGTCGATTTTGTATGATGATGCATCACCAAATCATTAGCTGTTTGAAGTATTGAGTTAGATTTGAAATCGTCGTACATTGATTTTTTTACATCAGTCGAAAGGTGCTTCTAAGCTAGCTGTTAGTAACTTCGAGTGCGCTCAAAAGAATTCCTCTTCGTCCTGTTTTTTTTCTGGTGTCTTCATGTCTCAGTTTCTCTATTGTTGAATTGAACTTCTGTTCATTTGATTTTTTACTAAATGTTCGTGTTAAATTGTGCTTTGTTATCAATAAGGGGAGGGTTGGGCCAAACAAACTAGTTTAACCCGTCATATTATGTGCCTGTTCGGAGCCAGGAATCTTTATCAAAGCTGATGTTTGTTTTTGTCGACTTTATGTTAAAAAATGCAAAAAAATGAGCAGCGACCACTGGTCACATTGAAGGCTGCTAGTTGTTTCTTTTTTTTCCATTGCGGATTATTAATTGTTGTTTATAAAGTACATTCAGGCTGTATTATGTACACTAGCTTTTATTATAAGTTTGAATGTTCCAACGACGACATGTCAGAATAGGGCATTAAGTGTTAAGTCCGTCCGTATAAAAAATACTGCCAGATTCGCAGAAAGAATGATATGAATTTTCGAGATTGTTTAATATGGCAAAATGTATGTTAGGAGATGTTTTGACCCATAAACCTTTGAACATTTCTGTTTGGTGTCGTTTGCGGGACAAAAATTACGTCTCATTGAATAATTTGTCTTTATCAAGGATTATGTTTGCACTCTTAAGAAAAGGGTCTTCTTTGACATTTTATGTTAAGTTTTGAATCTTATATTACATATTTGAGTCTAGATCCAACTGCAAAACAGCGATCAGCAAACACTGGTCACATTCAGAATAGCTGGTTGTTTTCCAATGTGGAAGTTTGGGAGTATATATGAACAACCCAGTCTGTGTGTTTATCTCGAAAGCACAGAAAGTCTTTAATCGCATGATTCATAGAAATATCGATTTTTTATTTTATCGTTACGTCGGTGACGTTACATCGTAAGGGGGAAAATTGAGCTTTTGGCTTAAAAAGGGGGAAAACTGGACTGATCCTATCTTTCCCCTGGGGGAAAAACTGGATCGATCCTATTCTTCCGGGGGGAAAAACTGGATCGGTCCAGATTTCCCCCCCGGAAAAACTTGCATGGGGGAAAATCTACAATAGAACACCGGCACTAGAATCAATCATAACCTAAATGATATTGCATATAATACTTATATATTTTTTTAACAAATTCGCGTTGGAATTTATTGTCATATTTTTATAACTGTAGATCATGAAAAGAAGAAAGAGCAATAATTATGACAACAGAAAGAGACATTGGACAATGAAGAGAAGAAAGGTACAATCAACAACACCAGGAGAAAATGGGACGACAACCACAACACCAGTCGAAGACGAGACAGTAACACCAGTTGAAGATGAAACAGCCACGCAAGTCGAAGATGAAACAGTAACACCAGCAGAAGATGAAACATCCACACTAGTCGAAGATGAGACAATAACACTAGTCTATGATGGACCAATGCTGCCAAAGAATACTAAATTGAATTTTAGCAAGAATGTTCAACTCTACCCAATAATTGTTTTAACAATTTCATTCCCATTAATTGTTTTAAAACATGTATAAATAACCATAGAAATTCACAATGAAAAATCGATGTGATGTACCATCTTCAATATTAAATTGTGATGCGCGATTCGACAGTAAAAAGGTCTAGTCAATCATTTCCGCAAAGTAGATCTTTTGCCTTGACATTTCACTGAATATACAATGAAGAACATACATGTAATGATAACTACAATAGTAAACACTTTTACAAACGGCGATATGTAAATGAATGTTTCGCTGCACATATTGAAGAAAATGTTCATTTATGAATTTTATTTTAATTTTTTCGACATATTTATATATTTGTCTATAATCTTTCTCCAAGTTTTGGTTCGTATTGTATCTAAATTATTAGAGATTGACCGCTTATGATCTGTAGATTACCGGAATAACCGTATCTATATATTTTTTTTAAATTTGGATTTACTTTTTGTGCCTACTTAATGGCCGATTTATTGTTTGATCTAACTATTTTGAGGCCATTTTTTACTGGTCACGCTTGCTACTTCACGAGCGATAAATCGTCGCCTCATTCTTCACGAGCAATAACAGCATCTTTTTTTGGAAAAAATGAAATTTTATTACATTTTAATAACTTTTCGTTTCATATTAGCTGTCAAGATGTGGCAAAAATTGTTTTGGATATAATGATATGCTTAAAACGTCATTTTTGTGCAATTTAATACATATTTGTATAAAAAATGTCCTTTTTATAACCCCCAAAAATATAGGGTGCAGTAACGCCTTTGATTAATTCTCGAAATTGGTATAGCTTTTTCGTGTACTTTTTTTCCCATTCTACAGAGTAAAAACAATCATTTTGTGAGACAGTTTTATTTTCTTTATTTTTCTTCAAATAACTTTGATATTGAGTGAAATAAATCAACTTTCAGAAAAATTACAGTTTATGCTCCACCACGAACCGTCGCCTCCTCCCTCCACGAGCAGCTTTCTATACTTTGCCGCTGTTGTCGATTCCTTCACGAGTCAAAAACTCACGATACCGAATGACGGCCGTGATTTTATAACCTAGTTACGCCACTGATCCTCAATAATTATACACTAGATAATTATGATACATGCCTTTTTGGAAGTTACCAAACTATAGTCAGTCCTTCTGACATTTATTTCATTTTCAGGTGTACCCCTAAAGACATCATCAGCCCAAAATGGAAAGGTATGTTTTTATGACATGTAGAAAGGATGGCCCAGATGTTTTCATGAAATAATGGAACAAATCATTCCATCATCCCATTTTCTTTTAAAATAAAAATAGCAATCCTAAACACACATTTTAACTTGCTATATAATTTAAGGAAAAAGTAATATGCAATGTTACCAGTTTATGATCTGCTGCACGCTTCACTGGTTTATTCGAATATGTTTTTTTTTTCAGGATGTGGGAAAGGGTTCCAGTGTAGTGAAGTCTACACAAAAGACAACAAAGCCAGAGCCATTAACTAAAAGAGACACAAGGTATAATAATTTATGTATTGTAAACTGGGGTATTTTCATGCCGTCTATTTTAGTGGGGTAAGACGACTGAATTTTAGATCAGTTTTCAATTTGTGTCATGTTATTGTCCATAGACTACAATGGTAGACAAATAAATTCACGCAGTTTAATTTTTGTACTTGCAATTTCAAAAGAAGTGTACATGAC